>OX579677.1:45769252-46385848 GCA_951230905.1 Cheilosia variabilis
CGATGGTGGTGGTAGTAGTGCCGGTGTGCCGGGTAGTGCCGATGAGAAATTAGCTTTAAATCGTCCTGGTGTCAAACAAGAGAAATGGACGACCATTCTGGTGCAGGTGTCGATACCGTTCTTTTTGGCCGGTATCGGCACCATCGGGGCCGGCATTATCTTGGGCAGAGTTGAGGTGAGTTTAATTTTATTTTCTATCGCTCTCCCCATTTTGATTTCTATCTATATACGGGCACGGTTTTACTGTGTAAAGCATGAAGTGTGCTGTGGGTTTGATTAGTGTTTTATTAAGTTAATTGCCGACTAATGTAAGATTTATTAGTAAAGTAATTAGCGAATAGATAACGTTTCTCGTGTTTATTCAGTTTTAGCAAGACAAACATTTTCCAGGTACAAGGTGCTCTGCTAAAGGCATTGACAGAAGGTGCAATAAAAACGCTGTCTGTATTTTATTGTCCTACACGATTTTTGAGAAATGGAATTATCTTAACAACAAAAATGACAAAGAGTGTGGCAAAAATAAAAAGCCGCGCAACGAGTTACTTATTCACACAGAATGCGCCTTGTCTGGATTTGTCATTGATTTTTGATCGAACTATGATATATTTGTGCATAATGTTTTTCATTGTATTTCGTCTTCCAACGGCATATACCAGTGGCAATTTTTTTAACTGCAATGGATTTATATACCTATAGAAATTATATTGTTTATGAGACGTATTCTTGCAACGCTTTTTAAAAAGATCGCCGGAACTTAGTGTCGAAAAAAATAACAGCAGAAGTCCGCCATTTTTACGTAAATAAAATGTCAAAATTTTGCAAGTGCCAAAGTAAGAAGAACATAGTGCAGATGTCGCTAAGATCAGAGATTGATCACTAGAGTAACTTTTGATTACTGTGAACGTCGAAGAATATTTTTTGCACGAGATCTTAACACGAGAGGCTGCACTTAAAGGTCAGCATGAGATTAATTGAAGTTCAGCAAAATGTTTGTGAGTAACTGTTGGTTGATTAAAATGCAGTTATGCAACAAAGTTGTTTGCTTTGTCATGACTTATGGAATAGACCTAACCTACCCGATGGTTACTGGAAATCAATCAGAAGTCAGTTGGAATTATAAAGATAGATTTTTCGCAGTAGCAAATCACGACTTGATTCTACTTCTTAATGATGGTGTAATTATATTTGACTTAACGTTGTCTACTCAACTGTGAGTCTTAAACGCGTTCTTATTTATATAGAAAATTATAAAAAGTTCAACTCTATAGATTTCAAAAAGATTTTCAGCCTAACTTGGCAAATTGCCCTTAAACGAATCAGAATAAGCTGTCGAAAAAATGTGTAAAGGAAAAACGTTAATGATACTACGTATTAGACCATCGTTAACTATTGTGCAAAGGTTATCTTATAATTTTTCTCAGTGCAAGTTAATTAGTTCACGGCCGATACAAAATAACATAAAAGTACGGTAGCCCAAATTTACAAACGCGTTCAAAACACAAACATAAATTAGAAACGTATATTTCTTTTAAGGCAACTCAAATGATACTTTTTCCCCCATTGCATTCATTTTCTTGCAAAATACAAAGTTAAAGTATGTAATTGAAATTAAATAGTTACTTTTGAGAGATGGGACAGTCATCTGGCAGTTGTTACAAACTATGCCGTATCATTCTTGTATACTATTACTTTTATAGTGATGCAGAAAAGTAAACGTAAAGTTAAGAAGCGACGTGCATAAAAGTGACATTTGATTTATGCAATCGACTAAAGCCGCAAGCATAAGTTCTTGTCTTATTTGCCAGTGATTCCAATATGTAGAACAGTTTCGTTGAATGTCGCTAAAAGTAACTCTCGCATAAAATACTCGTTATTTATACAAATACACGGCGAAAAAAGTCGAGTTGTATTTTTTTGTGGGAATTCTGGTTATAACATTGGAAAATTACTTATACATTTGATTGACCTAATTCAATTTTTAGCAGAAACAGACCAAAGATAGGAGAGTTAAGAAACAATAAATAATATTCACTTGATTTTGAAAGTTGTTGTGCTATCAAAGTGAGCATAAATTCACTAAAACTTTTAATTGCGATATAATGGTTAATTGCTACCATTTTAATATGGAACGATATGAACGCGACAGTTCGTATCGTAAGAGTAATATAATTAAGCGTGGTAAATTAGGGCGGTTTGTGTTTCTTATCTTGGGGTGGTATAAATTTGACACAAATATAAAATTGAAATTATTGCCGTAGGCCCTCCACTAAAATATTGATCTTTGATCTTTATTTGTGATATTTTTGTATCATCTCCTTCAAAAATGTGTTAGCTGTCAAACTCAGAAGAGTAGGAGAATACTCGCTCTGAGATATACAAAATTACCAATAAAGAGTGTGTGAAGAGATTCCACAATAGTTTTAAGAAAATTTCAGCTTTGAAAGCGGGAAAAATAAACGTCAGTGTCAGTTCATATGTTTAATTTGATTACAAAAAGCTTTAGCAGCTTTGGATAAATCTTAATAAGAATTAATCTGTCTTCAATTTTAGTTTAATGACATTTCAATGACTCATCCAGAAGTATCTTAAGGCGTAAGTACATTAGGCATAACGTGAAGTGCTTAAAAGACAATCTTTTACTCTTTTTACACCATTTTCAATCTGTGAGTTAATAGTTAGAGGTGCCTAAGTGACGTTGACATTTTAAATGCCACCAGCTTTGAACGTATTAAATTTTCAGTTTACATTTAAAAATGCCTTAGAAATCGCGCGATTGGACGCCAACTGATATTCTCTTATTAAGCATTTGGTGTGTACTCATAAATTCCGCGAACTATGCTCGTATTAAAAGGTAATGCTCTGTGCAGTGTTATTTCAAAAGAAAAAGAAGACAGTCAATGGCACTAAATTCTATATTTTGAAAAATCTTGGTGTTTTTAGTAGGCTGAGACTCATTTTAATAGTATACCACGAGTGAGCGTGAATACATGGAATACCTAACCGTATACAATATAACCTTACAGTTCACAATGGCCCATTTAGATATAAATTTTGCTTACTTAATTATACGGTGAGAAAATAAACACAAAGCTTGTTTGAAAATATTTTTCTATTTTCCTATGTAATTTTATACTGCGTTATAAAATTTAAATATAATTTTCATCAAAATGTTTGTGTTCCTGTTTGACAGTTCAATAGTATGAGTTTCAATGTGGATTTTGTTGGATTTTGTTGGATTTTGTCCTTAAAATGATATTTCCCTTCTTCGTTTTAACTATACCTTAATTGTTATGAATGTTTTCATTCACTTAATTCCATGCCTGACTCTGCTAAAACAACAGAAGTTTTTATTTTACTGTTCAGAGTTAATTTTAACCAAAAAATATTACCATCGATTCCGTGATTGGACTTTTCTGTTACGTCTAAAAATATGATTACCTGTTCATGTAAAACGTAATTCGCGATGTTTTTAATTATCGATCAGTAAAAATAAATTGTTGCACATAAGAAAGAGCAGTATGAATATGAATGTCATTGAACTTTAATTAAAATACCGAAATTGGCTTCTCACGACATGATTGGAACTTAAAACTCTGCAATTTTTCCAAATTTTACTCAACTTACTTTACTTACTTAAGTGGCGCTACAGTCCGGAATGAACCTGGGCCTCAACCAACATGCCTCTCCAATTAGCCCGGTCCTTAGCTAACTGCCTCCAGTTGAGCACTCCAAGTTGGTTGAGGTCGGTTTCTACTTGTGCGCGCCACCTAAGGCGAGGTCTTCCTCTACTGCGTCCGACGTCTGGCCGGTGATCGAAGACTCTGCGAGCCGGAGTATTGGTGTCCATTCGTTCTACATGTCCTAGCCATCTTAAACGTCCAATGCAGAGTTTTTTGACCAGGGGCATGTCGCTGTACAGCTCGTATAGTTCTTGGTTGAATCTTCGTCTCCATAGCCCGTCAACGCAAACGGGACCGAAGATTTTTCGAAGAATTTTCCTCTCGAATCTACCAAGGATTTCTTCATCCGCTTTTGATACGGTCCAGGCTTCAGCGCCGTAGAGCAGGACTGGGATGATCAGGGTCTTATATAGGATCTCCTTAGTAGTTCGAGTGAGGGCTTTACTACTAAATTGCCTTCTTAGCCCGAAGAAACAGCGGTTGGCAAGAGTAATTCTTCGTTTAATTTCTGACGAGATGTTGTTGTCAGAGTTAATAGCGGAGCCGAGCTAGACAAAGTCCCGTACTACCTCAAAGTTATATCTGTCAATGGTGACGTTCTGTCCAATTCGTCGATGTTGTGAGTCCTTTCGTGATGACAGCATATACTTAGTCTTACCCTCATTTACTGCTAAGCCCATTTTCGCCGCTTCCTTCTCTATGCTAGTAAACGTGGCTATGACATCACGTTGAGTCCTACCAATGATGTCAATATCGTCAGCGTATGCTAGTAGTTGCACCGACTTTTGGAAAATTGTGCCTCTGGTGTTGGCTTTGGAGTTTTGCACAATCCTCTCAAGAATCAGATTAAAGAAGTCACATGACAGCGCATCGCCTTGCCTAAATCCTTTTTTGGTATCGAATGTGTCGGTGAGGTCGTTTCCGACCCTGATGGAGCAGCGAGAATTTTCTATCGTCATCCTACACAAACGGACGAGTTTGGGCGGTATACCAAAACTAGACATGGCTCTGTACAGTTCGTCTCTATAAATGCTGTCATATGCGGCTTTGAAATCGATGAATAGGTGGTGGGTATCGATTTGGACTTCTTGAGTTTTTTCCAGGATCTGCCGGAGTGTGAAAATTTGATCGGTTGTGAACTTTCCTGGCCTAAAACCACACTGATAAGGGCCAATCAGGTTGTTGGTAAACGGTTTCAGGCGTTCACATATTACGGCAGATAGGATCTTGTAGGCGATGTTGAGGAGACTTATGCCTCTGTAGTTGGCGCAGTTCAGAGGGTCTCCTTTTTTGTGGATCGGGCAAACGATGCTGAGGTTCCATTCTTCAGGCATATTTTCATCCGACCAGATTTGGTTTATGAGTTGGTGGATGTTACTTACCAAGTCATCTCCGCCGGCCTTATAAAGCTCAGCGGGAAGGCCGTCATTTCCGGCAGCCTTATTAAGCTTGAGTTTAGATATTGCTATCCTCACTTCACTCAGGTCGGGTGGTTGGCAGTTTTCGCTGTCGTTGCCAATATTGAATGGTTCGTTCTGCCTGACAGCGGAATGTTGTTCGTCATCGCCGTTTAACAGTCTGCAGAAGTGGTTTTTCCATATCCTCAGCATCGACTGTGTCTCAACTACAATATTTCCTTGTTCATCTCGACAGGATTCTGTTCGAGCCTTGTATCCTTGGCTTTGACGTTTTACACTCTGGTAAAACTTGCGAACATCGTTCCTGGAGTGGCACCTCTCTGTATCCTCGATTGCGCGCTTTTCTTGCTCTTTTTTCTTCTTGTTGAAAAGCCGATGTTCTTCCCTTCTTCTTTGCCTATAGAACTCAATGGCAGCTCTCGTCTTCACCTGCAGCTTAGCCTTGTAGGCCTCGTTCTTGGCTGCGAGCATCTGTCGGCATTCCTCATCAAACCAGGGGTTTCTTGCTGGTGGGCGCGAGAAACCTAGCACATCAGTTGCGGCTGATCTAATGGCCTGTTGGCATCGTTGCCATTGCTCTTCGACATTCGATGCTGGTGGTATGGTGTTAATCGAGAGGTTAAGGGATACGCGTTGTGCGAAGGTCTTGGCGGTCTCTTGCGATTGCAGTCTTCCGACATTAAATTTTTTCACAGTATTTCTGGATTGTTGTGGCGTGGTGGATATCCGCATTCTTACCTTGGCTGCTACAAGGTAGTGATCCGAGTCGATGTTAGCTCCTCGGAATGTTCGGACATCCAAAATACTGGATGCGTGCCTCTTATCTATCGCAATGTGATCAATTTGGTTGACCGTTCGTTGATCTGGAGACCGCCATGTCCCCTTATGGATATCGAGGTGAGGAAACCGTGTGTTGGCTATAGTGGCATTTCGTTCCGTAGCGAAATCAATTAGCCTAAGTCCGTTACCAGACGTGTTGTCGTGTAGGCTATGTTTTCCGACAATACTTCTAAAGATGTCTTCTCTTCCTACCTTTGCGTTAAAATCTCCCAGCACGATTTTAACATCGTACTTCGGTAGTCGCTCATAGGTTTTGTCAAGGAGCTCGTAGAAGCAATCCTTAGCTATATCATCTTTTTCTTCCGTCGGAGCGTGAGCGCATATAAGGCTTATGTTGGCGAATTTGGCCTTGATGCGGATTGTTACTATGCGTTCGCTAATGTCTTGGAAACATAGGACTTCTTGCCTAAGTCTGGCACTTATAACAAATCCGCATCCGAATAGTCGCTGTTTCTGCTCACTATAACACGGTCCGTAGTAGATGTCACAGTTTTTCATCCTCTTTTTGCCCGGCCCATCCCATCGTATTTCCTGGATGGCAGTAATGTCTGCTTTGTAGCAGCTTAGGGCTTCCGCTAGTTGTTCGCCTGCACCTCTCCTGTTTAATGTTCTCACATTCCAGGTGCAGATACGAACGTCGTTGTCCTTTTTTCGTTTAGCAGGGTCGTCAACAATAAAATCAGTCCTTTCCGAGGCTATTGGTTGCTTCGTAACAATATTTTTTTTTCTGTGGGTGGGTAGTTAACCCAAAGCACAACCCCCAACCTGGAGGGCCAGTTCCAATTTATTAGATACCCCTAGGACACGGGGCCATCAGTATCCACTACGGGATTGAGCGCTACCGTTGGCCTTTCGGTTCATCCGCCACCATCTCTGTTCAAGGGGCCTGACTAACCCTTGAAATTCCTAGACAACCTGTTGTCCGAATATGTCAGAGCAGCTCATCTAGGTTCGCCTGGGACAGCAGGCCGGGTATTCATCCGTGCCATTCTCACCAGGGTGTTTATAGTGTTGCTGTTTTTCGTCGTGTTATCAACACTCGCACTTATCGTTTAGCAAGTCAAATCCGGTTGGATGAGACCAGTACCCGATGGTTACCACTTGGAGGTAAAAATAAGCACATTTGATGTGTAGTCAACTAAGGCTTATAAAATGCTGCATCCCTATTTCCTTCTTTCATGCTACATGCATTATATTTCTTAAAGTCAAAATCGATATGAGACCGAAAAGAGATTGCCGCGTTCCATTGATCGCTAGACGTCTAGCGCATTTGGTGTTAGGTGGCGGAAGGTCCCCAAGTCTTGTGCCAACGGAATGGAAATGGCATTTAGTTGTTTTACTCAACTAAATTTACATGGGAAATATAACTTTACGTTTATTGACATTGGGGACGTTCAATGTTAGTAAGTCTGACAGCTGTCTTACTCGATGTGTCTCAGTTTTGATTGGATTAGATCGGTCGCATGAAATTGACGTTTCCCACCAATTTATTTTTTGTATTCAGGGTACATCTCGTCTAGACCAATCTAGCCTTAAAATAGCTAGAGCTTAGAATGTGACCATTCGGCTGACAGAAACTATAATGTTCGACATCTCCCGAATAATCGAAAGCAAGTCGAATTAAAAACTCACAAAAATACAGACATGAATTGATTGAAACCCTTTAAAGCCCTAGACTGACTTGTAAAATATCTAAACATAATATTTAAAATCGTTACAGAAATGGAGAGTGTTCAAAACGGTAAGCGAACTGTTCATCCTGGTTCCTGCCCTTCTTGGTTTAAAGGGAAATCTTGATATGTGCTTAGCTTCACGACTCTCAACGCAAGCGAATCTGGGCAACATGACATCACGTAAAGAAATCATCAAGATGATTGTTGGCAATATAGCTTTAGTTCAAGTGCAGGCGATAGTTGCGTCCTTTTTAGTATCCTTATTTGCCATAGCAGTTGGTGCCGCCATGGATGGACACTTTAGCTATCAATATACCATGCTGTTGATAGCGGCGAGTATGTTCACAGCGACATCGTCTTGCTTTGTTTTAGGTAAGCTACTGCAAAGTAATATGGCAAAGATATTTTTTTATTAACAATAATTGTGAAAATCTTCCAATAGACTTCGTGTTAGTGGCTGTGGTATTGTTATCGCAAAGATTCCGACTAAATCCGGATAATTTGGCAACTCCTCTGGCGGCGTCAATTGGTGATGTAGTATCTATAAGTGTACTCTCCTTTATCGCGTCCCTTCTCTTCGAGCACCTTGGTAAGTTATATTGTACCGGACTCGATAAAAACGTTTCTAACCTTTGAACATTTATTGCAGAAACCCACCTATGGATTACTTTTGTAGTGATTGCTGTTTACCTTTGTCTCCTACCTATTTGGGTGGTTATTGTGTATAAAAATAAATATACTCGTATTATTCTGACGAACGGCTGGATTCCTGTACTTTCGGCGTTGTGTATTAGTGGGTGAGTGCCTATTTCATTATTATTATAAGAACAATGATCTTCACACTCTCTTTGAGTGCGCGTTGGGTCTGGGTGTCTGAAGAGATATGTTTCTGTTGAATAATTTCTGAATAAATACTTACACCTCATTTGGGGGCTCTAAACTAAGAAAGAAAACAAAATAAGACCTGGTCAAGGCTGGGATTTGGATAAATGAATGAGTTCCCATGAATGGCACGTGTCGGATGATCACAATTAAATCAGCAGCGTGGATATTTGGATAGGTCAAAAGCACCAAAGAGGATGTTCATACAATGATATGTTTTTGTTCGGAATCGAGAAGAACAGCGCTCAGGTAAACCGTAAGTGTTCCCAGAAACGCGTCTTGCTTCGAAGTCACTTGAACCGATGAGTTAAATCAGAGAGCAATCACATTGGTAAACAATTTTTTTTTTTGGGTAATAAGATCACGGCTTGAACACGTGAAACGGGTGAAAAGCTGCTGAATCTTTAAACACTGGCGGGGACGTGCTTCCCCAATGTATATTTTTATCTGTTGATGGCAGTTGTAGCGAAAAAGTTTTGTTGATATTGTTAATAACTCGATATATAGTTTAGACATGTACTTGCGAATGGATATTGGATTTTCATATTCTAACGCCCAAAATGTATAAAACGCGACTGATATATCAGATGTGGTTCGTTCCGGAAAAAAGTTTAATGAAAAACATGTAATGATATCAACCCCTTGACACTTAGTATTCCCTATATGAGCAATATTGCTCAAAGCTTGCCTAGGCCTTGAAGCACTCTTCGAAAGTTGCGAAACTGACAACATTACAATGGACCCTTGGTTTGGTTTGTCTGCTGGTACTTAAACGCGCCCAAGCTATTGATACAAAATAAACAGATAAGTAATTGAGGCAACAGGTCTGTAAAGGACCCTAGGCAGAATTCACTTAAGTTGTTCCTAGGGTCGTTATTGACTCATTGAAGCTGTGTTCTACTACGTATCTTATTACAACCCGTTGCACCGATCTGTCTATTATTAGAGCTTACAACCGAGTAGCTCTTCAAACAAACAAACGAGGAAGTTTGTGAGTTTTTCAGAATAACTCCTCCAAAAACTATTTTTTTCACAAAAGGTTTGCAAAACTTGTCTTTCAATAACTACAGGTTGAGATTTCGGATATGACACCAAACTTGTTTGAACAGAAGAGGAAAAAGGGCGGTTGTTGTTTGTGGTGTGCTTTTTTTTTGAACAGCATTACATTCGCCAGGAGGTTTGAAGAATGTTTCATATCTAGGTATTAATTTGCTCAACATAAAACGTTCTATTTCCCCGTTAGCTTTAAAAAAATCTCAAACGAATTGCATTTTTGTGTCCTTTCAGGTTCGGCGGTCTGGTTCTTGATGCATCAGTGGACGTCTTCAATGGTTTCGTTGTGTTCCAACCGATTATCAACGGCATCGGTGGTAATTTGGTTTCTGTGCAGGCAAGTAAAATCTCCACAATGCTTCATCAAAGTTCTATTATCGGTATAATCCCACCACACGCCAAAATCTTCGAATGGCCTTGGAGGGCACTATTTAAAGGAGGTAAATCAATTACAAAAAACAAAAATACGCTCCCTTCTTCTAACCACTAATGATATGTATACGTTCATTGCAGTGCCCTATGCAAAATCGGCCAGAATCCTGCTCATGCTGTCCATCCCCGGTCAAATATGTTTCATCTTTGCGGCTGATTACATTCACATGTCTGAGTCAACGTTAACAGCCGCATTCGTATTATCGTACCTTTGTGCGAGTTTAATACAGGTAACTTTGAAAAATACAGCGCTCCTCTTGAGGCGCCAATCACTAACAAACAATTTTGTTCTCTATTCTAGGTGATGGTTCTTCTGTATTTAGCGCACGTTATCATCCATGCCATGTGGAAGTGGAAGATCGATCCCGACAATTCTGCCATCCCATACTTGACCGCTTTGGGTGATCTCTTTGGATCGAGCTTACTGGCGGTGGCGTTCCTCTTCCTCGTGTCTATTGGTAAGGAGTACGGCGCTAACACAGATATGATCGATGCAGCTAACTAAAAACAGACTCGCACACACACACTAAGGAGCTCTCTTATCCTTGCCCTCGTCGTCTACTCCTCATGATCAGTACCTAAAAAATTAAAAATACCCTTAAAGTAACCAAATGAAAAACAGCTCTAGTTTATAAACAAAAAAAATAAACTTACAAGTTATTCAGAGAGATTCCATTCTACATCAAAATGAATAGAAAATATGTAAAAACAAAAACAAACTTAAATCAATTTAGTGTATTATAAGCTTAAAGAGTGATTCCTAGTTAGAGCAAGGCAAACGAAGAGAACTTTATGTGAAGTGAAAACGACAGATATTAAAAGATCCCAAACGAATCAACAGCTTTTTTCGAAAGTATTTTTTGAAAAAAAACTTTTTAAAAAGACAGTGTGTGTCCTTGATTTTAGTTTAAATTTACATGTCAGAAACAAAACGTCTTTGTTTGCGATTAACGAGAGTAAGCCAAAATGTGAGCAAAACTTATTTTGTGAATTTTTCCACCATTACAGGGAACTAAAAAAAACAAAAAAAACAAAACGCAGACAACTCTTGGTTAGTTCTATAGTTTTCTAGTTACAAATAATATTTTTGTTTTCTATTTTTAAGTTCGAAATTAAGAGTTTTTAGCCAACCAATTTATGCTATAATGCTATAAGCAACCTGAGGCAATAATTTCTTTGAATGTCTTTTTTTTATTTTCTACTTTATTTTTTTTTACTGCAAACAAACAGAACTAATTCTGATTCGTTGTGCAAATTGAAAGAGAAATTCTGAAAATTCTTCCCATTGCAGATATAGTATTATAATATTAAATTATTATTGATTGCGGGTTTGATTTTTACAAGCCGATTATAGTTAGCATTTTAATTGTATAGTTTTGTTTTTAGTTTAATTTTATTATTAGTTCTTTGTTTTTAGTTTTCAATTCGCAATACATTGTGTGTAAAGTTTCTAGGTTATAAGAATGTAAACAACGTGTAAACTAAAAAGAATGATTGTAAATAGAATTCGTATACATAAAAAAATATATGCAATTGTCCCATATTTTTCACAAACAAATTTCCTGTCCTGTATTAAGTTGTTTCTTTTTTTCTGTGCAGTTTTCGATTTTTTTATATGAAATTTTCTTGACCATGTAACTACGATGAGAATGTTAACAGAAAACAAAAACGTGAAAAGACATAGGACATTAAAAAATTAAAAACAAAAATATGTAAACAGTAATATTTAAGTAACGTGAAGGACTTGTGATCGATATTAGTAATGTTATTGTTAATAAAACAAAAAAGTAATTTATAGAAAGAAAAATATGTTGATTTTGTGTTTTATTTTGTAGATCCTGAAAACTTTGCAAGGTTGCTAAGAATACCGGAAGAAAAGAATTCGACAAAACTGCGTCGAACCTTTGGAAGAGGTTTCTTTCCAAGACGAAGATTGGATTAAGGTGAGTTAAATTGTTTTTTAAAACCTACAGGGGACTTAAGATTCTGTTTATTTGGTTTATTTTAAGTCATTGTATAGTGTTCCTCGCCACTTCCGTGAGCGAGCTATACGTTCAGGGAATAAAGTTGATTTTATATTGTGAAACAAAAACGAAATCCGTCATGTAATGCTCGTTTAGGAGGACGTGAATAGACCCCAGTTCTGCTTGTCGTAATAAGTTTATACAACGACATGTAAATGAAACTTTCTTATAAACAAGATTGATGTCAGAAGCAATTGAAAGATTGCACTCGGGGATTTACTCTTTTTCAAGTCCAGTGAGCGCGTTCTACGCCTCTGATTGTCTGTAAATGCGTTACCACTTGTAACCGTTGCCTGATATTGTCATAAATTGATGCCACATGCTGTCAGATAACAAGCCTTACGTACGGTCAATATCAATAAACTTGTGTTTTATATTTGTTTCCATTGTCCATGGCTTAATTAGAAAAGTTTGAACTTACACAAGTCTACAGTAGCAACGACACCTTCAGTTTTCGATTAAGATATAAACACAGCCCGGGGACGAATCAATCCCATTTACATTCTGATGGTGACTTGGGCACGACCACTACACACGGAGTAACTGAAACAGTACCACCGCAGGGGATAGTCAGTGAGGAAAGCGTTAATTACGCGATCTCCCGGAAAACAAACGATTTGCTTTTAAATTTTATTTTGTCCTCGTGCTGGATAAATCGATTCTACGGTGGTGTTTGTGGCTTAGCTCCACGAATTGGTGTATACCTTCAGGGTTATAGGTTAAGTCCGCTTCAAACAGTCTACTGAAAGATTTTACTAAGTGGTGACGGTGGCGTATACGTAACATTATTTTTATTTCTTTTTGTCCATTTGTGTGCTTTTATCCCGTTCGAAACCAAATCACTAATGGATGCTTAGAATTTAGAATAGACCGGCAACTCAGCAGCATTGCTAAACTTCGGGTAGGGTGGTCCATATCACAGTTTCCACATTAATAGTAACTCGATAACAATCAACTGTGTCGATTGATGTTTGGATCGGTATTGTCTAAAATTAAATATAAAATTAACGTAAATAACACTGCTTTCATTTCGTCCTCATATCTACAATGAAAAGCCTTATTCTATTTCGAATCGTGTCATCCGTGAACTAGCGATCCCCCCTATCGAGGTATCCGTTCGGAATGGAATTTTCTCCGAATTGTACGAAATCAGAGAAATTCCATTAGAATTGAGATATCCGTTCCGATACAACTTCGGAAGAAATTCTCCAATGACATATAGCACTGCGTTGAGCCGCGTTATACCACTTACTTTTGACAGCCACACGGCGCATTTTTTCCGAAGCTCTCCGACAACTAATTGCTCATTGACTTATTATATATGGACTGCTAGTGAAATGTCACTTCCATACAATCTCTATGCGAAAAATAAGTGAAGCAAAATGACAACCATCTTGGATTTCTCCATAGAATGCTAGAGCCACCTATTGGGCGTGAGTGGATTTGCCAAGTGAAACGGTTGAAATTCAAATTGTTGGGTCATTCTTTACAATAGATGTCATCTCGAAATTGTGCTAGTTTAAATAATTAATATTAGATGGAACCAACAAAATTTAAATAAAAAATAGAATTTCATTGTCCCATAAATTGTACAATTTTCGTATATTTATTGCGAATTAGTTTTTTTGTTGTTTTTCATTATTAATTTTAGAAACATGATGTAATAACACTTAAGCGTATATTTCAATCACATTTCTGATCACTAAATACTTAATGATTGTCAAGAATATCACATTCAAGTACATGAGAATTAAATTCATCATATTGCGTACATCTATATTTCTTAAAGTACTTATATCTGCAACGGAATGGAAACGTCATATGTGAGCTTCCAATTTATTCCGATCCGAACCACGAGAGCTAGCGCTTATGTTGGAACCAACGCAAAGTTGTCTACTAGCAGTCCATAAGTCAATGTAATTGCTGCGGAATATTTTAATGTACCTAAAATGAACGCGTTTATATGCTTCATTTATTTTGTTCCGAAACGGAAAGTTCGAACGCAATTTGAGTTCCGATTTTGACTTCCGTATCGGATAAACGTTATGGAATATGTGTAAATTCAGAAACGTCAAACGGATTGTTTACATCAAATATTTTAATAGTCAAGATGGAAGTTTTGTAAAAGACGACAAATTTGATTTCATCCCTTAGTCTTGTCGTTTTTAAAAGCTTTACCTCCGCTGCGCTGAAATAGTCAATGTAAAAAAAATAAATGTTTGTGAAAAAAATTAAAATAAAGAAGTCAACAAAAATGTATAAATTTTTCCGTCTATGTACCTATTGATAAAAATGTTTATTTACTTTCTTTTCTTTCGTTTCCGACATTTTTCTTACTTTTTTACCGGCGAGCCAACAGCGCATCAGGTATTCTGATGCTTGTTTTCGTAATGTTTGCGCATCAGTTTGATCAAATTTGCAATAACGAACACTTGACGTTGAAAGTGATGCCAATAGTTGCATTAATGAACATTTTGCAAAGCATCATGAGCATCATGATGCCAGTGATACGTTACTGAATTTACACTATGTATTTGCTTCTAGTAAATTCAACCTTATTCCGTGAACTTCTAGCACCTCCCCGGAAGTGGCCAGCGCTACTTTGAAGAGTATAAACTTTAACACACTCTATTCAGCAATGCAAATAAAACGAAAATCTCTTGCACAATACTTAAGGAATTTTTATTTTGAAAATAAAATAAATTTGATCCCAATACTGGTGATCAACATGAATACCTCCACCCGTGTCTGGTTTGTCTTCGTCTAATGAATAACCGACAAAATTACGTGTTATTTTCGTTTTTATTTATTGGCTTATCTGATATAAGAAATATAATTTTCTCTTGTAAAACATTTAAATGGAAAAAGTAGACAACAAAACAGCTCTCGTTCAAAGAAAAAAATAATTAAAACATCCAATTTGGAGGAAATCAGATTTCCCTTCGATCTCTCCCCCATCTAATGACGGAGAACCATGTGAGTTTTAGGACAGGAATTGTTCGTTTATCGTTGGTGAATAAGATTATGCAGACATTGGGCCTGGCGCAGGTATGCTGTCCTGCTCCGGATGATTATGGTGGCGTGATGTGCGAGCCTACGTTGGAGGCAATTTAGCTGCAGCAGGTAGCTGGAGTAGGGTCCAAGCCTGAGCGCTTGGTGATTGCCAGACGAGTGAACTCTTCAGCGGTCGTGGGATGAATTCCTACTGTGTTCATTAGGATGTTCATTGTAAGACCCGATCTGTTGATAAAAGCAATGCATTAGTTTATAGAACGAAGGTGCAGATTGGGCGTTAAACTTACTTTATAGCGGCGGCAAATCCTTGCATTACTTCGCCAGCAACTGGCCCGATGTAGTGGAGTCCCAAGACCTTTTGGTCGCCGGACTGTTCAGCCACAGCCTTCAAGTAGCAATACTTCACACTCTTCTGAGGAACAAAGAACTCGGTAGGCTTATAATACCCATGGTAGACCTCAACATTGTCTTCTCCAAGTTTGGCAACGGCATCCTCTTCACTCAGACCTACTGAACTGTACTCCAGCGGAGAGAAGACGGTCGTTGCAACGTTGGTGTAGTCCATCAACTGTGTAGCGCCACCGAAAATGCGACGAGATAACAGACGACCAGCGTGAATGGCCACTGGTGTGAGTTCTGGCCGGCCATGGATGATATCACCAACCGCGTAAATGTTCGGCACATTCGTCTCTTCCTTTTCGTTAACTGGAACTTTGTCACCTTTGACTGCAACGCCCGCGTTGTTCAATTTCAAGTCTTCGACGAGACCTTTACGGCCAATCGCCCACAGAACGGTGTCGTAGACATCGCTGCCTTCTTCGTTGGTTTGCGTATTGATGTACTTTACAAGTAGACGTCCATCGGCTGTCTTTTCCACTGACTTTGGAATGGTGGTACGCAGGAATGGAATGTTCTTCTCAGCCATTGCATCAGCGACAATGTTTGCCATCTGCTGATCAAAGCCGCGCAGAATGACTGAGCGCACCATCACCGTGGCATCGTAGCCGAGTCCCTTGAGGAAACCAGCACACTCAAGACCAATATCTAGAATTGCGAAGGATTGTTAGTTTTTTTTTAATCTTACGCCAAATTTTATAAAACTTACATCCAGCACCAACAACCAGGGTCTTTCCTGGTTCCTTTTCCAAGCTGAAAATATCATCGCTGGTGATGCCAAATTCCACTGCTCCGGGAATGTCGGGGTAGCGTGGACGTCCACCAACAGCAATGACGACATTCTTCGCCGTCAGCTCTTTTTCGGTGCCGTTCTTCATGCGGGCGACGACAGTGTGAGCGCTTTTAAAGGATCCCAGTCCGTTGATGTATTCGACTTTTCTGGAAAGGAAAAACAAAAGCTATTGAGACGAGCAAACTTGTAACCTATTTTATTTAGGAATTAAATGCGTAGGTTCATTTGAGTAGCTTATCTGAAGTTGCGGACTCCATCATATCTCGTCGTGTTTCCCACTTACTAGAAATAAGCTCCAACATTCCTAGACTTCCAATCTCTTCATCATTTGGCGGTTTAAAACAACTCGCCATCATCATTAAATCAGTTTCGATGGCTTAAGCACGAAACGTCAACCGGTTTGTTCGACAGTAAAATGCACTTGCAGTTAGCAAATGCAGCAGCGAATCTTCGCATCAAATAAACCGGAAGAATGGTGACATGATTTCAAATGAATAATCAATTAGTTGACTATCCGCTTTGTTTTACCAGCTAGGCGTTGGTGTTACAGCTATCTTTAAACAAGATTCACGTCTAAATAAACCATAGACAATCCTTTGTCCGAAACGGAATGTGATCTCATCTAGCGGCAACAGTGCGTGTGTCGTCGATATTTTCCTACCTAAAACGTAGTTTCAACTGTAGAGCTTTTTTTGAAATTAGCACCGTAAGGTTGCCGGCCAGCATTCCAGTTTGTGGAACAAAATATTGTTAGCCCAAAACAATACAATGACATTTATTTACTCATAATTGGATAACAAAATAAACAGTTGGCGCTACAGGTCCGTAGGGACCCTAGGCCTAGCCTCTCACAAGCATTCGTTTTGTGAGTTTTTCATTTTTGGGACGAATAGAAGGAATCTACAATTTTATGCCGAGTCCAAACGGCTAATTTAGAAGCACTTTCATGACAGTTCTACCCTCGAATGTCTGTCAGACGTTCGCGAGAGGAAAACGAAAAGCTGATAGGCCTGATTTAAGCGTCAGTTGCAATCTGGATCGTTTGCAGTTATGATACTTCCCCGTATCTATCTGTAGATGACAGATCGAAAAGTTATGGCACTATTAACTTGGAGTAAGATATGCACAGGACTAATATAGAGACAAGAGCAAATGGAAGCGTACAGCTTCAAACAATACATAATAATATATAATAATAATGAAATCGCAAAACTTACTTGTCCCTCAAGTCGACTCTGGTCACCCAGTTGACCGATTTGATATGGTTCTGGACGGATTCGACAAGTTTCGACCACACTGGCTTAACTTGCTTGGCATTTTCCACTTGCCAACCATACGCAACTGCTTCCTGAAAATAAAAACAAAGTCACATTGTTAACAAGAATCCACAGCATTTCGGCGGTCATTCATTTTACTTACATGAATTCCCTCGCCCAGGAGCGCTGCCTGATGCATCAGCTTCTTTGGAATACAACCAACATTTACACAGGTACCACCAATACCCCACTTTGTGCCCAATGTGGGTGTGGGTGTCACATAGTCAAGAACAGCCACTTTGGCACCAATCGACACAGCATCTTTGGCGCACGCCAAGCCACCGGATCCTCCACCAATCACAACCAGGTCATAATCGTATTCGTCTGTAAGAAAAGAAAAAAAAGAGCACAATCTGTTACACGAGTAAAAATTGATTTTCGAAAGTCCACTTTTATTTTATTTTGTTATTCAGCACACACCAAAGAAAGAACTCATTTCGTCGGCTTTATCTCATAAGGCAGTACTCGATGGTACTGATTCTATCTTGCTCCCGCTGACTACTCTGTCGTTGAATTTGTTGTGTACACGTGAAATGAATACTCCCATTTAGATCTTCAAATGAAATTAAGTCCGCAAATATTTAAAATAACTAGTGCAATTCTCGCTAACAGAGTTTCTGCACCGACGAGAAAAGTTAACTTTGTTGCTAGGTTAGGTATCTACAGAAAATTGTCAAGGCAACCAGCGGTCATCAACAATGATTTAGAAGGGGTGTGTTAATGAACGATAGCCGATGACCTGCACTGGAATGCTGTCATTTCAATTGTTGCTACCAACAGGGCAGTCGAGCTTGCAATAAAGAAAACACTCATCGAGGTGGCAAACTAACTTTGAGGTGTCCTTTTTCGATTAACTTTTTGAGGGAACAATGTGTGTTTATGTTGCACATACTCCGCGATACTAATAATCATTTTTAGTGCCCAAGCTACATTTTTACAATTCACAATGGCATAATTTTCCAAACAAAATTGCATGTTGTGACCTACAAAATATTTAGCGTGGAGGTTAAAAATGGTTATTAGTAAGGCCCACTGTATTTTAAACACTTCAGGGAGTTTTTTTCGCTTGCATGTTAACAAAGTCGTAAACTGTGGAAAAGTTCGCAAACTTCTTGCCTTTAAGCTATTTCTGAGGGCGGCGTTTTATTGAGTGCAAAACATTAGGACGTGCAATAGGATTCTTAGTGAATATATTTTGTATGTGTACAGTCTTTGCCGATGGTTGCATCTATTTCAGAGGCTTTAAATCTAATCGATCATATCTATAATCCTTATAAAGCTGAGTAAGCCTATAACATGCTTCCCTGTCTTAGATTTTAAAATATCATAGACAGTTGAAAGACGACTGTAACCAGCCAACCATGGACAGAGATGGTTGGAGAGTTTGGCTGGGGAATAGGCCCGCCCGCACTGCAACGACATCAAAGGTAAGTAATGTCTCTTCTGCTCAGTACCAGCCGAGCACTCACAAGTCCGCTTTCACAACGCGATGACTACTAACCTATTCGAACAAATTTATCTCCACATATCATTTATTACTACACAGGCGACATTTATTGGTCACGTTTTAGGCTTCTTATTTAATGAAAAATAAATTTACATACCACATAATCATTTCAATTATTTGCATCCTTGAGGGCCGTTTGCTGATACGACTCATAGCGAATTAAGTGCCACATAAACTCTTTTGTGACAGTTTATGCCCTACAAAAAGTAGCATTTAGGTATTTAAGTAGAACTTAAATCGTTAAGAGTCGTACGACTCCCTGAAAAGGCCCTGAGAAGACCAACGTTACATACAACCAAAACCGCTCACTTTATAATCATTCCTATCGACGAATAAAATTGATAGATCGTAGCATATTTTGCCAATCAGGAAACTACCTACATTAATTGCTTTTGTGAGCATGTTATCTCGTTATACACAAAAAAAAAAACAGTTCTGATTAGAACTTCAAAGAATTGAAAAATGTAATATTCACTTCTGCTTATCTAGTCCTAACAAACTGTTTTTAAAGCAAAAATGTGTGCACTTTAATTTTGTTAGCCAGCTGTGAACTTTCACAGTCACGCTTGTTTATGCAAAAGCTGTTAGGCGCAATTGGCTCCTCACATTACTCAGTGGAAATCGAATTATAATGAACCAGCAACTAAATCTTTTATGCATGAGCAAATAGAGTTGAACTAAAAATAGTTACAACAATAAGAAAAGTAATTTCTTTAACTAAACAAATCTAATAACAATTATACTGATAAACAGAAAGCCGAGTCATTGTGAACGCCACTTGTTGTGCGGCGTAAATTTGTTGATGTCATCGTGTTCGTGCAAAGGCGTGCGAATGTGTCCGGTTTTGTTTACTTGCAGTTGTTGAATATACCTACTACAAGTTGACGGAAGGTAGTAAGGGAAAATTGTCAGTTCAGTTTAGTGCAACGAAAAGTTATCACAGCCATGCTAACAACAACAGACTACTTTACTCCGTCACATAAATACGAAAATCGGCTCCCGCAAATGAACTTTGACACTTTACGAGTTTGTGTCTCGTTTTGGTAGACCGCGAATGAATCATTTATTTTCAAGAAGTAATCGTAGATCCGGCAAATATGAGGAAAAGCAACTGAAGCAACTTCTACTGAGCTTTGATGGGCGGGAAAAGCAAATGACATCAACTGGCCACGATTGGAATCGTTGTTCAAATGACAATCAAGACAATTTGGGGATAAATAATAAAAATAATACAGTTGAAGATCGTAATATGGTAAAACACTAGTGGAACACTGGTATTAGAACACGCATTTTGGTTGGCTAGCAACAAGCGACGCGACCAACTAAAAGTTCATCGTTCGGTCGTGCGATGCCAGAATAAAAAAAGACATAGCCTTAATCATGTCTCTCGCAGACGTTGCTGTTCCTTTTTTACGATGATCGCTCCTTTTTATGGAACTAACTCATTTTTTACGTAAGGCGCTGCCTAACTACTTCTCGCTTGTGTACTAGGTACATAACTTAAACAACCCTGCATATATAGTGGCATTTGGATCCACAATATCGACACCCAATTCGACAGCAAATGCTTTGTTGAAAATGTTCGCCTCGGACCTGTGATGCTAAATAAAGTTGGATGTAAATTGTCGGCTGTCAATGAATTTATTATCATGGCTTAAAAATGCGTGGAAAGCTCTCGACAAAGCTGCTTGCTCAAAGCCGTAGGTCATAGCTAATCATCACCTGGAATGAATACCCCAAAATGGTCGCAATTGTTTTAGTTGGAGCTGGAAAAATGTTGGACTGTAGAATGTTTTAAGCGAAGTGCTTCGGTTGGAATCTCAGAAGAAAAAAAAACATTCACGGACAAAACCAAACTTCATGCTCCACCATCAATCATGAAGTCGCATAAATAACGATGATTTGTCAGAAACCATGGAACTTGGAAAACTTGGAGAAATGGCGAATTAAAGCTAACATAACTGTCAATCTGTTACTACTACCGTCTATTATGGCGGCTTTACGATCGATCAATGAACCGGTTATTGACTATAAATACATGTTATTAATACCTACTTTCAAGAGTTCGTCATCATCACTAATTTTGTGAGTAATCCAAAAGTGAGAGACGTCGAAATGGGCAAGCCTTGGATTGCCAATCGTTTATATATTAAAAGCCAATATATATATATGAATATTTTAAACGAATGCCTATCAGATGAACTTTACGCATGAATTTGCACGTACTGTTTATCTAATCAAATCGGTTGCCTAGTTGTTTTCGTTTACTATCGATAGCAATTTTAACCGAAACTGGTAGGTACCTAGATTTTAGATAAAATATTAAATATTATTCAGGCATGAGCATAGTTGCCAACGAATTAATTGCTTAATAAGTAGACAAAACAGCACATTCGAGCGAAAATTCCCTGGCAAAACGCAATAGGTTCATATATCTAAGTTCTTAACCGAAAAGTGAAACGAACGATTTCCAAAGAAAATGGTTCCGTATGATATCAGAATGAAGCGGACGATGAACCTAAGTGATCCGTCCAACCACAAAAAATGCAGACCACAAACCAGAGACAATACTGAGACCACCAACTCCGGCCGATTTCCCGTTACTTAGCCTACAAGCTATATTTTAATGGAGTGTTCACGTTTGGTGTGCTAGTATTCTTCAATAGAAAATCGTATTGACAAATGTCACGAAACTTCAAAAATTCTGCTCACCAACACACTCCCAGGAGATATGAGACACTTCCGCTGTGGGCAAAGTTGCTGGCAGAGTTCATAGAATTTTATCCGTTTAATTTGAAATTGTTCGTTACGTGTGGATAATATTTTTTTTTAGGAATAAGTGCACATTTGCTTAAAATGTTCATGGAAAATTAACAATGTAGATTGGTTGAGGGAAAATGAAAACATTTTGAGCAAATTTTCTTCGTTATTTAAGAAAAATTTACACACGAAATCGAAGTTAATGATATCCAAAAGCGGAAAATACACAACCATGTTTGTCCTAATATTTTTCTAGTATATAGAACATCAACTTTAGATAGTTTTACTAACCAAACAAATCAAATTATTCGCCTTTTAACAATTTATAATAACTAACCAATGGCGTTCAGTAATGAAAAAATGTGGTATTCCCGAACTCTTTCACATTTCCCCACGGTTGCCGAGGTTGGCAGCATTTATTTTTGCATTTTTTGTATGTTTTTGCATGTCACACGGATTCTCGGATTCACGGATATGGCGAATTTGAAAAAAAAAATTGAGGGGGCCAGCGGCAAGAGGATTGTGAGTTGGGGGTCTCAGTATGGTTTGTCTATAATTTTAACTGTAATTGCGACTTCTTAGAAGGAACGTAAGTTAAACCTAATTTCTGAATTTCTTGTCGGTTACATCTGTAATAAAAGAGAGATTAATGATTAATAGATCAAACCGCAAAGATATGTACCGATTGGTACCCTTGCAGGTACACTGCGATAGAGACATATCTTACACGCACAGCTGAGGAGCATATACTGCACGATTATTGCAGAACTACTATGGTTCTTTTTGAACCCGAAATAGTATCTGCCAACATATTACACGTTGAAATTTAGATTTAGAGCTCGATTACACATTTATATTAAACTTATCTTCTAATTTAATCATAAGTTATCTTGAAAAAACAACTCTATCGCAAACATTCTACTAATAATCATACTTTTCCACGAGTAAACACTGTTCCACGTTCTTTTTGAACCCGAAATAGTATCTGCCAACATAATACACGTTGAAATTTAGATTTAGAGCTCGATTAAACATTTATATTAAACTTATCTTCTAATATAATCATGTTATCTTGAAAAAACAACTCTATCGCAAACATTCTACTAATAATCATACTTTTCCACGAGTAAACACTGTTCCACGTCGTCTTTTTGCAAGCAAACAAATCCGCAGAGGAAACACTGAAACAATTCAACAAAATAACAAATAAATATCCCGTCCACCAGCACATCACTTGTAGAACCATTTCCCCATGATATGGCGGTGAAAACTCGGCAAAAAAAAATAAAACTATACAAAAATATAATTCTAATGACTTCCAATATTCTGACAGGCCCAATTCTCCGATTCCAATTCTTAAAATGAACAAACCGGTTAAAATGACTTCCAGTTGTCAAATCAAAGCACTAACCAATTAACGAAAAAGAAAAATATCGCACTAGGTACATTAAACATTTTCCAATGATAGATATAAAAAATAACCTTAATTGCCTCATAGAACCAGACAAGTTTTAGGCCAAATTCGCGTTTGAGTTCAGTTAAACCCTGGAGCTAGACGGAATTGAACTCTATTCTACTAAACAAAACACGTTACGTAAGGCCGTGTGATTAATTCGATAACTATTCGAAAACAATTAACTTGACCGCATCATTCAACTTGTTGTGAAATAGAAATCGCAGAGATAATTTTCATCTGCAATTATCCTAGACACACCAGTCGATTTGTACTTACGATTCGCAGCATAGCATCTACGTGAATAGCTTCCGGCAGCACTGCGAATCAAGGTCAACGTGGACCTTCTGCTCCAAATTGTTAAAATCGACATAATCTAATCACGGCCGCTTGAAATACACCAAACGAATCTTGATCGCTCCCAGACGCGATAAAACAAAGAACAATAAAAAGGCGTAAGATAAGATTTCGAATTTGACGATAACTTTCAACAGCAGTTCTTTTGGATCCTTCTAGAAGCACACGTTTTATAAGTTTCGTTTCGATTTCACAATGCGTTCGATTTTAATAACGGGGTGCAACCGAGGACTCGGACTAGGACTAGTGAAAACGTTTATTAATTTGCCAAAACCGCCGAAATATCTTTTTGCGACATGCCGTAATGTCGACCAAGCTGTGGTGAGTTTTTTGTTGGTTCTACTTTATTTTCGCTTATCCCTTTTGTGTGTGCGAACGAGTGGAGACGAGAATGTGTGGCGTGTTTTCAACGCGTTTTTTTCGGTTAATATGTGTTTTTTAATAGAACTTACTGTTTCCAATAGGAGCCATGTTGGGGTAATCCGTTAGGAGTGGAACAATTAACAAAATAACTGGTAAATATCACAAGAGAAAATGTTTAATTTCCTTAAAAGCCGGACCGTGAAGTTCGATAGTTGACTGGAAACTATTGAATGAATGTTCGTGGAATTTATCCGCTCTTCATATATATATTTGCCATTTGGTTGGGTTGGAAACTTGGAATCTAGTGTTCGACTGTGCAATGAATTTCCCATTCAACTGGAAGTTGTTCATTTGAAGGTGGAACTCAATTGATAGCAAATGTGACGTTTTATTTATATTTCTAAATCATAAGTAGGCATTCATATAATCGCAAAGTCATGCGAAGTGATGTCGTCATAATAATTTTTAATTATCAATCTAAAGTGTATGAAGTATGACGCATAGGTATTTTCAACAATTTCTTTGTGCACTTGTCGAGTGTGTTGTTCATTTCACAATACTCGTTGGTCAAAGTTGTTGAAAAAGTTGATTTTTTGTACCTAACTTTTATTAGTACATATCTACTTTTCATTATTCCCTAGAATATAATCATTGAATCAAAGGCGATTGCGTGTTTCCACACGCACTTCCACAGCACACAAGATAAATTGCAAATGATAATTCAACCCATTATGTCCATCGTTACCATTCTTCATTCAGGGGGCAAATTATCGGTCATAAGTGATCATAGATACTTCATTTTTATTACTTGATTTATTGTTATTTCTATTTGCGAAGGCAATATATCTTACGAAATTATACTACAACCTTTTCCCGTTCAAATTTGGTAAAAAAGAGAAAGTTAAATTGTTTATCAACACAAATCTTTCGGCAATTTCGATACTCAAGTGAGTAAGGGAATTTGTAACTATTTGTCATTGACCGCTAGATGTTCGTTTACTTATAAGTGGCGACTAGTTACATAAGCTTCCGGTAGCATTCGGAGAAAAGGAAAAACACTGCTAAAACCGTTCCATTGACCACCAACATGTCATATAATGCCAAACTCGAAAAAAAGATACCTAGCACAAATGGTTAGACTGCAAATCCACAATTAAATATTTTTCGTTTGCAAATTTATGTATTCCTTACAAGCTGGCTTACAATAGAAAACTACAGCCGATAATCAAATAATGAGGCCGTTTGTTTAAGTAGTATTTGGTATTGGTTAGAATACTATGTGCCTAGAGATGTGCGAACTCGAATCGAGTGAATAGTCGAATTGCCCTGAACAAACAACTAACCGCAAATATATATCTTTGCAGGAGCTAAAGGAACTTGCCGCTAACAACCCGAACCTTCATGTTTTGGAAATTGGTAAGATAAATGTCGATTTAAGTTCGTATTTAAGGTTATACATGCATTTATGTAAATGTTGTCTCTACGCTAAATTGTAGAGCCTTTTATCTCTTGAAAATGACACTAAATCTCGATCTATTTTCTTGAAGATTTGCGAAAATTTGACACCTACGACAAGTTGGTTAAAGATATCAGTGCGATTGTCAAAGAAGATGGCCTCAATGTTCTCCTAAACAATGCTGGAATATCACCGAAATCGACACGGCTTGGTGGAGTTGATGCCGAATCAATGATCAACACACTCACCACTAACACAGTGGTACCTGTTATGCTTGCAAAGGTTTGATATGTTTCCACTACAAAGTGCTTATTACTTGGCGATGCCCTATGTATTTGGAAAGTCGCATTGTTATCTGTGAAATCACGTAAAACTGAGTACATGCGATTATCCAACGGTTGACGAAATTTGTGAAAGTGGGTAATAACTTACTGTCTTTATCAATAGGCCTGCGTTCCGCTTCTGAAGAAGGGCTCTGCTGCCAACGAGTCTTCACCGATGGGACTGAACAGAGCAGCCATCATAAACATGAGTTCTACCCTCGGATCGATTCATGACAACGCAAGTGGCGCAATGTATGCATATCGCACCTCCAAGGTGAGCTATAGATTTTGTCCAGAAAGAGTTTGGTATACTTTTCCTTCTAGGCCGGCTTAAATGCCGCCACCAAGTCAATGAGCATCGACTTAAGGGATGCAAAGATTCTCTGCGTTAGCCTACATCCAGGATGGGTGCGCACCGACATGGGTGGCTCCAATGCTCCACTTGATGTTAAGACTTCAGCCAAGAACATGGTGAAAACTCTGTTGTCCATGAACGAAAAGCACAATGGTGGGTTCTTCCAATATGACGGACAACCGTTGCCTTGGTAGTGCCAGGAAACATTACTCGTTTTTTTTTTAATAAAAATATAATTAATTTGTATTTTTTTATTTAAAATAAATATAACAGTAGTTGAATGCATGCATTTCCTTTTCACAAAATTTGTTTGCTTTTTCGTTAAAAATTATATAAAAAAAAAATTAAAACGAAAAGAGAAAGAATGAAGACGAAACATCAAATGGCCGCTTACAAACAAAATTTCAAGAAATGAAGTGGATCCTCCTGCACCGCTGCCACCACTGTGCTTAGGACAATCAAATGTGTTGCACTGGGTTCACTCTGTTAGTGGCATCGCTTGGATTATTTGCTATTCGCGGCATAGCTGGAACGAAGACACAGTTTGTTGCTTGAGGGCTGCTGCTGACTTGATTTTCATCGACCGTCGGTAAGGGAGGGCGTACATTATTCGGTTGTAGAGTCAAGATGATGTGTCGCAATGCTACCGCCCAGGTAGAGCACTCATTGGAATGACTAAGGACCAGCGATGTGTAGGTTTCCATTGCTTCTGCCAAACTGTTTGTTTCCACAGCTAAAAACAAGAAAACGACATTAAATGTGAGAAGACAAAGCCAAATTGCCGCGCAAACCTTTTGCGATTTTATAAATTTTCCCTTGCACAGGTATTGTCAAGTTTCCCGATTGCCAGAGTTGTTCCATTACACCGACGCGTCGTTGGATTTCATCAAGACGCACATTGGGTGATTCCTGCACCTTTATCAATTGTAAACGTAGTATACCCAAGCAGAATTGTGGTGCATCGTCCGGTAGAGGCTCCTCTGGTTGCACCGGAGCAGGTTGTGTGGCAAGTGATGCAGTTGCAATTGATGGTTGGCTTGGTGGAGGAGCATTGACATTGGGCATGGGGTGTACTACGGCAACTGGGTGTTGACTGTTGGCCGCCCCCACTAGTGGTGGCATCGTCAGGGGTAACGGTGCACTAGCTTGATTCGGCTGAACAATCGCAGTGGGCTTGGAGACTGCAGGACCACCTTGTAGTGGAAATGCGATTCTTTTGTTCAGATTAAGTTTAGTTTTGCCGCTCGCTGGTAGAGGATTAAACTGCAGATTTGGTGGATCATTCCAGCCCGGAGTGTGTGTACCTGGACCTGCTGAAAGATGGGAGAAAAAATTTATGCAAAGTTAGGCTTTTTCCGCCAACAAATTGTGGGAAGAATACCTGATGTAGTTGGTGGTGCTTTATCTGCCATTCTTTTGGAAAAGAAATTCGGTGAATATTGCTTTTAAATGTGTTTAGAAGAGAAAATTTGTTTCGCAAAATAAATCAATTGCGAATTGACGTTTTTATTAAACGTCACTGTCGAAGTTTGACATTTCGCTAGAAATGGGCTTTAAATGAGCTCCTAGATGGGCGAAAATACAGGCGACTTGGTACGATTGTGAATGGACCGTATGATTTTAAACACCGCTTCTCCACGAGTCTGAATTATGTCGGACTTTTAAGTCGAACTTGTCCGCCATATTTGAATGTTTTTGGTTTGGGCAGATTGTATTATGACATTTCATTTCTCAAGATGTCATCAACATAGAAATAAGTGAAAGTTTCTCTCACTTTGAAAGCATTAAAAGACTTAGAAAATTTAGAAAACAAGATATTAGCCGAAAACAAAAGAAAGCACAGATTCGAGCAGCAGCTGAAATGGATAAGCAAAGTGTATGTGAACTTCCGCAAATAATGACACAGGTGACTACGCAGGAACAAAGCGGATATAAAATGTCATCCAGAATTTGCGATAATATTAGAAACTGTTGCGTTGCTTGTGTGGATATTCCCTATTATTGGTTTAAAACAAAAAAAATAAGTGGAATTAACATTACGTAAGAAGACGATTAACTTCACTGAAGCCTCTTTTGATAGGGCACAAACATTATGCATAAATGACAAAGCCCAAAATGCATCAAAATAAAACAGATGCGCCTGATACAATTCATCAGCCCCCCCGACTTATTCGATTCGTCTATTCTTTTCTTTTCCGCTACATAAGCGGAGCGCAGGGACTTTACTTTATTTTTAACATCCTTTTTTAACATAAAATTGACCCTTTTATAAATCGGGATCGGGCTTCAGTATCCCACAACTGTTGACTTTACTGGTACATATTTATCAGATTTAATGTATCACTTTCCCAAAGTCGAAAATCTGTCATACTTGAATCCGCGCACTTGTATTCCTGAGAATTATCAAAACAAATGAGTTTTTGCTTCCACGCGCTGATCTAGACTTCAAATGTCAAACAGTCAAAAGATATGTCCGCAGCGATAGCAGAAAAAAAAGTCAGACTGAAATGTCCAGATAGACTTATGTCATGCCCACAAAATCACGGTCTACACTGGACATATTGTTTTCATGACCTAAGTCTTGACTGAAATGTTTCGTGGAGACTGGGTGTGGGCGTGTTTTTTTTAGCTAGCAAAGTAAAGAAGGATTTTCAGCACGCAATTACAACAACTACGACAAGGACATTTCATTAAGGGTATGCGGAGCAGTGTTGCCATACATTTTCTAACGGAATATGCTAAATTAAGAAATAAATATGCTAAATTATATGAACGAATGAAACCAAATATGCTAAAGCTTAAAACAACGACTTTAACAAAAAAAAAAAAATTATAAAACAATAAGCCATGGATATATTTGCCTGTCCAATTAGGAAGAAACTTAAATTTAATTGAGTAGCAATTCACGGCTCAAGATTTAACACTTTGAGAGCTTATAGGTACTTCAAATGGACAAATTGTCATACAAATCTTCAGTAATGCCAAGTCCAGAAAAGTTTGATGGGATAGTTGTCTGATTTTAAATACATAAGAAACATCCTACTATTTAGCGCTTGAAGAACTTCTACTTATCAAGGATTTGCCTTAACTGAACATGCATATTCGCATTGGGCCACTAATAACCATTTTTAGCCTTCAAATTATATATTTTGTAGGTCAGAATAAGCATTTTCGCCATTGTGAGTTCGCAAAATTAAGATTGGACACTAAAAATGATTATTGTTATAATCGACGAGAGAGGGCAGGGAAATCCCTCCTGCTCTATTAGGTAGCATAGAGATGTGGCTGGATGTGGCAGGCAAATTGAGTTCATATCACTTTGCATCTGACCAGGAAAAGCGTCTTCCCGAGTTTGCGTCCGCGCAGATAGTTTCGGTACTAGGGTTTGTTCAGTGAGTTTTACAATTGTTATCGCGGATTGAATTTATAAGCGTGGCTTTTGGCGAACATCTGTTTTTCCTCCTCGACATTCGCTGCGACATATCAACTGGTTTGCTGCGATTGTGACTGTTGTCTTTTAAAGAAAGTTTTGCAAAGTAAAGCAAAATAAAGTTCGATCATCAACACACAATTATTACAATAAAGTAAAGTAGATCAAGAAATAAATAAATAAATCAGATCGTCCTACACATGCGCGTTTCAGAGCGTGCTCGACGTCTAGCTTTGTTTAGTAAACGGGAAAAGAAATGGCTGTTATAAAAATCGGATTCACCGAGACTACGCAGATTAGAGTAATAGAAAGACGTCAGATTGGTTTGATGTGAAATTCAGAGAAGAGTCTTATTATTCATAAGTAATTCATAAAGTTAAACAATTGACAGATGTCATATATGAAATGTATAAAAATGTAGTAGAAGAAACTATTAAGGCAATAGCAGAAGGCTTGAATGGTGCTGGAAAACTCATCATGACAAAATAATTACAAACAGAAATAATCCTCAACATTCATAGCTCGACAACAAACACTCATTTACTACCGTTCCTGTCCATCCCTTGGCCGATACGATATGAAACTTTGTACATATCTCCAATCACATTGAAAAGCAACATATTCAATAATTCGATAAATGCTTACCCCATCAGACAGTAACTGGCATGCAGCGCACTTGTAACGCTTCTAGGCGACATTGTTATCTGCCCCTACCGAACCGATGCCGATGGAAGAACTGGCATTTTACGAGCTTTCCTCAAGTACCTACCTATATTTATCTAGATCAAATATCGCGGAACTGACGACTAACCACGACAACCAGCCGCAAGTATAAACTTTATGCATGCATCATCCGAAAACTGAAACCAACTCAAGCGAACCAAAGCTGAGATATGCAAAAATGTAATATCTCTCTCCGGATGGCGGTTGCTGGTTGAAAATAATCGAAAAAATCTGCAGCCATACGTGAACGTGGTATGACCGCCTTATAAAGAGATTCCACACAAATTTTAAATTGCCTGCTCTATGGAAGTCTATGCCCCCTGTCGGCTGTGCTGTGTGCATTCAGGACCAAACTTTTCTATACTATACCCGAAAAAAAAAAAAAAAAAAACCATCCGTTCCCCACATACTCTGTGCCGGTGTGCAAGGTGTATTCACAACAATTGATAAGCGACTTAATTTTTTTAATTTTGTGGCGTACACTTAGCTTGTATGGTACCGTCGAAAATATGTGATGTAGGGTGGCAGTGGCAGCTAAAGCTACGTACATATTTAAGTTCGAGATACAACGTATGTCACAAAGCAATCAGATTCTATTACCTTCCCGCTCGCTCCTGTGTCATGTTGACCTCATTTGAACCGAATCACACAGAGAATCTATCTATAGCGAGATGAGATGACGTGCTCTTTGGAGTGAGCAGCATGAAATGAAATCCCCATTTTCCCGTCATCCTCATGCCTCATCCATCCTATCCCTGTGCCGCTGCCTGTGCCTGTGCCTGTGATGAAATGACACACTTTTAAGGAAGATTAAGGATGGGAATCATTACAAAGAAGGCATAAAAAAGAAGCCAGCAATTCATTCGTATTGAAATAGTTTCCCATGGAATGGAAAATAATTAAAGGCACTGGATACAGTTCTCTCTTCTTTTTATTTTTTCAGCTATAAAAGAGGTTGCTTTCCCCACAACTAGTCATTGTTATGGAAAGAGAGTTGTCTTTAAAATGGAATTTAAGCCTTTTGTAGAAGTATTACGTTGATGCGGAAGCAAATTCGCTTGTAGCGGAGCGTAATATATCCGCCATGTGCATCCAATTACACTTTTTCCATCTCATATCTGTGCGATGGTGTATCCGCTGCCGCCTTTTCTGAAGGGTTTAAGACATATACATAGGCAGGTGTACATACTTACATCGAGTGTGGGTTCATTTCACAGAGGTTGCCGGGGAATTTCCGGTTTACCGAGTGAAAAACTCATATTCTTACTCGTACTTGTTTATATGGTGAATTTGAACTAGCTGCCTTTGGTTCCACTGGAAGGCGGCTAAATTGAAACTGTGCCGAGCTGGAACTGGAACTGTGCCTATGTGGCACGTAATCTGCCATCAAAAGTTGTAATTGTTGTCAAACTGGGTACCTAATATGGGGTGGAAAAATGTCAAACGTCAGTAGATACACCGTAATTTTTTGCGATTTAAAATTAAAGGTTCACCTCTTGCCCTTATTTTGAAATCGGCACATCCCACCACGCAGATGCTTGATATCAAAATTTTTTATTTATATCCTTGGACTATATGAATGTGACACTCTGCGTGGTGAACCCCTGAATAGAACATAGAAGTGATAAATATTTAATATTTGAAATGGAAACGACCAAACGGATTATGTTGGATGAACTGGGATAGAAAAATCCCAGATGTTTGCTCTTCAGTCCATCCCTGTGGCATTTAGATAATTGAATCGTTATTTTCGTGGTTATGTTCACTGGAGAAGAGAACTTAGCTACGGAAGAGGTTCTTTACTTTCCGACAACGCCGTTGCATTTTGACTCGGAAATATTGAATGTAAAAATGATTGTTGTGAAATAAGATCTTTACGGATTACTGATCTATATGGGATTCCCAGTAACATTGACACTAAAAAGAACAGAAATACATAGGAAGCACACTGACGTTTTTTGGGCGCTCCCCCAGCTACTCCTGCCTATCGCTCTACTTTACTCGCAGCTACCTTAGGCTCCAGACAGAGCGCAGTACTAATAAAAAGTGTTAATCTCGAATTTGAATTGAAGCAAGCTAACAATTATTTTGAAATTTGTGTTGAAAATATAGCCACTGTGAACTATACTAAAATTTAGTGTCGAAACTAAAAATGTTTATTGGTAAGGCCCAGAGTGAACGTGGAAGCTAAGCGTAACGCGAATATCTACGCTTCTTCGAGAAGATCCTTCCGCATGATTGCGTCATCTATTTTCTCTAAATGCTAACTTCCTATGGGTGGTCCTTCCGCTCTAACAAACTAACAAAAAACCAGATTCCTGTACGCAGTTCACTAAATAACACATTCACATTTGAACGATGTATCCACTAAAACTGTCAATAACAATTTCAAATGTTCTTCTCACCACTCGTCGATTGAAGCTTATCTTCCGTTCACCGCCTACTGAGAGGAAATTGTTTCTCGTTTGGGAAATAAGCAAAAATACTGCCTCACCCTCTGATCAATTTACTGAAATACATATATAAATCTCGTCCTTTTGAAGACCTTCCCTCTCCCAAACTGGTACACGCACTACCAAGCGCATTAATCGACTTGACGTTACGAAGCGTGTCAGTGTACCTGATGCCCCCCTTTCTTCGCGTAATCTTCGATAATCCTCTGAGAGATTGTTTCCTTATCGACATCAACCCCTATATAGAGTGGTTTCTTAAAAAACAATTTCTTCTCATTCGCATACAATCGTCAGATGTTTTATTTATTACTTGCCACCACCACCGCCGCCGAGCTCACTTGCCAGCGACTTGATACCTCATTCAACATTCATCGCCTTCCATCCCCAATCTACGCGCTATATTCATCACCGTCAGTCAGCCCCCGTGTCGCAGAGCAATTTTCGCGCCAAAAATAAAAACAACTCCCCTCCGCATTTCGCATGTCAAAAAATAAACATCTCCTTGATTTAGTTTCAATTCGGTTGCTAGGCCACGGAATCCATTTCATTATTCAATCACTAAGCCGTTTTTCAAGTCTTAAGGTCACAGCAGTACCCACTTTATCAGACAGCATAACGATGCCCTAAAAGCTGAATATAACCCATCGACGATGAATATGTGTGTACCGCACCAATTCATAAGCCCACAGGGGTCGACAAAGCCATGCAGGGGGAAGAAGAGCAGTAAAAACAACAACTCTCAGGTGATGCAGTGGCTGGCCTGAAAAAAAAAAAACTGAAAAAACAGCACATGAGCAAAACTATAAGGAAAGTCTCAAGGGGTAAAGTTTGCTACACGTATTCCAATATACGCCCGCCCAAGTGGTGGTATATTGCATAAGTCTGAAGTGTATACGATGCGTGTGCGGGTGTCCATGATAAGAATACAAGGATGCACTGCATCCACTATACGGATAGATATGAGATTAACTGAAATGTCATTACCTTCGAAGTGACAGCCATGAAAAGTTGGTTCAGCGCCTTAAGCTTTTACACACACGAGTATATTGCATAAGTTACGCTGCTGCAGATGCTGGTGGCCTGCCACACCTATATAATATATGTAACTGGGGGTCACGAAGCCAAACAAAAATTAGGGAAACGAGTGCACGTATATCGTCCTCATCAACCAACAATGGGCGTAATTTATTCCACTCTAATTCTGCAAGCTCATCATCATTTTTAGATTTAAATTTGTATCTAGATAGGTACGCGTTCTCACGGAACTCATTTGTCTTTTCATATTCAGCGCGAAATGGAAAGCAGCAACAGCAGCAAGAAAACAAAAACGAAAATAAAACCATCAACCACCTCCGCCTTGCCGTTAGATTTTGTGCAGACTGTGCATTCAAATTGCTCAGTTTCGTTGGCCTGGTGAATGCAAACAAAAAACCACGTCACATGCGTCCTGCAAATGCTCATTGCACGCCTCCACATTTTTGCTGGTGCTCGTGCTCGTGATGCTGCTGCTGCAGGGTTGACCATGCCATACAGAGTCGTCATCGTCATTGTCCTCGTCGTCGTCAGTTGTGAAACATTTCAAGGCCAGCAGCGCATGGGAATTTTTCTCTCTCTCTCTCTCTTTATGGTGCACACATTATCAAATTATTTCATTACGAGGACTATATTGATATCCTCAGTCCTCACTGGGTCCTCATGGAATGCTAGGAACAAGAGACCGCCTGTGCGCAGTCTTCAATCTTCACCGTTCACCCTTTATATTGAGGTAGTCCGCACTCCGATCTCTGTATGTGCAGACCGAAGAGAGTCGTTTCCCATTGCAGTGTCGGTTTGTGGCAGTTCCGAATTTCCCCGCTTCCCCTTCGTTGGTGAAACAACCCGTTATGGAATCTGTTTTCGCCATCAGGGAAGAATATCTCTTGAAGGGGGTATTCGAAAGGGCAATACTCTCATTTCCCAGCCTACACAAAACACAACCGGGAACACTAGGAATTATTATTTATGCCCAACCGTAGACGTAACAATAGAGAAAATGCATACACGACGACGAGCAGAAGATTTAAGTGCAAAAGTGAGGTAGGCGACGAAGAAGTGGGTAAATGGCCGACCCACTCACGCTATACCTTCTCCATTGGAGTTCGGAGACAAGGAATTACTAATCTTAATGCGATTACACATAAATCTGATAGAATTGGTTGGATGCCAGAAGATTTTCTGATCTCGTTTATCACAGACATAACAGGAAAAAGAGACAGAATGCAAAAGGACCAAGACTGAGACTAGGACACACTGTTTCTAGGGACGGTGGCTTTTCCGCTTTCTTTTTTCCATCTCTAGGGTAACATTAAGTTTAAAAGTTACCCACGCCCATTCATCGATTATGCAATTCTAGCTTGCTGATGCTGGAAATGAAAACCAAACACAGACAATCAGAGAATCAGCGCATTAAAAGCATGCCTTTGTTTCTAAGCACTGCGAGCTGACATAGAAACGGAGGAAGAGAACCATGAAAATTGCGCTTACTTTTGGCAATTTGACCAGTTTTTCGTTTTTGCCGTTTCATGGTTACTACATAACTATTAAAGCGGACAACGGAAGTAAAGCCATTGATTTGTAATAACTCTTAAGAGAGCTGGTCCCTTTACGGATGTGTGTTCTCGCACAGCGTGAGTAGGACAGCTTTTAGACAGCCAAATGGCACTTTGGTGGGTTCATCAACGGCTTAGATGGAATTGCAAAAATAAATAAATCTATGAAATCGATTAATTGGATTCTCCAACTGAGCAAATATGATGCCAAGTGTGGCTGAAGCAATAAAAGGCCAATATAGGGGAATGAAAATGGCACACTCGAGGATTAAAAAATACATTCTCTCGTATTGATAAGGGCTTTGAGCTGTGCTATGTGTTTTTACTGTTTGAATTCAACGCAATGGTGCAATAATCGGTTACAATAAAAATATCTGTATTGTTTTTCGCTGATATGGTGTGAAAAGCTATTAAGTCATATCTGGGCTTGTTTTAGGCGCGAAGCGTTCAGTTGACAGACAGTTGAAATGTGCTGTTACAACGCTGGCCGCAGACAGATTGAGAAATGCCCCCTTTGGGGAAATTATCTAGTGTTAGGATGTAAATTGCTGTTATATGTGATTTGACATGTCTCTAATCATGGGGGACGTTCTAGTATCTAGTTCAATAAATCTGACAGCTGTCTGACTCGATGAAGGTATCTCAGTTGTGATTGGCTTAGATCGGTCGTATAAACAGCTGTTTCAGTAGACGTTTATAGACGTTTTCAGCAGTCGAATCTAGTCAAGAAATTCGAGACTGAGTAGGTACTAAGTTCACTGTTCGCATATGTGGCTGACGTAGGAAAAGTGACGTTCCCGACCAATCTAGTTTTTGCGTTCAGGTTACGTCTAGTCGACACCAATCCAGTCAACTTTAGCTAACTACATTTTTGAATGTGCCCATTTAGTGATAAGTGAAACAATTGGGGACGTTCGGCTTTCTAGTTTACTGACAGCTGATTGACTTGGTGTATATTACAGTTTTTATTGGCCTAGAGTATGTATTTAGTTAGGTTAATAGTTTTTTCAGTTGACGTTGAATAGCCGACGAATTTATTCAAGAAAATTCTGCCTGCATACTTAGCTCACAATTCGAAGAGTCAAATTCGAAATAAACAGGGTGGCAGATGAACTGAACTGTCAATGCGGCCCGAATTATTGTAGCCATAACAAATTGGAATGACAATTAGGTGTGAAGTGAAATAAGGTTTCAATAATATTTGCTAAGTTTTATTGATCGCCGCTAGACCAATAGCTCTGAAAAATTTTTCGCTATGTGATCCGAAAATATACAATTATGCGTGCAAAATGTAAACTTAAATTGAAATATATTGATTTGGCTGTATTTATTACTGCAGAAAACAAAAAAAATAAAAATAACAACAGAAAACCAAATCTCTCATATGGTGTCTACCACTATTACAAAAGTGCTCCAACGAATTTCATTGAAAAGAGCAATTCTGAATTTCGGGGCAATTCTCTCGGATCTTCAATCGAAAACGCCATTATAGTCATCTAATCATCACGTCATGTGAACGTGTTGTTGAGGGTTCATATATATATATAATAGCGTTTTCTAAACTTCAAAAAGAGAAATGTCGACTTCATGAGAGAGACTTCGAGTCTCGGACTTGTAAATTTTGACAGATCAAAAATGAAAGCAAATTCCTTCTACTATCCTCTTAGACTGTCTTGTTAGTGGACTATCTTCAAAATTATATTTCTGACTACTAATAATCATTTTTAATCTTCACACGAAATATTTCTAGGTAACAATTTGTAATTTGTAGCCTGGACACTAAATATGATGTACGCAGCTATATTTATACTGAATGGGTTATAGAGATAGACCAAGTTAATTTATGACACAGATCTAAATTCATTACATACGACCAATTTAGTACGCGCGGTGTAAGTAGTAAAACCAACCTAACCAAATTATTGCAAATTTTTGTAAATAGTATAACAAAATACTCGAAAATGTAAGCTTAAAGCCTTAAAGCTGCGATCAAATCAAGCCCACAACATCGAAAATTTTTTCAATCGGAGCTTAAATATTACATCGCGCTTTCATTTTTTGATCGCGGTCTAAATTCGCTATACCGTAATTCACTTTCAATGGCTAAACAACGCCCTTAAGTTGAATGTAAGTATCCCAGTTCTAATGGGAGATAGCCCGTTTACCCAAACACCGCACCGGCACCACGCGCAACTATTAAATTTAAAAGCCTGTACATGCTTTCATTCAGAGAAAATTATTATGCTCATCTGGGGCTATAATAATTATCTTCGCGGAACAGATATTTTCTTATGGGAATCGGGTGTTCTTCTTATATGCCAGATACACATACAAGTATACAGAAAGGTGATTCCCCATCTCTACAAATATGTAAGTTTTTATAGAGACGTGTGGGCTTAGCGCACAGTTCTCAAATTATAGTTTCCACATCCACAATTTCATAAATTAAAAATGTATGAACATTTTCTTTTGCATTTGGCAGTCTTAAATGCATAGCTGGAGCTGTCATGTGTGCTGGGAACGAGTAACCCAAAAACCAAGTTCCTAATTAAATAGTGATTCCTTTGCTTTAACGTGGTGGTTTCCGAGACAGAAACTAAATGCATAGATTCTTATACATGTTTATAGCTGCGGTACCTATGCGGCTATGCTGTCAATTTTCACTGCTTTTGATGTAGGAGCATATAACACAAGTCTACTAATTAAGGGTGGCTTCTCAGATAAGAAATGATAAGACATATCATAACGACAGTAAAATTCATTCTTGGCTTCATATTAAATGTCAATTAGCATAAAATTCAGCAATCAGTGTAAAGAATACAATTAAATCTTGTGTGGGGCTGGAAACAAATATTGTGGCTCATCTGGGATATAGATAAATATGATGTACTCACAGCAATTTTCCCGCGAACTGTCACACTTTATTCACAATCCACATAATACAGTCGCGATCCACAAACCGACGAATGAAAAATTCGTTCGAACTTAACCTTTAAAAATGAATCTGAATTGCGGGTATCTGCGAATAAGAAAAGTTTTCGTCTGAATGAAATGTCAAAGCCTACGAATGTTCGCTTGTTCGCAGTTCCCAGTTAGCTCTTATCTATATATAATAGTCTAGCTGCCAATACACAAAGCTTTAATTGTATCAGCTAGCAGATTGATAACAGCTGTTGGAGAAATATCCAATAAGGGAAATGAGCGAGTGCTTTCGGGTTTCGGCTATAATATTCAAAACTCTAGTTATCGACTAGATTGGCCTGGACTAGATGTCCGCTGAGCGTAAAAACTAGACTAGTTGGTATGGTCACTTTTCCTAGGTCAGCCACATTTACGAACTGTCAATTTAGTACTTAGTCAGAAACTTATTGCCTAGATCGGCAGCCCTTCCATAAACGTCAACTGCAGAAATTGTTTGTGTGACCGATCTAGGCCAATCAAAACTGAGACACATCAAGTCAGCCAGATGTCAGACTTCCCTTCCTAAACTAGATTCTCGAACATCCATAATGAAGCGTACGAATATTTGATCTTCCTTTCGTAAATGTTTCTCCTTATTGGCATACAATAAACTCCTTCAGCTGCATTGGCTTGTTTGGGAACGAATTTCAACTTCAACTTGATTTCCAAACATTCAGCTGTCGTTGAGTCAAAAAATTAGCCCCACGACCGCCCCGCATAGGAAAATCTCTCGCAAATATTTTTGCAATCCCATTTCCTATTGTTGAAGAGGACAAAGAAAAGCCTGTAAGGGACTACGCTTGCAGGGTTCTTACCTTCTCAGGAAGATTTTGCATTTTTTCACCTACCTCCTCGACCTATCATTCACCTTGTTGGACGACTACGACTCAGTTATGTTCATTTAACCTTCTACATAACATAGCGATGGCTGCACCTTTTTAGCCGTAAATAAAATACAGTTTCACATATATTGCATAAAATAGAGCGCCACTCATTCTTTGATGGAAGGGAGTGCATTTAAATTTGCTATATACGCGCGTTTCATTGCTGTGCACTGGCCTGGCGTTGTTGTTGATGTTGTTGCGCCCTTGCACACAGTGCCAGCGAAATTGTAATACAAATGGAGGAGCAATGTGTCTGAAATATTGCCTCGTGGCACTCTCCACTGAATTAATGTTGCACTTTGGATTGCAATGCTGGAGCTGAAATGCTAAATGAAAGCCGAAATGAATTATAGATTTATTTATTCTCAATTACTTTTTATTTGTATAGAGCACATTCAGGCTTAATAATATCAACCACCTCCTCCCGCATCAGACGGTAGCAGACTTCGCTGGTGACCTTTATTGCTGCTTGCGGTAAAATTAAAGTAATAGATTTTTCGAAATTATTTCCGTTCGCATTTTAATACGCAATCTCTGCGGCGTAATCTGCCTTTTGTTATTTCAGGCTATTAATTCCGTTCTCATGTGAAATCGAAATCGAAATCACGTTCCTGTTCCCGTTCCCGATCTCGATACTTAAAGTTGTTTTGGCTGTGCGGTATCTTTTCTCGGTTTGTGCCGTGCGTGTAATTTTCTTTTTCTGTCTGCCGCTATCAAATAAAGTTTTTCCTACCGCACTGTGAAAAAGTTTTACGCTCAGTGATTCGGTGAATATGGTGCGGTACAATAGTGCAGGGAAAATGATACTTCAGCTGGCCGTATTTATGGTGGTAGGTGATTTATGGGCTCTCTGCTATTGTCACTAAACGAAATGGGTCATTTTTGGTCGACCAAAGTCGGTTATTGATTCCGAAATTATTCATGCAACGTTGTAAATTCGATAACAATACTTCGTGGGATACATTATTGCTTACTGAGTAAGAAGATTTCTTTTGAAATCGATCCCAAGTAGGAGATATTAAGGGATGAGTGGACTCGAAGTTTTATCGATGTTTACTTTGGTCAATGGTGTAGGGAGACACAGAAATCTATAGATTAAGGATAAATACGTCCAAAATGACAGATAGTTGTTTATATCTACCACTGTCATCTGTTATGTTCGCAATTGTCTTAAATATTTATATCGAATGATAAATAGATATGTATCCCAAAACAGATGCATGTTCACATATTATTATGGAGAGGAATTGAAGTGAAATCGAAGCGATATACGATTGCCGCTGAGAACAACAGTTTTGTCTCTTGTTGGGTCCTTGTTAAGGAATAAATACATTTGTTGCTGAGCGAGGTTACATACTATGATGGAGGTTGAGTCCATTGTTATCCTTGAGATTGACTATACGGCAATTTATTTATTTGTTATCTAATAAAAGAGAGCAGCATTCTCTGTCGGAATGCAAGGGAACAAATTTGGTTTCATTATGGACGCCAAATTGGCCGTATATAAAGTTGATTTACATTTATTTTATGCTTACGAATTGCTTTCTGCAAACGAGGAAGCAAACGAACAGGCGAATTCTTAACGCTTCACCATCAGTGTCGTGTGATTCATTCCGTTTAGACACATCTGCAATAGTACTCATTGCTTTCAGTTATTTGCTTTACTTTGTGAGTCGTCGTCAGTACAACAATGATGTTCATTATACGTACTACGCAACATATTGTCATACTCGGCCCATGATAATTCCCCACTAATTTAGCTCGCGAAAGAACTGTCTCGTTCAATAATTCGGCGCTAAATTTTAACTGCTGGTATAGCCAAATTCGCGTTGGTTCCAACATTAGCACTAACGCTCTTGGTTCAAAGCGGAATAAATGGGAAACAAATTATAAGAAGCAGAAATAAAGTAGATTTTATGAGCTTCATTATTAGTATGAGTAGAATTACTTCGTCTTACCAGTTAAAGTAGTAGTAAGTAAGTTTATTCAATAGCTCCCCTGTCTTAGGTATATTTATAAAATTCAGATGGATTTCCATCCGATCCTGCAGCCTTTCCATCGTTCAGATGATTTGCAGGCTCCATTACAAATACGAAAATTGTGCAATAATTCCGCAACAATTCTTAACGGTGCTCTGAGAGCTCCCGATCGAATGCCACATTAACAAATCTACTAACACCCAATAGATGTCTCTAGCATTCTATGGAGAAATCCAAGATGGTTGGCATTTTGTTACACTCTTTATTCGCTTTGAAACAATAGCGCTATAGTTATGTTGGCGTAATTTTTTGGGCAAAACTTGTATGGAACCAAAATTTGATTAGCAGTCCATATATAGCATAGACAAACCATACTGAGACCCCCAACTCACAATCCTCTTGCCGCTGGCCCCCTCAGTTTTTTTTTCAAATTCGCCATTTTGTTTTCCTATCGGTGTTATGTCAAAAAAGATTCCGTGTGACATGCAAAAACATACAAAAAATGCAAAAATAAATGCTGCCAACCTCGGCAACCGTGGGGAAATGTGAAAGAGTTCGGGAATACCACATTTTTTCATTACTGAACGCCATTGGTTAGTTATTATAAATTGTTAAAAGGCGAATAATTTGATTTGTTTGGTTAGTAAAACTATCTAAAGTTGATGTTCTATATACTAGAAACATATTAGGACAAACATGGTTGTGTATTTTCCGCTTTTGGATATCATTAACTTCGATTTTGTGTGTAAATTTTTCTTAAATAATGAAGAAAATTTGCTCAAAATGTTTTCATATTCCCTCAACCAATCTACATTGGTAATTTTTCATGAACATTTTAAGCAAATGTGCACTTATTCCTAAAAAAAATATTATCCACACGTAACGAACAATTTCAAATTAAACGGATAAAATTCTATGAACTCTGCCAGCAACTTTTCCCACAGCGGAAGTGTCTCATATCTCCTGGGAGTGTGTTGGTGAGCAGAATTTTTGAAGTTTCGTGACATTTGTCAATACGATTTTCTATTGAAGAATACTAGCACACCAAACGTGAACACTCCATTAAAATATAGCTTGTAGGCTAAGTAACGGGAAATCGGCCGGAGTTGGTGGTCTCAGTATTGTCTCTGATATATAGTGTGACTGACAGATGGAAAAGGCACACGTCTGTTTTTTGAAGATTTTCCATATGCAATTTCCGGCTGCAATGAATAAATTAGTGTCCATTTGTCCATTCCTGTTAAATCCATATTAGCCCGTCAAGAAATACATTAAAGCGCTGTCAACGACCTACAACTAGCACAGCAGAGACATTATTACGAGGTTCAAATAATTTTTTTCATATTCATTTCCAATCAGCTACTTTTTTTAACCTAAATTGTATATTTATCTCCCGCTCACCACGACTTTGATACTCAAACCAAAATGCATCTCACAAAGAACAACACAACAAAGTTCGCCGCTTCACAGCATCACGTCATCGAACCTAAGTGTAGTTTACATTCACATTCACTGCAGTTGAACGTAAAAGTTGCAACAACTCCAACCGTTCGTACAGCCATATAGCCCCCCACCACATCGAAGCGATTTCATGCTCTTTTGTGGTCAACGAACCGAGAATTATTTTCATATTTTGTGAAATGTTCACAAAAAACAATCCCTCCAGCCTCCACCAACAAATAAAAATTTATCGGAAACCTATTTGGCAGCATGAATTGGCTTAACCTTTCAAAAGGGGAGTTTGTAACAACCGCAAAAAAAAGATAATAAAAAAGTTGAAACAGTATTTAGGTACGTCTCATGGATAAGTTCGATTGGTTTGAAATTTTTCCTTCTTTTTTTTTGTTTTATTTTTGCACACGGATTGTAAAATGTTGTATCATTGCGAAAATTCTGAACCCAGTTTTATTTTTTATCCCTGGCACACACACAAGTCGATGCAAATTTGTTGTCATCACAGGAACTGAGAGGCAAAAAGTCCTCTTAACTGTCGATATTGATTGACTGAGACTGGGAACCACTGATTGGATTGGAAGCTGCAGTCAAATAGTCGCAAGTGCCACCAGCAAAAATATACGTATACCACAAATTGTGCAAAAGGAAAAGCGACAGCAATAAATGCGGAAAGCGTTGAAAAAATGAAACGGATCAAATGGTCGAGTGCCAAAATGGTGTTGTATCGGAAATAAAGCAAAACACAACAAAATGGACGATTATTCGAATTTTCGAAGTTGAAACGAATTTTCGGGAGAACCCGATTCATAGACGCGAAAGTGTTAATTGGGGAGGAACATATACAGATATGTATGCAGCTGTAGTAACAAACTTTAAGTAGCAGTGCCATTTAAGGGCAACACAATACACAATCCATGGGGCGGAGTGTTAAAGTTTTTACAGAACAAACTGAAAACTCATCTAATGGACAGCTTCGTATGAGAATTGGAACGTTGCCAGCTTTCTGTTCTTACTTACAGCCAACAATCCGCTCCAAAGTTTCTTTTCTCTGTAAAACGTTTTCTTTCCCAAGCAACAAGAACAACACTGAAAAAGAAGTGAAAACTTTTCCATCTAATATGAACTCCTTTCAATTAAGGAATTCGTTCTTTTTGCACCCATCCATCTGGAATGTTGAATGGAAATTAAAATAGGATCACAGTTCTAGTAGTCGTCAATCCTTAGTTGGCCACTTTATGGTGTAAGGTCCCAATGCGTCACGATTTATTATTCCCATTCACTGTGTGTAGTGTTCTCGTGTGAAGTTGTTATAATACGCTCACCTGGATGCTGGATCAACGCAAAAACAAACAGACTCTGCTCTGTTGCTGTGTGCATTTGTACAGCTTGAACTGTGCATCCTATTAGCTACTTCATCTACTCTCGAAAGCAGCTCGAAGCCAGCTCCAACTCCAAGTTACACCAAAGAGCGAGAGTAGACACCTCACTCCTGTGTGTTGTGTAAGGGGAAGCCGGGCCACTCCTGATTTATACGCATCTCATGATTACATACGGCAAAGAGCTGTGTACACACAAATGCAGCAAGAAAAAGAGGTCGGGCACCTGTGACATCAAGTGATTTTCCTTGCCATCATCATACACATGGTAGCCATGTACAGGCAGAGCCACACACGTCGGCGGCAAAAGAAATAGGTGGCATTTCAAATGGTGATTAAATGAAGAAAGGACTCTCAGCGCACCTATAGTAGGCTTTCCAAAATAAGAATAAACTGAAGGGTAAACTCTGCGCAAACACATTCAGCCAATTTTATGGAATAAATGACAAAGGTAACGTTTTATTTATGCAGTCAAGAGTCGGGTCCTTTCTAAGTCATATGCGAGTAGGAGCGTTAACAATGTCTACTGTGGCGGTGTGTACCCTGTTCAAGTTAATGAATATACATATGAGTGTGTATTTGCTTTCAAACTGCTGGCATTTCAAGGGATAAAGGGTGATTTGTACGCAGCATATATTATACCTACGGCGGATGCCTTAATCCCAATTGAATAGACGTAGGAGCTATGTAAACATGAATATTCTCCCGCCATTCAGCTGGAAATAAAGAAAAATGTACCAACATCATTACTCATTAGGTGTTTGGGTCGGTTTAATGGCCGTCGGACTCTGAGGCGGTAGTGAGTGACAAATCGTGATTTTGACGTTATTTCAGCTCGAGCATTATGAGCTCATATTGTTCTGAGGTATTTATGAAACACACTTGAGCACATAGCTGTCATTTGTTGTAAATATATGTATATTGAATATTTATTAAATTGGTTAATATTCAGTTCCAGAACAACAAGGTTCGTCCGCCATTTCAACTATTTTGCTTATCCTGTTTTTTTTCTGTCAAATGTGACTGGAAGATTGTAATCACCTTTTCACTCAGGATGCTGAAGCAATTTATTCTGAGATCATAGATCATAGTTCAGGTTGTGCTCTGAACTAAAAAAGAAAAACGCCTATTATAAAGTTAACCGAACTGCAGAACTGTGTGACAATTGCACATTGCCCCTCGACTTTTTGTTCGATGTTCGCAAGGGGTGGCGCAGTAGAAAAAACCTTAAGATGTAATTTGTTAATTTGTGTTTTTCAGGAAATCGAACATGACACTCCTCGCTTAGAAGCCTACCACTAGCCACTACCACTCTAACCACTGAGCTACTGCGCTCACTGAGCAGATACTTGTCGCGAGAAAAAGGACCACCGATCTTGATCGATTTTAATGAGCTTCAGATGTCATAACAAGAAGCCCGACAGACAAAGCGGAAGGATCTGTCCTCATACCTACTTCGGCTTAGCCATTACCAGCGTTGCCGTTTGTCCCCTTCCGAGCGTCCTAACCCGTAATCGAAGTGGCCCCCTTTTCAGTCTTTGTAAGATTTTATTCTTTATTGAATGAAAAAGGACGCAAAAAAATTAAAAACAAAATTGTTCTCTTTAGTAAACACATTAGTTTATTATTTTATGTGTAAATAAATGTTTTTGCAGATGATTTTTTTTCTATATTTTATGTGGAGGCCCCCTTTTTATTCCCCCTTATACAGATTGTTCAGTGGCAACCTTACAAGTCTACATACGTGAAAGAAAAATGAGGACACCAATCTCGGTTGAGATATAAAGGGTTTTCCAATAAGAGGTGTTATTGTGAATGACCCGCTATTTCGGTAGCTGTCACATTTGAAGCTTTTATTCTTTGTCATTTGACAAGTAGAAACTACGCCATTACTAAAAATGGAACGATATACGCTTCAACAACGCATTGAAATTATTGAAATTCACTACAAAAATGGTGAAAAACTTGCAGTCACAGTTCGCAAAACTAAAGCATTTTTTGGTAGTCGTGAAGCACCTTGTCTGACCGCAATACAGAAATTGGTGGTTTATTATTCGGGTGAGAAACCTTGCAAAGGAAGTGAGGGCAAACCTCCCCATGCAGGTATAGGGGATATTGTAGTAGAGTCAAAAAAAAGTGCAGATAATTTAAAAGACCCTTTTATAGAGACCAGTGTTCCCACACATTGAAGACTGCTTTCTCCTTTTTTTTATCAGCAATAGCAATAGTTATCACCTAAAATCGAAAAAAATCCACCTTTTTCCCAGTAAGTGAAATTTGCAGTTGTTTTCATATGGAAAAATTGAAAAAAATCTAACCGTTTTTATTAACTAGCTCAAAATAAGCATGTAACATAAAAATATACATAGTATGCAATAATTTCCTTTGCTATTAGATAATAGGCTTTTTGTATTAAGCTTCGATCTCAGCAAAGCAAAGTAAAGTAGGATTTTCAGCACGCAATTACAACAACTACTGTGAGTCCTCGAAGTGTGAAGTATAGCGTGCTGAGAATCTTACTTTAAATTGATTTGCTTAGATCGAATCTAAAAAAAAGAATGCCTAATGCTAATATCAACACGAGTGAATGCATTCAGATATACAAAAATTCTTACATAGACGTTTGATGGGCTTTTTTTCATGTTTTATAAGCAATTCATTGTTTGAAATTTTTTCGTAATGGGTAAACGTCTCAATAACGTTCAAGAGAGATTTTTGATCTTTTACCCTTTTTATTAAGCTGGTCCCTCGTTTTACCCTTTTGCATTTGAAAAGTGCCAACATTTTAAGGGGTTTTCCATAGACCGGCTTGGCATTTAGTTTTTGCTTTATGTTGAAGCTTGAAGAAAACAGTTATCTTCGGAACGGTACCTATATCGTTCAATTGTACACCAGAGCTTCGTTTACACTTAATCAGCCGATCGGTAGAATTTTTATTCACAAAGCTAGCAAATGTTGAGCACTCAAAATTGAGCTGGTAGTCCATGCATATATTTACACAAATAATAAAATTGTAATAGTTATCTGATTTTATGTGGATTAGTTCGCACCTCACATTAAAACTACTCACCCAGTCATGGGACTTAACATGGAGTTTTGATGTCATCGACAACTAAATCCGATTCAAGCTAACTTTACGGTTTTAGATGTCAGCCCTACAGGTGTCTCGCATTGGGAAATAATTGCACATAGTGTTAAACGACGAGATCGATCATATGAGAGGGAGCAGGGAGATCCCTGCGAGTAGCCTGCGAATCACAGTTCGGTGTCTTCCCGAGCTCCTGTCCACGCAGATTGTTTCGGTACTACGGTTTGTTAAAGGTGTCTTACAGTAGGCATGTTGGTTTGCTATCTTTTTGTCTTATTTAATTTTGTCCACCCTTTTAAAGGGTCACAAAAAAAAAAGGGACAATAAGAAAAAAAGTTTCGGAAGCTATTCTGCAAATTTAGAATTTTTGAACGATAAAAAACTGCTACAAAAATATCAAACTTGGTTTCGAGTTAAAGGAATACAAATCCTCGAACACTTGTATTTTTGCTCTAATCTAACCTTAAAGTTGAGGACAATACAATAGACAAACTGTAGATTAATTGCGTACACAAATAGATCCCTTTCCGTGTTTTTGCGACAAAAGCGCATTCGAGTTTGAATCGCGAGTAGATAGGCTGCATTTTTCTGTAACCATCAAGGACGTTTACATTTGGTATTCCTCTCTTTTGTGAACGACAACGACAACACTGCTGTCTTCAGTGAGCGAACGTTTATTATAGTTCACAAAAACGTGCATCAAACTTCAATACCCCTCGTCAGGACTTAAATGTGTAACATCTGGTTAGGAGTCCCAAAAGATTAAGGCCCATCTGTGATACTGTTCCGTTGGGCCCCATTTCGAGGCAAACAGCCTGCCGAACCTTTCGAATTCGTTTTTAAAAGCCCCGCTCTCAATACACATTCCTCTATTTATTTCAAGGATTTCCATTTCTATTTTTATTTCTATTTCTATTTCTGTCTCTATTACTGTTTCTGTTTTTCTTTAAACAAAAAAATTAGAGGAAACCAAATAAAATGCAACAATTTAACTTAATCCATTTATTTATTACATCTTCACGAAGAGTTTTAGAAAAATACTATATACGCTGCAGTGGCCGCAGTATCTTTTTGTTCGCAACATCCTGCATCATCGTTGTGCGCGTCGCCCCCGCCTATACTAAGCTGGGTGGAAAATCCCTCCAAATACAATCCTTTTTTCTGTCTTCATTGAAATATAAACAGTTATATGAAATTTTATCCGTGAGGTAACAAGACGGTTTCATTTTGAAACACATTCAAGAGAATTCCTTACATAACTCAAAATCCTTCGCTTCTACTCTGTTGCTGGTACTATAACGCGGCATCAGCAAACACACACACACACACCCACACACTGTACTACATAAAGAATCCGAGTCATAGTAGCAATAGCAATAGCGAAAGCCGTAGAGTTTGAGGCGGGCGGCGTGGCGGGAAGCCTATCACATTGAAAATGAGAAAAAAAAAAAAATGGAGAAACACAAGCACTAGGCGGCACACAGAGGCATTGCAGGTAGGTTGCACACAAAATGAAAAGGATTATTTTCCCTTGGGGGAATTTTACTGGAGCAAAATAAAAGCGAAAGGATTTCCGAATTCATACCTTTCCTGGGTATGGCTCTGGCTTGGCTTGCACGCCAACCTACATATTATACATCCGATGACTACGACGACGACGAAGAGTCCTTCTCTCCGATTCAGCTCTCGAGATATAGGTTTCTTAAGGAGCTTTAATTGTGCCCATTGGGGAATAGTCCTCATCGTGGGTATACACTATATACGAACGGAATACGAGTACCTACACCACTCCTTCATAAAAACAAAATAGAAAAAAGAAAGCGGAAACTACAAAAAGGTTTTATTATTTCTATTTTGTGTCCTTTTTGTTTCCCACTAAAATCCATTTCGTTTTAAGTGAAATAAATAACCTAAATAACTAGTGTCCTCAAAATGGGTTATCATATATAAATTCGAAAGAGAAGAAAAAAAAATAATCGGACTGCTGGCAGCACTGAAACAAAAGGGATAACACCCAGAACTGACCAAAGGACAAGATTTTTGGTGTTGAAACTTGTGGTACAAGGGAGATAAATTTCCTGAAATCTCTACTTCCATCTGGGTTACATTAGGGAGTAGTCGGCTCGGCATTCTCGTTCGCTCTCTCCGTAGATGCGCTTGTAGGCCTGTTTTTGTGTGTTTCCACTTGTCTTTTCTTTTTTTTTTTGTCCCCCTGTTATATCTCTGGGTCTGCCTTTGCCAAACAATCGAATGGGGACATGTCGTCCATTCCATGATATTGTATTGTTACAATGGCAGAGAGAATCTGAAATTGCTTTTACAGGAATTCAATTGCTGATAATTAATTTTTGGTAAGACATACACACTACCCACTATACACACTACCCACTATACACACAAATGGTTTGTCCTTGCAGTTCTTTAGGGACTTTATGCGCCACTATTTACGAGCAGATACTTTAAGGAAGTATTTTTGTGGACTTTGCTAAATAAATTTGCACAACTCTCTTCACGTTCTGGTGGTGGTCGGTCCCCAGAAGCGACGTGTTAATGAAATTCCTCGTCAAGGTGGCAGCGTAGACCCAGCGCTGAGTACACACAAAAGAATTGTGAAGCAGCAACAACAACACCCCCACACTGGGGGTAGGTTCAAGTCCACAATATGTATGTGTGCTGGGTAAACTGCCGCTAGCGAAGTCTATATGAAGCCTACACGAAAAAAAAAAAAAAAAAACAGGATACAAGGCACATCCCCATACAAGAAGACAAATTGTACTGCAATTAAGTAAACGATGCACACAATGAGAGTCTCCATTCAGTGACCTCGGTGCATGAGGCAGGAGCAGGGCCAAGGGAAGGTTTTTCTTTTCTTTAGAGAGAAAGAGCCAGCAAACGTCGATTAGTGTTACTTAGGAGATGTATGATGTAAGGAGATCCTTGGTTGCTGATTAGCAAGTTGAATAGCGGCTGGGAATCATCAGAAGGAAGAGTTCTTTGTTTCAAGACTTCCTATTTGTACAGGTATATTTAATTTACTTGCCGAATAAAGGACAATGGGGCTTGTTATCTTCGTTAGTCGGCGGATTCGATTTTTGTTTTCTGTTTTGTAATGAAATCGTTGTCATCGACTTTTACTGACAAAGCCCTCGGCAGTTAATTAAGTTGCATGTGAATTGGAATAACGTCAGTAACTAGGCGAAGAATTGAGCTTACGGAGTTTGGTTTCAGCTTGAAGTCAATTAACATGGAGTGGGGTGCTAAAGAAAACAGAATCGCGGTTATAGCGTTGCATTAGTGCGGAAAGAGTGATGGGCAAATTTTTAATTTGCTAAAAATTCTCGGAATATCGAGAATGTTAATTTATCGGTCTATTGGTCGATTCAGCGAATTGTCTGAAGTGGAGGACAGGCCAAGAAGTGGTCGCTCGCGCGTCGCACGTACGAGTGCGGTAGTAAAAGCTGTGCGTGAATAAATTCAGAGAAATCCCCTTCGGAAGCAGAAGATCATGTCCAGGGAATTGAACATATCCGCCAGATCGATGTCTAGGCTAGTTCGGGATGATCTTCACATGAAAGCCTATCGTCGATCAACAGGTCATCTTTTAACTCCTCGACAAAAAAAAATTAGGGCGGAGAGATTCAAGAGTGTCTTGCTGTGGCACGCGAACAATGGGCATGAAAATATTATTTTTACGGATAAGCATTTTTTTTACCTTAGAAGAAGTTTATAACAAACAAAATGATAGAGTTTATGCTTTGTCGTAAAAGAAAGCGAACAAAATTATTCCAAGGGTTCAGCGTGGCCATCATCCCGCTTCCGTAATGGTTTGGTAGGGGTCCCTCACCAAGGTGTCACATCTCTCCATTTCTTTGAAAAAGTTGTCAAAACAGGTGCAAAAGTTTATCAGCAAGATGTGCTAGAGGGTGTTGTAAGGACGATAACAAATACTCTATTTAATGGAGAAAGTTGGGTCTTTCAACAAGACTCTGCTCCGGCGCATAAAGCCTAAACCACGCAGGAGTGGCTCAGGGTCAATATTCCTGCTTTTATAGCCGCAGAGGATTGGCCGTCGGTAAATCCAGATCTGAACCCATTGGATTACAGTTTGTGGTTAGAATTGGAGAGAAAGGCTTTCAAAACATACCACAGAAATTTGGAGAGCCTACAAAAATCGTTGACCGTGGCAGCTTCAACGATGTCCATTGAAACAGTACGTGCCGAAATAGCTCAATGGCCAACACGTTTAAGAGCTTGCGTTAAGGCAAAAGGTGGTCATTTCGAGCGATGTATTTTTTTTTTATTACCAATAATATTATGTAAAAAATGAAGAAAAAACCAATTCAAAATGTTTACTCGTTTTTTTCTATCACACGAATTTTGAGATTTTTTAAAAATTGTAAGTTCTTGCTTTAACTATTAATTTTTTTCAACTATCAAGTATTCAGCGTAAGAATAATATACTCCCATAACAGTTTTCTTACATCATTGCCATCAATTTATTGAGTCGAACACTTTTATCTTAGGGTTCATTTAAAAAAAAATGTTCCCATTACAATGATTTTTCTGAGTATAGGATTGTAAGAGTTTTATTTTTGCGGCGAACAGAAGGGACCTACAATTATGTGCCAATGATTAGAGAAGCTCTCTCAGGACAATTATAGTCTCTGAAGTTTGTCAAATGTTTGGCTGCCGTGGAAATTACTTTAAAGTGTAATTTTGCATCGATTGCAGGCAGCCACAAATTTCACGGTTACACTTGACCGATCAAGAGTCCTGTCACGCACATGCATCAAAACATCACACTAATAGAGGCTGAAAGCAGCTCTGGATGAAAAAGGAGGATTTTTACAGGTATAGAACTTTGAAATGGAATAAAACAAAGATGATTTTTTTAAATTGACATGAAATTTACTTTATTCGAAAGATTCTCTTCTGGTGAATTTAGATATGATTTCTCGCATATGTCCGCCACGGCTGGCTCGGACGTAGTCTAATCTGGAGGTCCAATTTTCGATGACTTTTTCCAACATTTGTGGCCGTATATCGGCAATAACGCGGCGAATGTTGTCCTCCAAGTGGTCAATCGTTTCGGGCTTATCGGCGTAGACTAGCGACTTCACATACCCCCACAGAAACTAGTCAAGCGGCGTTAAGTCGCACGATCTTGGAGGCCAATTCACGGGTCCGCAACGTGAAACTCTGCGGCTACCAAATGTTTCCTTCAATAAATCAATTGTGGGACGAGCTGTGTGGCATGTTGAGCCGTCTTGTTGAAACCACAGCTCCTGCACATCATGGTTGTTCAATTGATAAACGAAAAAGTCAGTTATCATGGCTCTATAGCGGTCACCATTGACTGCAACGTTCTGGCCAGCATCGTTTTTAAAGAAGTACGGACCAATTATTCCACCAACCCATAAAGCACACCAAACAGTCAGTTTTTGTGGATGTAATGGTGCCTCAACATACACTTGATGATTATCATCACTCCAGTTTTCTTTATTGACGTATCCATTCAACCAAAAGTGAGCTTCATCGCTAAACAAAATTCGCTTATGAAAATTGGGATACATATTTCGAACAGAACCATGATTTTCAAAATAAATTTTGTACAATTTGGAAGTGTTGTTCAGGCGTCAGTCTATTCATGCTGAAATGTCAAACCAAACTAAAAATAAATCACTTGACAGCTGACAAAATGGCCGCCAGTTAAAATAGTGCTGCCAACTTAAAGTTCTATACCTCTAAAAAAAAAACACCCTTTAGGGCCGATTTTTTAATAGTCAGATAGCCAATCAGATAGGAGTTAACTGTCAGATAAGACATAAATCCATTTTTCAATAGTCGAATGGCAGCTATTCGAAGAATATAACAGCTAACTGTCACATAAAGTTATCCGCCCGTTTCTGAGACTGATAAAATATAAATCTTGTTACACTTGGTGCTGATGACATGCAAGAACAATCTCTGCCAGACTTTCAAGTGGCGAGCAAGACCGAAATGTCGCTATCATTCAGAACAAACGTTTCAAACTGAAAATTTATGGAAAACTTTTTCAAAAATTAATGTAAGAATATAAAGTACTTGAAGAAATAATATAAAAGAATTTTCCACTGAAATTCGTGCTTTGAGTTCGCATTTTGTTCTCCCGCGCGTGTTTTGGCGAATCGCCGATGATTCTTCCAGCTCCATTTAAGCGACGTCGCTCATTTTGCACTATAATACAGGTTATGACTAGAATTCTGGTGAACTTGGACCTTAGTGAAAAGAAAAAAAATGCGTTCAAAGAGTTTTGTGAGCCTGGTAAAAAATACGTTCAAAGAGTGGGGTGAGCCTGGTGAATATTCCAGACCATCACTACAACATTTAAATAAGCGCTGTAGTGCCCTCGCCAATGTCGTGCTTCCTGAGCGTATGAGGAGCCGACATCTAGTGAAGCCAAAAACCTTTGAAATAGTCCCACACAAACTGTTTCAAAATTCTTAAGCCGGTACGTTTTCATTTCCAAATATCAAATAACCATTCACAATGGCATTCACTGGTATTCACGATGACTACAGCTTACAGCATCAAAACTCAAGTGCAACTGAAGTGCAATTAAATAAACAATCGCAAGGGCGACACGCACAATTCAAACATTGAACTCAGCAGTTTCCTTTATGAAAAGAAAAAAAAGAACAAACCCCACTATCTGATAGATCGCAAAGCACACATAATCAAGGTATTATTGCATTTGCTCCATACCTGTAGGTATCTTTCGCCCCCATTTTGTCTTTGTTGAGAGTCGGTCTTTTTCTTCTGCATAAAATATCTAATCAAGCATCTGCTGCCGCTACTGTGCAGAGTGCAGGAAGACTATACCAAACTTCACCACATATCTGCAGATTTGAAAAGCAGAGAGAATCAACCACACCAACCTCGACCTGCTGAAGCCTTTGAGCAATTTATCCTTTAAAAAGAAGCGGATTTCGTCCGACACACGCGTTAAAGTCCTTGAAAAGAACACACAACCTACTCAGTGTTCACTGCTCACCCTCATGGATTTTTCTATCAGTCAAGGTATGCCAACCTCTGAGCATTTTTCTCTATCTCTGCGAACTGAGGGATTTCCTTTCTGTGTGCAGTTGTATTTCCTATTTTGCATTTCTTTTATTTTTCTCCACTTCTTTTCGTGCTCCTTTAACCGCCAGGACCACTGTATTGCACTAAATAGAGCTGGCGAACCATTCAAATTGGCTCTAATTAGGATGCGGGCTTTAACAATATGTCATTTGCATTTGCATATCCATGTAATTGCATTTACATTAAATTAATTGGAAAATTCCGATTACATCTACCTATGGCACAATTGTGTACAGGAGAGTGGGTGTGTGGTTTCGTCCTTAATGAAGTGTGTTACGAGAGGCGAATTATTATTATTGCTTGGGAAATTTGCCCGCACCTATGCCGCAGGGAGAAACTGGGTCTTTGTAAAACTTTGTAATCGGTGTCTTGAGTTGTAGGCGTTGTATGGCACTCGACTTCAAAAATAAGTTGTCGCCTAATTTACGATAGTTTTACGGTTGGATGTCCCCTTTAATAACCGGTTGGCATGTAGTCTCTGTGGAGCATTTTACATCTGCGAACATGGGTTCGTAATTGAATGGGGTAACCGACAAAATGTATTTTCGGTCTTTTGTGTATAGTGTTTTTGTGTGCTCGTTCGGGTAGGGCGAGAAAATACTGTGGTTTCGGTTTTCAGGGGCATGCCAAGACGAAGCCTTTAAGTAATTGCGGCCTAAATTCATCTATTTACTCTGTTTCAGTTTAGTTCTGGGCCACGTCTTTTCTGTGTGTGCGGGTAACATACCTTTTAGCACCTATTGGATCGTTGGGATCACTGTCCGATTTTCTGCTCCGTTTTTATAAGTGTTATTTATTTAGGTCGACTGAGAGGATTTTCTATATCTGGTGCCCTCTGTATAGATTTGTGTTCTACCTTTGAGCACGGTTGCCACTTTGGTAGTTTTTTGTTAAATTTTTTTTTGATTTTTGAGTTTTGGTAATTTGATAATTTTTATCTGGTTATGTTAACTTTTTGAGCAGAAATAAATAACCAAAAATAAGAACTCGAAATCAAAAAAAAAAAATAATCTTAGTTTAGAAAATCATGCTTTTGGCCAGCAAAAGTATTTAAAGTAGAGATTCCTATTACATTATTAAGTTAAGTGTTATTTATTTTATTTTATAAAGTAGCCATTGTTTAACTACCTAAAGACTAACTAAGTTCCTTTAAACCTAATTGAATATTTCAAAAGAAATATGTTTTTTTTATCTTTTAAGAATGTAGTGTTATAATAAATAAAAATAAGGTGCTTTGAATTTTAGACTTTGCTTTTAGTTTCTCTGAAGGCTAAAGAAATGGACGTTTTAACACTACCATGCCGTTTTTAACTTTCTCTATTACGTAGTAAGAGAAAGATATTGTATTAGTACAAAATGTTGAACTCGAGATGTTAATCAATTCTGACATTACGATGATAGAGGAACTCAAAAAATTGGGTCCCAAAATTCTGTCCGTCTGTCTGTCTGTCTGTATGTCCCGAGGCCTACAGCCTAAGCGGCTGAACGGATTTCGTTCAAACTTCGGATTTAAAGTTTGGGGGCTTACAGTTCGGGGCCGTTTTTTATTTTGCATGGTAAACTCATATTAATGGTACTTCCCATACAAAATTTTCATACCATTTTGATTTGTTCGAAAACGGCTCTAACGATTTCAACAAAAATTGATATTTAAGCTTTAGTAGGTTAGGTAAACATAACTGCATATTCAGTTTTCCGTTAAAAAATCGAGTAACGGTACTTTTGAAATTTGGACACATCTCGAAAACGGTCCATACGATTGTAACAAAAATTCATTTCTAAGGGAATATTGTCAATTCTAACTTAAGGGAAAACTCAGTTTTCCTCTGTATTATCGTAAAATGGATTTTTGGAAAAAAGTTATTTTTGAAAAATAGTTTCCCTAGTTTACCTCAAAACGGCATTATTTTGACCAAAATGCAAACTTAGAGTAAAAATGATTTTTGCAAAATGATTGCTTCCTTAATTTTCATTTCGAATCCTGGAAACGCTCACTTTAAAAACTGCTCATATCTCGAAAACCATATCTTCGATTTCGATAAAACCCTAAAAACCAAGTAATGCTTACATCCCGAACAATAACTTGTACTCGGTTTTCAGCTAAATAGTTAAGCAATAGAATTTTTCAAACTAAATATTCCAATATTTGGTACTATTTTGTCTGCGAAATTTTACAAAAACCGCTCTAACGATTTTGATCCAAATACATATTAAAGATAAAATCAGTATTCGAAATAAGATCCTCTACTTAGTTTTTCTCAAAAAATTCGAAAAAAATCATTTTTTTTAATTACTTATGCTTCCCAATCGATTTTCACATATCTATGCTAAATTTTTGTTATAATCTCCCCCACTTCCGATAAAAATGCAGTAACAGCTACGCAAAACTTAATTTTAGCAAATATTACCCTGTTTTCAACCTTGTTGAATATGCACCTTAAAATAAATGCAGCCACTTCCTTTCACAATTAGAAACTCCCACTTCATTTGCACCCATTTCTTTTATCTAGCATCGGTTCTCAGATCTTTACCCACCTAATTAATAAAATAAGAAAACAACCAACCAAACTTTTGATGAACGAGAAAGTTACGTTCGACCCAGTCGTACACTTTATTTTATATAATGTTCGTAAATCAGAGAAAAGTCTTATATATAGACTATAGATTTATGCTATTTTTTCTCTCTGTGTTTTATAAGCGTCTCCAGATTTTTGGTAAATTGGTAACTTTTTTTTCAATTTTGGTAGCTAATTCTTTTGCAAGTGGCAATAGTGCCTTTGAAACGTGAAATCTGTGAACCTCCGTATTCACATTGCTGCACTGTTCACTTTAAAAGGTTTGCTGCCAGTGAGGCTAAACTCGATGCAGTGGAAACCTTAACTATAGTGTGTCTACATTTTTAATCCCCGTTGGCAAAGCTTTAATTACAAGGAACTAATTGCGTTTCATTCTCCATTCCATTCACGTCTTGACAAGTCTCCAAGATGGGACTTATGATTTCTCACACTGAAGTTCCAATTTATCAGATGCTTAAGTGCAAAGTAAAAGACTCCTAAAAATATTGCAATGCCTAAAGCTTATTTCTATCGAATTCTACCACTTTCATTTTACCTGCCTTCAATTAAAACGGAAGCTGACGTAGTTACAACCGAAGGACATGCATTCAAATGGAGCACTACAATGGACCGAGGACTTAGCTTCTGTCACGTTTGATGTCATCCATGCCTAAACACCAGGTCTGTATGGAAATTGGATGAGGAAATAATTGAAAAAACGGATGAGGAAGCTGGACATGCAACCAAATCGATTAGACAAGCAACATTGAAATGGCAACGAACGCGATTGGATTACAAAGAGGTTATGCGTTATGGCATGAAAACAGATGTGGGTACTACATCCAAGGATGTCCTTCTTCAAAATACCTTTTTTTAAAACACAAGCGGGCTTACTTAAGAAATTTGATTATCAACTTTAAATTTTTGGAAAATCAAATACGAAATTTGTATGGAAGACACGGCTATTGTGAACTAATTGTATTTAAGTAGAAACTACAAAGTAAGCTTTGTTGTATCTTGAAATAGAATGACAATAAGAAAGTGAACACCGATCGCAGAATAAAAAGAAGCCATAATTGCATCTTTAATAACGATTTTAGTTTCAAGTTCAATTTTTTAGGAGTTCACAATACATAGTTGTTTTTTTTAGCCAACTTCGCGATTTAGAGCATCTGTAAATTAATACTGCTTTAACAACATCACACATTCCTAAAACGGAAGATTAAAATGATGCCCAATACTAAATAGCCGTGTAACTGAAAGGGACAGCATTCCCTAACACGCAAAACTACGTATGACGTATTTTGGTCGGCCATCTTGTTTACGTGTTAGGAATTATGGGAAAGCTTAGCATGTTGATGATTTTATAGCGATGACCTACGCAATTTATCTTTGCTATAAAACGAAATGGCTTCCGGAAGCGATGAACGGACAATTATTTATTTATTTCGTATAACCGAGTGATGAATTGTTGGTTTAATTTCCTGGCACTAATTACCACCATCATTTGACAAGTTTTAAATAAGAAATAAAGGGATGTTGGTCGTCGGAACTTGTGTTTATTTTGCCTTTACATAACTATATTTATGGGTAGAATATCCATGACACTTTAGGCGTCTGTTTTGTGATCTCATTCTTACACGTTTATTAGCATTTACTGCAAACAAACAGATCTCTTTGTCCCGTCTCGTGCAAAAATGTCCGTGCGGGATTTTTCAAATGCAGTATTAGAATTGGGGCTCAGAATTTATTGCAACAGTGGTAGAACTACTACCTTGTTGATTTTGGGCTAGGACTGCCTGTAATTTAATCTGCAAGACCTTTTATTTTTAGTTCTTTTATGCGACGCGAAAAAAAAATTTCTTGGGCATTATTAAAAGAATAAAACTGTTGGAATTCATTCAGTTGGATCTCGTTCGATGTTGTTTATTGTTAACTACAATTATATGCCTTACTAATAACAATTTCTAGTCTCGATTTTAGATAAGAGAAAGCTAAATATTTATGGAAAATATAGCTCTTCTGAACTAGTTAAACTTAAATTGGAAAATAAAAGTGTTTACAGTAAAGGCCAATAACGTCATTTCGTTACTGTTATTGTTAGTGTTACCAATGTCACTCTTTAAGGTTATTTTTTATAAACTAAAACAATATTTTGATAAGTAGATATATCTACAAGAAGGTTTAAAAATATCAAATTTGTTAATAATTTTCAAAGACTGTTTCTAAAGTAGGTACCTGTTTGTATAATAAGGAATTATTGAAGGCAGGTGCCTACAAGGACAACCATTTATTTGAATGTAATTATAAAGAAATTAGTACATTTTCAATAACACTAAATGCTGTTACCTGTTTGAATTAATTTTTTAATTCCGAAATCTGTCTGTCATCATCAATTCTCAGGTGCAGTATTGCAATGTTTATTGATTAAATTTTACCTCAAACAAATGCAATCTTCTCGATTCTCTTCAAAGAAGTACACATAAATGTTTTCATAATTTTTATTTGCTTTTGAGAAAAGAAATGGTTCAGTTAAAAAATGAGGAAATTGTCATTATATGCCTAGTAAGCTGTTCCAGGAAGGCTACAATTAAGAGCTTCTCCAATGTTTCTCTCCACCGATTCGCTTAATGTTCGCTTAATTACAGTTTACAGTTTAGGTTGGGTAAAAAAAAAACTGTGTTGGAGTTTTTTTTCTTCGTTTTTTTATTTGTACTTCCTCAAAAACCTCTTCCAGGTACTCCTCGTTAAAATATTCCATTTCTAAAAGGAATTAAATTAACACAACTTACCATTCTCCATACTGTTTTTTGCTTTCGTTTGAAATACCGATATTTTCCCTGATCTATCAAAATTTAGGTGTGGAAAAATGTATTTTGCATTAGTACGCCTACTTAAATTCTGTAGAGATTTTTCGTACAGCGGCTAACAAATTAAGCTTGAACTGCGTACTGCTTGGCTTAACTGCTTTGCTTAAATTCATCTATTGAGACATTTTTGTACGGATGCTTAATTTAAGCGCGAGCAGCATACTAGGCTTTATTGCTAGACTTGCATGAAAAAGTTGTAGAAAAAAGACGTATTCACATTTACATTATTCCCCTTACACTAACTCGCAATTTTTTTTCGCTTGGATTTTATAAAAGAAAAAAGTCGCACGGTCCCACTGTCCTAAAAAGTGTACAACAAACAGGGCTAGATTTACGTCGAATCTGTAGAAGATTTCTAATTTAAGAGCTATAGTATGAACGGGAAAAATGTCGCCCGGATTTTTTATGTTGTAAACATAGAATACAATTTAATTTACTTATTGTGCTTCGACCTCAGACAAACCAGAGCAGTCATCTCACCGTAGTCAACTTCAGTCATAAAAATGCAGCTGCAACCAACTTCGGAGTGTCTGACTTCCGGCATCTAAAAAAGAAAAATACGGCTTTTTACTAATTTCCCTTTGTAACCGCACCATTATATAAAAATAAATTAATAAATATTTTTCTCTTAAAATGTTACATTAAAAACTGCGGGGGGAAAATGTTTTGATGATAATTGATTTATTTTATGTTTCTGTTTTTGACATCTACAAAACAAAACACAGAAAGCCTATGCAAATCTAGCTTAAATTACTTTGTAACACTAGCAAATGTTGTCTCAAATATGGCCTGGGCACTCATTCCGATTATCGATTATCGTCGAAACGATAGTCCTCCAAAACTAGCAATTAAATGCTAAAATTAAAAGTTTGAGAGCTAATTCAGTTGATTTTCCAAAAATATAATGAAGGCTGACGTTTGTCAAAAAAATTCGAGCAGAATATGACTTATTTTGGTGATCAAAGTTTTAAAAACGATATCGTTTAGACGATCGTTGATATACGGAAAAAACCCACACTTGCAAAAAAATTGAAGCTCGAGATTCTGTCATACATATCTGTTTACATTGAGTGAAAGCGCACGCTCTACATTCTTGTTCGAATTCGAACTTACAACAGTTGATCGATGTGTGTGATCTTTGAGCAAGGTACATTCTTGGACTTTAAAAATCTGCGGCTTCAGAACACAAATCCCAACTTGGCATATATTTGACAGAAAACTGGACCCCTTTTTACATTAATGCTTTTGTTTGGATTCCCCTTCACTGACTTGCAAATATTTAATCTGCAAAATCCGTAAACTTGACTACGATTTATTTCAGCAAAGTTATTGGATTGCTGGGGATATGCCAATCAATGAAAGTCTCAATAAAAATGCCACATACAGCCATTTTGATTTGATAGTTTTGGCCGGATCAAATGACCCTGACCAAAAGAGGGACATGTGTTCCTGTATAGTGGGATATGAAGTGGCATGCCAATAAAAAGCGACATAAAAATGACGATATCTTCGAAATGAATGGATTTCCTTGGTTGGACGACTTCTGGAACGAATTTAATGGCAAATACTTTCGCTGATCTGTAATTTAACTGGCATCGGATTTTCCATTTATTGCAATTGACTGATGGACGTGCGTGGGCATGGATACACATTTAGTGGAACAAAGTCTCGACACATATTCCTCAAGAAATCGCTTCCACAAATTTGACGCAGAAAACTCTTTCGTATAACTCTACGGCTGCTGTCCTCTGCACTGTCTTATGAAATTAAATCAAGGTTGCTGCTCATGGTCATGGTCGTCTCACATTTCCAGTTTCGCTCTCTCAGGTCCGAGGATTTTCCTGCTCTGAATCTCATTTCTTACCTGCCCGTGGCCGTCAGTCTTAAATGGTCTTCATCGCCCTGCCAAATGCCATTGACTGTGCGACTTGCGGCAATATTTTTACCAAACCTGTCAATTCCATCAGTTTCCAGAACAGTGCTTCTGCTGCTGGACGTTTCGTCTGTCGTCGTGAGCTCAATTTACGCCCACTTAATTAAATTTATATCTCAACACGAGAGGAGAATAATCCCCATCGCACGGCAGGTGAATCAGCAGCCAACAGCGCACCAATTCAGTAGCAGCAACAGCAATGCCATCGTCTTCTTGTCATCTGACCTAATTTCCACCGACTCTGATGCAAATTCACTTCATAATCGTTTCCCTTTGATGCACAAAGCCACAGCCAGTAGACATTAAATTTTCCCAAGTATATCCATCAGCATCCATACTAGTAGTCACTGGGACTCTACTGTTTATCAGCATCATTCCAATTGAAAGCAAATTGGTAATGTCATCCTTTCATGCAGAAAAATGCGGATACTGCATATCTGGTGTCGGCCCGAAGAAGATACTTTTAATTGAATACACTCGTGGGATTTGTGGCGGAATATTCGGGTGCTCGTGGAAAATCATTTGTCTTTTGAGCTTTCGCGGAGAACTTCATGAATTTCTTATTGCGCAGCGCACTTGAGTGTGAAAGGACTCGCGGTGGTCTCAAGGTGGCAGCTCGGGGCTTATTCCTTGCATCCATCATCGGACGCGAAACGGAAAGATACAAATGACTGCACTCACAGAGCAGAACGATTTAATATGAAACGTTTCGCATTAGGTTTGACTTGCTTTGTGGAAGTCGTTCCGGACCTTAGTCCTTCAGACGTGCGGCCGTTCGGTCGTTGGGTCGTTGGGTCGTTGGGTCGCTCTGCCCAAAAAGCTAATAAAATTGATTGCATTCATTAAGCTAACTATCTGTTTATTTAGACAGCAGGAGGGAAGCGCAGGATACAAGGATACAGAGAGCAAAAAATGATAAGCTCTTGTTTGCGAGTGATTGTAGGCTTGTATACATATACAAAAGCGGCATTTGTTCCTTCCGTCGTCAGGCGGAGCCGCCATCTGCTTTGTCTGCCGTCTCCCAATTATTCATCCTCCTTGTGGTACCACTCCCACACACTTAACCGGACACGAACAAGCAACTACAACGACGACGATGACGACGCACACAGTCGTCGAGAAGGAGCATGAACATCATAAGGAGCCTTGGTACAACTTGGTAAGAGTCACACTCGCACCATCATCGACTTGTGTGTTCCTTGAGGGAGCGTGAGTACAAACATTTGTTGTGAGAGTTGCCCACTGATGTTTCTGCTTCCTCTTCTACAGACACACGAAAGGAGAAGGGTTTCCTTTCTTTTTGTTGTATTCAGAATCACGTACTCCTGCGAGACATGATTTATACGCTACCACTGCAGCTGATATTACAGCTTATCCAATATTACTCGCTCCTCGTGATGTTGCCTACCACACTCTATAACTGGTGTACTGCTACTACCATTATCCTCGATGGGTAGTTTACGCTCTTTCCACACCCGCACTCCACATCAGCTCCACCCGCTGTTTGCTACTTTTGTATTATTTTGCCCTTAGCTGTTGAGGAGTGCATGAACGCAAAAAGGACTCGTTTTCTCGTTTAGTTAGGACTCCCCATCCACTGTATACTTGGATATGGCACGAACAGACAAATTACTGTTTATTTTCTTTGGATTAGCAAGGACATCGGTGTTGGCTTCTCGGGCTTCTTTCCTCGATTGTACACAAGAAAGTTGAACATATCCATAACGTGAATGCCCCAAAGGATCAAATTTGCGTGATTAAACACTGTGTGACCACACCGCAGTCCACGGTCGTCGTATTGCTCTTCGAGGATAATTGATAGTAAAACTAGCATGGGGATTTTGTCACAATATATCCTTCAATGTCAGCAGGGAAGTGCTTTCGCTTTTTCGCAACTCCTTTCGCATTCAATGAAATTTCATCAAATACAAGTACAAGTACAAACCTCTCGGTGGAGGAAGGAGCGAGTGTAGTATATTCGTGGCACGTCTTCTCGTGGATCCTTTTTACTATGCAGAGAAAGTGTTCTGAACGAATGCGACCTTCAATCCCCATTGCGGCAAGTAATGAGAATATAACTCAAAAGGAGACACATCACTCTTGAAGGAAAAGTAAATCGCGCCAGGACGATTTATAAAAATGTAAATCCTTTTCTGTTGCCCCGCTTGTGACGGTTCTTTCTGCGCTCATTTCATTCACTTAATACAGTTACGTGGCCACTCGGGAGTTAAGTTTCGTTCGGATGATTGATATCGTGGAGTTTGTCTTTCTTTTTCTTTGAATGAATTTAAAAAATGCGAGTGGCGACCCATACCGCGTTGGTTTGAGTAATGTCTTGCATCAGTTGGCTGGCGGCTTTATTGCTTTTTAATTATGCAAATGGCATATTGAGAATTGAGATACGTTTTACGAGTTCTTTCTTTTTTATGAAGTCAATTACGTCGACTTACTTTGTTTATCCCTGTGTGCCTGGAGTGATGAAAAATGGGATAGAGTCCTTGAAGGACTTGTTTATTGTTTTTTTTGTTCTGCATACTCACATCTGTATCTTGATTGCTAAATGGGATATGGTGATGGCAATAGGCCTTCATTGTGTGGCTAGATTCAACATTTATTGTTTACTTGGGCAGTTGGTTCATCTGTCCAGGGTCTGACAGGGACATGGGCAAGGAGTTCCTTCAAAAGGAGCATCGCTCTTTTGTTAGATAACGAAATACCCCCCTCGAGTATACAACTAGCGAAAACGATCAATCTCGACGCATCCTAATAGGCGGACTTCTTCGAAACATTCAGAAATGTTCTGTGTAGTCGGTAGCCGTCAAACTACCGCTGATGGTGCACGAATACATGCCAGCTAAAAGCCAGCACACTAAGGCCAGTGTAATATGTCCATTTCGATACCGTCTGGATCAATCTCCTAAATGTGATTTTAAAGGCACTATTGCTTTTTCCTCTTCTCGGATGCTTACAAACTTAAAGCTTAATTTAAACTGGATTACATTGTATTAAATATTTAAGTTTCTTCATATGAAATAAAGAAAGATTATTATTTAGTTCAAGGGGTATAAACTATTCCACATACTCGGACTTGTTAAAGAGAAGTTCGATTTGATATTGCTAATAAATTAGCAAATTCTTCGAGTTTATTTGACATTTTAACGACTTTGTTGAGAAATATTCAATTTTTTGTTACTTATTTGTTGTTAATTTCGATTTCTTTTTGTTATTCATTTATTGTTCAATAATTTGCTATTTGTTAAAATTTCTGTAAATCCTATCTTTTGCCTCACTGTACTTAGTACAACCAATGTCTGAGATTTTCTCTTGTCGCAACAACACTTTACGCACAACACGAACAATTGGCATGGCACGCACAGTTGCTTTACCTGCATTGTGCTGTTGTTCGTCGTGCTGCTGCGCTTGAAATAAGAGAAAATCTTTCACTTGGATTTGAGTCGCAGCACGCACAATTTCGTCTACAATATTGGTATCGAAAATTGGTAACTACATATATCAAATATTATAATTTATTTGTTGTCTGCTGTTTCCTCTCAATAAAAGCGTTGAAATCATCGCTTAAAGTTTCAGACTTTTTTTCCCACTTTTTTGAATTCTTGAATTGTACACCTGACATTTTTCATTTCATTTTCATTTCATACTACAAAAGCGTTCCCTAACTTTATCGTTAGTGTCTCCCTCTCTCTGAGAGAGAATTTATCCCCACCACTGCCATTTTGTCAGTATTTTTTCATACTTAATACAAAAATAAAGTTGTTTATTGGCCTGTGTGTCCGGCACAAGTCTTTTAAGTTTAATGCCAAAGAAGCACCGATCTGTAACCTCTTACATTTTTTGTATGGAGGTCGATGCCGTCTGGGACGCTCCTTTTTAACTTCTGGTCAAAACAACTGTATCAAAAACATCGGTCAGTACTCTGTCAGCCTTTGGCGATTGAAGCTGTTCGATGTCATATTTTATAACTTTTCTTACTCTTCTATATCAGTTGACGGTCGTATCACAATCACAGTACGAACTATGAACTCAGGGCACATTCTCAGTGCGTTCTGTACACTCTAGAATCACTATACGAATTAAGAAATAAATAAATTTAAAACTGCGTGCATTCGAAAAAAAACACCCCTGCTATGGATATCCACTTCATTTATCAAAATCGCGCGATTTCTACATATCTACACATCAATCGTGTTCCATTCCATAATGGACCTTATTGACGGCCCCACACAAGTGCAGTGGCAAGCTATTGATTTGCTGAATATGTTTGTTCATGATTCCAATGTAATTGATGTTTTTTTCACTGTAAAAGAAAAAAATTAATCAGTGGTATAAACACCACCCAACATGTGAGTACGTGCACATTTCCCCTGCGATTTGCACCACAACCGACCCTAACCTTCAACCCTCCTTTGAGTTCGCCACCTTTTCGAGTTTACTGCCTGCGGTCGGGTCGGAAAGATCCTATTGACGATTAATGGCCCATTTACTTGCACCTTTTCACGCTGTCCCTTTTATTTCCATTACTCCTGTGGCACATTCGCCGTAAGATAACCTTATCCGCATAAAAAATTACACCCAATCGAACTCGTATGCGAAAGCGCGAAAAATGGTCGTTCTGTGCTTGACATGTAAATGCTGGTAATCAAAGGATATTTTTTTTCCCAAATATCCACCTTTAACACGACAGAGAGGCAACACAGCCCGCCATTTTTATGCCCAATATAAAGTTAAACGATTCAAGTTGAACTCATGTTTGGCATTTTATTAAAAAAAAAAAAAAGAGGAGCGGAACGAAACATCAGAAGTAATTTGTGAGCCAACTTCAAGGATGTCCTGATAAGTGCCACCACACAAAGGAGGAAACTACATTACTTATTATTATTTTATCTTTTAAGTACAGGAATTAGGGTTGTATAGACCTTTCGCAGCAGTTCCTCTCACAATGGATCTCGTTCTCGACTATAGATCTGGCACACCTGCTGCCAGCTCCACCGCACTTTGCCGGCTGACGTTGTTCAACGAAAACAAACACAGCCACACACACATGTACCTATAGTCACTTCTGAACGCGTACAGCACAATGTGGGGTCCTTGGCATTTGTATTGTGTTCGTGTGTACATACTTACGTTAACCTGACAGAATTGCTCTTAAATTTACTAGCTTGTAGCATGTGCAGGAAGGCAGAAAATAACAATTTTTGAAGGTGCTCCAAGATTACGAATTACAGCCCCCTGAGGGGTGGGCCTGTTATGGAGGAACGAGTCGTGAAACTACTCCTGATTGGAGCAGCCGACTCCGGATGCTCGGCTTTAGATGGAAGGTTCTTTGCATAGAAATACTCGTATTTCGTACTGCGGCCAGCCAAAATACGATTCTTCAGCTGCTTCTTCTGAAAGTTAAATTGATTGTGGCATTCAGTTACTGAATAAGAATAGGTCGACGCTTCTGGGCTGGTGGCGCCACTGAGCGTTGAAGGGTTGGGAAGCGTCGGTAATTATGACTTTTGTATTTTATGTGCTAGGTAATTTCGTGGCGTCGTTTTCTAGATTTACAATCGAGAGTTTTTGCAAAATATTGGATTACATCCAGGAACCTTGGGTGATATTGATTTTAGTTGGATGGAAGTGCAGGAATAACCGGTGGTCGGTTCTGCAGGCTTCATTTTTAAGTTTCAATATTTTGTATCGTTAACCAGTTCACTTCACACTGCGTACTGATGATGTTTCTCATGACATTTATTTTCAAAAGCATCTGTCCGAGTATTTGATTGGATTAAATTACATCCAACTTCGCTCTGGTGGCACTTATTGTAGATGAGCTTCGCGTTGCTTGACAGATAGGACTGATTATTTGAAATAAATTGCTTAGCAACTGAAATTGTATTTCTTTATTAAAACTGTCAGATATGCGGACCACTACGGGCATAAGTGGCACAAACTTATGACAAATAGACCTCTAATTGAGACTTAAAGACATTGTTAACAAGGTTGTTTAATGTGAAATTATGGGAACATTTTTAAATTAAACAGGCACTCCTGTCATCTACTATAACTTTGACAGTTTGCTGTGAATACCACGCGGCCATTTTGTACGCGGTATTCAAACTTCAAATATAGAATAACCGAGAGTTTTTAATGGAGGATTTCATTTAAAATTGTTGGGGAAAATCGGATATGTACAAAATGGCGGTGTATTTGTGAGCACGGTTGCCACTTTGGTAATATTTTACCATATTTGTTAATTTTTTTTTATTGGTGATTGTTAATAATTTGTACCTTTAACTTTTTCATAAGGAGCTCCAAAAAAATAATTTCGATTTTAAAAGCCACTGCGTTTGGTCAGGAGCAGGAAGAGGACTAAAGTTGTATGTACCAGTACTTTAGTAAGTTAAATTCTATTTCTTTTATTTTTAATTCTTGTTTAACTGCTGAAAGAAAAGGTTCCTACTAGCATAATGTACCTAAAAAAATTTATGTTTTACAAATGTATTTTATAAATAAAAATAAAGTGAGTTCATGTCTACACTTCCTTCAAACAAATAATTTTTCATGCCGAAATGTCAAAAGTTTAAGCCGACATTCAATAAAAGCCAAGTGAAAGGGCTGTGGATAGATTTCAGTATCGCCACCTTCAAATCAGTCCTTGAAGCAGCTTTTGTCCGTACTGTTGTGCGTACTTCGTATATAGCAATTTTCACGAGGAAAGTTCACTTTGACGATTCGGCATGAACATTTTTTTTGAAAATTGGACTTTACTTGAAGATCATACTAGGCGTAAACATAAAAACATTTTTCCACTGCCATGTAACATTTTTTTTTAAGATTATGTTCGTAGATCAGTGAAAAGTCAAAGGATATTGGTAACATAAGTCATATTCATATAAACTAAATACATTTTTTTATTTTTTTCAATTTTGGTAGCAATTTTTTTTTTGCAAGTGGCAACCATGGTGGTTATTAATTATCGAGTCGGGATAGGAAGGTAGAACATTGTTGGTGACTTTTTAAAGGGATTTGAAAACAAAATCTTGGGGATGGGTCAAGAGTGTCACATTGAATGCTCAGAAGTCGACAGCTCTATGCACCAAATCTAGAGTCGGAGAACGCCATTTTCTTAGGCGAAGTTAGGCTAGGTAAGGACATGTATGTTATGCAGACGTGTGCTGGAAAAGTACCTACTCATCGTAAGAAATAGAACAAACCAAAATCCAAGTTTGGGGCAGTCCTTGAATGTCTACTGCCGCAAATACTGTCAAAAAATGTCAAACAATTTTCTGCATATCTGTTTTACTTGCAGCACTGTATTCTGCGCTGTATCCAGAATTTTTGCACATGATGTGTTTTGGGCATAAGCCTCGCGTTGAAAAAGAACAGCTTAACAAATCGCGCAATTTTTTTAAAAACCATCAGCGAGTGATAGATGCCAACGTGAGGCTTCCAATTTAAATAAATCGCTCGATAATGTTGTAGCTCCGCAAAAGTTACAGCCGTAACTAAGCCGACCAGACGAACTCAATGATAGCTTGTGCTATCAAACAATATATCTCACGAGCTAGCTTGGGTCCAACAGACCTTGTTTCGAACGGCTTTTCCTTACCAAACACGCACGTTATCCCTCTTTGAAAAATAGTTTCAAATATAAAAGAATGTCAATGCGATCCGCGTTTCGTGTTTCTGTTACTTAATAGGTTCGTTCGGGTACTTTCTTGCAAGCGTAAAATTATTAAAAATTTGCTAAGAATCTGTGCGAACGTACTGAGAAAATTGAGAAAAATGAGAGAAAACTCCATTTCCCCTCTTTTCATTTTATCGTAATTTTCTGCTCGCTGAATTTCGACTTTCTCAAAAATTAAAAATTAAAACTGACAACTAAGTGACAGCTAGAAAGTTTGACAGGTAAAACTCTATTTATTTTCGTATTCAACGATGTCGGAGGCAGCGCATTCAAAATGGTAAGTTTCATAGGTATTTAGCTTATAAAAAACTCAATTCCAACTTATTTTGTAGATGCTGCAGATAATGTCAAAATGGCTTTTCTTAAACTTTTTGTTAGAAAACCGGTCACGTACTTCTCTTGAAATTGAGAGCTTCACACGAACGAACATAATTTCTTTCGGTGAAAAATCTGTCACTGTCAAAAAATTATTTAATATTAAAAAACGCAGACACTCTGACCACTGTCAGTGAAACAGTTCTTAAAGCGTTCAAAGTAACCAGTCACGACGACAGCACTACGACTCTGGGAAGCCACGCCTGCCTCTGCGGCAAAAATTGCCCTAGAGCTGGAGCATACATTTCTCAAAATATTTTTTTTAAATACAAAGCGAAGATAATAACTGCTCAGGTTCGAAGAGCAATTCAACTCAAAAAAGTTTCAACGCAAAGATCAGAAAGTTTACTTAATTTTAGACGAACTTGGTTCCCGTTATCGGATCGAGGAATTGCTTTCCTCAATCATGCTATGACCAACGGAAAAGTTTACTCAAAACTAACCCGCCTCCACAAAAAAACAAAAAACTAAAAAATTAACTACTGGCCCTTCGAAAACAAAATCAATCTTCTTACAGACCACGTTTAAAGGATAAACTTTATAGAGGCAAATCTCTCATCTAAATCAGTACTTGCTGCAGCCGACACAGCCCAAACTTCATTCAAATAAATGACCGCTCAAAAATGGGAAATGCTGCCCTGAATTTCTGCCCGTCTGCACTATCTCTGCACAGCACATTCAATTTTATAGAATTTTTAATTTCCGTTCTATGATTGTGTTCTTTGACTTTATTTCGATTTATTTCAATAACATTAAGTTTCTTTCTTTTGCACAATGACTATAGAAGGACACCGAAGACGACCGACGACGTCGACGACACAGTCAGTGTGTGGTAGCCGGAACCCATTCGGTTAAACACCACCGCACCGCGCCGATAATGGTGGTGGTGGGGTGGCACTGCAGAGATGCATACATGTGTACAATGTACATCGGTCGCCGCCTGTGTGCGCAATCGAATCTGCCAAGGAAATGGTAATTGAATTTTCAGGTGAGCAGGCAAATTTAATGCAACTAATGCATTCAATTTTCATACCAACACTGCACCACAAGAAGTGCAACAAAAACCTACGAGCATTCCTCGTACTCGTACCTAAAATCCGAGATTCAATGGGGTGCTGCTCTTGCTTTGCTGGTTATTTAGGATACCGATTTCGACTCGACTGTATATAGTTGGCCCGTTTTTGTTTGTTTGGCATGTTATGAAATAAACTACTCCTCATGGCTGAGTGATTGTGTACTTTAATGGGGCGCGGCGGTATAGCGGCATAATGGCATAATACCATTAGCCAGTGTGTGCACTGTGCACTCCTCCGAGCTTCGAGGACGTACATATGTGTATGAGATGATGATGACATGCCCGACACGACTGGAGTATACGGACCCAATGAATGGGTTAATGGCATAATGCATTATTGATTGATGTTTGCTAATTTCATTTTGACTGATTACTTGCGCCAATGGGTGGCAGACAATTAGATGATAAATTATAATACGATTATTCTCTGTTTACGGTGGAAACACTCGTATCAGGCAGGACATAGCCTACGTGCTAGTGAAGTGCAAAGCAAATTTCGGTCTCCTCTGAATGGGGCATCGTCATTATGGGAATACTCGTTGAAACCAGACTGCAAGGACTCTCATTCGAATTTTATTTTTATTCTCCCGCAGTACTTTGTTGTAATCTTGAGCACAGGTGCGATGCGGGGCCAAGTGCAAAATTGCTTCTGTTGTAAATGCAAGCAAAGAAGGAACAAGGAAATCAAACAAAATTAGAATTCTCATCTGCACTGTGTACATATTCGTTAGAGACGAGCAAGAAGCACAGCCAAGGGTGTAAACAACGAGATAAGATGTGCTGGAAAAAAATGTGAGCAACAGAAACGAACGACACACAATGAAAGGGTACATAATTAATTGATTGTTTTGCGCTTTTCCCTGCAATTTGCTCGAGTGGGTAAATGTTGGAGAACGTCCATTAGACTGCACCAGGATGCGGAATAAGAAAAGGAAATACGGCGAGACATTTGCTGTTAAATAAGAGGCAAAGGATTGCACTTTGGCTTAAGGATTTCCTTTCAGTTGCAAGAGAGGTGTTCAGTGCTCACAGCCAATTGATTAGCAACTCATTTCGTATTATTAAACCCTTCCGAGGTGCTTTGCAGGTGAGCAATGGTTCTCCGACTTGAAATGAGACTGATGCAAGTGATTAAGGGAAATGCTGACCTGACTATGGCAGCGAAGCCTGCAATTATCGTAGGAGAATGGATTACTGAGAACTTGGAAGATCAACATGTTTTCTGGGTCTTTGGACAATTTGAGGTTAGCTTCACCCAGTCGGTTTGACGAATTCGTGTGCGTGTTACAGCGATTTCTTGATGCCAGTTCGCTCACTATTTGCGGAGCTTTTAATGACAATTAACTTAAAAAAAAAAAAAAAAAAACAGAAAAATAAAGGCACCAGCAATTCAATTTTATCGCATCGAAGTCGGCCAACGCCATGAGAAGGATATACGAATCTAAAGATACCGGCAGATGACGTTTTTAGTCGGCCATGCCACATACAATTTTCCCACTCAAACTTTAACCCGCCAATGGTGACGCAAATTTGACTTTGATCAATGGACGCACCGGGGTTTTCAACTGAAGATTTTTCGAAACGTGTTACTAATAGTTCATGTTTTTTTTTTTTAATTTATGCGCTTTGGCAATAAAACAAAGATATTTAATCAATTTAAGCACTTTTATTTTAAAATAATTATATTCACAATATTTTTTAATTATTGCATTAAAAATAACAAAGTTTTTAGTAATACATTTTTTAAAATTGAGAAAAAATGAAAAAATCACATGTCCATTAAGGAAAATACCGTTTTTTAGTCTTTCGACATTCGGAACTTTTACAAAATAAACAAAAATTGGTATCCTTCCAAATCAAAAATAAGAAAAAAAAACAGCCGCAAATATAATAAAATAATATGTATGTAACATATGCATACACACACATAGAAACACAAAAATTTGAATATACATGAATTTGACACAATTTAAGGCAATGAAAAATAATAATAAACTAGGTAAAATACGCGAATAATACAAAATGATTTTACCTACATACACGGTGACACACGGTATCACGCACCGGGTTAGTAAAAAAAGTACGTGTGCTCACTAAACAGGTTCGACGTGAACTGATGGTGGGTGACGTGCAATGCGGCAGCTACTCGAAATTGCAACAAAAAACAATAGCGGAGAATAAAGTTATTCGATTTTTTTAACACACCCGGTCTCATAGACCAGTAAGTCACAGGGATGGAAAAGTCGATACAATTGTACCGAATTCGATACAAATGAGTGTGCTCGAGTACAAAAGTACAATTTGCCTTAATTCGATACCATTATCCATCTGTATCTTTCGAATTCTCTTGCAATTTGTAAAGCTTTTCCTAAGAAAACAATTAAAATAATCGAGATGATGATATCTTTATGTCATTTCGGAAGACATAAACCAGAAAATTAATATTCCAAATCCCTTCCTAAATTTGCTAGAGTATTTTACATCAGAAGCATTTGTATCAGGAAAATCTACTTCTATATTGAATTTTGTTTTTAAATTTGTTCCTTATGAAAAAAAGAATATTCAACAAATTAACAAATGATATAGAGCACTTGTCGACTGCTAAATAATTCAGCAATTTGAATATTATTTCATATCAGAATTTTGAGCTGAAGTAAATTCAATTAAAAACGAGTGTGATGTTTGAAAATATTTACAAAATTGCTCAAGCAGTTCTCGCTATTCCTCTATCAGCAAATGTTGAAAGGTTTTTTTCGACCGACTTCAAGTCGACACTCACTGGGCTTTGATTGAAACAAAACATTTTATTAGAAACTCATCCTGTTTGTTCTGAGCTTCAAGTTCAGGGCAATATTTTCAAGATGAATGAGCAAATTGAGAGTATAAAGCCTGAAGAGCTCATAGATTAAAAATATAAACTATTTTTTTGTAGGTTTGTTTTAGTTTTGCTAAGAAGTCATTAATGTTTTGTGAATTTATTTTTGTTTATGTTTTTGAAAACAAAATATTTTGAATTCAAGTCTATATACGAAAAAAAGTTTTCAATACAACTGGCTCCATTTCAGTACGATCTTACAAGAGTTTTCAGTACAAATCGAAAATGGCATTTTCCATCCCTGGTAAGTCACCATTGGCGCAGTGTTGCCAGATTGGGCGCTTTGTCGTATTTTGGGCTATCTTTTTTCTTAAAAAACGATGGAAGTTTCTTCAACACAAATTTGGGCTACATATCTAAACGATATATAGCCCAAATTTGTGTTGAAGAAAGTTTTGTGTAAATTTTGTTTGTTTTATTTCTTCACAAAACTACAAAAAAAGAAATATTTTCGAACAAGCCTGCACTTTTAAAACTCGGCAGCACTCTTGCAGTAAAGTGACATCGAACAGTCGTTCAAGACCTTTTGAGTTGACACAAGCACACAAGCCACAAAAGCCAGTTGCAGAAGAGTGGGAAAAATACAAAATAAAATAACTTAAGGAATTGGAAAAATTTTCAACGATTTTTGTGCTTCTTCCTGAGCAACGACTTTGGGCTACATTTTTTCAAGGTTTGGGCGCTTAAAGCAACCAAAATTCTGGCAACCCTGCATAGGCGGGTTAGCTCAAAGGTGGACCTCATTTGGGAAATGATTCCGCATGGACTGGTGGAAAATTGTGGCCATGCGTGGAGCTGTTTTCCTTCTGTTGTTGCTTGCTTTTCGTCGACGTTTGAAGTGGATAAGAGTAAAGTAATGGATTATGCTTTCTGTGGATCTATAGCTCTGGGTTAAGCAGGTCTTTTAACTTCGAAGAGAGTCATTTAAACCAACTAACCAACGCTGTGTATAAATAATTTTATTTGTGCATCGAACAGATCCGCCATAAACACAAAAGTCACAACCAGTGGTGGAAACTTTTTTTTAGCTGCTATTCAAATGGTTATACGATATCTTTTGTTCAATTTATTTTTCCATTAAATTTAATGAGAGAATGTCAAGTTTTCTGAACTGAATTTAGCGCAACTGCTCGTTTCGGGTTCAAGGCGATACCTTAACTCGATTGGAGTGGCATACTCGAATGCCGAAAGACAACTAATGTCACCAACATATTCCACACATTTGCAACGTATGTAGCAACGAAAATAAAACCACATCCCACTGCTCAAAAGATTACAAACGTAATGCCCGCTGACACATGCGATTGTCTTTGGGCATTGACCGTGCATTTCATCAAGCCTAATGTTCCACTTTCTCTCGAGTAACTTCCCTTAGCAGATTCCCATCGTCAGCATAACTCCAAACACGGTTGGCTCTTCATCCGCAAGGATAACGCGTCCGTTTGAAATCGCGGAACACATTCGTTGCTCGATTCCCCTAAGCCCATTCCGGGCCAAGTAAATGCACACACTCCCATGGCTGTTGGCTGCCTCTGTTGCTGATTCCTGTGGCCTTGCTCCATATTTTCCGTTCCCTCGCACCCTTTGTAGCGTTTTATTATTTTTTTTCTCCTATTTAAACATGACTTCATTACAACGTCAAACAATAAAACTCAATGTCACATGCTCGTAACTTTTGATCCGTTTCCAGGAAAAAAAAAGCGAATTATGTTCTGCTAAACTTAAATATTGTTTGTTGCGCTCTACATTTATGGGACTTGCACACATGAGAAGACATACTGAAGGGAACTACAATCTGTACTTACGGCAGGTTGAGCATAGTTGCGGATGGCATTCTTCAGTGGTCAAGCGAAAACTGGAGAACGTCCTTTAATCTCGCATGAATTCACATCAAATGGATTACGAGGCCTGGATACAGAGTGCGTAGGTTTAGGTTTACTTTCCAGAGTATCTATATATATATATTTTTTTTTTTGCAACGTGAAAGCTTAAGAACTGGATTTGTTCAAAAGTGCCGGAGCCAATGATGACAGACACTTTGTGCGGTCGGAAGTAAATGGCCGCTAAAAGAAAAATGAGCTACTCTTCAAAATTTAGAATTTTCGCACGATATTTAACAAGCATTGGCACGCTTAACGCTAATTAAATTAATTAAATTTGTTATCAGATAAATTCGCATGCAGACGCGTTTCTGCATGCATTTTTTGACGAACACTTCCGTGTGTTTTTTGGAGCACATCAAAAAATGTCTCAAAAGAAAAAACAAGTCTTCTTTTGAGACATTTTTTGATGCGTTTTTTGATGAACTTTTTCGCGTTTATTTAAACTTTTTTGGGGCATTTTTGGACTCGTTTCTTCCACGCCTTTTTGAGGTGTTTTTCGATGTTCTTTTTAAACGTTTTTCATGCTTTTTTTGACGATTCTTTTAAGGCATTTTTTGATGCGTTTTCGGACGCCTTTTTCAAAGCTTTTTTAGGCGCTCCCAACGCAGTTTTTGGATGCATTTTTTAACGCATTCCTTAAAGCTTTTTAGGCGATCTTTTCACTCGTTTTCGGACGCTTTTCGATATGTTTTTCGACTCTCCTTTTAGGGTTTTCTTGACGTGTTTTCAGCGCTTTTTTGACGCATATTTAAACGCTTTTTTGACGTGTTTATCGACGACTTTTTGAGGTGTGGTTGATCCATTTTAAACTCATTTAGCACGTATTTTTCTGAGCATTTTTTGATGCGGCTTTTGGTGAGTTTTTTTACATGTTTTCGACACCTTCTCTGAGCATTTTTTTAATGCGGCTTTTGCTGCGTTTTTTCATATATTTCCGATGCCTGCTTTTGAATAGCATATATATTACAGGACCAAGTCCCCCTAAACTATCAAGTTAACTCTTTTTATTGCAGATATTGCGCCGTACTAATAGCAAATTTTAGTCTCGACTTCAAATTTACGGAAGCTGGCAATTGTGAAAACCAAAATGAAAAATATAGCCACTGTGAACTGCTAAAATTAAGAGTCGAAACTTAAAATGTGTCCATTGGTAAGGCCCATTGACTTTGTCCAAAGGAACTGTTTTGTTTATTGCTATTGAATCCTAAAGTCTAAAGTTGCATTAATTTTAAAATCGCTTCCTGAATTTTGGTTAGTTCAGCGCAATAAAATCTCCACCAAACTAACAGTTTCTCCTTCAATTTCCTAATCCCGTTTCTAATGGCACTGTTCACACAGTATTCATAGAATATAAAGGACGCATGGAGAACAGCAAATCCGCGTGTCATTGGGTTTCAGTTGGTGGGGACAGAAACACCACAGAATGGTTTCCGAAATTCAAATCCCAGTTAGCGTGCTTTAGAATGCAGCAACGCGGATGCTCAGATGGAATTTGCCTCCGCAAACTGTAAACCGAATAGACATATGGCATGCCATTGTGTGCGTGTGTGTGCATGTATTATCCTCTGTCTTTTTGTTTGGCGAAGAGCTTGCCATCTATTTACACCGCGTGTCGTTCGAAAACCAGTTAACAGAGGTACAAGATGTTATGCTGTGTGCTGACTGTTTTCCAATATTCCACTGGCACTGGGAGGTGGCTCTACGCCCTTTCTTAGTCATTTGACATCGTAAATCATATCGATAAGGCACTTTGCCATGACAAACGTTTCCCTTTTATATGCTCCTCGCCCGAGTCGATAGCGGTTCCTACCAACTCGTATATCTGTTGGACTCCTATACGTTGTCACTTGTATGAAAAGGAAATAAATTTGAAAATGTGAAACCATTCCTCCTCCTCTATAAGTGGACATTGCGCCAGATTTCTTTGATACGTTATGTATGAATGAAAAATCATCCACGTGCGATAGAACGAAGTAGCAGCTTTTTTCTAAACATACTTTTCTCTCCAGCAATCTTTGCAATAAAAAAAATGCAGACTTTCAAGTGGAAGCAATCTTCCCCTCCTCCTCATCGTTAGCCACTGTTTGCTTCAACTTTACTCAGCGTTTAATCTTCAAAAAAGCAAACAACTATAATGACATAGTTAAATTGAAATATCATCTCATCGTTCCCAAGTGCTCATTACACAATACTCCGCCCACTGTCATAAGACATTTGAAACTTAATGGAAAACTTTTTTGTGTGCGCGCTAAATTTGCATCATTCTGCAGCTGATCCCATAAAGTTTGTCGCCGCCGCCATCATCCTCCTCACGACCGGCAGAATGATGTGTTTGCCGTGGCATACATTCACAGGCACACCAAGAACATGCGGATACCACCCTATGTTACATACAGCTAATTCCGTATCTTTAATCGAAACGATACCGTAAAGAAGAGAAAATAAACCCGTTAAAAGGTTCACAAAACTAATAAGCATATTTCGTGCGCTCCGCACAGCCCTGATACGAGTATATTCAAAATAAGTTCCCTACCCTTGGAAAGAAGTCAACGGAAAAAGAAGAACCAAATAAAAAAGGCAGGAAAGAAACCCTGTTAAAAGTTTTCTAACACATTTTCTATGATGTACACATCGTGACTGCTTTCCTCGAATGGCTTTGTGACGCCCTCATATATGAGCAGGGCGTCGCGTCATGTTGCGAGGGTTATGCACAGGCACACAGGGCTGCTGCTGCTGCTGCTGTTGGGAAAACATTTTCGATAAATTTCCATTTATTTGTAATTTTCGGGTCCGCATCCTTCGAAGGCGAAGTAAAAGTTCGGTTCATACGAGTATGTATATAGCGTCTCGAGGGATGTCCTTTGATATGCAGGCCACGCTAAACTGAACAACTAAATATGGGTATAAGTGCATTGCTATGAGCAGTGTATAAGATCTAAGGACTTTGAAGAACATCTGTTCATGGGAAAACTTTTGAACTTCAAAACTTGTCACCTCCTACGCCGAGCACAACTCGAGCTTTAATGTGATGAGTTTCTGCCAAGGCAAATTTATTTCGATCGACGGAATTTGTCCTGTATTTTATGGCAGTGGGGTGGCGGTATAGAGGGTGCACAAGCGTGGGTCTATATTGCTGGTGATGAATTGGGATAAGTTTGGAAGTTATGTAATCCTATTAATAGGTTTCTAGTTCCACGGCAGGACGCGCAGACGAAAATAGTTTCTGTTGGTCGTGTTTGCGGTTTACGTTCATTTATTTAGACCAATTGATTTTAGGTTCGAGGTTAACTGGGACGAAGTCTTGTATATATCCAGTATCCTTCAATGAAAACTGCAAAAGTCAGATTTTGTACGCAGCTTGAATGAGTGAAACTTTAATCTCATCTGGCATAATAGGGTCTAAGCCCGGCGCTGTATATAACTCTATTCAACACAGTTGAAGGCTTTTCGGGCCGGAGCGTTGGTGGCCATTAGCTCTACATGCTGCAGCCACCTTAGATGACTGATGCAAACTTTCGTTCGCTGTTAAACTGTTAAATCTCCTGCTCACAACGTCAACAGGACCGAAAATCGCTCGAAGAATTTCGCGTTTGAAGCAACGAAGGAGATCTTTGTCCGCCTTTGCTAAAGTCCAAGCTTCTGCACCATAAAGCAGGACTGGGATGGGGATAGGGTCTCTTTGGTCTTTCTCGACAAGGCCGGTAACATCGGTTGACAAGTGTAACTCTACGCTTAATTTCTGAAGTGATGTCATTTTCTGAGTTAATAGCGGAACCGAGGTAGACAAAGTCCCGAACTACCTCAAAGTTAAAGCTGTCTATCGTGACGTTCTGTCCGATTCGTCGATTTTGTGTGTCACTTCTTGTTGACATTTTGATATGATATACAGTACGCCCTCGGTAAAAGCAACCGACGGAAATTCGAGCAGTTGCGTTAATTGAGGTTGTTGCCTTAACCGAGTCACAAAAAAAAAGTGCCTTGAATTAGAATTTATGGCGAAAACCATAGTATACAAAATAAAAGAATAATGTTCGTCGTAAAAGAAAAGGAATATAATTTAATTCATTTAAATAAATAATTTATACATTATGTAGTACCTACGATCTATGTGTGTTTAAAATTCTGAGAGAAGTAGCTGTAAAATAACTGCCCAGTTACAGTAAAACCAATCACACAAAAAACGAAACAAAAATTAAATGAAATAAGAGCATGGATGGAAAGTTGCGTTTACCGAGTCACAGTTTTTTGAAAAGTTGCAATTACTGAGTCACTAATGGTAGAATTTTAGGTGTTGCTTTAACCGAGGTATTGCGTTTATCGAGGGTTGCTTTTACCGAGGGCGTACTGTATTTGGTTTTGCCCTCATTCACCACTAAGTCCATTTTTGCCGCTTCTGTACTGATACGCGCAAACACACCGGTGACAGGTCGCCGTGTTCTGCCACTGATGTCAATGTCGTCAGCGTCTGCAAGTAGTTGCACATAGACTTTTGGAAAATTCTGCCTCTGGTGTTGGCGTGCGAGTTTCGCACAATTTTCTCAAGAAAAAGTCAGATTACACCGCGTCACTTTGTCTAAATCCTTTTTTGACATCAAAGGTCTCGATGAGATTGTTTCCGACTTTTATAGAGCAGCGAGCTTTCTCCATCGTCATTCTGCACAATCTGACAAGTTTGACGGGGATGTCAAATTAGACATGGCTTTGTATAGCCCGTCTCTATAAATGCTGTCATATACGCGGAATTAAAATCGATAAACAGGCGGTGGGTATCGACTTGGAGTTGTACATTTGTAGGGTTGTGAACTTTCCGGGCCTAGAACCGCACTGATAGGGTCCAACTAGCACTTGATGCTGGCTGCACAGGATTTCTCGAGAGGTTGAGGGATAAACGATCGGCAATAGTTCTGACCCATGTACATTGTACATCAGGAAAATAAAATCTTAGTTTTGCCAAAGGAAAGGGATACTATAAATTTAAATCCAGACCAAAGAAATCCAGTGCAGTTTTACAGGCTTTTTGTCGTACCGATTATGCCGTTCTTTCAAGAGCGATTTCTCTGAAATATGATCCGAAGGAATGGTGCATTTCCATAGGTCAATTTGGCATGTATTGCATTATCTGGGGTCGAATTGTCCCCGTTCACGGAATAAGGTTGATTTTTCAATTCCATCACGTAATGCTCGTTCACGGACGACGCTAAGTATTGTAATGCCAAATATATGTAAAAGTAACTCACTCTTCAGCATTGGAGAGCGCCATCTACAATCGAACATTATGTAGCATAACAGCAGCCAATTTAAAGGCAACAAAAAAGAAAAGATGTGCAGAGGAAGAAGTAGGGTGGCCATCTTGGGAGGCATTCTCGAAAAGCGAACGAAAAAGAAAAGAATAAAAGAAAAAAATCCCGACACATCGTTTCAAAAATAAAGCGTTTTATTACTCAGTTTATAGTATAGGTACAGAAATGACCACAAAAAATGTATATTATTTCTGTCCAATCAGCTTAATTCTACTTCTTCTACTTCCCACGCTTTGCAAAATTTCGGTTTTCCACTAACAATCCTGCAATTTTTCCCACCTCACTGCCATTTTTTTAGTTGTGCGCCAAAACGGCGTATTACGAAAAATGTCAAGATACACAAACACAAACAGGTAAGATTCTTGTGGCATTTCGACATAAGACAGAATGCATTGCATATTAATAGGCTACACCCTTCGTCTATGGAATGGAATGAAACGAAAGAAAGAACGCATAACCACTTTAATCGAAAATTTGTTGAAATACTTACAACCTTGTAATTCAGGAAGACGTTTCTCATTTCAGTGGCAGTGGAAAACGATTGAAGCCTCAGTCACAGTCTCCATTAGAGTAGAGCACCAAGTCCTTAACCTTACATTTTACAACACGTACACGTGCAACCCATGATTCTGTCACTCGGCCGACATTTAACTAAACTGAACGTACTCCTCAATCTTCCATCTTGTAATTCCAGTTCAACATCTACATAAACAAAATCTAGCAGCCAAGTCATGTCCGCAGATTCGATTTGGTTATTTCGCCTACTCAAAAGCTTGAATGAAGTTTTATTGAATATTCGCAATAAATTATAAATCGATCCAAACTAAAGTTATCCAATACGGTGCCACTGTTCCATGCGACACAGGTACGCGTGCCATGAATAATAAATTATATAGGAGATCATATTGCGACAAAACGCTAGCGGAGCGCTTTTTAAACTATTCTAAACTACTGATACTGATGATATTGGTGCTACACAAACCTTTCCCGCTGAAAACTTCGAAACGAGGGCGCAGCAGATGTGGCACGCGTGTCGTGGATGCTTGTCAATTTCACGTTGTTATGTCCCGTCGAGGTTATGTTCACCATATGCATAACGAGAGTAATAACTGTGCTACAACCGCCATAAAAAGAACATGTTATGCCATGAAACATGGCCCCAAGTGTATACAAATTTAAAAATACCGACTCACAGCGGAACCCGTGACGGAGCGTATCCCGCACTGCAATATTTAAACGTCGTATCCTCTTCCATCAGAATCATCTGATTATGCTTCCTGTGTTTTGACCGAAAAATTCAATACTCCAATCAATGCAATCAATTATTAACAACTCCGCAATCAATACAAGAGAGAGAGAAAAAAAAGAACCAATAACACTTCCGCTTCATCCGGCAGTTCCACCTTCCAGGCTGTCATAGACTACGAAATGATTGAATTATAGATTTAATGGTAGAACGTTTACACGCGGACTCCAAGGGGTCATTGAATCAGCAACAATACCCCCCAAGTGACTGTTTGTTAACCGCCTGCCATAAACAAAGCCCCCCCCCCCCCCCCCCCCATACACAGGAGTAAAACAGAAAATTCCACCCTGACATTACAGAAAACACATTCCAGAGTAGCACCCGCACCCAAAAAACCCGCTATGGGTATGCATCCGTAACGACCTAATTTGTTGTGAAACTGCCCTCACAGACTCCTCTTGGTTTGGTTTTGGTTTGCCCCTAGTGGCGCCCCCATATTATGCGACAACATTTATGCTGCGAGTGCGAGTAACACGTGTCCATTGCAGACTGGCAGCGATCCGTGCGTGTTTCTGGTGTTTCACTAAAGCAGCAGCAATCACATTGGTAATGATGCAGCAGCTGTTTAAGCAGTCGTCATCAGGCAATGTCATCATTGTAACCACACCACCGTAAGCGGCTTCCAAGTGCAAAACTGCACCGCGACACCACCTGCACGTTGAATAATATGAATATGCATGCACCTGGTGGCTCCACCTCCACCCAGTTGACACATTGATTAATGATTGACACACATGTCAAACAAACGACAGCGGCTGCTGTCAATATTCTCTAAAAGTTTTCAGCGCAGCGTGAAGTGGAAATAGAGGCTGATCCGTATGGTGATGCTGCATAAAGTTGCATTGTTGCAACTCTGGATATTTGCACATTTTAATTGCTATTGTTCAATGATCCAAATCCAAATCCATGGAGAGGAAGAGCGGAACCGAATGATACTTACAAGGGATTGCCACCATTGCGCTGCTTGTGTGTGCAATGTATACACATATATCAGCGCGCGTACACGGGGTAGGATGTAGGAATGTCTTTGGCCAACAATAAGGCGGGCGAGGCATATGCAGATAATGTGGCTGTGTGTTCTTGTTCGTCAACATCAAATCCCCGTTATCTCATCATGTTAACATGATATGCCAAATAGTTAACACTGCTTACAACGACTTTGGTTTTACGCTGCGCCTCAGAGTGGCGGGTATTAATATTCAGAGTGTGCCAGTACTGATGCATGCAGATCGTGACGTTGCAGCGGTGGATGGAAAAAAATAGCAAGGAAAATGATTTATATTCTTTTGACGTCTGAATTTATGATGAAAGTGATTAATATTTTAATCTCGCATTATTGTGGTATATGCGGTGGAGCGACTTCGTCGTTTGCTGTTTTATTTCGTATCCTTATGCGCGCAACAGTCTCGCATGGGCGCACGTAAACTGGAATAATATTGACGTCGTCGCGGTTTTTTAATGAGCCACGCATGGGGCAACGAAATATTATTAACAATTTCGAAAGACATCTATACTGATGTAGTCTGCACAAGCGATGTCGTCACGGAGGCGGAATCATTATTGCGACTTGTTTCGACACTTATCTGTCGTTTTGGGGGCGAGTTGAAGGGAATTGATGGTGCAGCTAGCGAAAAGTGTTTTCCTGAACTTTTGAAAAATGAGTTTTTTCAACTTCCGCACTTAGCGAAATGGTTTGCATAGGAAAAACTGCTTCGCATCATCAGGCACTTTTCCATGCAGTGCAGGTATCGGCTGCAAATTAAGAATACACACTGCTACAATTGACAGCGCCATGACGTGCTTCAACTTATTCTGTTAAACGAATTAAGAAAACATTACGTTAATGCAGACTGAAGCTGGACACTGGCTAATGATGGTTAGTTGATTTGAAGTCTACCAACAAACATGTAGTATTTTTAACTTTCTCCATTACGTAGTAAGAGAAAGATCGAGATGTTAATCAATTCTGACATTATGATGATAGTCGAACTCAAAAAAGTGGGTCGCAAATTTCTGTCTGTCTGTCTTTCTGTCTGTCGGTCTGTATCTGTCTGTATATCCCGAGGCCTACAGCCGAAACGGCTGTCCGGACTTCGTTCAAACTTCGGATTTGGAGTTTCTGGGCTTACAGTTCAAGGTCGTTTTTTTGTTTGCATGGTATCCTCAACATTAATGGTACTTCCCATACAAAATGTTTATACCAGTTTGATTTGTTCAAAAACGGCTCCAAGGATTTCAACCAAAATGTATATTTAATCTTAAGTAGGTGAGGTTAACATAGCTGCATTCTCAGTTTTGTGCTAAAAAATCTAATAACGGTACTTTTGAAACTTGGACATATGTACAATCTCGAAAACGGTCCATACGGCAAAAGCTCATTTCTAAGGTAATATGCTCATTTCTAACTTAATTGCAAGCTCAGGTTTGCTCTGTATTATCGTAAAATGGATTTTTGAAAAAAGTTATTTTTTTAAAAATTTACTTTTCTTTAGTTTACCTGAAAACGGCAGTTAACGATTTTGACCAAAATGCAAAATTAGAGTAAAATTGATGCTTGCAAAATTATTGCGTTCTTAATTTTCAATTCGAATCACTGGAAACACTCACTTTAAAAACTGTTCGTATCTCGAAAACCCTATTTTCGATTTCGATAAAACCCTAATGCTTACATCCCGAATAATAACTTGTAGGTACTCGGTTTTTAGCTAAATAGTTAAGCAATTGTATTTTTCAAACTAAACTTTGCAATATTTGGTACTGTTTTGTCTGGCACATTTTACGAAAACCGCTCAGTCAGTATTTGAAATAAGATCCTCTACTTAGTTTTTCTCAAAAAATCAGTTTTTTTTAAATTTATATTTCCCGGTCTATTTTCACATATCTAATCTATGCTATTTATTATTTTATTATAATCTCCACTTCAATAGGACCCCCACCACGGTTTTTGTCTGCTAATGCAAACTCAGAAACAAATCTCTGAAAACTTACATAAATATCTATGTTAAGATATCGGTCTGACACGAACCCTACTTTCAATCATAGACACATTAAGCCAGCGTTACTAATATGTATATTCCAGTCAAATATAAAAATATGCATTAGCAGATCAGAAAACAGAAACCACTGTAACAATTTGCCTTGTAAAGTTTAAGAACTTATAAAATAGTACTGTAGACGCTTTTACCATAACTTGGGACATTACCTGCCACTGACAGCTTCAACTTATTCACATTGTTATTTATATTTATGTACTGCCTATCAGATGAATAACCCAAAAGTGAATTTTATTTAACAATACATATTCCTTTTGCTATATCCTATTCACCGTTTCTTTTATCTAGCATTGGTTCTCAGATCTTTACCTACCTACTTAATAAAATAAGAAAACAACCAAACAAACTTTAGATGAACGAGAAAGTTTCGTTCGACCCAGTCGTGCACTTTATTATTCATGTCCTTGGAACTTGCTTCCTCTTGGTATTAGACGACTTTGGTTTGTGGGTAGTTTCGCTGATTCTCTCCGCAAAATGGGATAATGGGGTAGGTTGGCTTTAAGATATGTTTACTTTTGTAAATTAATTTATTTTGGTCTTTTCTTTCTTTCATTTTCCCTTGTTTTACTATTTTTCAATTGTGCACTGTAATTTCATTTTATACTTAATTTATTTACAATATTTAAATTCGATCACATCTACACTTATAGAAAATTATTTGTAGTCTTTTTTATAAAGTTGCTTGTATAATAAAATAAAAAGTACTAAAAAAAACTAAACCCTTGGAGGCTTAGGTACTAAATGCCCAAATTCCATTAGGAATAAAATGGCTGAAGCTAAAATGTTGAATACTTGAGTTGAAGCTACAAAATTCAGCAGAGAATTTCTCTTCAACTAGACAGCCTGTACAGAGCTTTACTAATGTTTATTCTCAAAAAATAATAGAAAATACGTCTATCGGATATGGACCAAAACAATTAAATCGTCAAGTGTTCTGCGAAAAGTTTTCGGACTATAGCGTGAGCGAAATATGTTCTGCTGTAGTTTTTCCAATTGAATTATGTTCGGCGGACATCTTTTGATGCTATTCAATTATTAATGTTATCAGAAATCAGAAATCATGTGTCGTAATAAGTTTTGTTCGTATCATTATAAAAGGTGTTTCTTAGTTGGCCCATTGATTTCCATGGCTTACAACAAGAGTTGAACCTCGTATTATTGTTTTAAACCATGGATATTAGTAATCTATATAGATCATGAGGGTAAAATAAAAAAACGCATAATAAGTACGATTTTAGTCTTGACCACCGGATATGTACTTTAGTAAGTCGGAATTTAAACTGACTTTACTGGTATTTTCACTAACCCTTTATCATAGATATGCATTTGGCAGCCATTTCATGTCATTTGCAGAAGAGTTTTATAACTGAAGCAGATGTAGCGACCCGACTCGCAGAACTTTCAAATAGAATTTGTTTTAATGAGATTGTATGTTTAATAATAAATAATCTAAAATAGTCAAAAATTACATACTAAACCAACAAGGGCTGCCAAACCACAAGAACTCAAACACAGAGCATCCTAAAGAATTGTATTAATTCTGATGCCCGAAACATATGTGCAGAGTTGACTGCCCAGAAAGATTAGAACTCACATTTCCCTATTTCGAAATCCACTACAGAGCAACGGAGAGAATTAAATTTAATGGCAGCATGGAATTTCTAAGTTCAGTTGCACACGCATACGCGCAAAAGAAAGCGGGGATTACTTGGTTTTTCTTTCTCACTCTGCCTCTATGCAAATAAAAATGCACACATAAATTTTTTATCTGTTTCCAGTATAGTATTCAGAATTTCAGCGCACGCGTTTTGTCCATAGTTTTTTTGCGCTATCTCATCTGGATCAGATTATGTAAATTAAACTACCAAAATTATTAAAATGCTATTTTTGCATTGTGAAAATTAAGGCTTTCAGAGCAGGACAGATATATGACAAATTTTGTATTTCCCTTAACGCTTGCTATTTGTGCTCATAGCGTCATAGCGTAAAATGTTAAATAGAATAAATGTTTGCTTCAAATTTCAATATTTTTTTAGCCTCACTATATTCAACTTGGCAATATATTCATCAATAGAAATTGATACAAAAAGGCTTAAAACCGTTTTTAAGCAAAACAAAATAAAACGAGTATTCTGAGATATCGCTAATGTTTCTAGCCCATCCAAAGGTTAAGTTAGAAATAGAATTAACCCAAAACCAATCTTATTAAATCGAATGGGGTGGATTGCAAAAGCTATTGTTTTCGATTGTACTCGAGTTCGATCGAGTATCGTAAGTGTCAATTTATCAACTATATTTTTAGGCACGACAAATAATTTCCTTACTTTGGAGTTGATGAAACATAAGTAAAACAGAAGTTGTACATGGGCTCTGTTCTACTCACATTATACAGAATAATGGAATTAATGGAAATCGTATGTAATATCTGTATTTAGTGCGGTCTCAGGGACATTTGTTGAGTTCACAAGGCTTTGGAAACGCTGTCGGAACGAATGGGAAAAAGTATGTGTCGGGCTCACTCTACGCCTGAGGTGCACAGCGCTTGGTAAAAGTAAGGAGAAGTGGAATGGTTGGTGTGTCATTTACGTCAATTCCAAATTTAGCGAAATGTGAAATACAACTTGTTTCATTTGATTTAGTTAACGCTCATAATTATAACAGTAATTTAATAACTAAGCCGTCAGCCTAACATTTTATGTTCTGTTTGCTGTTGTGCGAAGTGGGGTTAAGTTGAGGAGTTGAGTTTACCTGCCGTTCTGTAGATGAATAAGCTTCTACTACAGTATAATGAACAACTAATCGAAATGAAGATGAAAAGAGGAACTAATATCGTAGGATGTTGAATTGTTTCAAGTAGAAATATATATTTCCATGAAGTGTATTAGGGCCCTTACCATTGCTTCTTTCATTTTGTCTTTACAGACTGCAGTCTGAAACGTTCTAGGAGAACATTCAACCACCACCGAATTTTCTTTATTTTCAGATATTTTATTTGTGTGTGTACAATACGACGGACTTTGAATTTGTTTCCTGTCAATTTTGCGCATTTGACATTTTTATCAGTACCGGCTGAAACTCTCTTTTCGAGCCAAGAGAGAAACTGCTCGTTACTCGTTATTTTTCTAATTTTCTCTTTTTCTGCCATTTTGGATTAGTACGTGAATAGACTTTGTGCAATTGCGATCGATTAAGATCGATTGCGCTCGATTCAAACGTACGCGAACGAACCTGTGTCATGTGTGTCACTTATCTTTGTGTCAAAAATGTTAGCTTCTAAATAGACAGCAGATACAAATTGGCGCAAGAAGTGTGAAACTTTTAAAACAATCATTCGAATCTTTTATAGTTTCAAACTCAAACACTGAAACAACATCAAGGACTAATGTAAAATGTCCTCCTTTGATTTCAGTGACCCCTCTGATAAGCCTCATTGAATATTCCACACCAGACACCATAGGAGTGTCTGGATTTTTTTGTATTCCTTTGGAGTAAACCCTTAATAACTATTAACCTTAATGGACTCCTCGAAACGAATATAGCTTTTATTGGCAAGACAGACTTAAAATTAGGAAATGTTGCCTGCAGCCCAATTCCCCCCATTTACACAATCTAATCCGTTTTATTTATACTCTTGACTTTGTGTCAGCTTGCTTTTACTCCGTTCAAGGACAGATTTGTATCAGTCGCTCCAAAGATAACCCTCTTCTCGAGTACTTCGCTTTAATGGATACAGAGTTCTCATCTCCCCCTGACAGGTCAGATTTATGCGCCTCAAAGCAAGCATTTTTGATCGAATCCAGCTACCAGTCCCTCTAAAGTCAGTTCAATTTTCCGCATCAACATTGTCAAAAGGCCACCCACCCAAGCGATTGCGACAAACGATTTCATCACTTCATCTATTACAGGGAACCCATTAAAGAAGGACTATCCATTCCATTAAGAAAATCCATTAACCACCCACTAGCCCGCACACAACCGCCCCCTGCCAATACAACCACACAGAGAAGTATATTTCCTTGTCTCGCAGAGGCAAACAGAAAAATTCCCTTCCCAGCGACACTAGAAACACTTCCATCGCACCATGCAAATAATAATGGAACCATGGATATGAAGTTTAAAACTCTCTTATGTGCCCACATTCATCTTCTTAACCCGTTCATCGCTTAGTTCCATTCCATGGGTTTTGTATATTGATTTTTGTTACAGCCACACAACCCCGTTGGGGGTTTTCGAACTTACATAACGGATTCCACGGTGTCTGCTGTCAGTATAGATTGTTGTAGGTTATACCGCGAATTCTAAGGACTCTGCAACAATCGCGAAAGGTGAAACGTTTACTTGCAGGCGCCCCACGACAACGCATACCCACATTTCAATGAAGCAAACTATCAATTCCGGCAAAGAATTTCATTTAAAATGCGCTTAATACACCTTCTCTGGGTAAACACATTACCTCCAGAAACTACTTAGCATTGCAAGGATACGCTGTATAGCTAGCAACCCGTCCATTGCATTGCTCAACAGAAATACACACACACAACGTGAAATGCACTTCAACGGTGAATAAAAATCGCAGCCCGCAGGATGGCTGACGTGAGCAGTGTTCTTCTGCGGCACTTCACATTGGAAATGTTGTCAAAGTTCCCACCCCCCCCATCAACAGTTTCGCATTCGAAATGATGTTGCTCTAAGTGACTGTGGAAAATCTTTGGGAGTTTCCTCCGATTCACTTTCGATTGCACTGCACAAAGTTTGCCAAAGTTACGCCGCCTCTACACTCTACATCGTCCTGTTCCTGCTCCGGTTCCGTTGGTTCGTCCAACACTTTAAACTGCCATCTTCACACACTTTCAATAAATTCCAATTCTACGATTATCTAACAAACGCCGGCATCCTTGATGCTCTCAAGCGCGAACGACAAAGAATGGAAATTACCAAGGTCCTGGTGCCGGAGGGAGACGCAGTACCCGAATACAGGATGTAGGTACTCTGCCGGAGAATGCTTCAATTGATAATCGTTCTAGCGAAAAAATTCTGTTTATGGAGATGTAGTGAGCAGAGCCCGAGCACCACTACAGGATCCTCTTCAATGCTCGAAACTTTATCCTTTAACACCAGCAGAAGGGCCCAGCTGGGGTAGGCGCTATAGATACCACCACCCTGTCTTTTCATTAGAAAGTCAAAATAGTTGCAGATACATATTGATTGGGGTGCGGTGTGCGGCTCGTATTACCCAACCCAAGGGGATGTAGGATGTCGGATGTATAGAACAGACGGCGCGCGGTCGGTGTATAGAGCTCGCATTTGCATTTTGAGTGTCGGATTTTATTGCGAAACATCAAGGAATGCGAGACTCGGGCAATAGAACGTTTGTTTAATTAAGCTCCTTGAAATTAACTCAACTTCTTGGGTGGCGGGCTCTGGCTACAGATGACATAGTTCATCCTTTAAATGGCCGACCATACGCAAAGCGAAAAATTCCACTACGCAAACGGAGGGGGCGAAAGAAAAACAGGGACCTGAACGAATCGTAGTCCCTGCCAGGGCTGACTGTATACGTACTCAGTGTATAATAGGTTTCTGGATTGTTGACCCCGTTTCCCGGCCGGAATATCATTAAATATTCAATTTGATCAGAACATGCACGCTGGAAAAGCAACCCGAATAGGATATCGGTCACTGTTTTGTTAAAACAATAGGATTCACAATTTGATCAAGGATTGCGTTGTAAAAAATTCAATAAACGTTTGGGGTTATGACATATAAGCACTGGCTCAAGAGCTGCCCGTTCTGCATGCCGCAGTGGTTAATACGAGGGCGCAGTTAATCAAATTCGATGTCGGACGGATCAAACACCATGCACGGTGGAATTTCAGTTTAGTCGGTCATGCTTTTTGGGTCACACACACACAGATACCCGCGTCTGATGTAATGCATTTATAAACGCATTAAAAATCAATTTGCGACTCGTTTGTAATCCCCTGAAGTGAAATTGAACTCGCCGACACGGGGCATTATTGGATTCTTGGCTGGCTAAGAGGTGGCCGCAAAATAGGCAAAAACAAAACCGCCGGCGGCTGTTTAAAGCTCGGCCAGAGTCCAGTGAAATATGTTTGAAATAAATTGCATTGTGTCGGTCTGATTGCCGTAACCGTAATGTTGCCGGCATTCTTTTCGATGGTAAACAGTCTGGGTGTGATTGAATGGCTTTTGTGTTCAATCGAAATTAAGAGCCCCACAGGAATGCGTTCGAAGGTATGCGGCGCATTTTGAATTGAACAAGCCGCAACCTTGGACTGGAACAACGGGTGGGGTACCAAGTAGGGGATCACTATAAGCTCTCTATTTTATATGGCGAGGTAGAAAGCAGACCCTTTTGGAGGTCGAGCAATCTGTAAAGTAACAGGCGGTGACTGGAAGGATCACTGCAATTGCGCGCCGAAAGCGAGGACTGTCCGAGATAAGCGGACCAACGATAGTTAAAGATCTGTTTATTGGAACTGCCAGGAGAACGAGTGGAGGAAAACATTCAACAGTGAGCTATGTGAGTTGCATAAATGTAGTACAAAATGCCAATCATTTAATCAGGCACATCTGGGCAGCACAATTATGCCCAGCCTCCACTAACAAATAAATTGCCTGGTCTGGAGAAGCTGGAAGCAACTTGTGCGGGGTCGCAGAGTATGGAGGCCTGACCGAGTCTTGTCGTCAACAAACAGTACAGCAATATCATTATGAAGACGTTCTTAAAACCACAGGAGGTTACCGCACGCATCGCTGAAAGAGAGCTCGTGAAATGATGATGAATGTGTTCACCGAAATGCCGAAATGTTTTAAATGCCTTCACCTTCCACCGCCCGCCCGCATGTAGGGCGTATGCTATGACATCAAATCAACAACACAGAAGACAGGGCATATGCTGAGGGACGTCTTAGGCTGTGTCGGCGCCCTTGGGCTTACAAGAATTCGAGGCCCTATTGGAAAGTAAAATAAAGTGCACGACTGGGTCGAACGTGACTTTCTCGTTCATAAAAATTTTCGGTTCAAATGAATTGGGAGTTGCCTGATTGTATTAATTTCAAGTTGTTGGATTTATTTTTAGGGTGCCTATTCAATACTATTAAATATTAGATAAAAATAAGTTTCGCGTAGCTTTTATTTTACTTCCATTGCAATTATTTAAAAAAATATACCGTGCACAGATCGAGAGTTGGGTACTCATTTTTGAGAAATATTTCAATATTAGATTTTTTGGGAAAAAACTAAGTACGGGATCTTATTAAGAATACTTACATTATCTTTAATATGTATTTTGATCAAAATCGTTACAGCGGTTTTCGCAAAATTTGGCAGACAAAACAGTACCAAATATTGTAATGTTTAGTTTGAAAAATACAATTGCTTAACTATTTAGCTGAAAGCCGAGTACAAGTTAATGTTTGGGATGTAAGCATTACATGGTTTTTAAAGTTGTATCGAAGTCGAAAACGGGATTTTCGAGACATGAGCAGTTTTTAAAATTAGCGTTTTCGGCGATTCGACTTGAAATTTAAGGACGCAATAGTTTTTAAAACATTAATTTTACTCTAAGTTTGAATTTTGGTCAAAATCGTTACTGCCGTTTTCAAGTGAACTAAATTTTTAAATAATGATTTTTTCCAAAAAAAATATTTTACGATAATATGGAGAAAAACTGAGTTGGCCATTAAGTTATAAATTACCATATTTCCTTAGAAATGTATTTTTGTTACAATCGTATGGACCGTTTTCGAGATATGTCCAAACTTCAATAGTACCGTTACTCGATTTTTTAGCGGAAAACTGAGTACGCAGTTATGTTAACCTCACCTACTTAAGCTTAAATATCGAAATTTTGTATGGGAAGTACCATTAATATTGAGGTTACCATGCAAAAACAAAAACGGCCTGAACTGTAAGCCCCAGAAACTACAAATCCGAAGTTTGAACGAAATCCGGGCAGCCGTTTCGGCTGTAGTCCTCGGGACATACAGACAGACAGACAGACAGACAGACAGACGGACATAATTTTGCGACCGACTTTTTTGAGTTCGCCTATCATCGTAATGTCAGAATTGATTAACACCTCGAGTTCGAAATTTCGTACGAATACAATACGGTGTTGGCATTGTCGTTGGCTTATCTACCAAAACAGTGAATATATCAGCCATTCGGGGATGACAGCCCTGGGCACGGGCCCTGTACGCCCTTATGGCAAAGGCGGTACTGCATATGCTTCGCGACTTAAATCTGTTTCATATGCCCCGTCTACCAAAAAGACTTACAAAAGATCTGTCAGGCATAACAAAAACAAATATTTAATATAATAACCTAGGGTAAGCTTCTCATAGTCACTTATTTTGGTAAGTTTTTAAATTTGTTGTTGTGCTGATTGGATGGGACCTAAAACTGTGCGAACAAATGAATAGAAAAACTTTCCAAGGACAGTAGCGAGTCTCGAATATTTTTCAGATATTTTTCAAACCTTCGGCCATAGGTAAAGCGTTAAGGGGCAATAAATTGAATTTTGTATCTTTCTGGGGTAAAACTTTAAGTAACCACTTAGTATTTAAGTACAGTCGAGGAATATTCATCGTCTACGACGCTTATAAGATGCTATCCAATATACCGTGGGACTATTTGACCATTTGGCCATAGACGATTTTTGAAAAGTGAACCACTGTCTGTGAAAGCCAAAGCCGCATGAACCACTTGCGGTCAGAGGAACTCTACACGGCGATGGTCAAATTGTTGATCCCAATAAAACTGATCCTATTTCGTCGTGACTCTAAAAAAATGCCAAGCGCAGTGAAACATTTGGAAGTAGCTTCTAGGAATGAAATCTGATTTTTGGGCAGTGCAAAGAGAGGCACTCCCTTTCACTGATTGCTTTGGATGATGGAATATGCATCTTCGACATCTTCAATCGCTCCAACAGGGAGGTATAACATATGCGATTGAAGGACAGTCTATATTGGTTTGTCCTTTGGTAAACAAGGACAAGACTAAAAACAACAAACACCTGTTCAACCTGATCGAAGCCGCTGCTTATGGTGCTGATGCTTGACTGTTTGGAATGAACATTTCTTCAGTGCATTTTTGGGTCTGTTTGCGAATAGAGAACGAGATAGAACGGCAAGTTTTATGAGCGTCGATCTTCGAATAGCAGCCTCTAAATTCGAGACGACAAACATATAAATACATACAAATAGATTTCGAGAGAAATTCGAAATTCGGGTCTTTTCGTCTCTCTACCACTATAAATCTTACCCAGAGAGACTCTCTGGATTTCTCCAGAGTTCTTTCCTGGGTTGGATTCCTAGTGTTAACGCTCTTGCATCTGTCTATGTGAGATCTGTTTCAACCAAGGGGTTTCGACCCAATGATGTCCTAAGATCCTCATTACTCTGCCAGCCAATGCCGGACATTGGCACAGTTTATTAGACGCAGTCTCAGATTCCTCCAGGCATAGTTTGCATGTAGAGTCCTCCATCTTCCTTAAATGATACCCGAAATCAGCAGACGACAAACATAAGTCAAGAACAACTCGAATTTGTCTGAATAGCTCTTTAGAATGTGACTAGAAGATCTCTTTTGTTCAAGTAGCGTATTCCAGTCCCAAATGAGCCATCAGAAGGATGTTTCCTGCGTTAACAGTGCAAACTTGTTCCTCTGCTTGCCGAACAAGATTACTCAATCGCATTCACTTTCAGACGCCTTCTTTTAATTAACTCGTGATCAGGTTTTCTTGAGAGAATTCCAATTAAAATTTCAAAGACGCAAAACCAAAAAAAAAAATCGGTGTCGTATACGTAACATTTTCCACGAACAAATTTCCAGTCTATTCAAAAATTCATTAGATATAACTCTCCGATGAAAATGGAATCGCGCAAAATTCATAGAGCATTCATAACTCAATCCGGATATCACGTGCTGCATTAATCATCATCTCGCCGACCTTTATCTAACCATTACTCATCCTTACAAAGACGGACGAGTACTCATATATCTACCCCCACGCAGTGATGACGTTCATTGCTGGGGGAAGCGAACACGGAAACATTACCCCAAAAATCACTGACACTGACACAGCATATCGCTCATCGAAATCAAGACAGAAAGGTCCTCAAATCAAGACAGATCGTTCTTCGAGCCACTAAAGCAATAGGCAAACAATGCGAGTCCTTCATAAAAGATTAATCCAAATGGTCGATTAATTTACAAAACATCCCCACAAACCCTTCCCCGCCCTTCGATACAACCTGATTGGATTCACAAAAACCAGGCTATACCAACACACTCACAAGCTGACAAACAACAGAATACGACGAGCATTGCAGTTGTCAACTTTGACCTAAAATACCGCAAAACTAACAAAGACCCAACCCAACCTCGAATTGCTGCTATGTTTATTTTTGCTGAATATCTAAATACCTTGACTTCATATAAATTCGTCGTGTCCCAACCATACAGAGGCGACGACGACGAGCGCATAGCTTGCTCCATGCTCAGCTTCCCAACTTTAAGGCCGCACTCACCATGCAGTCACAATGCTCAAGAAAAGAATTCCCGGTATTAATTGAAAAAAAAAAAATGGGAAAAAAAACAGCAGACAATACACGATGCAGCAATTCATTTTGGATTCATTGAAATTGTATTCTTTTAATGAAATAAGAGATCGGGAAGCGTAGCGATGGTGGGCTGCCTGTCATCGTAAAGATAATGGGCGTGCGGGCGGAGCGAAGTACTTGCTCGAAATTAAGGATTTATTTTGGCTGTACCGACGGACGGGGAGGGCACAGATGAATGGCAATAATGGATGCTGGATGCATAGGAAGCCCCAAGGGATATCGCCGAACAAAAACTAAGAAATTAAGAATCCTATTTCTTGTCTGTCTGTCAACACAAGACTCTCGAATTTTATTCGCCTTTTTGTTTGTTTTTTTTTTTTGTGTCTCCTTTTCTTCTTCAGTTTTGGGGGTCCTTTTGTTCGGCGATATCTTGATAAATCTAGTTTTTTGGTCGTTTTCTTAGATGGTCCTGGTCGTGCACCAGCACCAACCAGGCAGCTGGTGAATAAATTGCATTTGCAAACTCTTGCACACTTTTCGCTTAAGAAGTATCATCGAATCCTTGTTCTGGGGGACCGGCCTGGTCTCCGTCATCGCCTTATGCAATAACTTTCCATTAGGAATTCAATTTATCTCCCCAACCGTTGAACTTGACAAAAGGGACATGGACATAAGCGACGAATTGAAATGCTGTCCCCAGCCGCCGCCGTCGCCCTGTCCTGCATATAGATTTGGATTCGGAGGATGGATGGCATCATATACCGTTTTATTGGGCTTTTCTGTGAATTTTAATTCAAGTCGGTCGGTGGGCTGTAATGAGTCTGGGGGTGACTGGCAAACGGTTTAATGAGTTTTCGGGGTGTGCTCGATTTGGAGGCCTTCTCTGTGTGTAGACTTTCTTATTATCTCGAAAGAAAAATAAATCAAACGGATATCCCGTGCCTGATATGGATGAATGTTTTGCGCGCGATTAAGATTATCTTGTTGGCCGAAGAAACACACACAGACAGAGGATACTGCAGGCGGCTTAGTTCCCTTTGTGTTAATAACTTTTCGATGCGGGAATATTTCGGCGTGATTATTTAAATGATTTTCATTTGTCTTGTGTGTGCCGTTATTTATGCAGCATAAAGGAAAAGGACCCTTAACTGGTGGCCATAACAGTGCCCACAAAGCTGTAATCGTTTTAAGGAAATTTGTTGAATAATTTTATCTGGCTGGTGGGTTTATGGCTTTTTATTTTATGGGTTATCTTATCGTTCCGTAGATTCATGAAATTGCATGGCTTTGCATTGTAATAAGGAAGTAATGAAACGAATCGCGGAATCTCAACAAGTCAGATCAGGGTAACAGGCGAAAGCCACGTCAAATTATTTGTCCCACCAAAGCGAAACAGGAAACAACACAAAGGTTCTACGAGGCGCGGCAAATTGTTGGGTTTTTTCAGTTTAAGCTCATCTGAAGTGCGGGCAGCGTCAGACAATTTACGACATTCGTTAATATCCATTAGAATAAAGTTGTTGGCAGGTCAAAAGGTGGTAATTGTTGCGTCGAAAATTAAGGCGGAAGCCCGACAATTTGCAAGTTTTATTCATTTTATCAAATATATAAAGGAAATGTAAATCGCTTTGGGACTGGTATTTGTATACTTTGTTCAAAAAATACTTAGGAATTTATAAAATATCTGATTGTTTGAAAAATATGTATAATTTGTGGAAATTGACTTATTATATATCATAAACTAACTACTAAATAGACTGACACCTTCCGTGCCACTACCTGATATCCCCCGCAAATTTCGTGCGGCACTATTTCAATAACATACAATTTGTAAATAGATTTACAACAATAAATGTAAAAAAAGTACATGTTGATTATCGTTTTTTTTAGGTAGCATAACTTGTTGTCTACCCATATTCTGCACCAAAAACTGTTCATCCATTCACATTTCAGTTGTTTTTTAGTTTTATTTGTATGAATTCTATTTTTGACAGTAAAATTCATGCAGTTGCATAAATGAAATCCGTGGGGGTTGTTCAAAAAATTAGTTAGCAACATGCAAGTTGAACCCAAGCTTCCACTAGGGTATAAGTGAATTTTAGAAAATTTTCATGAACGTTGAATAAATGTCTATTAGGCTTGGTGAATATTTCCAAATTCGTTTGTTTGATACCATATTTGTACAAAATTAAAATATGTTTGGAAGTTCTGTCGTTTAATAACACTGAACAGTGTTGAATAATGTGCTGCACGTTTTTTATTTTCGAAATTTTATTTAGAAATTTGTTATTTCGTTTTCTTTTTCAAAATAACAAAATATTACAAAATTAATTTCAAATCACTCTTTGCAGCTTCGCTTCTTTTCAATAGATGACACTCGTTTGTTTACAAATGCCTAGTATGCTGTTCCAGGAAAGCTAAAATTAAGCGCCTCTCCAATATTTCTCTCCACCGCTTTGCTTAGTGTTCGCTTAATTTTGACAGTAGGTTGGGTAAGAAAAAACTGTGTTGAAATTTTTTTCGTTCGTTTTTTTATTTGTACTTCCTCAAAAACCTCTTTCAGGTACTCCTCGTTAAAATATTCCATTTCCAAAAACATTTCCAAATTAACAACAACGAATTTTTTTTTTGTTGAACTTACCATTCTCCATACTGTTATTTTATATATTGTAATATCGATATTTTCCCTGATCGGTCAAAATTTAGCTGTGGAAAAATGTACTTTGCATTAATACGCCTACTTAAATTCTGTAGTGATTTTTCGTACAGCGGCTACCAAATTTAGCTTGAACTGCGTACTGGTTGGCTTAACTGCTTTGCTTACATTTATCTTTGGAGACATTTTTTATGCGGGCTTAATTTAAACGCGACCAGCATACTTGGCTTAACTATGGAAATAAATCTCTTCGGAGAAGATGTCGCTCTTTTGTTTACATGTTTCTATGGAAACGAACTTTTTTTGAAAAAAATTTCGCTTTTTTGCTTACGTTGCTATGGATATTTAAACTTGACGGCGGCATCGGCATGTGCTTCTTTCCTAATCCGCTGTAATTATGTCTATGAATGAATGTGAAATTAATGATGTTTTATTATTCATTCACATTTTTTTTTTCAAATCTAATAAGACTGCTATTCTATAGATCCTTTGCAAAATTTGAAGCCATTTGCTTGCAGTTAGATACAAACTGGAGTAAGTTAAATCAGCCGTCAAGAAACTAAACGATGTGAACTATCAGGTCTGGAAATACAAACTAGAGCCGATGCCCATAAATGTCAGATGCGAATAGGATTTTAAAAAAAAATGGAAAGGCACATGCTTATATTGAATTTCTCCAGGAAAACTCCCAGTTGTCATATCTCCGGAAATTGAAGACTCCACGAGAATATTGGGAAACATTAAAGCAGACACACCGGAACTAGTCAAAGAGAAACTAGTTCAAGAATGTTAACGGAAAACTGAAGGTGAAAATTATTCGGAATCTAAGGACGTTGCGTCGAAAGCAAATTACTTCAAAGTCATATGAAAGTCGTTTCTACACGACTATCCTGTCGTCGGAGACATTAAAAAAGGCTCCTGATAGAAAGTCATATGAGAAGAAGAAACATCAGTTCAGAGCAAATAAGGTTATACAAAACCTGGCTCATGGTAGGTACAGTAAAAATTATATTCACATATGTTTCAGTTCTGGCAGTAACAAAATGGATTTTGAATGGAATTTTGCAGCTACGTGTCACATGAGTTGCGACAAACGTTTTCCCATAAATCTGGACGATAACTCTTGTGATTTCATTTTTTTAGCTAATGGAAAATAAGGTTCTGGTGATGGTGTTCTGTATTACCAAAATGAAATATTTTGCGTCACAAAAATGTGCTTTCTGTTCCACAAGTAGATGGAACTTTGCTTTCAGTTAGAAAACCTACCCAAAATGGCTTTCAAGTTCTCTTTAGGGGTTATCTTTGTGAAGTTTCCTCAAATGGTCAGGTACACTATAAGCTAAACCAGGATAACTTAGCACGGAATATAAAGGAAACTGCGAATCTGGATGTATTTATACTTTCCATCGTCGATTTGATCCCTGCGAACAAAGACAGCATCAGGCAACCTATTATGCAAAATTAATTACTGGAGTTAAGCACGGGCATGGATGTTTGGGAGACGTGTTTAAAAGATAAGAAAGGCAAGAATTTCCAAAGAAAACGGTTACTAGATCGGAGAACGTTTTGGATCTCATTAATGAGAATTCATGTGGACCCCTGAGAGAAGTAACCCCTAGAGGAAACAAATATTTTTTGACAATAAAAGATGATTGCAGGAGATATGTGCACGGTTTATATGTCAAACAAGTTGAAGGCTATATAGAGAAGACTCCGTATAAATTATTCTTTTCAAAGCCACGGTCTAGAAAAATATCAGAGCTTATTTTTATTTAGCATATCTGTTATCATATTTACAGCAAACTTCGGCATAAGCTGCAAGACGTTTCAAAAAAGAGTATTCTTGTTGGACTTTGTGATAAATCAAAGGCTCGCAGGCTACTAAACTTGAAAACGGAGAAAATTGTTTTTTCCAGAGACGTGAAGTTCGTTGAGGAAATAAATACCGATCTGTCTCAAAATAATAATTGCTTGCAAAGCGATGCAAAAAGTATTGTTCATTTCGATTTAACAAACAACAATTTGGAGAATTCTGCACTTAATACCGACTTTTGCCAAACTACTCAAAGTGTTGAAGCAGAAGTCGAATCGAGCACAGACTTTAATTTTGTTCAAGAGGAAATAGTGAAACAGATGAAGACGATCAAAATGCAGATATTAATACAAATTTGATCAGACCTTCGAGAATCACGAAAGGAGGTACCTCCGAATAAATTTGGTTACAAAACAGCATAAATGCAAATGACCCAAGGACATACGAAGAAGCCTTAGACAGCTCAAATCAATGGATTTGTGCTATCGAAGAAGAACTACAAGCTATCAAATAATCCATGGGATCTTGTGGAGTTCCTTTTACAATCGACGGAGCAGGACAGCCGTCGATTGTAAAAGGTTTTTCCCAACAATAAGGCCAAGATTATGATGAAGTTTATGCACCCAACTCCTGGTTCGAACTACATTTAGTTCGCTATTGGCAATTGCATCATTAAAGAAGATGATAGTGCAACATGTTGACGAAAGGACTGCATTTTTAAATGGCGATTTTTAAAAAATACATCAAACAACCTGAAGGAAGTCAAATTAAAGTATTTACGGTTTGAAGTAATCAGCATAGTGCTGGAATCAAAAAATTAATTCGGTTCTAGTAAATTTTCGATTCAGAAGGGGCTCAGGGAGATGTAGATTGCTGCTTATGTATTAAAGGAAAAGGTGACAAAATTATTTATCTGATTATTTACGTTGATGACATTCTTGTTGGAACAAATGAAAATCAGTTGGTAATGGAAACATTTTTATATCACTGAGATGGGAAATTCGAAATTGTATCTTGGAATTTCAAGTTTCAAGTTGAAAAGAAAAATGGTAAATTCTATATTTTTCAGGGATGCTCTATTGAAAATATATTGAAGAGATTTAATATGGAAAATGCAAAAGTTTTAAAAATGCCATTAGATATTTATGATATTTAAAGGACCCTAAGATATTTATGGTATTTCAAGGATCCTAAAGCAAATGATGTTCCGCTAAAAATGCCGTCAACTTCCCAACAGAGTTGGATGCAGAAAGAATTTCTCGACTTCTCGGATCAAAAAATACCAAACCTCGTAGCACAATCCATCCGACAACTTCTAAAATAGATTTTTGAATTTTCAATTTTCAATAAATAAGCCACGCATTCCGAGCTAACGGAAGTCTAATGGACTGCTTATAATTCTGTCGAAGACGTCCAAGGAGCAAAAGGGACAATATTGAATACACAACCGACACCTGACTGCTCGAGGGTCGTGTGCCTACACCCCGCTCCCGGTGTGGTTCTCGGTCATGACCCATTGACCTAGAAAAACCTGGGACTGGACCAAAAACCAAGCCAACCACGAAATTCGGGCCCGAATTCATTTTCGGAAAATTGATTTCGAATACATCTACCCAAGTCCATAAGAACTATAATTCACAGGGATCAGCTCACTCCTCAATTGGTCACGTAAATGAATCCAGTAAACAAAATATGAAGCAGAAAAAAAACACCAATCCTTACCGCAATGACAGTAAAGGTCATTCACACCCATTGCCATAGTCTCCCCAGTGTCACTCTCCGCTCGACCATATTACGAACGTGATGGGAATCTAAATTCTGAATTTTGTTCGTCCATCCCAAGACCCCATTCGATATCAGAAGGAAATCCCACAGCACAGAAGACGACACAACTAGTACCACAATGGCGAAGCAATTTGGCATTCAAGGATATAGAAGATTGCGCTACAAACAAAACAAAAATCCCCAGATCAGTACTTATTTTTCTGTTACATTAATTTTTCTCGAGCAGCAGTGCATTGCTTGGCGCTGTAGACAGAGCATTTATTCCCAATTTAGGGCTTAAGGGACTCGCATTGTGTGTACACATGTAGAAATAGGAATCGCTTTTACTCACCCATTAGCCCAGATAGCTAGGTGGCTGGGTAACTTTTGATTTCTTTCCGTACGGTCTCGGGTAGAGCAATCATCGTGTCTTTCTCATCAGCATTGTCTCCCCAAGGAGAAGACGGCAGTAAGTCATGTTCGTGCTGATTTTCTAGGGAAAGTAAAATGGTCTATCCATCTGTGCGTGTTGTGTTGTGTTTACTTGGTGGGTTAACGAGAGAACGTTTTTCTTTTTGTCCTTCTTAGCGATTATACGTTAAACAGCTTGGGGCGATGTACTTGCTAGTTTTCTATACAACAAAAGGCATCACGATTCGAAAATGAAAGTTGTCGGTCAATGCGACACGCTATGTGCTTGATTGTTACACTGCCGTGGAGACTGCTAATGTGGAATGAAAGGACGACAGTTCACTGTGCGAACACTGCTTCTAGGTGGGAAACATATTAATAGCAATCACGCCAACGGCAGATGAAGCTGTTATGAGAAACTCACTGTGCTGTGATAATATGGCGTACGTTCGATGTAGCTTTCTGGGGTTTGTCGTTATTCCGAGGACATTCATTAATTGACAGAGCGATGAAATGTGAATTGATCGTGTTTACCTACAAGACAAGCTTTGGGATCAATTGCAGTTTCTTTCCATTTTTGAAACATTTGATTCCTTGTGTCCGAGACTACTGCGCCAGATTGTTGCCAGGTTCTACTATTTACTACTCCACTGACAACTTCTTTTGTAAGACGCAGTCTATGGCCGAGAAACGCTCGCAGGTACTTGGTCTTGACGCTGCTCATGAGGACATACTCGATAGTTTTGACGTCGTTTCTGGTCACAGATATTAATCAGCCTTGCATGCCAAAACCTGGTTTTATCTTATCAGATACAAAAATATCAGCACTTTTGTTGCAGTGTTGCCAGAATGTCAAAAGGCAAAATTCAAAACAAATTCTTGAATGTATGGGGAAAAGAAAAAGAAAAAAAAGCAAAATGTGTTTTTATCAGCTTTAAAAAAAAATATTTTTTTTTCCTTTTTCATCTAAAGGTTTTTTTTCCTGCCTATCCTACTAGCGCTACATTTGACCTCCCATACAAAAATCTCTAACATAACCAATGACATGCTCAAATTCAGCTTGATCTATGCGGCAGGTCCTTTAAAAATTGGACAACTTGGAGTCTTGGATCGGTGCCAGTGGCAGACATTTGAACGAAGCTATATTCCATACATAATGACCCTAATAATAAAAAATCATTTCGTTAACAGTATACATACTTGGACATTGCTTCTTTTATTTCATTTCAACATAGACCCGTGTCCTCATTGAAAAACGCTTCAGATCTTTGGTGTGTTCCTCTTCGACAATCTACTCGGAATGCCCCATTAGCACAATTTTTTTTTTATTTTATAAGGAAGGAATTCCATGAGATAATTACCTTTTTAACAAAGGTGAAAGGTAGGCGCAGTGGCTTAGTGGTTAGTGTGTTGGACTACTAAGCGAGGGGTCCGAGGTTCGAATCCCGAAAAAACCAAAATTACAACTTATGGTTTTTTTCCGCTGCGCCACCTCTCGCGAACGTCTGACAAACATCCGGGAGTATGACTGTCATGAAGGAGCTTCTCAATTAGCCGTTTGGACCCGGCATAAAATTGTAGATCCCCCACATTCGTCCCAAAATTGAAAAACTCACACAAACGAATGGTTGTGAGAAGCTAGACCTAGGGTCCCTACGGACCTGTTGCGCCAACTATTTATTTATTTATTTGATCACCCATCAAACTTCGAATCCGTGCAAATTCAAATTGCGTCGCCAGGTTGGATTATCTCTTTTTTCTTGAAATTACTGCGCCGCACCAATTTTAGTCTTGACTTTAAATTTACGGAAGCTCCACTGGGCCTTACTACTGTGGCGACAACCAAAAAAACAACTAAAGCTAAAAACCTGAACCGCACTTCGGCGGTTGACTGAACGCGACGTACGAGACTCGAGTTCTCATACTCGGTGGGAAATAAATGAAAGCAAAAGCATACGTCAGAAAGGAGATTGTTCTGGACTGGAGTCTGGACTTCCTTCTCGGCGACACGCGGTGTGGTGGCCTGCTGCTAGAAAGATATTAAGTCATTTTTACATTTCATCGCTGCTTTTTAACTAATAAAATCTGTACAATTACGTTAGCCAAAATGTTTACTTTTTATTACATGGGTACCACATCCCATACTACTAACCATTTTTAACCTCCACACATAATATTTTGTAGTTCACAATATGCAATTTTGTATGGAAAATGATTGTGGGTTGTAAAAATTTAGCTTGGACACTAAAAATGATTATTAGTATCGCAGACTATGTTTATTGGTAAGGCCCACTATGTTAAGGTATAATCTAAATCGCACACCCAAAGCGAAGTGGCGGGCACAGATAATTTTCAATAAAGCACGCAGAAGTAAGGCTGCGTTCCAAAACGCAAACGGAATACTATGATGCAATGCATACTTTTCTAAAACGCATTGTGAACGCATCAACTGCGCAAACAAAAGGAAACAGAGCATCGTGAATCATAATGATGCAAATGACATTTGACATTTCTGTTTGAACCGAAATAAAATGGATTCATTGCCGGAGTCGTAAGTAAAATAATATATTTTGAAATGATTTTGCAGTAAAAAATGCATAACAAATGGCATCAGAAAAGCAGTATGAATTTACAATGCGCATTCTTTTGACGTTTTAGAAATCTGCCATTTGCTTCGAACAAGCCTCAAGGTATGCAAGCATTCGAAATAAAGCGAATTGCATATCGCAATAGTTTCGTAATGTGCCCTAGATTGTAATACAATTACATTTTGCAAATTTCCGTAGCAGAGTAGTAAACACATCCCTTCCCTACCCCAAAGGTGTCGTGAAAAATGCATTTCCCCTCTCTTTTTTAAAAGGGATAAATAATGAATACCTGACTTGTATCATGTGAGACATGTCAAGTAAAATATTCATTGAAACTGTCCTATTGGTGGGTTTTTCCCGAGACAATATACAAGTACTTACATTTGCAACTAACTTATTGTAAGGACTAAAATTTCTTACCTAAAAATTCTTACCTAAAAGAGGAAGCAAATTTATTCCATCCACAACAAATTCCATGTTTACCTTCCAGCCCCTCGACCCACCTCTATTTATTGGTGAGGATGGCAGTAGATTGACCTTTCTGGAAGGTTGGAGTAGCGAACCTTTTTTGAAATCGGAAGGCATATACCCCCATCGACAAACTAATCAGTCAGCCCGATAGCTTCCCTTTTAAATCAGTCAATTGTGAAAGTGCATCGCACCCATGTCAGTGCGTAGCCCCTTTAAAATGTCCTTATTCCACAGGTGAACAATATAGACAGCAAAATGCTCTCTATGCCATTTCCGTGGCTCTTCATCGGAAGTTGGCAATCACTTCGTGTTGTTTGCGATAGACCCAATATTGGCCACTTTGTGTCTCCTTCTCATGTCGTCCTCATCGTCCGCCTATAAAATTCTTTTTCTTTTCTCTCATTTTTGTTTATTTTTTTGTGAGGAAAATTCACATCAAGTCAAATTCGAAACCTCAACTCAACCAATCGAGATAAAAAGATACGGCATGTTTACAAAGGCCATTCAAGTGGCCTAGGCACTGCCTTCTGCATATTTGCCATTGAACCATTGAATCAGAATCACTCTCCTTAAACTAGACACGAGAGTAGTTAAGCTCAAAAGAGACAACACCATCGTATGGATGTAGGACGACGACGAAACATTCGTTGAGCAGTACTTTTGTTGTTCTCACAAGTCGATTGAAATCTCAGCAGAGTCCTCCGAGTTGTCTGAAGTAGGTGTAAACACTCAAAGATATCAATTTACTTGTGGGAATTTAAATGTTTGAATACAATTAATTTGATGAGGGTATTATGCGATATACTCGTAGGAACTGCTGCTGTACCGATAGGGATCGGGCGTGCGGATGTGAATGGCTCGACAGCACTCCATACTGAGCTGGTCAATTGCATGTCCATCGATTTGCCCGTCAATGTTTGCATTGTGTCAAGGGTCGGCCTGCCACACTCCTCTCCTCTCTCTCTCTCTCTCTCTCTCTCTCTCTCTCTCTCTCTCTCTCATCCATCCCTGATGATCGATAAACCTCAAGACAGGTTCTTTTGCTGTGGACTGTGGTGCTGGTCGACCGACGACACTTTAAATTGGATTTTGAGCTGTTTGGCAAAATTGAATGGATTACCAGGACTGGCCGGATGTGTGTACACTGTACACTTTTGAATTGCAATCATTCAGTGGTGGCGATTAATTTGGCTTGCACTCGATTTTTATATTTACCGAACGCGATGGCGTATATGTATTGATGTATTTGTATCGCAAGTCACGTAGATCTGGTGAATGCAGCCTTGACCTACAAGGAACAACTTGCCCTACTTAACACACAGCGAACAAGAGAGAAAATGCACCGAAGAAGCAATGACGAAGGTCATATTCCGGAGAGCAATGGGTGGCGCACTGCTGAGGGCTGCAAGGATGTGTCGAGAATGTGTTAAAAGTTGCTATTGGATTTTTGTTGACAGCATATAACTGACAGGAATCAAGTGGAAATCTAATATAAAACAGCACCAATAGGGCGAACATGGATCTCTTGAGATACGACGTACTAAATGTAACTGGAATCTGTGAGGGAGAGCAAATACCAATTAATATCCGAAAAGTGCTAACGGTGGTGTTTTTTTTCATGAGATTTCTCGGACATTGGGTGGATATTGGAATTTTAAACCCTTTTCGACTTCGTTTTGGATGGAAACAAAATGAGCGGCTGGACGAGTGCCGTCCTTGCAGGGCAGAAAAATCGTTATGAATTCACAGTTTTAATCAATTCTTAAAATAATAGTGGGCGGGGAGGGTTTCCAAATCCTGTTTGAGCACTGACTTGATTGCCGTCTATGTTCAGTTCACGCAATATTTTCGAAACATTTATCTCTGTTTAAAGATTGGATGCTGATTTGAATGTAATTTGGACTTTTTTGATGGAAGGCTTTTGACTTAGTTTTAGGTACTATGAGAACAGTGAAGTCCGTATCAAGTGCTTGATCTATCAATCAATATGGAGTGAGACTATACTAGATTTGGAAAAACGGCTCGCAAACATCGGGGACTTTTAAAAAACGAGGTCTTCCTCTACTGCGTTGTCCCTCCGGGTTGGAATCGAAGACCCTTCGGGTCGCAGCGTTGGTGTCCATCCGCTCTACATACCCAAGCCATCTTAGACGACGATTATTGTTATACGGAATCTGCCCCCAGGTCGATGTCGCTGTACAGCTCGTAGAGTTCGCTGTTAAGTCTCCTCCTCCAACGCAAACGGGACCGAAAATCACTCGAAGAATTTTGATTCGGATCACTTTTTGCAGAGCTCCATATTATTTTTTCAGATTTACACACCAATATATTTTGCACATAGCTGTTTTACGTCATTTTAAGAAGTTTATTTTAAAACAAATGTGCAAAGTTTGGTGACAACCAAAATAAAGAAATGTAAAAATAGCCATGGATATAATTTTGGAGGAACTATTATCTTCTTCGTCTTCCTCGTCACCTAAAGACTGCGAATCCCCAAAACTACTCCATTTGTATCTACAACAGGGGAAACATTTTGTAAATCAATATCCATATTTGTGAATTTTCCAAAGCGAATGCAATTTGAACAGCTGATATTGATTATTGCTGTCAAATAATGCACTAATCCATTAACAAAAGCAGGTCGTTGCATTTTCAATGAGTCGCCTAAAATCTGAGATCTGAAAAAAATATCTGCTGGTCCCTATCCCTATGCAAAACGATATTGGCTAATTCCCGAGATAAACCTGGCCTTCTCAATATTAACCTACAGCTAGCGACATTTGTTTATTACTAAGGGATTTTGGAAAGTGTGGCGTCTTTGCGTAAGCTGCCAAACTAAAGTTGATTATTGATACACTGCGCTAACTCGCCAAGCGCCCTGTTTGATCAGATACGAATAAAAAGGAGCTTAACCCAATACGCCTGTCTCACTTGACGAGCTGTATTGTGCAGACCTACTCTAAACTGTTATACCTTTGAACAGGAGGGATTTCCCTGCTCAACAAGCTAGATCGAGTTGATGGGTAGATTACATTTGAGATAACATTATTGATAAGGCCGAAAGTCCCGAACTACCTCAAAGTTATAGCTGCCTGTCGTGACGTTCTGTCCAATTCGGGGATGTTGTGCGTCTCTTCTTGTTGACAGCAAATATTTTCCGGAGACAACAGCTGCTGATAAAAGCGTTTTCCAAAATTATTCACATATTGAAATTACATAAGTTGACGGAAGCTACATTTTTATTTTTCACAATTGTGTGCTTTTTTCCGTGAATTTAAGTCGAGGCTACGTTATTAGTATGTCAGCTAAATTCAAGCCGCTTGACTTAATAACAAGCGCTTGACAATAAACATCCAGCCGTTTGAAGTTTATTTCTGTATTGACAATTGTAAGAAACGTAAAATATTCTTTCGGTTAAATGTAAAACATTTTGTCAAACGGTTGGGGACTCTTTTCCACTGTTTGTCCGGTCAGTTTAAACAAAAATGTAAGCCTGTCTCATAAATTCCAGGCATTCGACACAAGTTTGTGATTTTTAAAAAATTGAAAACCTAATGACATGGGTATATAAACCGATTTATAAAGGGTGTCCCCCAATTCACGTAAAATTTGAAATTTTGCGCCATTTAATAGTACAGTGATGCCAACGGAAAAAAAATAACAATGTGACAGGTGACAGCATGACAAAACGGAGCGCTATACGTAAGAACAACGCATTTTCATTGTTGTATGAGCCACTCCTCTTCCGCGAAGAGCAATCCAAATCAGCATCCATTTAAGTGAAATCGACTTCCATTACAGTTCAATAGATATACACATTTTACGAGCCACAAATGAATCAGCACTCCGTAATAGCAAAACAAACTGCTATGAAAATTAAGACATAACCTCGATGGCTCTTCTCATACTCGCCATTAGAGTCCTTATTTCACTGCTGTATTCGCATCTCAAAGGGAGATGATATACAAGTACGAGTATCATAAACCTTTAAATGGAAAAATCTATTTTCCCCATTCTAGATCCTCGAAAACAAAATGCGTTTTCTGTGAGCTCAAAACTAAATTTAACTTACTTTGACTCGGAAACCCCTTTTCCATTAACGCCGCTCAAACAATCGCAGGACATGACCCTCACCGCCTCACTGCAGCATTTCCATTCAACATTTTCGATTTCTTTCACTGCGCTATGTAATACAAACTTCCATTAGCAGTATACTTAACAAACCGTACGAAAGAGCATCCGAAACGTGCCTAGCATGCCAAAACATCCGCCATCAACGGTTCCAAGCCCCAATTCAACCCTGAAACCAATCCTACGTAACGTTTTCGAATCACTGTCAGACTGTGCATAGGTATGGTGTATGTTTGCGAACACAGCCGCAGCCCTCTAATGGCGAAATACTAAAATTTAAATGTGCCAAGTTGTTAATGTTTAATTATTGATCTGAATCCGAATCTGGAAATCATCTAATCACCTCGTACTTGTATATTGGTGGGCTTCTGCCGCCCCGCCAAGTTACCACCTCACCGTCACCGACTCGGTTTCCCCTAGTTAGGTATTTCATTTTTGGTAATTAAGTGGTAGAGATTCCTAATAAAATGAGAACTCTGTATACAGAGAGTTGTTGTGTTTGGGAACGGCAAGGACGAAGGGCTAGGTATCGCGCTATTCAAAATCGCTGACGACAAATTAGCTCTCATCAATAATTCGCCTTGATATACTTCAATTTTTGGCCAGGCCGCGCCATCAAGGATCCTTGTGGTATGGTAGTTAGTGCTGTTTGACAAATCGAAATCGATTTTATGTACCATCGTGTCTAAAGCGGTAGAGGTATGGGGGCTTTGTTCCACAATTAATTACATTAAGAGTAATTAGACGAGGAAACATAAATTGAGGGAGCGGACTACATACATATGTCTGTTGGAGGCATTTCGGCATTCTTCTCTCATCTGCCTACCCGCTGTAGGCATATTCATTTGATCCCAGCTTTTGCCACGTTTCTCCTTAATATTCTGTTTATTGTTTTCTCTCAATTTCGGTCTGCATTTTAGTTCCTTGCATATGGCTACGTGTGCGTGATGTAAGATCTGTCAATTTTGTGTTGTATTGTATAATTGGAAGTATTATTGGATTGAGACGTGTACGGTGAACTACATGATGTGTGGTGCGGTCGTGACCTGTCCTGGTGGATATGCTAGGTTCTTTCAATGTCTATTAAATGGTCCAAGGGGTCATAACGAAAAGCTGTTGGTTAAATGAAATGTGATTTGGTTGAATGTAGTTGATTCGTGCGTTTCACTTCGAACAGATTAATGAATCATGGGGAAGACAGGAAATAGTAATTATAGAATTTCCCATCCGCCTATAACATACAGGGCAGGGCTCGAGCTGCAGTATCCACCCATCAACCTAACCTAACCCAACTAATTAGTTGCTTCAGTTCTTCAATTCTAGTCCATTCTTCTGCAAAAAATGCTGCGATATATTGTGCTGCAAGGTATATATTCCCACACTGAGACAAGATATGCACAAAATAAATACCCATGTAACAACAGAAGTTCAGGCCAACTCTATGGAAAATGTCACCCACCATTGATTTCGACCCATGGCCACCTCAAAACTCAACGCGGCTACGTCATAGGTAAGCAAAAAGACCCCGCGACCTTTCTTTTTGCTGTTCAAAAGTTATTCTTGCAAAAATGTCTAAACAATGTAGATAGAAGAAAAATATTTGAAATTAACGTTAACATCGACTGAATTTGTTATTGTTTTGCATGCAAAATCCACACAATCCAATGACGTATTGCTCGCTCACGGATGCGTTAGTTCGACCCCAGGTCCTTCTTCATCGGTCGCATTCAAATTATTATTAATGTGGTATGCGATTGGGCAGTAATTAATACTTATTATTAAATAAATCTTTTTATAAACATCTTGTGCGTGTTTCAGGTAATTAGACGAGCAGTATCTTATAAATAGGTATAAATATATTATTTCTGTGCCTAAAAGGCAAAACATCTTATGTCAATTTTGTCCACTTTTCAGGAGAGCAATTTTAAACTTATCCAAGGCACTACTGTTGATGACTTAATTCATTTTAAAACAGTTATAACTTCCTCATTATTTGACATTTTTTCAACTGCGTTGGCTTAAGAAATAGAGTAAGGAGAACACAATTCAAATAACGTTAAACAGCTAAAACAACTTAAATCGACTTAAGATGTTTTAACTTTTAGGCACAGATTTATTCGCTTGATTTTGTTTTATCAAGATGTTACGACACACACACACCCACACACTCTCTGCGTCCAATCCGCTTATAGCCGATACATCCACCGCAAAATCCTGTCCCGAAACACCAGGAATTGCGGATTTTCACTCCAGAATCGGGCCGTAAGGGCGAAAATTCACGAAATTTCACGAAAATTGTGAAAAATTGCAAAACCGAGATTTCCCAAACTGACGCGATAATAAATAAAATATCAATCTAACTGACTGACTTAAGGGAGGTGAGATAGATTGTTTTACTTCACTTTGGATGAGATATGACGTTTGATTTGAGCCGCACAAGAAAAACAATCGAAAATTTACCTTTTTTTAAAAATTCCTACCTCCGTCGGTCTAGAAGTTGGAGTCTTAATCTTTGCATCGACCAAAGAGGAAAAACTCGAGTCGTCCGACAAAAATAAAAACCCCAAAAAATAAAAATAAAATCGAAATTCACCAGGAAAATCGTGAAGATCCTGGCGGATCCGGCATTTATTTGCAATTTTTCCTTAGCATATACACCAGCAGCAAATTATTTTAATACTTTTCCTCTGGTCGGATTGGTGGAGTGTAAACATTCATTACCGTCTCAGTATTTTCGGAGTACAATAAGGTTCGGGTGCTTGAATATTGAGGACACGGAAATTATTGTTCCCAGTAAAAGCTGCACCTATTCTCCGTTGCATAGGAAAACTGGCGCTATAAAATGAAGTTCTATATTGCGAGTATGCTGCTATCTTACGGCAAAAGCAGTTTGTTATACAAACTGAAAATTATTTAAGAGTCTGGCATAGGATAATTTCGATGCATTCTGAACGAAGAAACACGGAAACAATAAATTGTTGGGTGAGAATTGGAGCCTACTTCTGATTTCTTAACAGGGGTCCAATGTCGATAAAACATTCAGCAGATTATAGCGCCTTGACCTACTAAATGAATGCCGTAGATAAGAGCAGCGATTAAAATAGATCTCTGGCCTTCCTCTGACAACTGTAGACCAAGCACAAACTAAGTACCCAGTAAATAAAAAGCAAGTTAAGTCATTTATCAAGTTCGATTTTATTTTCAACCATTTCTTGCGGCCTTCCGTTGGAAATACCTCTGGAGTGCTGCGTCGAATACAGCACCAACAGTGCGTTTCTTCCAAATCAAACTCTTATCCTTCTTCGGCTTTGGTGGTGGTAGATCGACAGTCGGCTTTAATGTGTCGTCCTCATTTTCTTTTTTGATTATGTCCAACTTAATGTCTACAGATCCATCGACAGGAGCATCTGTTGATGGCTTTAAAAATGTTTGTTCACCGTTCCCGACCCCCGGTTCCTTCTTAATCTGTCCTTCAGCTACCTTTTCAATAGCCTTGTCATTATCGCCAATCTTCTTCGTTTTACTATCAAGCTCCTCATCAGATGATGAAGAGTCTATACTAAAATCTGAATCGGCATCCAGATTCGACTGGATATGCGCCCGCTTTGTCGGCTCTTTAGCCGCCTTCTCGGTTTCTGTTTCTTCTTCTGCTGATGACCGGCGTTTTCTATAAGTACGTGCTTTACCCGACTTGATAGGTTTATATGCTATTTCTTCCGATTCCTTAGAAGTCGATGGCGCCTCCTCGGACGCAGCTTTGTTACCTTCCTTCGGGCCCAATTTCTGTTCATACAAATGGCGATAGAACCCATCCAAATCGTTTTGTTTCGTCACATCACCAATTGCCTCCAAATACTCTTCCCGCTTCTCCTGTTCCTCTGCCTTTTGCATCTCCTCCAGTTTTTTCCTATATGCCGATGTAACAAAGGACTCTTTGCCCTTGAACTCTTCACCTTCCAGATCGCGTTCTTTTTGCACCATACGTTCAATACGTCGTTCATTTTCTAGCTTCCTTTTTTCAGCACATTCCAAAAGGCGTCCTATATACTTCGGCTTCTTAATCTCGTTGCTTTTAGCTTTTTTCGCCTCCTCACGTTTGCCTTCGATGTCGTCGTAGAGTTCGTCATACTGAAAGACAGTTGGATCTTCGGCAAGGGCTTTCTCTTGCAATTTCCTTGCCTCAAAATTGGATGATTTGTTTAATAGTTGTTGTTAGTTGTTACTGGGTTAACTTACGATTCTCTTTTCAGAAGCACCAGGTCCTATGGGCGCCGATTTCATTTTCAGCAGTGGCGGTCCATGGCCATCGTCGGAATCACTGCTTTCGCCGAATATAGAGGGTTTTGTGAAGTCACTTCTTGGAGGCTCAGTACGCTTCTGTTGCCCCGGTATGATGAGACCATATCTAAAATATTAATTGAATTGTAAATTTGTAGAAAATTGTTTATTTTCGTTTTAGAACTTACTGCTTGGCCATAATTTTGCTTTCGATAAAAACAAAACGTACGAAATGTCAGTTTTTGACAACTTGAAATTTTCTGCGAGACCTTCCTTTTTAATCGTTCTATTACGGAATAAATGTAGTAGTTGTTCCATTTGAATGAAATATTTTTTAAATAAAGCAGTTGTTTGTTTTTTTGTTATATACATTCCGCGATACTAATAATCATATTTAGCATAGACAAACCATGCAGAATTTTTGAGGCTTTGTGACATTTGTCAATACGATTTTCTATGTAAGAATACTAGCGCACCAAATGTGTACACTCCATAAAAATATAGCTTGTGGGCTAAGTAACGGGAAATCGGCCGGAGTTGGTGGTCTCAGTATTGTCTCTGATATTTAGTGCCCAGACTATATTTTTCGAACTTACAATGCCGAGATTTTCCATATAAAATTGCATATTGTGACCTACAAAATATTTATTTCGAAGGTTAAAAATGATTATTAGTAATTAAAAATGATTATTAATAACAATTTAGATTTTTTGATTTTTCAAATTATCTAACTATTATGATAATTCATTAATATTTGGGTTATGTTTGTAACTTTATTTACCTTGAGGAAACAGAATCTCAAACAGCTTGTTTTTTTAAATCTGTTTGACAAATCGACATCACATTTCCATGTACTTCCATGCACGAGGTGTCATAAGTTAAATTATACGAATTTAGCATTAGATTAGGTTAGACTGTGGGTAAAGGTGGTAGGTATAGTGTATACCAGATCACTGCGGCCACCAGTTAGCCCTTTTGTGATGTCCTCCATTTAGAGCTCGTCCATGATGCCGCAGTTTGTTAGAAAGGCGGCTGACAGCTATGTCGGCTACTTCGAGGTAAATGGCGATCACAATGACACGCAACTGCATGCAGAGGAGTTGAATATAAATTATTACTTCGTACATAAATCTATGACTCAGAGTTTCCGGACATTTGAATATTTTGTCTGTCGATCTCGCACTTTATTTTTCGGTCCCACGGAAACAACGCTTTTCGAAATTCTCTTTCTTCCGCAACGAAATAAAACGCAATAGACTTGATTAAGTTTTCTTTTGTATCAAAGCGTAATGAAGTTATTTAATTTTCTTTCCATCTCTTTCGTTTCATGTTTCCTAATGCCTTGACGCAATTGCCAAGAGTGCATGTTTCAATTCAATAGTTAACGAAACACAAACAAAAAATCAATCACGGCCCATTTCTAGGCAAAAATTCACATAATTCTTACAACTAGTCTAACTATTTTAGGATCTATTTTCTGTCACTACAAAAAAAAACACATATACATGTACACACAGTTTACACAATTACTTGCGGTTTTACTGTGAGTATTACATAACTGGGTTGCAACTTTAAAAATCATTTTGAAATAAAAATATATTTCTTTCTGCATTAGTAGCTATGTGGGTTGTTGGTTGGTAGGTTGGGTTTGTGTGTTGGATCGGTCCCTCGGGGATTGAATTATTTATTTTTAAAATAACTTCCAGTATTGTATCACCTTGTCGTTCTTCGTTAAAAACATCGAATGCGGTCGTTCGAATGCCAGAGCATACTGTTTGGTTTTCTTTGCTATTTCTTGATCAAAGATCTATGAAATATAAACAATTGGCTTTAACATAAGGCAGACGAAGAGTTTTTTTTTAAAGACTTACATCATCTTCTTTGATTTCCAGCACCGACGACAGGTCCCATTCGGCAGTTGGCAATGGCTGTGATATGAACTTAGCTGCAGTGGCAATGGAAGGCAATGCATGCTTTTGCAGAGTAACAATTTCCCATAACGAACTCTCCAGGGCATTTGATTTTGTCGGCTCTCGTTCGTCCATTATGAAAGGATCACGGGAAACTATTCAAGATGTGATTAATTTGTGTATATTCACATCATATTTACGTACCTTCTATAGCCACGTTTGAACAGATCAGCCGCTTTAGACCTGGATGCCTTAGAATCAGATTTCCTATAAAGTACAAGATAATGATGGCGTCCTGTGGCGGCGCTATTAGGCTAAGCCGTGCCAATCGCTTCACAAAAGCGGCCACCAAACTCTCTGGCAGATGTGTCGAACTAAGGAATATATCGGCCAAGTAGAAGAGCCGCGCTTTGAACTTGGTGTGAAAGATTTCAGGCTCAAACATTGAGTACAGTTTCTCGTATATATTTGGATAGGTAATGTTGTGTTTCTGTATCAGTGTGAAAATACCCTGCAGTGCCAGTAGTCCGATGGGTCCACCTACGTAACGAAAGCAAATCTTGAACTCTTTGAATGTGCGATATACTATGCTGTGTCTTACCAAAATCCAATGAGTCCATTAAAAAGTCCGTAAGCAGTATTGGCTTCTCCAAATGTGGCAAGATTCGTTCGAGCAAAATGATTAGCACCTGCTTGTGAATGGTCTCTTTCATGTCCCATTGCATTATGCAATTCCATACTTTGTTGATGGACTTCCTCATGGCGTGGTATTCGTAGTTCTCTGGCCGTGGCGATTCCAAGGCGCACAAAAGCTTAGCGTCATCTGCCATTTCCTTCTTAACGGGGAGCGCGTCGATTACATCGAGATAGTTGTGGGCCAATGTGACATTTTCAAATGCCGCCTTTGTCGCCAGTGTTGGAATTATCTTCCACGAGTGATAGACAATGTCCAGATAGTCTGCGTACTCCTTAAAGCGGCCAATCAAGTGAGTGTTTGACCGCTCTGTGGAGAGCAGTTTCAATAGAATGCTACGCAATCGGAGTTTCGGGAAACAGTAGGTGTCTGTCTGTTCTAGCGGGTATTTGCCCTCCCACGAGAGCAGTTTCATGCTCGTTACTAATGCTTGAGAGCTCTCGTTGGACTTTTCTACATCGACGCAGGCAAGGATGAGTTTTATCGAATCTTCGAAGCGCTCTTGAAGCCATTCTTTGTATTTTGTTTCGGGACTTTCATCTGCAAAAGAAAACAGAAGACAAAAATGTTGTAAACTCTGTGTGTTAAGAAAGACGCACGAAATTATTTCCAAAAACTATGTTGGGCAGTCTTCCGCCCGTGTTGATGTGTGCTGGTATTTCGAATGAATCAAAACCATTAGTTTCTCCTGACTGTTACCAGTTAGTCTGTTGGTATCGATATGGCTATTTAATTTCAACTCGATTCGAGGTGTTGTCTAGTTTTTCGAAGAACATGAACACAGCTGGTGCCTTGCTGCACAAGCATTTGTCTTGTGCTTCTTAACATTGGGATCAAATTTGTATTTTGACAGCAATCTACGAATTTGATTTTTGAACAATACACACGCGTCTATGAAAACTGTATAAAAATAAATGAAAATCTTCCACGTGTTTTGCATATTTTACCGAATATTCGTACATATTCGAGAAGGTTTTCCATTAAAACCTGTTCTTCCCATTCAGATATGCATGCCGCCAATTGGAAAGTCAATTGCTTCTAAAGCTTCTCGTTCTCATGTTGCAATAATCACAATCGAAATATCAAATTTGTACAAAATTTGCAAACATTCATTAGTGTGTACTTTCACTGATAAATACGACAACACATCTGAGGGCTATACAAAACGTGATATACCTAATTTTAATACGCATATTATATTGCATCAATAAATATCTACAATGTGTATAATAAATGTCAAACTAAATGGCAAATTGCACAACTTGAAATTAAACTTATCCAAAGAATACTGTATGCACGGAGACGTAGAATAGACACTTGAACAACCACCCGTCTGGTTTAAATTACTTTATAATGTTGATTAAAAGGAAAAAATACAGATGCGTGATCAAAAATAAAACGCCTTTATCAGTAAACCTAAACAAATCACTGCATTTTTTTTTTCATCCATTTCAAGTGGACTTACCTTTTGGTTTGAGTGGAGTTATAACAATGCACATTTCTCGTCGCTTCAGGAGCTCCGTGAATATCACCTCCAATGTGAGAATGCAGGATAAAACTGGTTGTTTCTGTGATAGACATTGCTAAAATGTGAAAAGAAAGTGAAATTTCAAAAAAAAATCATACTCCCAATAATTCTATGAATTGTAACCAAAAAAAAATATATGTAAAGTGAACAATCTTTTTTGCATACAAACCTCGAGGTGGCCAATAATGTCCAATAAATTGTTAGCATTTCGTCGAGAATTGAGAAAATCATTCGCCTTTAACTTCAATTCCTTGGCTATGGCTTTGCTGGGATTATGCAGTGGTGCAGTTTGGTCAGTAGACATCATTTTTAAGCTATGGATGTTTTGCTTGAAGGTGTTTTTTGGCCAATTTTCCTGTGAATTTTTGGTTTTATTTTTTTTTTGTAACACGATGGGGATGGCTACTGACCGACCGACCTGCCAAATGAAATTTAAAGATTGATGGAGATGTAGATGAAGAATTTCCCTGTTTTACCCATATAACAATACCAGCTGATTTTGTCAGAAGGTTGTGAGTTGCCAATTGCGATGACTTTGGGATGTTTCCTAATCGGTTTCGTATTCAGATTTTCATCTGAGATTTTGGATTTCTGCAGCCAAATCAAACATAAAATCCTAATTTTATTGCTTTTTGTGTGTATTGAGTTGGCTGAAAAAAATCTTTGTTTTTTCACTTACACTGGAGATACATTTCAATTGATTTTTACACATTTATAATAACGCATTTTGAAATAATTTAATATAAAAAATTGTTTCCATACGCGAAAAATTAACAATTCTGTTAAAAAAGCAATCCTTCCAACGACAAACAATTCGTAACCACGAGCTGTGTGTCATACGAAGTGTAAATCTGTGTAAATCTGAGAAAAAAATCGAGATTTCTTAAATTTCTTATTTCTTAAAAGTGCCTCAGATCAAAAAATAGATTTTTTTTTTGGCAAATCGAAAATGAAAAGCAATCTGAATCAAAAAAAAAGTATCTTTTTGCCAATACATGAGATTATGTTAGAATATCTGATTTTTTATATAAAAGCCCGTATGACACTACATTTTTTTCCATTTTTCTTCTTTTAAAATGAAACTAGAGCAGTTTTTTTCCATTTCAAGATTATTTAAAAATAATTTCGATTGAGAATTTGCGATTGCTTTGCAAACAATTGCTACCCCTTTCGTAATACACTTTTAGTCTCTTTTAACACACCGCTGACTTTTCAACATTAGGCGTGTTTTTTTGAGCTTCGATCTCAGCAAAGCAAAGTAAAGTAGGATTTTCAGCACGCGATTACAACTACAACAGAGTCTCGAAGTGTAAAGTAGAGCGTAGTTGTTGTAGTTGCATGATGAAAATCCTACTTTACTTTGCTTTGCTGCGATCGAAGCTAAAAAAAACACGGCTATTATAAAAATGAGGAAAAAATGTAGTGTCATACGGGCTTAAGCGAAATTAACAAAAAAAAAATAGCTAACGCAAAAAGTACTCGATTCTCTTTTTGAAACTTTTTATTTGAAGTACATGTCGAAATATTTGTAGCACTTTTAATATAGAAACCACCAATGGACACATAGGTACCAAAGTATTGATTTGTTTTGAAAAATTGCATAAAAAAATAGCTGTAGAATTTAGTACCATATTTGAAAAGTGTAGTGTTTATATATACATATGTCTGCAAAATTAGCGAAAAATATTTTATATATATGTACTAAAAGAGAACAAATTGCTTAAATTGTATAATTTGTATTTCCTTAGGGCTCTCTTGTACTTTGTATAACAGTGTCGCAAATATCGAAAGTACTTGGTAACTCTATTAAATGTCAGCTATTTTGACAACCGCATGTAGAAGTTGTTTTCAAATTAAAGTGAAATCCGTAACTTGCAATAAATATATAAAAGAAAATAACTCAAATGATGAGTAGTGAAACATTAAAAGTGGTTCCCACAAGAGCCGCATTATTGCTTAAAAATAAACCAGAATTTACTGCCACTGTTTTTGAAGAACCAAAGTCAACTATAACCCGGAACCCTACTTCCAATGCAGCACTTAAGCGCAATCGCGATATACCCACAATTTCCAACGACTCGAAGAAAAAAGACGATTTGGAGTTTGATATCAAGAAAGCGCGGCACGAAGTTTTAAACTTTGTGCTTAATGGACCTCAAACAAAAAACAAAAAGAAGATGCAAATTGTACATGCTGTTAAACTGGGAGCCAAAGCACCCAGAAAGGTCTACAAAAACTATAAGGAACTGTTGGATGAAAAGAAACGTCTGAAGACAATTCGCGAAGAACGACAGAAATTCCATCAATTGGGTAAAAATCAGACAGGTGCTGCTTCGGTCAGGTGTAGCAAACGAAAGAGTATTGCTGCTGCCAAACAAAAGAAAAAGGCTCCGGTCAATCATATCGCCAAGAACTATGGTGTTGTAAATCCCAAGCTGAAGAAGAAGAAGTGATTTACAAATAAAGAATTGTTGAATGCGTATACCTTATTTTCTGGCTGTGTATTTGTTATGGATTGCTGCTATTGACTTTTAATTTCATTGAAGTCTGAGCCGTATAAGTGGCAAGGTTCTGCATCTGTTCCACATACCACTTTTTTTCACTTAGCATAAGGTTGCCAATGGTGTAGTGGATAGTCATTGCTTGTTAGCCGGGCGGGCAGGCTCGACTCCCCGGGGAGTTTGCTCGGCTACAAAAACAAAAAGGAAAGGGAATAATTTCAGAGTTTCCCCCACACCAAAAATTTAGTATCTGATTGGAGTTCGATGGGCCGGGATTGGTCTGAGTGCTGAAAGATTTGGAATACCCCTTTCATTAATAAAAAAAAACGTAACATCAACCTTGATGAGACTAAAGGCAAAGTATTCCGTTCGCTGCAGAGACAAATCATACTGTATTACAGTGATGCCCTACTTTTCTGACTGAATTGTCCATGATTCACTTCAAAAACTCCCAAAAAAGCCCTTTTTGCCCATGCCGACGTTAAAAAGCAACAAAATACACTATTTTTTCTTGTTCTGAGAGATAAAAAAATGCCATTTTAGCTCATTTTGAAAGGCAAAATGCCCACGAAATGGGTAATTACCCACGATCTGTGATCACTGCTGTTGGTTCGCTGTTCCTGCGCTACTGTTGTGTAGAGTAATTGCGCTTGCATACATAGAGCGAATACAACCAAAGCAAGTGTTATTCTAATCATTTGTTCCTTTTATAAATCTGCGGTCTACTTAACCTCTCAGATTCCATTTTCGGAGTGACCGCATCATATTTATCTCTCCGAATGCATTTATTATCAATCATAGAAAATAAGTCTGCGATCACCGTGACAGTTGCATTTTTCTTATATTATTTGTAAAGTGTATTACTGAAAATTATTTTAAATAAATGATCTCGCCCGTAAAATTTTGTAAAATAAACTAAAGGTATCAGTTAAGAGGACAAAAATAATGTTTTCGGCATAAGAATAAGTATTGATTCCATTTTTATGTTCGACTGGTTAGCAGGAAACTGAAATCTTTTACTTATCCCACTAAATTATAGTTCCCTAAAATAAGAAAATCTAAAAAACTTTTTTAGAAACGAGTTCAAAAATTATACGTACCACCCAGTTAATGTCAATTCGTTTTTATCCAAATATAAACTGTTATACTATTATGGTCTCTCGCTGTTAATATAAAAACATTTTTGACAATTGGCAAAAATAAAATAAATAACAGAAAAGACAACATGAGCGTTGTAAAGATATTTCTACCGCAAAATCTATTTTATAACAAAAAAGAGTGCGAAATCTTCGGTGAAATACAAATCACCGAAAACTCCATTTCATACTTTGTCATCTCCAATGAAAATCGTAACGAACTACGACATCTGGGCTATATAACACAGGCTGGAAAAAATGTCAACAAAGATGTATCTATCAATTTTGCTTACGATTCCCTCAGTTCAACAATCTATTTAACAAAATTAAGTATCAAAACATCCAACACAACAGTGCCAAATATATTTATCTACAATGCCAATGAAATTATTCAACTGCATTGTGCAGACCAAGAGATATGCAAACTTGACCAATATCCCAGTGATGTACGAATGCTTTACAATCTCCTCGTATCATTTTACAAACCACCAACAAAACCACACAAAAAACAGGCAATCCTTCCTACCTTATTCACATTCGCATTTGAATCAGTTCATCGCGTTTTTTCAATTGTCGACTGCAAACCAATATCTTTCGGTTTTAAGAAAATGGCATTGGGCGAACACTACGCACAGTGGAAAGTCTATAAGTCGTCGCGGTAAGTAAATGAATACTTGCTGTTGTTGTTGAACTGCATGTACTAAAAATTATTTTCTTTCAGCAAGAGATCAGCGAATATCTTGATGGATAAATTCCTTGGGCTCGTTGTTATGATGGTATTGTTGGTTTTCATTTCAAAGCCTGGTGAGCACCTTTTTCAGGTGGTCCATGTAAGAAATCCGAATTTAATTAAATTGCTGAATTTGTAAATAATTTACACTTCTTTTAGTTTGTTATTTATCTGTTAAGGCAGCTCTTGCTTTCACTTAAGGGAAGCCCAATTGGATTGAAGTTAAATGTTCACTTGAACAATTTCTTGTTAGACTGCTTCACTTATCACGTGGACCTGTGGGATATATTCTTAGGTAAACTGCTCAAGCTAATAGAACAAATGAGTTAATATATTAATCAACTTCAGATCTGATCGAACCGATTGTGCGACGTCTATTCGTACCGATCGCCCTTCTTGGTATAATGGGGCTCTCATTCCAAATAGCGTTGTTGGCGGATTTGATATCGTTTGTCAGCTTGCACGGTCACAGTTTTTATATTTACACAGCAGTGTGAGTATGAAACGAGTTAATCTTGTGTTTTAACTGACCTAAAGATTTATTTACAGATTGTACAGAGTTGAAATTAAAGGCCTTCGGGTATTATGGAACGTTGTTCTGGGAAAAAGACGAAATCCGCTTACGGGTAAGTGCATAAAGAGTGATTTTCAAGCGGTACAAAACCTTGCGTCCCAAACATTTAAATACAAAAGAGTTGCTAATAATCCACCTTGGCCATCTATTGGCTAGTTTTCAGTCAGGCGCGTAGTGCCTTCGAAACTTCGTACTAGATTAATTTCGGCATGTTACACCACCTTCACATCGAAAAGGTGTAAAGGTTCTTCCTCAACCTTTTTTTTATGGTATAACAGACCAAGTTGGGGTTCGGTGTTGGATAAAATGTCTCTTACAAAATTCGATGAGTAAGCCTCAATGTATGATGTATCTTGGGGCGATTGGTTACAGTGGACTCACAAAATTATGGTTTAGTTACAGTCGCCTATTACAAGTATAGCTTAAAACTGTTTTAAACTTATTTTCTTTGCTCTTCATGTTTACTTACATCTTTAAATCTTCTTCTCGTTTTCATTTCGTCCCATTTTAGATAGACTAGAATCCCACGAGTATATGAACCGTCAATTGTATTTGGCTACGATATTCTTCGCCTCACTGGTGTTCCTTCTTCCAACCGTTATAATATATTATGCTGTTTTCACATCAGTAAGATGAATAATTTTTTCTCCATCAATTGCAAGCAAACATCTATCTTTTCAGCTCCGTTTGGCGATTTACCTAGCAACTTTGCTGCTGAAAATCATACAACGACAAATTATAGAATTTCCCCTGGAAACAATTATCAACTGGTGTCTTGGACGTTTCTATGAAATTGGTAAACTTCGAAACTCATTCACTTCTCAAAATGTTTCATTTATTTGTTAACCCCATCAGATAGTCTGGATCTGCAGTACATTGAGCTTCCCGTCCAGTGTAACTTTATGAAAATGTCTGTCTTTGAAATAAAAGTTAAATCTTCATCCTTATCACGTGTGTTCGCCTGCCAAGCTGGTTTCCTGAAAGATGTAAAAACACATGACGATATCTCTCCAAAGGTCATTTTAACAAAAGTTCTAAAAGGCACTTTTTGAGGATGAAGTTCAAAATAAATCGCAATACACTACTAAAATTGTTTATAATTACAACAAATTTGTTTTTCTTTTATTCTTTTAAGGAATGTTTTGTTTTTTTTTTCTCCTGTTTTCGTTTTGTTTTTATACAAGGAAACAAGATGTTTAAATCAATAATTTGTACTAATGTAAAATCAAAGAAAAAAAAATACGCCTTTCCTTATCAGCTGCGTGGCATAGATAAACAAAAACAACTCAAAGGGGAACACAGACACACGCACACTGCATAGTATTCACTTACTACAAAATGTTTATTGAAAACGAAAATCATTTGAATTGTGTGATTAGATTGAAAAATTCCATTTACTATACCGTCGTTCGATTTGTGTCGCCAGCGATTTTTTGAATAAGCTAAAGAGAAGAAATATATTTTATGATAGTAGGTAATTGTATTAATTTGTTACCGAGTGTGTTACAATACCTTGCTAATAAACGGCGCATTGAGAATGCTACCCAGAATTGGCACCCTGCCTAAGAAATTAACTGCAACTGGGAAGAAGCCACTGAAATAAAAGAAAAAACATCGTTAGTACTTGTCTAAGGGTCTAGCAATGGAAATATGTGCTGGAGTACAAAGAATCCTGAACGATACAAAAACAAAGGATCCATGTTAATGTCAAATACTTTGGGCATTAGCTTGACCTATGTGTATCAAATTTGATCACCATTTCCATTTAATCAGCTTTTGTATCATTTTGCATAAATTAAGTTATTATGATAGCACGAAATAGAATGTGACGAAAGTGTGTGCACCTTTCAACAAGTTCAGTATTACCTGCCACTTTGTGGTCACAATTAGAATAAAAACAAATCATAAAGCACAACAAACTTGAAACCACAACTAGCTATACGTCAACTTTTTTATGTCATGTCATGGCCATTCTCCCTTCCTCACACAAAGCATTGCATGCAATGCATACCTAGACATTTCATTTATTATTCGCACTGTGTAATTTTGCGTCTTTCCTCACCTGAACAGCACGAAGAATCCGTAGGATTCAATAACCATGCCAATTATGGGGAAACCCAATAATAGAACGACGATTCCGCCCAAAAACGATACACTCCCCTTGAGTTTGTGTTTTTGAAAGAAGAATCGAAACGTTCTCTCCACTCCAATTACGCATCCCAAGCCACTTAGAAAGAGTATCTGGAATTTGAGTTATTTAAAATATATTTACAATTAAAATTGCAAAACATACGTTGCCAATTGCGAGTAGACCTTTATCGAATAAAAACAGTACACCCAAAAATAGAAAAGATACTCCAAAACCCGCCAGGCCAATGCCGATTTCTGTGGGAAGAAAAACTCATTTAGCACTTGATATATGCGATTTAGATGAATTTGTATATTACTTTGTAAATCTGTCACTTCAATCATAATTTTAGTTGTTTTGTTATAATTTAAACCATTTAAAAACTTAAAAAATGTTAAAAATATTCAGCCTGGGTCCACGTAAACTCGTTAATGACAACAAACAGCTGAAATGGAATTATAGATGGATCGAAATGTCAGTTTTCGAAAATACAAAAATAGTGACGTCAGACCTAGATGGGCGCTATTCCGCAACATCAAAAGATATCAGCTAGGTACTAAAGATTGCTGAAGTGTATATTTAATGGTACAACTACACCATCCCTTAAAACTGGAAAAAAAATTTAATCTGAATTTATTACATGACTTATGTCGTTCTCGATTTGACAAAAAGATCAATTTTTTTTAAGAAAAAAGATCAAGATTACTTTTCGTGTTCGATTTGCCAAAAAAATAAATCCTTTTTTTGGATCTGAGGCACTTTTGGGAAATCTCGATTTTTTTTCCCACCACAGCAGCTGGCGGTTACGAATTGTTTATCGTTGGAAGGATTGTTTTTTTTTAATAAAACTATTCACTTTAAACCTATGGAAATTATTTCGAAATGCGTTATTATAAATGCGTAAAAATCAACTAAAATTGATTTCCAGTGTAAGTGGCCAACTCAATACACTCAAGAACAAATCAAATTCAGATTCTATGTTCGATTTGGCAGCAAAAATCTGAAATCTCTAATCGAAAACGATTAATACGTTATAGCTGTTTTAAGCTCGAAATGTCGCTGGACAGTAAACAAATGTATGCAAAAGCATACAGAAATCCCACCAAGCAAAAGCTAACTTTTAATACAATTGCACTTTCTTTGTACCTACATGCGCAACCTTAAGCTCTAAAAATTGAGGTTAGAGGAGTAGTTTACTGAAAATCTAAGCACAGTAAAGTAAAGCAGAATTGCAACAATAACACCCAAAACAAAATAAAATATACTAGTCTATAAACTTTAATCACAAATTTGAGCTATGAAATGTCACACTGTTAAATATTTTCTTAATTTGTTAACGCTCTTTTAACATTAAAAATAAGTTTATTCGAAAACAATATACAAATGTTGGGTTGTTTTAACGTGTTAAAAGTAAGGCAACTATAATACTGGGAATTGAAGAGAGGAATAGCGCAAGTCGATAAAGGTAAAAAGTTTTTTTCAATATCTTATCAATATGCAATGTAGCGGCGCCTTTTCGGCCATCTTGGGGCGATTAGTTCAACTCGTTGAAACATATTCAGCAGATTATAGCTTGATATTTTCGCCCACTCGCCTCATCGCCATTTTTTCTCACTTCTTTTCCAAAAATCTTCGGCTTTGGACGCGTGTCGGGAAGAATTAGAGAATATCCTTTTCATAACTTTTTTTAATTGTATAAATTATATCAAATATGGATCGTAAGTGTTAAAAATATTCATTCTAATGGATCCCTCATAAAGTTGTTTATCTAAAATTAGGTGGAAATTACGGAGGAGGTGGTGGCGGTGGAGGATATAATAATTTTTCAGTACCTCCACCAAACTTCCAACAACCACCCAAAAATGGTGGCGGCTACAATGAACCGCCGCCATCATTCAATAAACCCGCTCAAGGAGGTAATTAAATGCGAAATGCAAATGAATAAAAGTTTATCTTATAATTTATAAATTGTGGGTTTATCCTGATAAATGTGTTTCCGATATTAAAGGTGGCGGTCGTGGCGGCGGTGGAGGCGGATGGAATGAACGCGGAGGTGGTGGTGGCAGCAGCAGTGGCGGTTATGGGTATGTACATAATTTTTTCTTGTTTTCAACTTAAAATCAAAGAAAAAAATATATATATATTAACTCACAAGCTAAGACCATTTAAAAGTGTATCGGTGACTGAAATTCTCTGCGTATGTTTGTCGAAATTAATTTTAATATTTTTTTTTTTATTTTATTTAGTTCGCACTGAAATGGTTTAGTGTGAAATTTTTGCTTTTCAACTTCAAATAGATATTTAAGTAGGCATGCTAATTATGTGAAGAGTGTATGTACCCAACTTTTGAGCACCAAATAAAATTGTTGTTCAGCGGCGTTTTTTATGAACGCTAAAAGAAACGCATTACAATATTTTAATGTAATCAAAAATCCAAAGCAAGTACGCATGGACATGGTTATTAAGTGTTGACTTTATTTTTACCTACCTAGGTACCCGTGCAAAGGTAAAATAAAGCGTCGTAATTTTTTTTTTGTGAAGGCATTATTTCAATCTAACGGAACTACGGTTCCATGAAAAAAAGTAATACTGGTAACATAAGTGTATTTTTTATTATCAGCTTCATGTTTGTAACGTTCTAGTGTTTAAAAGCTGGATGTGTCTAGTTTACACAACGAAGTTTCGAAAGGGGGAACGTCTAAGTTTAATAAAAGATATTTACATTATTTGTGGACTCTGCCGGTTCATAGTGTAGAGTGTAGTAGTACTGTAGTAGTACCTTACCTAATCCACGTAGAACTAAATTAATGAGGACGTCTCAAAAGCAGCTGGTCGATTATATTGGGAAATCTTCTCACAGCAAGTGAATAAAGATGCGGCCATATTTTTGTTAGTAAGCTAGGTATGTGCTTAAAAATAAGTAAACAAAATAGAGCCCTTGTGCTTGGGCAGTCTTATTCCAAAGGCCGTTGGCGTTTAAGTCCCTTGTTCAGAGCTACATACGTTTTGTAGAACATTTGTATCCCCCGAACAAACTAAATTTGATACATTTCTCAATCGCCGAAAATTGTTGCTAGGGACTCACAAAAACAGTAGCCACTTTAAAAAATAAAAAAAAATCGCTTCGCCAGCAAGAAATTGTTGCATAATAGCCATACAGTATAATCTTGGGTTACAAAATAATAATATTAAAAGAAATAAAGTCTTGGCAGTTGAAATTGCTATGAAAGAATATTTTATTTTAATCGCATTTCCTCCGAACGCTTCCCAATTCAGCGCTTTTGATTAGACATTAAACTATAAGTATACCCTAGATTCCTGTCAAAAATGAATCCCAAATAGTTGTGATAACCTCTTGTAGGAACATCTATGGTGACGAATATGTGTTTGTTTTGCCTATATTATAAGTACTAAATTTAATTATAGATTATACGAGAGAACAAAGAATCCATCGTCCAGCCGAATTTACAATACTAGAGTTTGCCCTGTGGTAAAAACTCTACCATAACGGTGACCATGTTTATATCCAACATATTCGAAAACAAAATACACACAACATTGCATCTCTGCACAATCTTACCAACAAAACAAAAATCAAGTTAATATGTTCAGTTTAAGTGACTGAATAGTGATTCTTAACTATTTGGCTTCGCCTATTATTATACAGGGTGTCCGCCGGGAAGGTATACTACTTTGTTTGTTTATAATTTTTGATTAAATGAAAGCAAATCGATCTTATATTGATAAATGTTTTATTTAATGTCGGCAGTTATGTATGGAATACAATATCAGGTAAATGTCCGCCTCTGTTAGTCTCACAAATGGGAGCCCTTTTGAGCACATTTTTTATTACATTCTCACACATTTCACGCGGTATTTCATTAATTTCATCACGAATATTTGGTTTGAGTTGCTCAAGCGTTTCTGGTTTGTTTGCATAAACCTTGCTTTTCAGATATCCCCACAAAAAGAAGTCCGGAGCAGTCAAATCAGGCGACCGTGGAGGCCAATCAACATCACCATTTCTTGAAATAACTTGTGGTGGAAAGATGTCTCGCAGTAATTCCGTTGTAATCCTGGCTGTATGCGATGTTGCACCGTCTTGTTGATACCACATGTTAATCAAGCCCAAAGCATGAAGTTGTGGCGTTAAAAAGTTTTCAATCATATCACGATATCGCTCCCCATTCACAGTTACCGTTACGCCGTTTTCATTTTCAAAGAAGTAAGGTCCAATGATTCCTTCTGACCAAATTGCACACCAGACTGTAACTTTTAATGGATGCAAAGGTGACTGATGAATAAATAATTTGAGGGTTTTCCATTGCCCAGAACCGACTATTCTGTTTATTCACATATCGTCACTCATTATGATTTTTTTGTCATCGTCACAGTAATCGATGATTGATTTTGATAAAATGTTTTAACGATTAAAACACGTTGGTTTATCGTATATTTTTCCATAATAAATTTGCCACGTGTCTACTTCACGACTGCCAAATATGAACTGTCAAGACTAATGTTTACCAAAATGGCGGCAAAACAAAGTATTATACCTTCTCGGTGGACACCCTGTATAATATGTGAGATGTGATGTTGCTAGTTATGTACCTATGTGCTAAACTAGAATATTTTGCAAACCTCCATTTGGTGGGTAACTTGACATTCATCAAACTTGCATTTTATGTTCAAAAGCTCACTCTATACCACCGTCAGCTCGTTGCCGCGAAAATGCTATTAAATATAAAGGAGATCAATAATCATAATTTTTATAGAATACAAGAAGTTCAACCGTTTTGTTCCCTAAGAATAAATGATTTAAAAACACAATAAGGTGGTTAGTTATTTATTAGGTACTTTTTAATTATTCTGTGTATATAGCAAAGCTCAATGAGTAAGTCGAGTCAGTTAAACAAAAATATAGGTTATGCCTTTTCTTATAATTCCATAACCATGCAAGCAAAGAAATGACTAGTGTAAGTAGGGGGCATACCCACAAGAGTGCAAATAAATAGCAAAAGCAAAGGCACTCGTTATAACAAAGTTTGGTGACGATATAGATGGCGTCGTAAATTTTAACAAACAATAAAAAAAACATTCATTTTAGAATTTATGTAGTCCTCTTTTGGGTGTAAGTCCAACATGTATATAACATTTTATTAAAAACGAGGCTTGTTTCATATCATTCATTTAAAACAAAAAGTGTGCAACCAAACAACGCCATATTCGGTGTGATTTCCATTAGCTGGGCAAATAGTATTAACAAATTGCGTTATTGAAGTTCCCATACGAAGTTGAGAAGCAAAAATTGGTATCTTGGTAAAAAAGAAATACATTAGTTATACTGGTAATAAAAAAAAAAAACGAAGGCACATCGAAATATATTTGGTTATTTGGTAAAGCGAAAATCAGTGAAAAAACGAAAACAAATACAAGGACTAGCTTTTCCTTTTTGCAAATGTTTCTTGTTCTACAAACGAGATAAGGTATTTTTGTTAATAAATCGAAGAGTAACTTTTTTTTTACAAAGTGTGTGTGTAATTCAAGTGTAATTTTCCTTCCCCCTTCTCTACACTACATCAACAACTTTCAACGGTACTTGCTTGTGTATACAAAAACAAACAAAAAAAAAAAACAATCTTTTATGCATTTAAATGAGTATTCAATGTATATTCTAGAACTGGAGGCGGCAACAAGGACGGCTACAATAAAGGTAAAATATACAAGCAATGCGCTTCAGAGTAAAGTATTTGTTTTAATATCTTTTCGAATCTTTATTACATAAACAAAATATAAATGCATTATTGTATATTGAGTATTACATATAAAACAAAGGGTTGCGATTGTCGAAGGGTTACTTACATAAGTAAATTGTACCATCTTTGGAGATTCGTCATTTCCGCTGTGGGTTTTATTCTGTGTTTGCAATCAGACAAAGCGCAACATTGCTAAAGACATTCTTATGTACATTAGCGTATGGTAGTTACTAGTGTATTGTGTATATTTAATGAGATTATTCGAGGGTTTTGTTTAGACATTAGATTTGATTTTAAAGTGCGTGTAAACAATCGTATAACTCGATATTATTCAATGGTGTGAAATAATACGGCGTGTATTGTTTATTGTTTCTTGTGGTCTCCCAGACAATACAGACTCCTTAAACATTGATTTCAATAGTGGACTAAGCCTAAACGAAAGTAATAGTCAGCCAGGAGAATCCAAATTTGTACTTTGAATACAGGCTCGTCATTTTCACTTGTTCAAGTGGAAAACAAGAATGGACCGTTTGTACTTTGTTTTATATATATTTTTTTGATTTACAATTTTTAAATATACATATTTGAATTGACGGTAACCGTTCTGCAATTTGAAATTCTTCCAATATCGCATAATCCCCCTATTTTTCCGATTCACAATGACTGAGCAGCAATTTTCTCGGTAACCATAACACAAAAGAGTGCGTCTACCTCTATATCAAATACGATTGTCGAGTTATGTGTAGACTAGTCTCGCTTGTCTTCGAAAATCGACCTAACTTTTTATAACGTATGTAATACTAACAAAAATACCACACTTTTTGATATTTATGTTGCTTTTTTATAAACGAAAAAGCGACATCGACTAGAAATCGTTTTACTACTGATTTATGCCGAATTCACAATGTCGCGTTGAACGCGTGCGTGCGTCGGCGCGCTTTGACACGCTTTATCGAAACTTTAAGATTTGAAATGCCAAAGCGCGCGAGCAACAATTTTGTAAAACGAAATGCTGCTTTGAAGCGCATGCGTGTTGAGAGAGTAGAGTATGAGAAATTAAAAGTTCAGTTTGGTTTAAACTAATCTACACAAATAGAGAGCAGAATTCAAATTCAAGGCTACTCTCTTTTTTCTTGTAGCTGTAAGTTTTGTCTAAGAAATAAATAATGATTCTCCAAAATAGATAAAAAAAATCATTCATAACAGTAATGCAAAGAACAACCTTAACCAATGACCAAAGACCAATGATTAATGTTTTTTTTTATCCAAGAAAATTTAAAGAAATAAGTATTAGCAACGCCTGAGGTTGTATTTTGTGTGGCAGAATATGAATGCTTTGTTTCTACATAATCAGTCAACGCACGCGCGCATCAACGCGACATTGTGAATTCGGCATTACATTTTAATGCATCACCATGGAAACTTAGAGCAAAACAATTATGTCGAAAAATATATTTTACTGTAACCTCATTGAAACAAAAGTGGTTGTCTGTCAAGGTCAATACGTCGCAGATATATGAGCCCCTGAGTTAAAATTATACGTACCGTTGCTTATTTATTTATTTATTTTTTATGATTTATATTTGAATAGGTACGTTACTATGGCAATATTTCGGCGTCAAATTGAATGTCACCAAAATGTTTTTAATTAACTGAAAAGCGTTTTGAAGGATTTCTTAGCTAATAAGATGATTTATATTTATTCGCCTAAATGGCGACATATACCTACGATTTTTGGGCACATCTATGACACAGTATATTTGGAATGATATAAGTTTCACCTACCTCATTTCATAACAATTACAAAAAGTGTACGAAAACTTTGGATGTTCACGTAATAATATAATGATGATGATAAGCCCACCATATCGAGCCGCAAAGCAGTTTCAGAAGTTGATGCCGACCACTGCAACATTCTATGCCCCGTCCTCGTCGCAGCATTTACTCAATGGTGATTTGATGGCCTAACAAAAACGTCAAGTCTGCATTTCACCATAATTTAAATAATTCTCGTCCCCACAGCTCGCCTAGTCTCCTGACTGTCTTATCATTATCAATAGGCGTTTTTTATTATGCTCAAATGATCTATATAGATCATTGATTTCCACGGTTTACAACAAAAGTACGTGATTCAACTGTTGTTGTAAACCATGGAAATCCATGATCTATATAGATCATTTGAGCATAATAAAAAAGGCCTATTGTTGAAGTCTGGTGTAGAGAACGCGTCGGCCATCTTGAAAATTTCAGTTTTTTTTTTTTTTTTTTTAATTTATTTTGAAGATTCAAAATCCAGAATAATCCCGGTGCATTGTAACAATCAGAAAACCTTTTTTTCATTGTAGTGAAGATGTTCTAATAATATTTGCGTCTCTTATCTGACTAGTTATTTTCTTACCAAAAATGATCCATTCATAATTGATGACCTTATTTTTTGTTTTCCTTGTAAATATACTAGGGGTTAAATTTTTAAATTTGAATCTGTTGTGTAAATTAGGTCTTTTTGATATAAAAGTGTCTTTAAGGCTATCATATTTTGTTGATAACTGCACAAGTTTTTGAAAAGACGGCAGTTTACTGGTTATATTTAGATATGTAATGTGATTTGTAAAATACATATACAGATTTGGAAGAGTTTGAAAAGTTTTTCTAACAAAACAACGAAAATGTTCCGAAGTGTTTAATCGTCAGTATATAAATTCAACTTTGGTTTGCGAAAAAAAGGATTAACAGGGTTAGCTTCGGTATGAATTTTCGTTGTCCTAAGCGTGTCCTTTGCTTAAATATTGCACTGGTTCCTTTTATATCGTTGTCTACTAGATTCGTTAAGTATTTGAATATGTACGTTTTTTTAAAGTTAGGTACTACATATTTCCTAAAAAAAAACGAACATAACCCCTTGTTTTGAGGTTAATTTTTTTTTCTAACAAAATCATTTAAAACAATTGTTGGTGCTCTATCAATTCGAATGAAACGCGATTTTCCATGAATTTTCCTTCCCTTTCTATTCGCCCACTACATCAATTCCAGGAAACAAAGATTAATGATTGGTATCTCAAACACTAGCGGTTAATTATTTATTTTTAAATAGGTTGAGTTCTATTATGTATTTAGATTTAGTTGAACAGGGGGTAGAGTTTCATACAAAGCACCATCTTTAAGATAAAATAAAAATACCCTGCAGCAGCCTCCGCTTTATTTTAAGGAGACTATGCGTAAGCGTGTAAAGCAAACAACATTCATAAATCTGCTTATGTGCTTCAGAACGAAATCAATTAATGCATAATAACTTTGGAGCTTCGTAGCTTGCTTATTTTGCTTTGTGAACAAATCGTTACATTCTTTCTGTTGTCCAACTGTGACACTTAACGTCGAATGTAGAATGTACCAAATAGCAAACACATTCTTTCATTCTCTAACAATATAACAAAACCTATAGCACACCTGCGTCGTTTTTCCACAACAAATCTACGATTTTTTTGTTACACCTTTTATTTGTGAAGCATGGTCGCGTTCGCTTTATCAACACTAACGTCGACATTTGAATAGGCTGTCAACATTGATTCTTTTTAACTCGAGTCGACCAAGTTTACCCGTCGGCAACCATCTCTATATACATTACCTACCAACTCATCTGCGCGTTAGAAAATCTTACAGCTCTATCATTTGGTCCGGCACAGCTTTCTTCAAATCAATTTGTAGCAACTACTTGACATGATACTTGCAAAAAAAAACTAAGTAAGAAACGAAGTAAGTACTAACAGAACAATTCAAATAATTGGCCAAGTTCAGTTTTACAAGTTAGACCTACAAAAGGAAGGTTGAAATGGGGAGTGTCAACCATAATCAAATACTATACATAAAAGTCTTGTATGCATTTAAATAACCTCACACCTAAGGGGCTACTGATGGCTCCTATAGTTCTATAAGGTCTCCTCTGTAACACAAAAAGGGAATATCCCTTACTTCGCGCATCAAATTGTCTCTTCCCAAATTGATAAACTAGAAAAATAGGGGTCATTTAAGAATTTTGTTATGATTTTAATAATTTTGTTTTACTACTGGTTGGGAGAAAGTATATGTAAAGTATTTTTCGAGAAAGTATATGTGGTGTCCACCGCAAATGGTTTACCGACATATTAACACTAAGTACATGTAGTTTCTGCATAAAGCCCCTAGTATTTTAGGTGAGAGATAAAAGCGAGAGTAAATATCTGTGATATTGGTTTAAGCACTTTAAGAGAATCTTCATAATTATGGTATTGTTAGGACTGCTCCCCAAGTTTACGAACTTTTTGTACTACTGGTGGCAGTGTTTCATTTAAGGCGTGTTATGGGCAGCCGACATGACTTGGACTTTAACATTATAATGAACGCTTTCGTATTGTTAAAGACTTTGAAACTAGGTTAATGTTTTCCCAGTTCATTTATCCGTACCTATTACATCAAAACGATGTTCTCGACCAACGGACCACCTAAATTTAGGGAAAACCTGCAACGCATTTTCTCATCGACGGCCTCACTTTTTATATTGTTATTATTTATCCTAGCCTAACCTGATTAGTTACTGTACTAAGTTAAGCGAACCAGAAAAACGTGTTTCCCTTTTGCAAATATCTAACGGATCTAAAATTCTAGGAGGATTCAGTGGTGGCGGCAGCATCGGAGGCGGCAGTGGCGGCGACATGGTCACTCAGGAGGACACGATCTTCATATCTGGGATGGATCCAAATGCCACTGAAATGGAGATTGAGACATTTTTCGGTGCGATCGGTATAATTAAGGTAATTTGGTCACTGGAACGATGCATGAGGTAATTTTAATTCTGAATATGTCCCTTTGCAGAAAGATAAACGGACAATGAAGCCAAAGATATGGCTTTATAAGCACAAAGACACGGGAGTATCGAAGGGCGAAGCCACTGTAACCTATGACGACACAAACGCTGCCCAATCGGCGATTTCATGGTTCGATGGTCGCGACTTTAATGGCTGCATCGTCAAAGTATCACTGGCTCAGAGGCAAAATAACTGGAATAAGGGCGGTAGCGGAGGTGGTGGTCGTGGTGGTGGTGGCGGCGGCGGAGGTGGTGGTGGTGGCGGCGGCGGCGGTGGTGGTTTCGGAGGTGGTCGCGGTGGCCGTGGAGGAGGCGGTGGATTCGGTGGCGGCGGCGGTGATCGTGGTGGTCGCAGTTTTGACCGCGGCGGTAATGACTTTGGCGGTGATTCCGGACGCGGAGGAGGTGGACGTGGTGGTGGTGGTGGCGACCAGGGTGGCCGCATGGGAGGTCGTGGAGGATCAGGTGGTGGAGGCGGTGGTGCCCCCGGCATGCCACAGAGGGATGGTGACTGGAAATGCTCGAGCTGTAGTAATACTAATTTCGCATGGAGAAACGAATGCAATAGGTATTTTATTGTGTTGACTTTTAAAACAAAAACAAAAAAAAACTAATACTTCTTTTATGACATTTAAGGTGTAAGACGCCTAAAGGAAATGAAGGCGGTGGTGGAGGATCTGACATTGGAGGCGGTGGTTACGGCGGAGGTGGTGATCGCGGATTCCAAAGCAGGGGGGGAGATAGAAATGGTGGTGGTGGTGGTGGTGGCGGTGGATTTAACCGCTTCAGTGGCGGCTCTGGCGGCGGCGGTGGCATGAGAGGCAATAATCGTCGAGATGGCAGTGCAGGCGGCGGACCTATGCGAAACGATGGCGGAAATAGGTCAAGACCTTATTAAGCATTTGAATTAGTTTCATTTTTTATTTAACATAACATTTAATAAAAAAAATCAATTTTAATGTAATTTCAATGAGAAGTTTAAGAACGATAAGAAGAATAAATACAATGTAGATATAAAGAAAGTGTGGCATGTTTTTGAGGCATTACCTTTCAGGTTATCCGGTGGAAAGCGTTATTCTCAATGACATACTTCGATGATTAGCGAATACGAGTGAGTTTTAAATGCAATAATCCAGGGCATCAATAAGATATCACGGTGTGTCAAGAAGAAGAAGAACTTGGTGGATCACTTCTGTAGTAGACTACGTAGTGAATGAGTCATGCCAACATAAGTGGACAGCGACGCTAAAAGCATTTATTGATAACTCTTCGATTTTGGTTTCTAAACAGCTGAATTGTTTTCTGGGAAGCGTATTATTAAAATTCGAAAAAAAAATGCCCATTACAGGAATGCATTTGCCGGTATTTAGGAAACTTAAACGCTTAAACTTTTTAGTGTTTTGATTGTGTTTGACATCTTATATGTATCTTGCACAGATTTGAAAGTACATTTCTTCTTATTGCCTCTCTTTACCTAAAGGCTGGAGCTTGTGTGAAGTGTGAGGTAAAAAGCTTAACAAATGAATTCCAATCGTCCTACAAAAAATATTTTGCGTCCAGACTGCAATGCGAAACATGGTTGTATATTTAATATGCACAAGAACCTCTAGGAAGCATTTTGATGTACAGTGCAATACTACCTGTAGACGCGCCGTCAATTAAACTCTCGGAAAAACAAAAATTAGGCGCAGTGGCTTAGTTGTTAGTGTGTTGGACTACTAAGCGAGAGGTCCCGGGTTCGAATCCCGAAAAAAAAACAAAATTCCAACTTATGGTTTTTTTCCGCTGCGCCACCTCTCGCGAACGTCTGACAAACATCCGAAAGTATAACTGTCATGAAGGAGCTTCTCAATTAGCCGTTTGGACCCGGCATGAAATTGTAGATCCCTTCCATTCGTCCCAAAAATGAGAAACTTACACAAACGAATGGTTGTGAGAAGCTAGGCCTAGGGTCCCTACCTGTTGCGCCAACCATTTATTTATTTATTAATGTTATTCCAGCTTCGTAAATGATTCCGACCAGAGACACAAGATTTCCTCGATCAGGGGAAGCTAACTGGCACATCCTTTTTTCTTGTTGAAAACACATGCCAATAAAATTTATTTCTCCAGCCAACATTTTTACAAATGCTATATGTTACCAAAAAAATATATAAATAAAGGATGACTAATTACCTCAATTTATTGGTTCCAATAGAGAATAGAAGACAAAACACAACCTCACGTCCAACTTGGTTGGTTGGTGTCTGCCGGACAACTGTCAAACTTTGCGGGAAGTCTGCACTTAGAGATGTGCAATCAATTTTGGTTTGGGAAAAAATCGGTTGGTAGAGGCACCCCTTGGCAAATGCGCCCCCGTCTACCCTACATATTTTCCAAAATGAGTGATTGCAATAAGAGAGATAATTCGTTTTCTTTGCACATAATTCCAGAGGCCTAAGTATAATGGGGGCATATTGAGAACCATTTTCTATTAATCTAGACGTGTTTTTTTGAACACCGTTCTATCTCAGCAAATGAAAGTATACAAATGCGCAAACAAAACGATTCCCTATCCAGTCAAATTCGTGCTTGGGTGGTATAAAGTGTTACGTGTCTCGACTTTTATGTGGTAATCGATTGGGCACTCTCAGAGCACTCTAGTTCACTTTTGATGTTCCTACACATATTTCAATCGCACGAACAAGAGCAAGTGACTTTTTTATGTTCGAATAGACACGAAATCTCAAATCTGAAGCGAATCTGAAGAAGTCCAATCGAATACATTTGTTCGCAGTTTGCTAGTAATTTCCAAACACATCACCAGAAAGGTTCCAACATAAACTGCTGCTGTCAAGTGACTTACACTTGGGACAAAAACGTAAAGTGAATCCAAAAATCTCAAGTGTAAGTGTTGCAATTGTGTACTGAAGATTCGACTTTATTTAGCTTTGCTGAGATAGATGTTAAAAAAAACACGACTACTATAATAATATGTTATCTTATTCAACGGACCTGAAATGTAAAACGAAATGAATCAAAACTGCTTCGTAATTAAATAATTAAGCAAGAAATATGCCGTAACATTATCAAACACCATAATTTGTTTTTCTTTTATTGAAACGAATCACCAAACTCATAATTTAATTGCGTTCTTATAATATTTAGGTATACAGGTAGTAGATAAGACTCAAAATAAACTATAGAATTTATTTATCTAATCACAAGTAAGTATCCAGCGGTATTAAATGAAGTGTGTCGAACATTAGTAAAAGATTCTGTATAAATGTAAATATATAAATACTATAAACCGATCATTATATTTATTTCACAGTTAAATTTCTTCAAACAAGACATCTTTGTATCCACTTACAATTGTAATACTATAATCGTTCATTCGAAAAAAAAACCTCTTTCCGACGAACAACTTTATCGATTTCAAAAATAAAACTTCACACATTTCGAATGTACGGCAGGTATTATGTACCGGAAAATCGAATAAAAAAGCAGCAAATCTAAATGAGAAGTTTCATTTTTTTGCCTAGCGTTGGAAAGTAGTTACTGCAAATTTTGGATACACTCTTATTCTTATAATCGTGGTGATATTTAAAGTGAACGTTATTAAAGTTATTATCCATTTGCAATGTGTATAATATGTTGTATAATTATTATCAGATTAATGCGAATATTGTAATATTTGTTACACGTATATTTGGTTTAAATTTTAAACAAGCGCGCTAGGCAAACAACAGCCATGCGATGCACAAGAATGCTAAATACAAAAATAACTTGGATAGTTGCTGTTCGTCTTCGTATTGTGTTGTTCCACGATTAGCTAAAGATAATGAAAATGTTTTTGTATTTTTATTTAAAATGCAGTTGTAAGTATTGTGCCAGCGAATGAGTGATTGAACTTAGAAAGAATGCAACAAAATGAACGTCGAAAAGTCATTGCGTACTATGTCGCTCAGCTATAGCTTTCAGATTTATCTGTGCTGTTGTAATTTGGACTCCACTTCCTAAACTAATAGGCGCGAGTGGTGAACATAGCACAATAGCAAACATAAATAATGCTCTCTTGGAATTGACGTGATGAGTGAGTCTCAGGACATATGATGAGTTATTTCGAAATATTTGGTTAGGGTGAAAGATTAGCCCTTAATTCGCCAGCATCACTAATTTAAAATCAGCGTCAGAGTCAAATTTAGAAACATCACTAAGTTTTGGGCTCTCGTCCACCATAGAAGACTGATGCGACCAAGAAACCATTCTACGATCCTCTGAAAAAATCTTATGAAAAGTAATCGAAGAACGATGAAAAGAGTTTCTTGGCTCTTGGGTCTACATTTTTGAATGCTAGTACCCGATGTCCACACAAGGTGACTTGGCGGTCTACAAATTATACAACCGTCAATCAAATGGTGTACTGCCGACCCTCTAGAGTCTAGACTAGTGCATGGCACATTAGGTGGTCATACCAGAGCATGCGACTCGACTCTTTTATTCGTTTCATGTCACATATGATTTGGGTTTCGGACAATAGAACAATCGATATGTTGGAACAAGACTTTTCCAAATTGTTAGTTTCATTTACACATCATGCGCTGGTCAAAAAAAAAAAATCAATCAAAAAATCACCTGCTGGTCTCGGTTCGCCAAAGTTAAAGGACGATGCAAAATAGCCAAACGGAAAAGCACCAATACCAAAGGACATATGAAATCCATCACCAAATCCAAAACCTTGGAAACCTTGCTGCTGTTCAGGTTCAGTTCGCTGACCTGCTGGCCTGGGTGGAACCTTATTTCTAAAAGTAAATAAAATAGAAACAATTTTTGAAAGAAGTTTGAAAGTCGAGATATATTTTTAAGTAAACGATCATCCTCCGCGAACCCAACTACATGGGATAATAAGACTTTGAAGTGTTTAAGATAATTAAGATCAGCGTTCTTCCGGCTTAAATAACTAAACCTTCGGGGATGTGACAAACCCCGGGCGATTAAGGCAAGTAGATACTCGATAACTGAACTAAGCACACAACTAACAGTTGTAGAACTGCTACTTTAAAGCTTTTCTATTTGAGTCAGACGATACAGTCGAGGGCACTTATTAAATAGACCAAAGGCAGCTATGTGAATGTCAGTTGGCATATGTCGCAGCCAGTGTTCTGCTTTCAAACGAAATTTAAAAAAAATTAACTTCGAGGAATAGGGTGTCCAAAAAAGTGAACAATTATAATCGTTTTTAAAATCTCATTGATTTGATTATTATAGTTTGAAACTTGGTAGCTATCTCCATAGCAGTTTAAAAATAAAAAATAACCCACAATAGTTCAAACTACAAATACACGTAGTTCACCTTATCATTTAAGTCGCTATTGACTAAACAATTGCCACTTAGTTGCGAAGGCAATTATTGCAAAACTTACGACTTAACGGCCATTATCATGATTGTTTGGCATTTCTATTCCCATGTCGTAATTTTTTGAAAGTGGTTTAATAAATGGCTGACGTGTTCTTACAGCTCACCTTGCTTATCATTTATTCATTGTGACACAAAACACACAGTTATTGTTATCCTTAGTTTGCCCATGACCCCTTTTAGATTTCTACCAATTAAGTATGGAAAATCGTACCTTGGATCTTCCTGCTTCGTGCTATTGCGGCCATATAATGGAATAACCTTCTCCTTGCTGATGGCAGCCTTACATACTGGGCATAGCTTTCGTGTAGGACGTGTCTCTAGCCACTGATGTAAGCAGGGCCAACAGAACAAATGCCCGCACATACTGACAACAGCATCCTTTGCCGTGTCCAAGCAGATATTACACTCAAACATTGAATCATCACGCTTTTCCTCCGCTTTATCGCCTGTTGTTGAGTCGTTAACTTCTGCTCCATCGCTTGAGGTGGCTGTGGAGTCTTTTTCGTTGTTGCCATTCAATGTTTTAAATCCAAAAGGCGGTGGTTGTGAACCAGCTGAAGAGCTCGACGACGATGACGCTTCTGCTGTGTATTCAGTTAGCGGTGGTGCCGATGCCATTGGGAAATCAGTTGACATTGCTGCCCCTTTTCGAGTTCTACTCGGTGCTTATTTTCACTAGCGTAATGACCTTGAACAAAAATAGAAAGAAAAAAAGTTAAATGGTCACAGAACCCTATATTCAAAATGGTTAACACAATAAAAATTCGGGTAATTAAATAAAACTAGCTGTCGAAAACATTTAGAAAATTGTTTACTTATTTTATCGCAACATGTTGAGTTTTTTTTTTTTTTGCAATTCCTTTACACTTAAAAACAACAACTAAATGAAAATCAAATGTTTTTGTGATAAGAATTTTACATTTATACGGAATAAATAGAAATACCCACGTATGTTTGTATCCACTACGAAAAACAAACCCGATGTGTTTTTCCCGCAAAAGAATACTAATTTCACATTATTTGAAGAATTTTTATAGTAGAAGGAATTTTGATTGTTATGTTTTCACTCTGACTTTGCACTTATGTTCAGATTCAGATACTTACTTTAGAAGTGTTACTATTGAAAAAGATTAGATTACACAAAGATTTGTATGCGAACTTTTTTCAGTTTTAATTAAATTAATTTTTTTTTCACACTCTGAACCTGACGTTTTTCTGTACGCGAAAATTAACAAGTGCGTGTAGTGTACGTGTTCTTGTTTACCACAGATAATTCAATGAAGGTATAATAGAGACCTTACATGGGCAGAAGTGTCATAATAACTCAACTGTTATAATTTTATTATTTTTATATGGCCGCGTTCACGAGCATACTATTTCGTTTGACTAATTAAAAGTTTCCACGAAACAAATCTCTGCCCTCTCGGATTAATTAAAAAGATGAATATGATTGGTAAAAATTCACCCAGCTGTTTTACACGATATGAATAGAGGACATTACCGATCTCAATATCTTTTCCAATTTTCTTGCGTTTTGCTAAACATTTATATGTTAACAGTAAGCTATTATCATTTATACACATGTCCTTTCTTCTCGTATGCATTTCAGTACAATTTCAAGAAAATTGGTCGCGTTCTGAAAATCCTACTTTACTTTGCTTTGATTAAATCGAAGCTAAAAAAACACACGCCTATTATTGAGTTTGGCCCAAGTATCTGAACTTCGACCTGAAATCGAGAAGCGAAATTTTATTTTCACAAGAGAATTAATTTTTTTCTGAGGTAATTCTCAAATTATGTCGATGTGAGTGATTCATGACTCTACAAAAATATATTATACCTTATCATATAAGAAAAGGATAGAGATTATGGATCATACATATATTTTATCAAAAAATACGCTACTTATCACGAGTGTTTATTCTCGTATTCGTATTAATATACGCCCTATCAAAAGATAATTATTGTGTGTATTAAAACATGTTCTTCAAGTTCAAATTGATAACGCCCGTGTAGAGTTCACTACATTGATAACAAGGCATGGACCTAATATACCGCAATTTGTTACTATCGGAAGCCTTGCATACACATTTTTACTTCTACTTAGCCGCGATAATTTGCATTTAACATAAAACATTAGGAATATTAAACACTATTTTGTTTTGTTTTGTAGGTTAACATTTTACTTTCCGTGATGTTTTATCACTATACAAATTGTATTTATTTTATATAAATCTTTTTAATATATTTAATTTGGTGGGTGTTTTAGATTCAGATTAAATTAAGATTAGATAAGAGATAAGACATTCACGTAGGTATATTGGATGAGGAAGATTTATGAAACTGTTTCTAAAAAACAGGTACCTACACACTTCTTAATGTAAAAATAAACCTTCTTAATATATTATTATTTAAAATATGTTATTTTACAAAATATATAATAAATTACCCAATAATGTGAAAATAGAAACAAATTTTCACAAATATAAACACGAATTGAATTTTGTAAGAAATAATTATTAAAATAAGTAGTTAAAAGGTATTGAAAATGTTCAATAGCTAATTTTTGCTAAATAAAAAATTAGGTATACATACTTAGGTAGGAACGTATGTTCGTTGTTAAAATCTCCCTTTCCAAAGCTCGCCAACGCAAACGGGACAGAAAACCAGTGGAAGAATTTTGCCTTCGAAGCGACGAAGGAGCGCTTCATCCGACTGTATGCATCTGTGCCATTAAGCAGGACTGGGATGATGAGGGTCTTATATAGAGTCTCCTTAGTGTTTCTTGACAAGCCCTTACTAATCAATTGCCTTCTTAGGCCGAAGAAACAGCAGTTGGCCAGTTTAACTCTTCGCTTGATTTCTGCTGTGGCTATCCAACGTTAAATACCTACATATCTTAAACTAGTCGCTTAATTTTCTTTATTCCTTTTTAGATATTATTTTATTATATACGGAATTCTACTCAAAATGGTTTAATTTCCCTACAAAACCAGAACAATATCGAAGCAAAAATGGAGAGAAGTCATAAAAGTATATTCAAAATTAGCTTTGATGCTTAAAGTAAAAATTCACATTGAAAAGTGTCATTATACTCTTTTCATCAAGCATTTTTGTATCTATAGAATAAACATTTTCAAACGAAAATAGAATAACATTTTTATTCATTTGGCCTGACCAAGAGCATGTAGCCTAACATTTTTCAATACGTATTATGCTCTACATACTTGTATGCCAATTGTGCTTTATATTTATTAAGTGTAAACATGTAGTTTGTGGCAGCAATTGTCCCTTCCCCAACATGTGCTGCGTTGTTAACTTCACAAAAACTAATGCTGGACATAGTTTGTATCATTTTAAGACTGAAAAGTAGTAGCACACAATAACTTGCATAGATTAAGTCAGGTGTAAAAAACACCATACTTGAAAATTATATTTTTGGACCTTTCACGAGCAGGCTAAACCTAAAGTGCGTCACTCGAAACATATTCAAACTACTCTCATGCATAGAGCGGAAGTCGCAACGCTAATATAAACCGCAGCAAATGTAAATCACAAGTGAATAAATTAATAGACATTTCGCCACGCCGGCCGGTCGTCGAGTCCACTGGCCCTGCGCGTTGTTGTCAACTCCATACTTCACGAGTGCAAATTGATGACATCATCGTTTAATTGAAACTCGTTCAAAGTCCAAACTGGAAAATACTTCATTCAGTCTCGCTTTAAAATGACACCACTTACAATTAACACGTTTCCCACAAGTCAGTTAAAACCGCTCTTGAGCAGAAAATGAGAAGTTGACGATTCACAGCAACTTTACATAATTCAAAAGGCATTATTAATTTACTATTTTTATGTTTTATGTTTTTAATTTAATTTTTTGTTTGTGTTGTTGTTACAATAATAATTTACAATAACTTCTTGATTTCATCATACAGGACAAGGACGAAAGCGCCTCCAGTACCTCTGAGAACGTTGGAGAAAGCGCCCTTGAAGAAGGCACCGGTGCCTTCTTGTTTGGCAATGGTTCCCCAGCAGTGAACTGTGCTCTTGTAAATAATTTCAGTAGCCTTACGGCCAGACTGCATCATCATACGACGACGAACTGTGTCGAATGGATAGGAGACGATACCAGCAATAGTTGTAACAACCTTAAAGAGAAGAAAACATAAAATTAAACCCCCAAAATGGGCCGAAAACACAAAGTAAACTTACTTGAGCAATAGCCCAGCTGATGTAGATTGGTGTGTTCTTAGGATCAGGAAGCATACCACGAGCGGTATCGTAGAAACCGAAGTAGGCAGCACGGTAGATGATGATACCTTGCACTGATACACCGAAACCACGGTATAGACCAGCAATGCCGTCAGATTTGCTGATCTTCACGAGACAGTTGCCAAGACCGGTGAATTCACGTTGACCTCCCTTGCCGGTATCAGCGGCCAGACTAAAAAAATGCAAGCAAATAAAAAATCCTCCTTGGAGATAGCAGTGAACTTCTAACTTACCGAGTACGGGCGAAATCTAATGGATAGACGAAGCACAATGAAGTTGCTCCAGCGGCACCACCGGAAGCCAAGTTTCCCATGAAGTAACGCCAGAACTGGGTGTTCTTGTCAACACCTCCCAAGAAAACCTATTCAGTTGAGAGATTACATATATAAAATCCTGGCCAAGACACTAGGCTGATAATGTGACACATACTTGCTTGTACTTATCCTTGAAGGCGAAGTTCAAAGCTTGAGTTGGGAAATAACGGATGACGTTAGCCATGTTACCACGCCAGTATGAAGCAAAGCCTTGTTCTTTTGGAATGCGGACAAAGCAATCAACCATGCCCTTGTATTGTTTGTCGGGTGTGATTTGTTTTGAAATGTGCTGCACTTGCAACAGCAATTTCACACGTTCAATTGGGGCGACTGCAGTTTTGGAGATTGCAGCGGAGATACCTCCAGCAGCAAAATCCTTAGCGAAACTCACGGGATCAAAATCCTTACCCATATTGCTGCAAGCAAAAACAAGAAATTAATTAAAATGTTTTTGATATACATATTTAGTTGTCATCTATATTTTTACAAAAATACATTTTTATTATATTTTTTATATATATTTTATTTATATTTTTCCCTGAACTATTCGGAAATGGGAAGTCTGATTTGTTTCTATTGACTATTGAATGTGTTTTGGATTTGGCCAACAAGTGAATGCTTGACATTTTTAGGTGTCAAACAACCGAAGGCATATTTCGTTGTCCATGGACATTCATGGATTTAAGTCATGCCTTGGTCTTTTCCTTTTGCTTGCTTCCTTAGCAGGCAGTGAGTATCTTACTTTTTTTTGATTCGGAATGAAACTAAGAACTGTTAAACTAGCTAAACGAACAGCAAGTTTGATTCATTCTTTCTCAATAGGCGTTTTTTATTTTACCCACATAACAAAAAAAAGTTCCATCTGCTTGTGTCTCTAGTTATTCCCACTCTCAAAATCGATTGAAAGGCAGTCCGCATTGAAATCTATTCAATGTATTTGTAGGTATAGTAAAGTCAAATCCATCGGAAATTGTTGAGTTTCCGAAATTAAAAGTCAAATTCGAAAAAAAGAAGATTGGTTACACAACCAAAACAGTTAGATAAAAAAATTGATATTTGCTTTATCTTTAGAAGACCTTGATTCAAGCAGTTTATGTAATCGCTCAAAGGCTCATACGAAAAAGCACTTTTTCATCAACTCATGACGTGAAGTCATGCAACAACAACGCCCACATGATTTTATTCAAAGTCATGCAAAGCTTATTTTTTAGCATAAAATATTTCCACAAACAATTCAAATCACCATCTAATATACTAATAAGACATGAAATTAAATTAGCGTCTGGGCCGCGTTTATGTAACTTGCCACCTCCCGACCAATGTACAATCAGTTGATGACGTAACAACCAATTTATAGCTGTAGACGTTTTTTTTTATCGCTATTCTAACACCAACCACGTGTTAACTAACACTCCCGTTTACTTCAAATGGATTCATTCTAATCATGGCCTTCCTACCAAGTCTCACTTATTATAATCAGTTTGATTTTTTTTTTTTTTTCACAAGCACTCAAATTTGTTGCATAACCAAGATGGATAATGAAGAATAAAAAATCCTTAAAACTATGGTTTACACCGAGCTTCGACTGAAATCGCTCCTTTATTCGATTGAAATTCATTTGAATTGAATTGAATTCAAAACCAGTTAAATGTAGTAAATATTACAATATATGTAATTGCTATTTGAAAGATTATATGTACCTATTTGTTTAATTTATCACAGAGCAGTAGAAAATTATTCACAACACTTCGACTTCGGTCCGGCAACTGATTTGCTTTTTGAAAAATTCCCAATTGCTAACCGAGATATACACTCAAAGTTCTACACACAAGCACAGTCACATATACGACGAAAGCGACACGACCGAGAGAACTGTTCTTGAATCTATTTGCAGAACCGTCAAGTTTAGGTCTTTCTCTCTCGCTTTTTGTGCCATCAACTTATCGCCTTCATGCGCATTTCAAATTGTGCCAATGGCAAATGCGTCGACTTTTGGCAAACGCACGTAAAAGCTCTATAGAATTCCACATCTATTCTTATCAAGAAGAAGAAGAAACACAAAAGGTACCTATGAGGACGTCTATTTTTTTTTTTTTTCGATAACGGGTTACATAAGTTAGTTAACGACACATTCAAAGCGATAGGAGGTGGCAGGTGGCTGATAATTTTACAGCACGTTTGAGCTTTTCTTTTTCATTGCAGAGCTTCGCTTTATAATTGATTGATTAAATTATCATTTCGCCGAGTGTGTCATTTGACATAGCAGCGTGTGCTCTCTGTCTAGAAAAGTGCGTGTAATAAAAATTAGCTTTTCAGAATGAAACATATGGGACAATATTAATACAGAATTTGTCAATAAACGCTTTATGTAATCACAGAAATTATTTCCAGCTTTCTGCGCGCCCTGTAGTCATAAGATGTATGTCGCGTGCAGACCAGGAAGTAAAACCAGCTGCATTTATTGGAAAAAAAGTACATTGCTAATGGTATTTCCATGATTTGCTGATGATATAACAATAGACAGACTTCTTAAACGAATACGTAACTATGTGGAGCATCGATTTTTGTTTACACAACTTTTTTATGGTTTTTTCAAGAAAAAAATAATGACTCTTCATCTAGGTGCACCGAAAGCCATACAACTTTGAGAAAAGTCGTAGGTCTTGTGCCACATTTTGTGTTATCATTTGATTGATTCAGATACAAAGTGTTTTGCAAGTATACCTAGAAGAGGCCTTTTTTATTATGTTCAAATGATCTATATAGATTATGGATTTCCATGGTTTACAACAACAGTTGGATCACGTACTGTTGTTGTAAACCGTGGAAATCAATGATCTATATAGATCATATGGGTAAAATAAAAAACGCCTAATGTATTAAAAACCCAAGTAGCCCACTTTAAATATTTAACCGATGAAGGTTAATCTCTTTTCTTATCTATAACATAAAGTTGCACTCGATTGACTATTGTGCATAGTTGTGCATAGTCTTATCTTCATAAATAATAGAATACATACATTTGACATAAAACACTTTTTAAGGAGGTTTTTTGTAAAGGGTCTATTAACCAAAAAAACAAGAGGTAAGAAGGATTTCTATAAGGATTTTCTATAAAACAATGCTTACCCCATTTAAGATTGCAGCTTAAATCTTGTTTAGGCTTTTTGCAAATTAATAATGAAATGGTTTCATTATTAGGTTTGATTTGTTGCAAATCTATGCCATCAAAGCAAAGTAAAGTAGACAAATGCTCAATACCAATATGCAGAATGACTTGCTTTGCACAGCATTCATACGACAAAGGCGTCCAGTCCCGTGAGCTCAATATGTATATATGTACATTTATCTCACTTTTAAAGTAAAGTTTAAAAGTGTAAATCTCAATAGAGTAACGTTCATTAAAACCATTAAAACTGAACTATTCCAAGTCTTTCCTCTAGCCATATCCTTCATACTTTGTTGGAAAATGATCGACAACAGAATGCAAACAAAATTTTTTAACAGTCTCATGGCACATGGCATCGATTTGATAACAAATTGCATCAGTGAATAACTCGTGGCACTCGAAGCAACGTCAGCTGACGAAAACACAACAAAACAGATCGTGTATACTATGCCAATTACTCACAAAATAAACTAGACGTACTATTCTGAACACCCCCTATTTGATCTTGTGATTTGTTTACTATACAAAAAGAAAATGGCTTCCCTCGTTATGTCACTATGTAAAACATATTTGCATCTGCGCATGGCGTCTATGAGAACAAAGTTGTTAAAACTTTGCACCTGTAAACCCATAACTACGTCACAACAGCATAATTCAATTCGGATCTAGGTGGGAAGGTTTGTTCGTTATATGACGAATCTCTTTCCTGTTTGATTTTTTTTTCTGGCAAGCACAGGACCCTTTTTGATCTGGTTTGTTGTGTTCAGTAAATCGAGGACGAAATCAAATACATAATGTATTATTTGAACAGTAGCTAGCTAACCCACAAATGGACTGACAAAACTAACCACAATTGTACTTCGATAAGTAGCTTCACGTACTAAGGTGTTAGGGAAAAATGCAATAATAGACAGGGGTAGCGCTCTAAGCCGCATAACTACATAATTATAAATGCACATGTCTAGAAATTAAACCTTTGTCTTCTTTGAGTTTAAACAACACATAATACCTACACACATCCATCCATACCCATCTTTCTAGATAGGTAATTACACAGCTGGAAAGGAGTCTGGACTGAGTCTGATGATAATTTAGTGGCTTAGTTTGAGATATGCATAATAATCATTTTTTACCTTCATGTTAAATACTTTATAGGTCACAATGGTTAATTTTATATGGAAAATTGTGCCACTGTTAGTTTGTAAAATCTAACCTGGACACTAAAAATGATTATAAATACTTATCGCGGACTCCCTCTGACTGTTTCTAAAAGTTTTTGTTGTGTTTCTCGTAACACCCAGGCAACTGAAGCGAGAATCATCATTCCAAGCCTTTTCATATTCCATCCAAAATTTAAATTACTTAAAAAGAGCAATTTAGGTATGAATCAAATAAATGCGTACAACCAAATACGTTTGTTGTTCAACGAAAACTTCAGAGCAACCGTCGTGCTATTACACGAAACACTCGCTTAATTAAAGCAAGTCTGGGAACCGGCAACACAAAGCCGATAGTCGATGAACTTGAATTCCAATATGTAAGCCTGGGCATGTGAAACGTTAGTGCTTTCAAGCACCCACCGCCATCCGCCACAATCAACAGAAATTTCTTCAGTTAATCGAATTTATTAATTGGTCAACCACAATTTTTTCGATTATCGTGCTGCCTTTTTTCTAAAGGGAATTGCATAAGTTTCTGCTTAAAACTAGATCGCAGCATTCGTTTTGGTCACATGCCCAATATTACACTACAATCCAAAGCAACTTTCCACCCTAAATTCAGTTCTGAATGACCGAAAGTTAAGAATCAATGTCATGTTCTTTCTCACTTCTCTAAGGTGGCTAAAGCCGTGAATCTTCGAAAACATTTGCCATTTAAAAGGACCAACTATAACAAGTACAAGACTACAAACATTGCTTTTAAAATTAGCTTACACGCGCTAATGTCCAATTTCAAGGCTGATTCTATTTTATTCTAGGTAGGTACCTACGGCGAAATACTTTTACTCTCTTCGTTTTGGAACTTAAGTTAAGTGGTTGCCAAAAAAGAGAGAGAGAAGTGCACGACAGTAGACTGTTTCTGTTTCTTTCGATTTCTCTTACATTTTTTTTCGCAAATCGTCCGTTTAGCTCTTTCATTGTGGTTTTAAAGAATTCCAGTTTGCATTCCATAGGAAAGTTAAGGAAATATGTATACGATCGAAGTACAACAGAAACAGACCATCATTTTTACAAGATCTACCAACTCCCTTACATAATAAATTTATGAACAACACACGTTCGTAAAAAATGCGATTTCGCAGTACCTACACGCAAATATATACCGAGAGCGAAGCGACACATGACACGGGCTGACGTAGTTAAAATGGCCGAAGCTCTACAAAAATTTCATACTCAGTCGTCACGTGTCACTTTCTTTTAAAAGGGATTTACTAAATAAAATTAAAAAACTAATCATAAGGTAAAAGGCAGAGACAATACTTGTATGGTTTGTCTATGGTAAAAGGTTTACCAATTAAACGTTAAAGAGATTCAGGTTTGTACGATATTGGCTTTTATGGTTGTATAACCGAATTAATTGTTTTGCAAGCATGCGTCATAGAAATTAGCAAAAATTGCAATTTTACCAGGGCAAGTAGCCAAGCTGCAACTAAAATTATTGCAATTGAAGTGTCAATTGAAGTCAATGCAACTCACATCTAGTGCCATTCTTTGACAAGAAAATTTTCAATGAAAAGTACAATACAAAAAAAAAAAAACGACCACTCCTCGACTCGGTGATTTTGTATTCAAATTAGTCCATGACCAAAACTAACCCAATTTCTAATTATAAATTTACATTTAAATTAAACAATCGAAACAATGTCAAGAAATTTAAAAGTAGAGAAGTCGAAGAGAAAAGAAAAGAAAATTTGTTACATAATCCACCACTTTCATTGGCCGTACGAGCGTCCGATGGATGAAAATCAATTTTCGCCAAACACTTGTCAAGTTTGGCACACTATCAATCACACTTATTTTTTGTTTATAAATTTACAATTTTATAAAAAGAATTTGTTCAATATATACCTGTATTTAGTTTATTTCAAAACGTCACAATTTCAAAAGAACTTCAAAGAGAAAATGCAATTTTCTTCTTCGGTGTTTGACAACTCGCGTGCTCACTTGATGACCGCGGTTCTTAAAGTGATGGAGGAAACAAAGCAAAATGGTGAAAAATGGGTATTTTTAGCATCAATGCTTGCGGTTCATTTTGGAATCGGAAGTACCAACTATGAGATATAGAAAGAAGATGCCTTCAAAATGATTGAGTTTAGTAGAGAATAGAGAGTCGTCATATATAAAATATTTATGTTAGTTCGTTTTACACAGTTCGTTTTCGTTTGTATAAGTTCTAAACATCATCTAAGGGCTGTAATAAAAATGCAGTTTTTGTATTTTCCAAGAACAATGAATGAATGAAATAAAAATATAGAAACAAAACATTTCCATAGGATATCTTAAATACTTAGAACAAACCATTATTACCTATATAAGACAAATCGAAATTAGGTGAGTGCAAGACTGAATTTATAGAAACAGAATGTGGTAAGTGAAAAGCACGATCCACTGAACGGAGTATTGAACATATTGCTTATGCCACATTGCCAGCACATGAATGAGCAATATTTCATTAGCTTGCCATCATGTATTTAATTTTCATAGAATACACATAATATGACATCATTAGCATGCTACTCGTATGAACTGGACAATGCACAGAATGTCATTTTTATAGCATGGTATTTGTCGCCCTTTCCACACAAAATGTTCATAGAATGCTAAAGCCAGGCTATCAAATATCGCTCGTGGAGGAATTATATTAGTTAACAATAAATAAATAAAGCTAATAAAGAGCTTGTGCTTGGAACTCGCCCGGGCTACGAAAGATTGAGGTAGGATAAGTTGAGTTCTAAAATAATTTGAATCGGTTTAAAGGCCGGCACGTCATACCACGGCATACCAAACCAATACCAACCATGAAATGATTTGGTATGAGTGAGTTCGTAAATGATACAATTTGACTTTTATATAAAAATGTTTTTTTTTCTTCAAATATTATTTGAAAATAAAGCTGTAATTTGTATTACATACTTTATAAAATCTAGACAAAGAAAAAAAAATTGTTTTTGATCTTACTAGTAAGACCATCTTAGGACAAACTCGTAGTGGGATAGAAAGTGGTGGTGCGATTTCCTTTCTATTAATTAGTATGATTATATTCAGGTTTTAAAATGTATCTAACATATTAACTATACTTTAATCCACCCAGTATGCTCCTGTCGAAATATTACAAATAAACTTATTCACTAACTAACTATCATCAATCAAATTGAACCATCATGGCTGCTGAGGTCTGACTCATACTTATCTCTAAACGATGCTCTGGAAATTGTCTGCATCTGCAATTTGTGTCAAATAAGAAGTATTGCAGTGTCATGCATGACTCTAATAATAAATAATTCGACAGATGGTAAATAAAGGCATTATCTTAATGTTTGCTTAAGTACTTGAACGACAAGTTAGGCAAGATAACACGCCTCACTGCAGTGCTGGTGATTAAGTAGGTTTTCTCGATTAATTTCAATGGAGGTTCTAGTATTTGGTTCAGCAATTGTCGATTTTATTTGGTAATAGCCTTATTTTTCACCTGATCTTAAGTGGATTTAATGACACCGTTTCCAGTTATGTTCCCCGTCTGCCGAAGGCTGGTGAAACATTGCATGGAAGCTCATTTGCGACTGGATATGGTGGTAAAGGTGCTAATCAATGTGTGGCAGCCGCTAAATTGGGTGCTAAAACTACAATGATTGCCAAGGTTGGCGATGACGCTTGGGGTAAGAACTATCTGGATCACCTTCAAGAGGAAAAAGTGAACACCGAATACATCAAGATATGTCCTAATGAAGTAAGCATTTTTGTCATAATCACTATAAAGATAAGCATACGCATTTTGTAGACGACAGGAATAGCTCAAATAAGCGTAGCTGATGGCGGAGAAAATAACATTGTAATTGTAGCTGGCGCAAATAACTGTCTTTCAGCAAACGATGTGAAAAAGGCTGCAGAGCTATTCAAGACATCAAAGGTAGCCTTGGTTTTATTCCCCCGCACATATATTTCATTCCTCTTCATTTTATCAAAGATTCTTATATGCCAATTGGAGACGCCCATTGAAGCAACAATAGCCGCTCTTAAACAATTCCAAGGTATATCCATTCTAAATGGTGCACCGGCTTTAGAGGACACTCCCGCGGAACTGCTGCAATACTCGTCAATATTTTGTGTCAATGAAAACGAGGCAGAATTGATAACAGGCTTTCCAATTAACAGCATAGGGTATGGTTTTCTTAAAAAAACTTCAACCCATATAATCAACTTATTTTACAGAGATTCAAAGGCAGCTTTAATACGTCTAATTGAAATGGGTGGCAGCACAGTTATCATTACTCTTGGTCCTCTTGGCGCTGTGTACATGAAAAAAGAAAACACTCAAGAAGTTATTCACGTTCCATCGCCAAAGGTAGACAAAGTTATTGACACCACTGGCGCTGGTGACTCATTCATTGGTTCTTTGGCTTTCTACCTAGCAACTCATCCAGAACTGCCACTGCATCAGCACATTGGTGCTGCATGTAAAGTGGCTTCCTATTCGGTGCAGCATCCAGGTACACAATCAAGTTTCCCTGACGCCAAGAGTATTTCAATTAACTTTTCTGAAAAGCAATTCGGATGGACCGCCCATTAAAGACATGCGAAGCTGGTATATACATTATTCTCCATCTATATTTGTCACAAAACAGATTATATGATACACATTTGTCAATGATTTTCCAAATACAAAAGATGAATCGATAAATTATAAAAAAGTTAGTCTATTAATGTTTTTTTTTTTATATATCATATAATATTAACACATATTGGTGGTAGAAAGTTTTATTTTTTCCCAGATTTTTTAATGCCACCACCGATGAGTGGTCCCTTTTGAGCTGCCTTCTGCTTTGCCTGCTCCAATGCTTTCTGAGCATCCTTCTGCTTTTGTTTGAAAGCCATATCATTTTCGTCTATGTCTTTTTCACCCTTTTTGGGGGCTTTTAATGGCTTTTTCTTACCACCTTCACGACCAGACATTTTCAAACGTTATATGGTTAACCTAAGGTGAAGCGAAATTTTATTTGCATTGCTTTTTTTACGAAAGCATTAAAAAATAATCACCAAAATTTAATCCAGATTCCAGACACTCAAATTTGACACTACACTCATGCATGGGCACATGCCTAGGCTAGAAGACATTTTCGGAAGATGGTACTAGATTAGTTATAAAAGTACTAGAATCTATCACAATGGTTTCGATCTCATCATCGGACGTGAGTGTCCATTTTCGTACAATCGAATTTAGAATAGGAATTAAAAAATGGGCCAAACATTATTATTAGCCGTGTTTTTTTGAGCTTCGATCTCAGCAAAGCAAAGTAAAGTAGGATTTTTATTATTTTGGCATTCGTCCCAAAAATAATATGACATGACTTACAATTTCATGACGTGTCGTAAATCCTCAGGACAGTTAGGTAGACTGTTGGATGTTGTTAAAATGTATGTATATAATCCAGTCTGAGACCGATAATATAACCAATTTTTGTTATTATGGGAGTATTAGGTAAATAAAATCATATCGCTTAAGCTGCAATCATCTTGTGTTCCTTTTTTATGTGATTGACAAAAATGTTCACCGTATCCATGAGTCGAAAAAATACAATATTACGTTTTTGTTATAAAATTTGACATCTTGTCGACATCACAATGTATGGGATCGTGACGTATCTGCGTATGGTAAAGAACGCACAGAGTAGGTACTTGTGGTGAAATCTTCAACAGCGTCATGACTATGGTTTGCTTTTTGACTTTAGCTCTTGGTTCGTAGGCAGGTACCTGCTCGCAAAGATTACGACTGTGGCAGGGATATCCCGGTGAGTCGTAACATCATTTAACAGAACCAAAGAGAGACACTTTTTTTCCGAATTCTGAAATGAGTTAGTTACACTATATTATATGGTCCAATAACATACGTATGGGATCACATTTAAAACACTAATGTGGCAAAAAACTGCAAAATCATTTGACATAACAGCTATATTACCCGAAGATATCTTTTACGACACCTTTATTAATGGTGTAGTTCACAATCAATAAAATTGCATTCAGTGGTAGAGCGCAGAACTACCAAGAACTCTTAGGTCCAGTCCTCGGAAAACACAAACAATAGCTTGGGTAAGTTATCCCTGTTGATAGCTAAGTGAGCAAAAGCAGTACGAGGTCTCAATGTTGTTATAAACCACGGAAATCAGTGATGTAGATCAATTGCGTAAAATAAAAAAAAAACTATAGGATTAAATTATGGGTCTCTTTAATCATCCCAAAAGAATGGTTACAAGAAGCTGAGCCTTGCGGAGCTGCTATATTTAGTCGGTGTAAGGGTTATCTTTTATTCATGCTTCTGATTATACAAAATCAGTTTATTTCTTTCAATGTAAGCAACCCCTCAGTCGATTCAGTCAAAATGTAATTTTACAAATGAACGCATCCCGCAAGGTAAGGCCAAAAAGAAAAACACTATAAAAACGTTAACTTTCAAAATAAAATTTATTTATTTGTAATGAAGATGGTGAGTTATAAATGTTGATAACAATATATATATTTATATTGACATTGACCCTATAAGAAAGCGTCGCCAATAGAGAATTCCCCAAGAGTGGCTTACTTTTATTACTTTGTAAGAAAAATACAATATTTCTGTAATAAATACAGATGTTCTGCACTTTTTTAATTATTGTTTTTTTTTTTACAAGATGTACTTTTTTAAATATAAAAATTTGCCTACACTTCAATGGGAACGACACTGTTAAACTAAATATTTTACATCTTCCGTTATACGTAAAAATTAAAAATTAAAATGTTGACGTCCTAATAACCTCTATGCTGTTGCTAGACTGTGTTGGCGGGCTCAACAAACTCGTGCACCAAGTCGAGTTCATCAATGAGCTCGAGCAGAATTTCGATATCCTCAAAGGTCTTGACAGTACTCGGCGCACCAATGAGTCGAACGTTCTTTCCATCGATATTCGTAAAGAAAGTTTTCATTTTGAATATGACTGCCCGATCGTATGGCATTCGGGTTTTCGACTTTTTCTGCGTCATACGACGGAACATTACACACGATGGTTGGTATTTCTCGCGATCTTGTTCGGGTATGGATTGGTCTGATAGATCGCCGATAAAGGGGATCATAGGAGTCTTACTTGTCACCTGTGTGGAAAGCTTGTAGACAGTTACCTTGGTGCTCCAGGCGGTCGATGGGAGCCGAATCGATTTCACCGCATTGGCGAGGGTGATGAGCGGGATATCAAGCTGGTTCTTGACCACAGGTTCCTGTCTTTCGGGGATATTAATGACATACCACGTTTCGAAGCATGTGATTTTCTTGATGAGTTTGTTACCCTGTCGCTGGACGAATACCTTCTCTGGGGGGAGTTTCCGTGGTAGAGCTGGTTTCATCGGGATTAGCTTGTTGGCGCCAACGTTTTCCTTTACCATTTGAGTTTTTTCTATGGGGTCGTCGGTGGGTTCCAATTGCACATCATTATCTAACTTGCCGAGGATCGGCCTAACTGGATAAGTTCGCTTAGCGACGACTGAGTTCAGGATACGTGGCGCTGGTTTTTCTGCGACTGCTTGGACTGGCTTCCTCACTGGTGGTGAAATCGCCACACGAGTTTGATTCTTGGGTTCGGGTTTAGATTCGAGGTTGTTATTAAGAATCGTCGATATGGGCTTCTTGGGGGGAAACGGAGTGCGTGGAAGGGGATTACGTAACTTGACGGGGTCTATTTTTTCCGAAAGGATCGTGGTATGTCCGGTTTTACGACGATTCACCTTGTTGATTGAGTTGGGTGATGTTGTGCCCTTTTCTTCATCGGTGTTCTTTTGTATGAGACAGTCGCCCTTTTTGTTGATGATGTCATGAATATTGACTATTGTAAATGTTGGCATTGTTTCAAAGTCATCCTGGGTACTCGCAGAATCAACCGATTCTATGTATTTCACTGCAGCTGATGCTGCTGATCCAGGCGATCGCCTCGCGGTTTGTGGAGATTTGATAACTTCCTTTTGCGTTTCCTTGGTGGCAGACGCTTGATTTGATTTAATTGCATTAAGACCTTGAAATGCCCTTTTCTGATTAAACACGCTTGAGGCTGCTGGCGATTGATTTCTAGGCTTCACCAAAGTTCGGGCTAATTTGTTGATGTCGCCCTTGACTACTGACAACGGTTTGGGGTCATTGGCATCATACAACGCAATGTTAAGACGTTTATTTCGTGCTAGAATTGATTCTACAGGCTCCAAATCGCTATCAATTTCTTCTAGTTTCCGCTTTTTAGCTGGTTGCTGCTGAACCACTGACGGCACAGTCCGTTGTGGGGGGGTTTGTTGGATAATCTTTCTCTGTTCAACTTTGGGTTTTGCAAATGGCTTCAAGACTGGCGGAGGGTAATATTTTTTCTTTGGTCGTCCACGCTTCGGACCTGAAACTGGTGAGTTGTTAAAAGACTGGGGAGTGGCCCTCATTGGGCGCTTCGGCCTTATATCATCATTTTCGGAAAAATCTGAGCTGTCCCCTTCCAGCATAAAAGCGTCATCATCATCGACGTCCTCATCATTAGATTCGCTTCCAATGCTGGTATCACCCAGGTCATTGTAGAAATCCTCATCCGATTCATTTGCATCTGTATCTTCATATGTTATGCTTCCTTTGGTTCGCTTTGATTTTGCTTTGGGGGTTATGATGTCCGCATTCGAGTATTTTGGGTTGGGTTTTGGAGCCCTACGTGTCCTTGTTGACGCCACGGTTGTATTGGGGTCTGGCACTTTTTTCACAATGTGACTGGGTGTATCCCGCAAACTTTGCTGCACTTTTTTCACAGCCTGGGGACTCTGTGGTCGTGTTTTAGAAGCTGGACCTGGTTTATTCAGTGGTCGTTTCTTGGAAGCTGGACCTGGTCTATTCAGTGGTCGTTGGTTAACTTTCTGCATAGGTGGACTTGGTGTGTTTAGTGCAAGTTGAAGTGCTTTCTGCACAGCTGCACTTAGTGGTATACTCTGCAGACGATCTTGTACTTTTCTCTCGACAGAAACCGGCGTATGCTGCACTTTTTTCACAATTTTATTGTGTATTTTCGCAGAGCGCCCTGGATGTCCTCTTGAAATTTCACTTGATGTATTCGGCGAATGTCCTGCAAGTTTCTTTACAACTTGGCTTGACGTATGCTTTGCACGTTCTTGGAATTTGTTTCCAACTACACTCTGTGTACTCTGGCTAAATTGTCGCCCTTTATGCAAAACTTGACTTGTTGAATTCAGAACACGTTTCTGTAAAGGGGCAGTTAACTTTCTATTTGCGGGCAAACGCTCCAGTGATGATAATGACGCTAGCTTGGCCTTGCCCACTTTTGCCAGACGCACAAAACACGGTTTAGTCTTTTTCTGTTCGACGAGTGTCTTTCGGGGTTTTCGACCCACACGCATTGTTAAACTTCTCACCTGAAATTAAATAATTAAACGATTTTAAAACTGATTATTTCTGCAAAATTTTGTTAAAATTTATGAAATACGATTTCTATTTTCACTAAAATTGGAGGCTACGTACTGTACGTGCGAGCTGATGGGAGAGAATTCCCGCGCTGTAATTTAATGTAATAATACAGATCGCAAGGGAATTATTTTATTTATTTGTTTTGAATTCAAGCCACTATTTTTTCCCTAGACATTTGACTTAATTTTAATAAAATAGTTCCACTCGCGATAAAGATTTATGCGATTTATTTTTAACTTAAATGATTTTGGCTGACCAAATACAAGCAACGCTATTATGACATTTTTCCAACGCACACACAGTTCAGTCAAACTCTACAAAAGTCAAATTAGAAACAGCCATGGCCGACGGATTACATTTTATTTGGAGAGTTATTGCGGCTGTGTCCAATGAGGCAATAAATAGGGCATTCAATTTGCTTCCCAGGCAGATTAAGTTGGGTTTTTTATATCGTATTTTTCGATCATCAATTTTGTTATTTTATTAAGCCTGACAACACCTAGAATTTCTGCTTAAACAGGTAAAAGTCAGAGTTACTGATAGTATATGGAAATTTAATTTTATTGCCCTGGAGGCTTTTAGTTCGGTTCGACTGTTTTTGACATAAAGGAATCTGAGATCCCAAAATGAAAATAGATATTTTTATCAGAAAGAATAATTGAGTACCAAGATACACTTTGTATCGAAGTGCGGCAAGGAGATAGTTTGAGAAAGCTAATCAATTAAAATTATTATTTTTTTAAATTCAAATCCATGAAGCAATAGAGCAAACAGCAGGTTCTTATAGAGGCCAAACCTAGTAATTTGACTTTTTCAATGGGTTCAACCTGGAATCATTTGCTCAAACGTCCATTGCAGGCCTATTTATTGCCAGGTTGTTTTCCCATCAAAATTTATGAGCGTATTTAGCAGAGGCTTCATCGCAGGTTTCCATTCAAATTGTACTAATGTTTCATCAGCGGTAAGTATGTACAAAATAATTTTCCATATACAAAATAGATCGAAGAAATAACAATTCTAACTTACTTCTTCACCACACTGCTCATTTTTTACTTTTCCTTTATTTTTTTCTCTATCCGACAATCTTTTCTGCATACTTTTACCGACGCTTTGAACACCATCCGTAGACTTATTCGATTGTTGTGCTCGACATATTATTATTTTCATTCTGTTTTTGCTATCAAGGCGCCTCTTTAAGTTGAGCTGGCCCCATTTTTACAGTTGTAATTCTATCTACGTGGAAGGTATCACTAAATGTTGCTGGTCTATCTAGTGGACGATTCTATTTTTAAGCTACCTACTTAAAAATTCAAAAGATCAGCTAACAAACCTTGAACCAAACGTTGGATATCTAGGTACTTGATTTCAAGCTTTGAACCATATGCGCCTTCTTATTTTGTAGAGCTCAGTTTCTTCTATTGCTTTATTAAGAATGGGCAATTGAAAATATTTTATACCAGTTGTTAGGTCACTTCGGTTCAAACTCCCCAAGCCATAGCAATTCGATGGCATTACTCTCTAACAGGACTATTATTTATAAATACATACCTACGAAGTTTGTTTGGAGACGAATTGCGCGGTGGCAACCAAACAAAAAAATTAAACTGCAGCTGCTTGGTTGGTTTGACAATTTGGCGAAAAACCTCTTGCTTCTTGCATACATTGGAGAGTTGGGTGCGTTCAGGGGAATTCAATTCATTGGTGTAATAATAATTGTGGTCGAAGCAAAAGACAAAGCATTGTCCATTGAAGAAACAATCTATACTATTTTTTCTTGTTTTCTCGAAACATTTGGAATTTGCATGAATTTGGTTAGAATTACCAAGAAACAAATGTGCGCAAGTAAGTTAGCTAGCATACGTCGGTTAGCATTATTAATGAATGCGTATAGCATTCATTAGCCGAGTTTTTTTGAGCTTCGATCTCAGCAAAGCAAAGCAAAGTAAAGTAGGATTTTCATCATGCAATTACAACAACTACTTTGCTTTGCTGAGATCGAAGCTCAAAAAAACACGCCTATTGGCATACTGAGAAAATAATTGAAAGTCGCGACTGACTTTTGCACGCATGGTTGTTAAAATTGCCAGCAGCAAGCGAATAGCTAAAATGGAGAAATAAATATATTTTATTATTAAAAAAGTCATTAAGCAAACTTGTTCACCAATCACACTGCCAAAACATATTTTGTTGATATTTCTTCTAGTTTTTCGACTGGATTTTAATGTCGTTTTCGATTTGGCAAAAAAGATAAAATTTTTTTTTATCAGGATTGCTTTTTATATTTGATTTGCAAAAAAATATCAATCTATTTTATGTTATGTTCGATTTGGCAGCAGAAATCTGAAATCTCAGATCAAAATCTGAAAAGCCAAATCGAAAACGACATAAGACGTAATAAGATTCTAGTACATCGACAAAAATAAATTTTAGTGTAATAGATTATAACCTATGTAGAGATTTGTGGCAATTTACGAACAAAACGTCAATCATTTGGTGTCAAAAACCACAAAACTAAAAAAACCAAAATCATCAAAAAACGCAATCGTCATGGCCGCTAACCTACAGAGTGTTGAATCACTATTCAAGGAATTAAAAACAGAATGGACTAAAAAACCCCTAAATCTAAAGAAATGCGGTTCACTGCTAGATAGTTTAAAGGTATTTCCTAAATTTTGAAAAAACAAATTCTGTATACCTAACCACACTTTGAATTTTGCTTTACAGATTGCTCTAACAAAGCTGTCTTACTTGCCTACTAGTAATGCAAAGACTCCAAAGGAAGAAATGATCCTGGCTCGCGATGTACTTGAAATTGCTGTAGAATACAGTGTGGCAAGCAAGGATATTCCAGCTTTCGAGAGATATATCTCGCAGCTTAAGTGCTATTACTATGATTACAAGTAAGAAACTCCTTTGTCGTTGCAATGAATGATGAACTGTTTTCAGAAAATTTTGTATTTTTTCTCCCTAGACAAGAAATTGGCGAATCAACAAATATGTACAAGTTGCTGGGACTTAATTTACTATTCCTTTTGTCTGTGAATCGAGTTTCTGAATTCCACACCGAACTGGAGCTTTTGTCAGCCGAAATTATCCAAACAAATAAGTTTGTTCGTCCGATTTTGGCTCTGGAACAGTACATCATGGAAGGTCGCTATAATAAAATATTCCAAGCAAAGGTGAGAGAAGAAGTATAACTATACGACTGGGCACCGGTAGGCAGGCATTTTCTTTCGTGCTCGATATTCGTCCATTGCCATGTAGTCTAGAGAAAAATATGCATCATTACTGCCATGTGAACAATGAATTGGGCCAGTGAATGATTCACGTTAGAAAAAGTGAAGTTCAGGAAGTAGAAAAAGTCAGATAGGAAGTTGCTTCGCCAACTGTTTTGCCCAGGGATTGTACTGTACGTTGAACAAGTAGATATCAGCATGAATACGGAGCTTTTAAAAATGCAGATAGGTGAAAACATCGAAATGTTCAAGAGGACGCTCGACCGTCTGGAATCCCTTGCGACATTACAATATCAAATTATTGCCAGTCAATTTATCAATCAAATTACATTTTTTTCAGGACAATAAATAAGAAACAAAATGTGTTCATTCTTTTACAGAACAGTGCACCATCCGACATTTATAACTACTTCATGGACATGCTGTTGGAAACAGTACGCGATGAAATTGGTGCATGCATTGAAAAGTCCTACGAGAGGATATCTGTAAGTGAAGCAGCGAAACGTCTCAATCTCAAGACAGCAGCCGAAGTAAAGGCATTTGGTGTGAAACGCAACTGGAAACAAGCTGGAGATGTTTTCAATTTCATTGACAAGACCGCGAAGCCAAAGGAGGCATTGCCGTCTGTTGAATTGGCCGAGCAGGCAATTTTCTATGCGCGAGAACTGGAAATGATTGTCTAATAATGTTTTTCTAGCATTTTCTTCAAACAATAATGAAAACTATTTCTATGCGTTTGTTTAAACTTTAACTTTATATTTCATAAATAAAATATTCATCTGGAACAGCTGTTTTACTTTCGGTTTGCATTAGGTTGAGGGCATCGGTATTTGGCCATCTCGACCTCGGCTTCAAAATAGCTAATACGGCTGAAACAAAAGTATTCCGGTACTTTGTATTCTCCAGTTGCAGATGCACCTGGGCCCACTGGTTCTGTGGTTGGTTTCACACAACGGCTGCTCAATCCGGGTACGTTAGAATTGATGCCAGCTGGTGCTGATGGAGTGGTGGGTCCAGCTCCTGCTGTTTGACTATAGGCGCGGACAAGGTGTACTAAACGGGGCCTTAAGAACATGGTGAAAACTTCCGTTTATTATCGAACTAAAAGTGTGGAACAGAACAGCTAGGATGAATAATCACGTAATCGACTGTCAGTTTAAGTAAATTTATTTTTCATTTTCTTGACAGGTGTCAGTTTTGCAGAGATCTTCAAACTGTGAATAGAAAGAGAAGCAAAGAAATAAATTTTTGGAGAGATTTTAATAAAATAGTTTGTAAAGGTGAGTCGTGCGTAATTATTTTTTTATATTTCTTAGCCTACTATTTCTATAATTCACACTTGAGTTTGGAAGACGAGAGTTTAATTTGTTGAGTGTGGAGTGGAGTTAATTCCCAGTGCTAACTCCAACTTTGTAAAGAAGACGTTTCCTCCATTCAGGATGGTTCAGGAAGTTCGTCATGTTTTATTTGGGACATCTCTGTATGTAGACCCAACAACTGAAATGATAATGTAAATCAAATATCAGAAGCATTCAATAAATCAATAAATTTAATAAATTTGATATCATAACCACATTGTAATAGACTTCTTGAATATGTAGTCTAATCCGAACAGAATTCTCCTCAATCAACAAACCCGAGGCTCGAAGTCGAGCGACGAGGAAAGAGTGCGTTTCATGAAGGAATATAGTTTTATTTTTTTCATTTCTCTTTCTCTAGGTAGCCATTTTGGTCGAGTGCGTTGTAGTAGTGAAAAAATATTTTTCACAAATAATTTCTCGCTTTTGCTAATATTTCGTTTTGAAAAGTGCATTATTTTCAAATTCCAATAACACAGTTTTAATTTATTTTCATCTTAAACAATGGGAGCAGACGGTAAATATTAAAATTTGCCAAAAAAAAATATGTACCATGTACAAAATGAAAAATCGATGTGTTTTAGCAGACCGTGATAGACGCCGCCACCGATCTCGCTCGCGAGATCAGCAGCGCCGACGAACTTCCAGATCGCGTTCTCGTGAGCGTAAACGCCCCCCATCTCGTAATCGTCCTGGTCACAGGTCTCGTCGTCGTAAGCCATCACTATACTGGGATGTTCCGCCACCGGGCTTTGAACACATAACCCCACTACAATACAAAGCTATGCAAGCCGCAGGACAAATTCCCGCTAATGTGGTTGCAGATACACCTCAGGCAGCAGTTCCTGTTGTAGGTTCCACCATCACTAGGCAGGCACGTCGCTTATATGTGGGCAACATTCCGTTTGGTGTTACGGAGGAGGAGATGATGGAGTTCTTCAACCAACAAATGCATCTATCTGGTTTAGCGCAAGCAGCCGGCAATCCGGTACTGGCTTGTCAAATCAATTTGGATAAGAATTTCGCCTTCTTAGAGTTTAGATCGATCGACGAAACAACCCAGGCAATGGCATTCGATGGGATCAACTTTAAAGGGCAGAGCTTGAAGATTCGCCGGCCCCACGATTATCAGCCGATGCCTGGAATGACCGACAGTCAACCGATTAATGCTCCAACCAATGATTTCCACTGTACGTTGAAATTACATCCTATTGGAATCACTTGATATTAATTGGTTGGTTTTGTTTTATTGCAGCCGGAGTCATTTCAACGGTTGTTCCAGATTCGCCACATAAAATATTCATTGGCGGCCTACCGAACTATCTCAATGAAGACCAGGTAAGTGTTTGGGACGCTATAAACGAAGGTTTTCTTTTCGATGAAATTCAGATTACAGTAAATAGTGTAACAAGTTTATCATATTTTTGGACAACATTCTTGGTGGCATGGACTCAATTCAATTGCAATTACACTTGATATTGGGCAATGGGGAACTCAGAAAAGCAAAGCAAATCGGGGAACAAAATTGATGTCTCTTTTTTTTTTATTAAGTGTTGGATGTTTTGCAGGTTATTTAGGTTATCTGTGCGGCGGCAGTGTATAGTTCTGGTTCGTGGTATTCAAACATTTTCTTTGTTCTTCTACAAGCATTTCAGTGAATGGAATTAATTGCAACACCCAGGGTAGGTGTTGCCTATGGCGGCGCGGTAATTTCTGTTTTCAGGACTTTTTTTTCGAAAACGCTGCGGCTGTGCGCGCAAAAGCAACCAATTTTAGAGTTTCTGATTGATTTGATCTGTTACTTGTGTTTAAAAAACAGATTTTCGTAAAATAGTCGAGAAAGCATAGAGTACACCTTGTAACGGAAAAAAAAGCGTAGAGTAGTAAATTCTTATTTATGAACGAAATCCTGATTCGAAACGTTGGGTTCATGACAGAACTATATTGGTCCGCTTGTCGTCCTTATCACTTATTTTTCTGTCCCAAATAATAGAGCTTATTAGTTATGCCCTTGGTGGGGCTCTAATTCGGGGTGGATCCGAGTCTCAAACACAAAAACCGCCGATAAAGATACGCTGGTCTTTCACTAACTGCTTTGTCCGTCTGAATTGGATGTCTAAATGTTGAAGCCATCGCAGGCACTTCACAGTTTTCTGTAAAATCTCGGTGAGCATAAACTTGTACTTTGCCATAAAAACATAAGGATGGATATACCATCAGCCAATTCTTCCGTGATCTCGTATGCAACAACGGACAGAGTCCTTTGATGCCCCGTAATTGTAGGTTCTTTTACTTGGATACCTTTTCCTGGAGATATAATATTCACTTTTGAGGTTTCAAGTTTAACCGCGTTAAAAATGCAGGCCTTTGTTTTGGTGGGTGCGTTTCCTAATCTCTAAAATTGGCGACAAGCTAGGTTAGTGTTTTCTTGTGTTTATTCTGAGGACTATATTTTCGTAATCAATTCGCCTATGATAGGTATAAAGTTAGTTAGCAAACGGTAAATAGTATACAAACCGTTCGAAACCTCTTTACGTTTTTAAAAAACGCAGTTCAACTGTTAGTTGCTGACAATTCATTGGTTGGCACCACCGTTTTATGCAAGCAAAACTTATATTTTAGGTACATCTCGTAGAAAACAAAAAGAAACCTCAAAATTGGTTGCTTTATAATATACGATATTAACATTCTGTGCAGCAACAGCAGCAGCATTACTATAGAATAAAAAACAAAGCGTCTGCGTCGCCTCGCCTTGTATACCTATATACACCACAATATTCGGATTTTCGTTCCGTTTGCTGCGGGCACGTTCGGTTATTGAATTCAAATCATGTTTGTGTTTTTTTTCACGTTTTGTAGCGGTTTACAGGTTTCCAAGACACATGCGTACAAACTATTCACAAAGTGACCGGTATACTCTTCTTTTCTTTATTGCAGCTGTTTGATTTTTCAGCTAATTGTTTCAGGAATTGTTTTATTATTTTCTATTTTACAGCATATATACAAAACAAAACCAAGAGAAAACACGAAAAAATCAATTAAATTTATTTAAAAACTAAAACAAATTCATTCCAAAACCAAACGATACTGATAATATGTTTCATTGTGTTGTTGTAGCTTAGGTTGCGCGATGCTCTTCCTTCCCCTGTTTTATGCGTTGTTACCGTAGTACACATTATAACGCTGTTTTAAAGATTGATTCTTCAACCAGAAAATATGCATAAAACCAAACCGCAAAAAAGGCAAGTTAAAAATAAAAATTAAAAAAAAAAAAAAAAAAAAAACAATTTCAGCCAACCTGCAATACAGACAATAAATCACAGCCCATTGACTGCTACTGCCGTATTAAATTCATGAACTCCTCTGTGTAGAGATTGAAAAAAATAAAAATAAATAAATTCAAGGTACCCAATAGGATAACTTAATACGTGTGCTTTGATTCCTTGATTTGGTACGCGAGGGATTTTTTTTTTTGTAAACTAAAACTAAATGCAAACAGTGAGAACGAACTGTGAGGTTAGAGCAATGGTGAGTAATGTAGTGTTGAGTGATATTGTGTCTTTCCTGAGAGGAGAAGGGTGATTTTTTAAGAGGTTTAGAACTTTTTTTAAAAAAAAAAACACAAAAAATTCGAAAAAATGAATGAAATATTTATTTGAATCGATAGTTTGAACCTTGCAATTTAATGTTTAAAGATAATTTCATGCAAATGTTGACCGCGGCTGCGTCTCAGGTAGCCCATCCGCTGAGTCCAATTTTGGTCTACTCTTTCACACATATCGGCCGGTATCTCACGAATGAATGCATGGATGTTGGCTTCCAGTGCGTCAATCGAAGCGGGCTTGTCCCTATACACATTAGCCTTGGCATACCCCCACAAAAAATAATCTAATGGTGTCAAATCGCACGATCTGACCGGCCCGAAACGTGAAATTAACTGTTCACCAAACTCGCCTCGCAATTGCGCCATTGTTTCGCGTGCTGTGTGGCATGTGGCACCGTCTTGTTGAAACCACATATCATGCAAGTCAAGAACTTCCATTTCGGGCAAAAAAAAGTTTGTTATCATCGCTCGGTAGCGTTCACCATTGACAGTAACGCTGCGATTCGCATAATCTTTGAAGAAATATGGCCCAATAATGCCGCCGGCCCATAAACCGCACCAAACAGTGGCTTTTTCGGGATGCATTGGTAGCTGTTGCAATGCTTCTGGCTGATCTTCACTCCAAATGCGGCAATTTTGCTTATTTACGTACCCATTCAACCAAAAATGAGCCTCATCGCTGAACACAATTTTTCGATAAAAAAGCGGATCCTCGGCCAGCTTTCCAAGAGCCCATTCACCAAAAATTCGGCGTTGTGGTAGGTCGGCTGGCTTTAGTTCTTGCACCAGCTGTATCTTAAAAGGCTTTACGCCCAAATCCTTCCGCAAAATTTTCCACGTAGTGCTGTAACAAAGGCCTAACTGCTGGGAACGGCGCCGAATCGACATTTCGCGGTCTTCTGTCACACTAGCTGATACGGCCGCAATATTTTCTTCACTACGCACAGTACGTAAACGTGTTGGTGGTTTAATGTCCAACAAAGTAAATTTGGTGCGAAATTTGGTCACAATCTTCCGAATAGACTGCTCAGAAGGTCGAGAATGCCGATCATAAAATGGAAGCAGCGCGCGATGAACATTTCGAACCGAGCACGAATTTTGATAGTAAAATTCAATAATTTGCAAGCGTTGTTCATTTGTAAGACGATCCATGGTTAAATTGCAAACCAAACTGAAGCTGTTTGACAGTGACACAAGGTACTAAACACACGTCAGCTGTCAAAACCAGTGTTGCCAAAACCAAACCAGCTAAAAAATCACCCTTTACTTTGTTAATGAATTTTTGACCTTCCCATCTGTCAGGCCAATTTAAGTCTCCTGTCGCAGCTTTTGTTGGTATTTGATTTGAGTTCTCACCAACCTAAACATTTTTAAAAGGATTTAAAGATCTATATCATCTGTGCTACATCTAAATTTAAATGGCTCACAACAAATAATTACATCGACTGGGTATTTACCAACAAATTTCGTATTCTACGGCTGGCGCTAATTATTGATTCAAGCTCGATCCGTTTAACAGTAAACATATTTAATATTATCATATTACTGTCTTACGTAGTGCTCTTCTTCAAGTTTTCCCATTGTATCCCATATGCGCTGTAGTCGAAAGCTATGACTTTCAATCTTGATGAATCATAAATCAATTTGATTTCTTGAAGTTAAGACTTTATCAAAAAATACATAAATATCCTTTTCAAACTGTCGATAAAGCACATCCGGCTGGATTTTGAACGAATCTAATTGTCCCAGGTTGGACGCCTAACTTCTGACGTGGAAAGCTTCTTCTGGAAGTTTTCTCTGATGTTCCCGGCTAAATTGTTTTTTAAGAATTTATTGAATTAAAAGTTAAGCTGTCTAACCATTAGTTTCTCATCTTTTGGACATTAAACCACTCCATACGACTGTGTGGTTGCAGCTAATTTTGTATCAAGGGTATTGTGAACGAATACGTATGGAAATGCTTACGCTGTCAGCAATCCTATTTACATTGTTCGTGCATAGCAAATGTGTTTTTATCTTGCAATAAACGTAATAGCAAATAGCCCTTGCCAACCGAAAAGGAGTACTATCATATATGGTCAAACGTTTTAAAACGTCACTCCTAAGCAAAGACACTAAATCACGAAAGCTCTCCTCTCCTCCATATCGAGATATCCCAAGAACGGGCTAGGAATCTTAAAAAAAAAAGAAGACGAAATAAAACGATGTCCATTTGTTTCCTGTTTCGACCAATTACCAAAATATCTTCAATTCCACTTTTGTTCTCGTACTAATGTCAGTTATTTGAACGAAATTCAACAGGTCAAGGAGCTACTGCTCTCCTTTGGTCAATTGCGAGCATTCAACTTGGTCAAAGACGCTGCCACCGGTTTGAGTAAAGGCTATGCCTTCGCCGAATACGTGGATTACAATATAACAGATCAGGTAAGCATCGACATTTACAACCCCATCCGTGTATATTTTCTGACAATTACTTGCATTTCAGGCCATTGCTGGACTAAATGGAATGCAGTTGGGCGACAAGAAACTCATTGTACAAAGAGCCAGTGTTGGAGCTAAGAACTCACAATTGGGCGGTACCGTTGCTCCTGTACAAATTCAAGTAAGACTCTTCATCTACGTTTGATGTTTTTCAGTTTTGTACGATTTTTTGTCACAGGTACCCGGAATGTCAATGGTTGGTACATCAGGACCGCCTACCGAGGTATTGTGTCTGTTGAACATGGTGACGCCCGATGAATTGCGCGACGAAGAGGAGTACGAAGATATTCTCGAAGATATTAAGGAAGAGTGCAACAAGTACGGTGTGGTACGTAGCGTGGAAATACCCCGCCCCATCGAAGGTGTTGATGTGCCCGGCTGTGGCAAAGTGTTTGTGGAGTTCAATTCCGTCGTTGATTGCCAAAAGGCTCAGCAAGCACTTACCGGACGTAAATTCAGTGACCGCGTTGTGGTAACGTCCTACTTTGATCCCGACAAGTACCATCGGAGGGAATTTTAAACGTTCGCAGATGAGAATACCTTTTTTTTTGTTTGTAATTTAAAAATAATTTGACTGAGGGTACATGAGTATTGCTATGTCTATTCAATTAAAAGCGCCAAGATCTTAAATCTGTTTTCATTCAAATTGCTGCGCTTGTGTATAATTTAGTTTAAACATATTTTAAGAAAAAAACAAGAGAAATAAACATCATCCAATGTGTCGAAACATTTTGTTCCGTCTGCAAATAATATAAGCAAAAATACAAAACAGTTACAAATTTGCAGGTATTTTATGTATGCATCTATTGTTTATCATGAAAGACGTAATAAAACCAAATTTCTGTGTAAGCTACTGCCTGATTTGTTATTGTGTTCCAAAGGGAAGCAAGAGGGTTGGGTTAAAGTGTTGGTCTTAAGGCTACTGACTGGAAGTTTTATTGAATCGATGATACCAAACTTCCTACGACTAGCGGTCGAATGGCGTCGTTCGTGAACCAGCATAAAATGACAGAACTTGTTTTTGTTCACATGTAAAATTAGCTTAATTTCGTGATTCAACCCCAGATTAGTGAAATGTAACTAGGGAAAGAATCAGTTTTCCACATCTCAGTATTCATAAATGGGCGTGGCAGTCTCCGGATGAAGGAACCGTCTGCACAATGATCTCATTGCGAAATTGACTTGGAGCACTACCCAGTTGCAGCCAAATTAAAAACGCAAATGCAAATATAGAGCACACCTTAAACATTGTGTGTTGCGATTAATTCTACTGCTAGAGAAGAAGAAATATATTTTTAATTCCGCGACTGATATGCTTGGTTTCATACGACCATCGACCATCAAAGCTTCCGATAAAATCAACTACATAATAAACTACTTGCACCAGCTATTTTCGCAGAAGCCAAACAGAACCAAGAAAGTAACTGAGGCATGTGCTGGGCTTAACAACCACTATACTTGTATGTAATCCCAAGCCGTGTGTACAAATTCAGCGAATCAGCTTGAAGATCTAAAAATCGGCACTTACAGCATTGTTGACCACTTAAATCGGTATTCAAAGCGACAAATAATAATCATATTTGAGTTCCCGTATATGGTGGCGCCTGGGGCGTTATTGAATTTGTTTTTTTTTTTTTTTTGTATCGTTTTCCTATGATCTTTTCTATTTATACATTCGTAGCTTGTCTGTAATGGGTTAACCCAATTAACCCGTGGACGTCTTTTCATTCACTGTCATTGTCATTTTCGAGATTGTTGTCTTATTGTTGGTAATTACGGATAAAACTGACTGAAGTTCCACATACACTTATAAGCAGAAATTACAACTAAAACGATAATAAAACCGAGCCGCACAACACAATGACCATCAATCGGTATTATTCCGCTAATAACATAAATTGTACGCTTTTATGAAGTTGGCAGTGTTTCACATCAACTGCGGTTGTTGTCGAGAGTTCAATTTAGCCGCTCAAAATGAAACAAAACAAAAGTGAAAGCATACCATCCAAGTCGAAATGGCCAAAAGGCGTTTTGTGTATACATTATAAGAGCGTTGCCTCCAGCTTAGTGTCTCATCATGACGCTGCCGCTGCGTCGCTATATCTTTGCCATGCTTCATTTGCAATTGCAAAATAAATTACTTTGTTCAATTTGAGCTCCCTTTAGTTGGCGAGCTATGGAACGAGCTCGTGCTTATCCATCATCTACATCCGGTCCGTCTGACGGTGGATATGTTGGTGGATTGCTTGAGCGCAACGAACAGCTCTTGATTGCAGGTTAGTTGCACGGCAACAAGTACCTACACAAACACAGTGGAGGAGAAATAGCTCGAAAATGCAATTTCTATGAAAGTATATTATATGATCCGCGGAGTATAGGTACCACAACATCAGTGCCAGTCAGGGTTCCAGTTTCTGTTCCACAGGGAGAAGGCAACGTCACCTGTTTTAAGTGGCCTCGTTCCGCAAAAATTGTTCATTCAGTATGTATTTGGCTTGTGGTGCGGCTTTTGCGTAACACGCACCAGCACACTTGTTTTTCATGGGCATTTCATGGGTCCGCGTAATAGAGGCGACATATGGGGTAACGTTGCGTAATAGAAAGTGATGTTCGTCATCTTGTGCTATTAATGCAAGTATTTTTAAGAAACTCAATTTTGCAGGCAATAATATACAAAAGAACGAATGGAACAAGCACTTATAGAGGGACACAATCAATTGTTAGTTGTCGCATACTTTAAGTTGCATTTTGCAACATTATTCATTGTAGCTTAGCTTTTTCAAAGATTCTCTCCCGTTCATCCCTTGCTTGGCACTTCCATACATATCCTCTCTCCGATATGTCCACTTCGAGGCGGCCTCTAGAGTTTTGTTTACCTTTTATGTAACTTGAGGCTAACGGGTGGTTGGCTGAAAACGCACTTAAAAAGGGGACGCAACAGATGACGACATCCTTTTTCAAATTCAACACTCCAAGTCTGGCGTGGTATTTCGCTATGCGAAGCCACCTGCCCAACAGGTTCATATAGGACCCTCGGCCTGAATCCTTGCAATTCCTACTAAAAGAATAGCTTCCTAAATATTTGCCTGCGTCCATCTGCAAGCTGCATATATAACTTCATGCCAAGAATAGGAAATTAGTAATAAACAAGCTCACGCAAAGTACACCCCTCATAATGTAACTCGAAAGAACCCTTTAATATCAATAAACGACATGTTTAGTCAACACTTGCTCGCAAAGCTATACCAGTTAGCACCTCTTCACACAGATGTTGTGAACATCAATTAAACCTATTTACGCCAAGTGCTTATATCTGCAATAAAGCTCTGAATTCAATTCATTAAGATCCACTGTTTGCATTTCCTTCCGCACACCAGATCCAGACCGGTGTATACTCTACACACGTATGCCGTCGTATAGTCTTGTTCATTTTGGCACCCTCGTCGAAGTTCTTAGCTATGAAAGAGGCCATCAATTCACTTTTCTGCACCGTGCCTGGGCAATTCGATAACCATCTACCAATGTGCATGCTAATTGTTGCGGCCATTTAGATTTCCCTCTCACCTTAGCCTAACTCTTAAGGCTATACCTAACACGCCATTGAGCTTGAGCACCAATAGAATATCGGCGGTGTGGCAGTGCGCATTGCTTATGCTGTGTTAAGCAAGGCGGTAATAAATTGCCCATTGTTTGTGGTTATAAGTTTTGTGATTATTTTTTGTGTTTCTCAATTAAATGTGGGAGTCTAGAGGTGGAATTGTTTTTTTTAATATAATTTGTTTTCTTGCACTGTTTAGATCGAAATGGAAAATTTCGCTGATGGGTTTAAAAAGATTGCAAAACCTTGACAGCTGAATATACGTAGCTTAAAATGATTCGTGAGGGTTTGTTAATTTAAGTTGCAAAATTGAAAATGTTTTGAATGAGCAAACGCATTTTCCTTGAACAATGGCACATTAGTATTGTGTTGCTTAAGAGGTTCTCAAATTAATGGTGAACTGACGTTTTGTGGGCTGTTAACTGCGACTGCGGTCATAGGAAAGTATGAAACTAAACTAGAGAGTGAATAATAGTTTAAGCTCGGAAAAGATTCATGATTATACCAAATGGGTTGGTATTGCATGCGAACATTTTTCATATTTTCGTAATCATCAATCATAAAGCGTGAAATTTGATTCTAACAAAGCAACAAATATTGCATTCCGACATTTGGCCAGTGTGAGATCGGGGCAATTCTTTAAAAATATCTTGGACTGTATCGTGTTGAGAAAATGACCTGGAGTGCAATTTTTTCTTCAATCAAACATAGAAAACATAGAAAGAGCTATTCGAGATTTTAATAGAAAGGACAATTTTTTTCTTCAATCGAAAACGCAAAAAATTACGTTTGATGTAGTTGAGCATCAGCTTAAGGGTTGCTCAAAGTTATGGTATTCTGCTTTTCATACTTCTCCATGTAATCCCAAGTAACAATTTGACTTCGATAAGGTTCAAATTTGCAACAGCTTAGATAGGGCTTCTTTAGTATTTGTTAGCCGAAGTAGAGCGATTTTTGATTTTTTTCGGAAATTACTTCTGTAAGACCTTTGCGAAGCATATACACATGCTTTATAGAGTTTTTTTTTTATCTCTATTAGGCTTGTGAAAATGCTATATAGCAGGCTCGAGCAGGAAACAAAAATAAAACGGAGGAATGACGCTGTAGTTGTATTTGTTTTTTGGAAAATAATGTGGTTTTCCATTGGAACAAAAAATCAATCTTTTTTTTTTATCTAAATTACTTTTTATGTTCCATTGGGCAAAAAAATCAATCTTTTTTTCGATTCGGATCACTTTTTGCAGATCTCGATATTTTTTCAGATTTACACATACTGCCACAAATACCAATATCCTTTGCACAGCTGTTTTACGTCATCTTAAGAAGTTTGCTTTCAAAACAAATGCGCAATGTTTCGTGAAAAGTAAAATAAAGATATACATAAATAGCAATGGATATAACTTTGGAGGAATTATTTATCTTCATCGTTTTCCTCATCATCTGAAGACTACGAATCACCGAAACAACTCCATTTGTATCTACAACAATGGAAACATTTTTCAAGTCGATATCCATAGTTGATTTTTCCAAAAACGAATGCAATTTGAACAGCTGATATTGCTGTCAAGTAACGCACTAATCCATTTACAAAAGCAGATCAATTTCGTTGCATGTTCCATGAGCCGCGTTAAATCTGAGATCTGAAAAAGATTTTTGGTGGACCCAATGGAAAACGACATAAGTTTGGCCATAAAACGTAAGGGATGATGCCCGAAAATGAAATACTGGAGCTTGGAGCGAGCCACAAACCCCTATTTGACGCAATTTAACTTTGCCATTTCGCTACTGTGTCCCGAACGACGGACAAATAGAAAACAGCCTTTTTGTAATGGCGTTTTCGATTGAAGAAAAGAATTGCCCTTTCTATGAAAAGAACAAATCTAGAAGTGCTCTTTCGATGTATTCTATGTTTCATTGAAAAAAAAGTGCACTTCCAGGTCAATTCTTAACACGACAGAAGTGTCCGGAATATTTTTACAGAATTGCCCTGAACTCACCAACTCATACTAACAAAATGTCAGATTGAAGTGTTTGTTGTGTTATTAGAAACAAATTTTTCGCTTTGTGATCCGAAAATATACAATATGCGTGCAAAATGTAAACTTAAATTGAAATATATTGATTTGCCTGTATTATTACTGCAAAAACAAAAAAAAAGTATCAACAGAAATCCAAATCTATCATATAGTGTCTACCATAGACAAACCATACTGAGACCCCCAACTCACAATCCTCTTGCCGCTGGGCCCCTCAATGTCTCTGGTGTCTACCACTATTACAAAAGTGCTCCAATTTCATTGAAAAGAGCAATTCTGAATTTCGGGGCAATTCTCTTGGATCTTCAATCGAAAACGCCATAAGATTACAAAAAAGCTGTCAACTGTCAGCAATACCATTTACAAACAAGTACCTAGAGGTATTTCCCACGCAATTGCTTATAAAACAGCAAACCATATGTAATTAATGGCCGAACCGATTGCAAACAACTCCATAAAGATTACTCCACATCGGCTCTTAGACGATCTACATCCACATCATTCACAAACACTTCCAGAACAAAATTCTACATCAATAAGTACCATTTTCTTGCTCAACGAACTGCATGCACGCACGAGTCTTGTTTGCGACCTTCAAGGCCACATCGCACAAGTGTTATGCAAGCAGCATCATCTATCGCTCGTTAATATGCTTTGAATGGAAACCAAATCAAATTAGTAACCCAGTTCCAGTGTCCATCCGAGGTTTATGGTGGCTTACAAATGCGCGGCCTCTAGAATAACGAGTGCACCACTAGCTACAGCTACGCGTGTCTGCAAAGATCGACCAAGCCGATCAAGGGATATTATCCAAGTTGGCATTCAACAAGTGACACTGGAATTCGATTCGTTCGTATATGTTTGACATTTTCAAAGAACGCGAAGAAAGAAACCAAACCACACGCTGCTAAGGCGACATAATATTGCAACCTGCTCGCCAAGAATCCAGTCTTTCGCTTGTTCAGGTTATGTATATGCACTTGCACTGCCAACTGCCGATGAGACGATCAGTGATCACCTGGGGGAAAAGCGAAAGTGAGTAGGGGACACCTCGAGTGGTAATTGTAGACAGCCATCCAGCTCATTATAGACAGTCAACAGTGCACTTTTACCTCCAGTCTTTAGTGAGCTAAGAGCGGATCGTGTCGTAGTAAATGCTCTTGTGTGTACTTTTTTTTAAATTAAATTTTTAGTCACTGTTTTGCCTGTGATACTAAATATTTCCAAGAACTTTTGGTGCTACCATCGTGTTTTGTACCCTTATCCTTAAAAACAACCAACAAAAAAAAAAACCGCTACGCAAATCCCATTCGAAGTTAAAACAATTTCTCGTAGACACATTTCTATCTGGTCGGTGTGCTTTATTTTTTTTTGTGCTGTATCCAACTTGGGTAGGGCGCTACAAGGCAGCACGTACAACGGTCTAAAACTACATCACAAACAGTTTTTTTTTTTTTCTTCAGTGTCTTTAACTGCAGAGCAAAAGAAAAGAGCTTAAGAGTGTGAAGATTGTTGGCTTTGTAGTTAGTTGAGTTTTAGATATATCGCGACTTAGAGATACTACTCTGGTTTTCATTTTGTGTGTTCAGTTTCTGTGGTGTTTTTTGTTCGGCGTCGCGGGCTAAAATTGCATCCCAACTCCTCAACAACGGTTGTTAAAGGAAAATCGTGGAGAAAATAGTTTGCTTTTTCCGTTAATGGTATACATTTGGATGGAAAAGAAAGTCTAAGGAGATTTCGTTATAGCACTCGTCTACTAAGTGTATTTCAGTTTATTTGTCTGTGGTAATAGAGGAACATTTTAAGTGCTCCTTTTGGTGATTAAAAGAGAGAAAAACAGCAAAAACAGCCATCGGTGCTAATTACGGTAACTTGTTTTTTTTTGTGCTGTTTGTTAAATATTTGTGCAAGAATTTGATTTTGTACGACGATACAAGAAGGAGTGGTGTTAGCAGTTTTGCATTGCAAAGGAATTTCAATACAAATAGGAGAGAAAGAGAGAGAGAGAGAGGGATAGACGAAACCTGAACAACTGATAAAATGAGCCAGCAGAAAATAATTGCAGTGGTTTTGCTGATTTTCGCCGGTAAGTGAGGAAAGATTCGAGTGCATAGATTTAAATTGCATTATACTGAACGGTGTGGACATGGGGAAAGATGAAGATCTTGCTGCATTGTCGCCAATTTAGGACATTCATTTTATGAGACTTTTCATTTCATTAGATGAATGACGATAGTTGCTTGTGGATGGGATTTTTTCGAACTCCACAGTGTGTGATTGAATAGTTTAATTTAAGTGTAGGAGGCAGGGCTTACAAAAAGTTATGCGTGTGACCCAAAGATGACTTCATGCCTTAAAAAAGATTAAGTTCTGTGAGAATTTTCGACGAACATATAAAAAAAAAAACTTGGTTTTTCAGTATATTTTATTAATTTTTTTTCCAGTTATATATCTATTTGTTCATCTCTACCCTTTGATCCTGATATAACCTGATCCTTGGGTATACCTACTACGTAGTCGAGAACATCTTTGAGCACACCAGATGGTTAAGCTACGATTACACATGCCACTTTTAATGTCAAATTTTGACATGCTGAAGTCATTTTGACGTAAACATTTGTACTAATGTCGTTTTCCATTGGGACCACCAAAAATCTTTTTCAGATCTCAGATTTAACGCGGTTCATGGAACATGCAACGAAATTGATCTGCTTTTGCAAATGCATTTTTGGAAAAATCAACTATGGATATCGACTTGAAAAATGTTTCCACTGTTGTAGATACAAATGGAGTAGTTTCGGTGATTCGTAGTCTTCAGATGATGAGGACGACGATGAGGATAATAATTCCTCCATTGCTATTTATGTGTTTCTTTATTTTGGTTTTCACGAAACTTTTCTTATTTGCTTTAAAAGCAAACTTCTTAAAATGACGTAAAACAGCTGTGCAAAGTATATTGGTATTTGTGGCAGTATGGTAAATCTGAAAAAATATCGAGATCTGCAAAAAGTGATCCGAATCGAATAAAAAGATTGATTTTTTTTCCCAATGGAACATGAAAAGATTGTTTTTTTTTTGCCCAATGGAAAGCGACATACGTTTTTTACTAAGTGTGATCGCCTGTCAGGCGGGCTGTCGCTCTCAAGAAAGACCCACGAGTGACCACCGAATAAACGTATTTTTTTGAATGTAAGAATTTGCAACGAAAAATTACACGTGTAATCGTAGCGTAGGAGTCGTAAAACTTATCTCGGGATCGATGGATTCAATTAAAATCAAAGTTGGTTGAGTGAGCACTGCAAATGGTGAAAACTACAACCCTAACCTAACCTAAACTCTGAAAGTGTATAGATATATTTGAGAATGATCAATGGAGTCCGAAAAAAATGTTTTTTTGTTATCTGCGCAATGAGACACCAGCTAGAGTGATCATCTCAACCATCCCACAAAAGAACAAATCCTCATCGTGCTCAGATTCAGATCGTATTCAGTTCGAACTTTGAAAGTAGCTATTAAACCAATGATTAATTTAAGCCGCAGCTTAAATATGATAATCGTGAATGGTATGAGCAGAGAATCAATTTATGATATCTCTAAGGGAGAAGACAGCTACATGTGACGCTCACACCGCGATCGTTTGTGTGCAGTGCTGGAAGATCAACTGAGTAAAGTACTACTTACTGCAGAATCTTTTCTAAAAAAATAAATAAATAAATAGTTGGCTCAACAGGTCTTACAACTATTCGCTTTTCGTTTTTGGGACGAATGGAAGGGATCTACAATTTTATGCCAAGTCCGAACGGCTAATTGAGAAGCTCTTTCATGACAGTCAAACTCTCGGATGTTTGCCAGATGTTCGCGAGAGGTGGCGCAGTGGCAAAAACCTTAAGATGTGATTTGTGTGTTTTCCGGTGATCGAACCATCGAACCTGGGACCCTCGCTTAGTAGTCCAACACACTAGCACTAAGCCAAAACAAAAACTTCGATCACCGGTCGCAATCGCGCCAAGAAAAAAAAAATTCACTCATGATCAATTATCCTTACGGTGAACATATTTTATAATTCCTTATAATGAACAGCAGAAAAAGAAATAAATTTCAACACAATTTTCAACTATTCAATTCTTTATTTAATTTTATAAATGGGACCTAATTTATAAAAAGACTTAAAAACCAAAAAGAACCCATTTTGTACTAGATTATTTGTATGATCGTTTCGTAAGTAAGGGCACGTAAGCATTTTCATTTTGTTCATTGAATTTTGGTTTTCCCAATGTTTACGATGTCGTTTGCAAGAGTTAAAAAAAAATACTAACCAGGTAATGAAGAACTTCTAAAATACAGAACACTTATGTGATTTTGCGAACAATTCAAATTCAATTAAAATACAGAACTGTTCATTATTACAATGATAGGAGAGCAATATTTCAATAGAAAAGCGCTGTCCCATGGTACAAGCATCGATTTGGTCGCATTTTTTAAAATACTTTCCAATTTTATTGTAAACCAGACTGAACTATTCAATCGGGCTTAGTTTTCATTATAAATTTACATCATCAATTATTGCTATTTGCATGGCATCTATCCTTGGATATCTCAAGTTTCATTGAGAGATAACGATTTCCTAGACGATTTATGATTAACTCGACTGAAAACCCAATCGCACACACCCCGGTAATTGTACCCTTGATTAATTAAGGACTGTGTTCAATGACGTGACTAATGCATCCTGTTTACAGTCACAAATTGCTAAGTTTCCTCTTGTTTACCGTAAGACCCAACCCAACACGTTAAAAATGGTATTGCCAAACAATGCATATAATACTCCCAAGGAGACCGTCTTTAGATTGTCACCATCATCGCCATATCACAATAGGAAAGCCTTGAAATTGTAGCATCTACCAGTTGCTTCTCTTTACCCAAACCCGATGCAGTGTACTTGGAAATATTTCACATGAATTGGCCACAAATTTTCAACAGAACTCAATTGGAGATACAAATAAACATTTGACACTGTTTGGCAAACCGGCCAAGTGGGACTCAAGAGCAAATAAAACTATGATATGACATTAAGCAGACCGACACGACGAGAGCATATGCGATGAAGAAGTGGACAAACATTCCTAATTGGGATATCTGCACTCGGAGCTCGGGGGCTGTCGCCAGTCAGAGTGGTTTCATCAGAAAGGATGCGTGTGTGTTGATGCATGGAGCGCCTCATTTCGACAGAAAGGACGAATCCGAATGCTATTTATGGGACTTTGCTGGTGTCCTGAGCGCACTAATGAGAGTACATTCCACCCTTTGCATGTGCGGAGATGATTATGTGCGTGTACAATGATGTGTTTCCCGAATGATCCTTATATGTGCTGCATATATGGCTGCTGGGGGATGCACAATCTCTTATGATTTGTTAATGCGACGGCAGAGGACTTGTTTTTGATTATTCGCATGCAGCCGACTCTGTTAATGAGTCCTGGTGCTAAGATTGCGCTTAATTAATTGAGGAGTGGTCAATATTTGTCCAGCTGATGGATAAATTCAAATCAACTTAATGGAAGTTAGTTTCAATCTGTGAGACAGACGATTCAAATGTGTATAGGTACAATGGGGAGATCCTTGGGATTATGTTTGGTTCATCTCTAAATGTTTTATATCAGCGATAGAAATTAGACTGCTGGACTGGCTTTCAGGGGCTTCTGTTTCAAATTAGAAGTTGGTGTCATTTGACAACAAGTACGTGACAAAAATTTCTTCATTACCATCGATTTTTTCTTACCAAATTTCCAGGAAATACGGGAACAGGATTTAAAATTACAATAGTCGGAATAAAGCTTTGTAGAAACATTCGAAATAGATAGGTTGAGCATCTGTAGTCAAAAACAGCAAATAGTTAAAAAATGACAGATGCGGTAAATGACAGTAGTGACACACACAAGTCGTGTGAAGTACTTTTTCATTGCTTGACGCCTTGATAGTATAATTTATAAATTAATAAAACCTCTGCGTTTAACAGACGTTTCAAGTACTTCTGTGTACCACTGCAACAAACACACAAGAAACCAACTGTCACTCGTCACTTTCTACAGCGCCCTAACTGAGACAATTTATGCTCACCGGTCACATTTTAACGGTACTTTCAAATTTAAATTGTAGAGCCTAGTACACAGTTCGAACAGAATTCTATTTTATATATTTCTGCAAATAGAAAAGATTAGAAAAGACATTTTCTTAACCAATATCAAGTTCGGGGTAAAATGTGTTGTCGCCTCAAAAGTCTCCACGAACTCCAAGTGCTATTAGCTATGGAATGCGCCAGTCTAGTTATTAACCGTTGACTTGGACTAGATGTATCTTCAACGCAAAAAACGCAAAAAACTAGATTGGTCGGTAACGTCACTTTTTCTACGTCAACCCCATATACGAACTGTCAACCTAGTGCTTAGTCACGAAGTTCTTGACTAGATTCGTCGGCTATCCCTCCATAAAAGTCAACTGAGAAAGACCATTCAAAACTGATACACATGAAGTCAGCCAGCAAGAATTTCTGAAACATAAAGAATTTAACAGAAAATTGTGTAATAAACTTGCAGTAAAGTAAAGAGTTCGCACATTTTCTAAACTTTAATAAAAAACCAAATTGCACCAAACCAATATCATAAAAAGATTTATATCGCAAGGCAATTTGTTGCGCAAACACTCTGTTCTTAAAAATCGCAAAATCATGAAATCGAAATCAATACACAATAAAATGGCGAGTAGCTAGCAGTACCAGTTCTTTTCCATCAACAAAGTTATATAAACGTACGAGTATACGTTAATGTCAAACGCCACAGGAACACCATAGCTACCCACCAACGTCAGTGTGACTTCCATTTATAGAGATGGGAGCCATCCAGCATATTAAACAATAAACATAAGCGTTTTCCCAGACATTTCATGCGAGATGCATACTGCAATACAACGGAGGCGTTTGAATGCATATATAGTTCTGTGTGTGTTTTTATTTCATCGCAACATTTTTGCATTATTATTCCAATGCAGATACTCGTTGTGTATACTGTAGCGGAAGACCAGCCATTCACGAACAGAGCAGATAGATACTTCACACAGATCGATTCGAAATGTCATCGAACTTCGGTACGTGATCGTGATTGGATTTTTTAATTTTTGTCGTTTAAGTTTTGTTTGTGCATTGCCCAAAGGTGAGCGAGGAATTTACTTTATTTCTAGATTTTGTTGTTGTCCATCTACCGGGCGTGACTATGTAACCAATTATTGGAACTGTATTACTATAATTGGATTGGGGTGCGGTGAAACAACCACACCGGCAGGCCCCCTCTTTGAGGTTAGAGTGCATAGATTTTTTCGTTGAAGATTGCCTTAAGCTTTTATTTCGGTTAATATGTGGGAGAAGTAGGTGTCCATGATGTACGCTCCTATTTGACATGTTTGACACGAATTTGCAAGAATGTTAGGTGGCTGAGAAACATATTCAGTAATGGTAATGAAAAGTGGGACTAGTGGGACGTGTATGAAAAAAGCATACATGTGTCATGAGTCGTATAGAATAAGTTACACAATCGGAAATTTGATGTCAGCACATGAAAAGAGACCTTTTTGCATTGAAAAGGATTGCGATAGATTTTCTGTTTTAGGTATCGAATTATGTTGCTTTTGTTCAAAACGCAGTGTCTACACATAAGCTGTGTAAAAACGTAGTAAAACTCGAAAAATCTGTTACTTATGTTGTTTTAACAATCACCGATTCAGTTATACTTTTGGATGTTTGTCAGAGGTAGCGCAGAGGAAAAAAAATATAATATAATATAATTTCTGTTTTTCCGGGTATAAAAGTAACAGACTTAGCGTCAATTGTCAAAAACCTGTATGCGCTCTGCCATTTCGATGTCAATACCCCAACTAACCAACTGCGCTAAAAACAATGCAGGTTTGGCTGCCACTAATAAATACAAACAAGAAGCCACAGCCCCAATTGCTTTAGAAAATATGTATTAACCCAAGTGTATTAAAATTAAGATATAAAAACTTTCCAAACAAATGTTGCTCTAGTACAAAAAAAAACGGCTTACAATACCTGCTGCTACATAATACCTATAACAATCCCCATAACAATGAACTCAGACATCATCAGAGCTCCAGCTAAATCAGCATAATATAATCAGCAATACAATATGGTAACGGCGTTAACTTTTTTTACATAACCACAATTCTGTGTGGATTGTAGTAGAAGCGCGAAACCACAAACACTCTACATCGGACAGATCTCTCACCTCTGCGAGGATAGGATAACTTTTAGCTGTAAAACTCTTACGAACTCCATTCATTCAATTGTACTGAGGTTTCGCGTTTTTTTTTTTTTTTTTACAAGAGTCCATCGGACTCCATTGAACATGAAAAAAATCCCATACGTCACGACTTGGACGCCGGGAGGAAAAACGAATCACGCTGATAGCTATATCGTAAAAAAAAACAGGTGAAATAAGGACCCGCATGGACAGTACATTTTTTCCAACCAAACTCACTTTAATCTATGGGGAGATAGGAAAGGATAACAGGAAAAAAAAACTTTTCATTATTTATGTGCATTTGTAGGAGCAAATTAAAAAAGTTTCCACTGCAGTTAGATGACCAATGGAGGTGCCACAGCCAGACAACGGGATGAATTTGTTAATGAAAAATAAAAACACACACACACACATCTACTCGTCGTCGTATATAAAAGAAAATGGATAAAGCCATACTATTATGAAGGAGCTGCTGCTGGTTCGAAGGAATGCTAATGCGGTGAACCACATTCGCCGTTTAATTTAATTTATTTTGTTGGTCAGGGGCGACCGCGGCAGCCTTCAAAATGTATATGAAAGGCCAAACGGAATCCCTGACCACGGAATGTACGGTTCGCAGGATAATTTCGCTTATTAGATGTTTTTTTGTTCTTCTGTTGGGTGATTGTGTTGGTTTTTTTTTTTCTGTCTGAATTGAAAGTAAGCTTCTACTCGTGCTTTGTGTATGAGTGGGCTATATTGTATAGCTACTTTGAAGAAGAAATTTGTTTTGGGGTTAATTTGGTGGATTGTGGTGATGTATTGTTGGCTTTTTATTCCCAAGTTTTTATGCGGTTTGTAGTCGTTTTGGAATTTAATGCGACAAATTGTTTCATTTGTAAAGTGGATGAATTTTTCGGCTTGGGACTTTTGTTTCGTGACTGAAATAAAGGCAATTCATTAAAAGTTACTAATTCTAATGAAGTTGCCTTTTCTTTTTTGGAAGGGATCAAATTTGGAAATAGGCGAGGGTTCGCGAGTGGATTGTGTCAAACTGGTTAAATCTATTTTAAATACACAATTACATAGATTGCGTGGCGGAAATTGTGTATTAAACAAATTTAGCATACATCCTCAAATTAGTTGCTCGATAGATCACTCTGGTGACGTTCAGGAAAATAGTTTAGTAGGTCTGATAGCTGACAGCTGAGTGGAGGTGCTCCAGTTTTTATTTGCCTAGATTTTGGTCACGCAAACAGTTCCCTCAGTTGACGTTTATGGACGTGTAGCTGACAAACCTAGTCAAGAATTTCGTGACTGAATAGGTACCTAATAAGTTGACATTTTATCCGCTCTGTCAGCAACACAGATAATCGCGAATCTCACTTGCCAGATAACAGTTGCCATACTTCATAACAAAAGCCAATAAGAAACTGGGAGGTAAAACCAATATGCACAAAGAAAAGGCATACTATGTATATGGACTGCTTGTGAAATGTCAGTTCCACACAAACTCTGCCCAAAAAATTAAGCGCATATATAACTAGCGCTCTTTGGAAAAATAAAAAGTGTAACAAAATGCCAACCATCTTGGATTTCTCCATAGCATGCTAGAGACACCAGACACCTATTGGGTGTTAGTAAATTTGTTAAGTAAAACGGTGGAAAATCAAATTGTTGCGGAATGTCTTACAATAGATGTCGCATCGAAAATGTGGTAGTTCAAATTTGTTAAAATAGATGAAACCAACCAGCATTTATTAGCAAATAAATTGCACAATTTTTCCATATTGATGGCGAGTTTTGAGTTGATGAGTTTTTTCTGTTGTTTTATATGTTGTATTTTTTTTTTTTTTTTTTAAATATTACCACTTTTGCTATACCTATTTCAATCAATAAAGTTTTCTGAGCAGTTTTACAAATTTTCAAATGATTGGATAGACTTATAACTTTGGAAGATGTACCTACTGGAGGTGCCAAGTCATCTGAACGGTGGATAGAATGCAGGATCGGATGGATTTCCATCAGAATTGTACAAATATAGGACAGGGGAGCTATTGAACAAACTTATTCCTTGTTCTCAGCTTTTTTTGTCTTCAATGTATTTTCAAAAAGTTATTCTTTACTTCCTCATACTAATAATGAAACCCATAAAACTTACTTTTTTCTGCTCTCTTCATTAAAATTATAGCCCCGCTTAAATGTAGCTTCGTGTACCTACTCTGAATGTTTTCATATCATTAGTTGCTTCGTTACCAATTAAGAGTGATTACAAAATATTTAAAAAAAATATTAGCATTGAATCGCCAACACTTTCTTTTTCGCCGGCCAGTTTTATTGCTGGAGATTACGACCAGGCCAACACAACTCACTTTCATTCCAATTCCAACCTAAGCACCTATCCACTCAATCACTGTTTTAAAAACCAACAACCGGATTGCGGCAACATTATCTACGTAGTCGGTAACATTCACTGCCATTCGGCTACCGTTTTAATGGCTTTGATGCGCTCAAATATTAACTGACCTACTGCTATCGGGCTGATGACATCGTTGAATCGTTGAAAGCGAAATTACACTGTACCAGGTCCACCAATTCGATTGTTGTATCTCTCTATCTGCTCGTGCACCGTCATAAAACTAGCAGACCAGCTCTGTTTTAATTGAATTGGTAAGCGCGGACGACTGACGAGTTAATTGGACTCAGACAGACCCAAATCTGGTAGCTGGACGAGCATATAAAGCCCGCAAATTGCGCTTATTTGAATTCCTCGCATTACTGTCAAACAAAAGAGAAATTAACCGCATTAAAGGTAAAAACTAAACTCAAAAGATGCATATTATGTGTACCTATTCACAGTCCATATGAGGTGAGGTCAGTTTTCGGATGGTTTTGCACAGCTGGTAGACCACTTAAAGTTATTTTGCCGAACAATCACATGGAAAATGTCTGGGCAGTGACATTCACGTTCTGCCAACTACTGCAAATGGTTTGCATTGTTCAGATGATTTATGACAGTGAGTCCATTCAGTTGGCTAAAAAAAAGCCGAGAGGTGTAGGATTTTTGAGGCAGACTCAAGGGTAGTTCAGAAGGAAGCACCACATGAGCGGAGTTTTTTCACTAAAAATCTCATGGAATGGCTTCCAAAAAACTCAATACCATCCATGATAATGCCGAAAGATTTGCTCATACATAGCTTTTCATCAACTTCTAACCACAATGCAGTACAAGCCACATCGTAGGGCTTTGATAAATAAACCATTTCTAGTTCAACAATGTCACCCTATATGGATTAAGAGCACAATACTATCACTGCAATCTAAACAGGCTCATTTAACACTGGCTGCCCCAATTCTTACGACAAATTAATTTCCACCAATAAGCCTTCTGGATGAAGTCGATGCTATAAGCTGCATAAATCTGAATACTAATAACGTTACACATTAGATGGGTGGCATTACAGATTCAAAGATAACCTATTTGCTGTGCAAATTGATATGTCTGCGCTTTAAGACGTAATTAAAATCACAATTATGCCATCAACGATGCTGACGCCATCGTAGGCTTAGTATACGTTGTCGTCTATGTAATCCCTTTGCACAACTGTAATAGCTTGTGGAGGCCATTGTCCTTTTGATTGCTCATCCCACCTAGAATGTTAGTGTGAGGCACAACAGAGCATTTTTGGACTTTCATCGATATATAACTAATACTTGCAGTTGGGGGCGGTTAGACTGAGGTTTTAAAGAAGTTTCTGCCTACTAATTAGTCATATCTCCTTCGTGCATAGATGTCCTTAAGTTATTTGAATTAGTTGAAATTGCAAAACGAGTAAAATTCCAAATAAAAATATTGGGGGCCTAAAAGCTTATTCCGTCGCCTATTGCTCGTTCACGAGATGCAGCTCATGTTATTATAGCTCACTCTTGGGAGTATATTAATATTTTACACGCTGCGGCGTCGAAACTGTCGTACAAAGGTGCGCAACGGATACATTTCGAGTTTAACTTTCAACGCACTTAAATCTAAGCAACAGGGCTTTCATTTCTGACCAACCAATGCGTTGTAGAAGGTTGAAGATTGTTGTCGCAGCGATTGGAAGTATAGGATAGCACTGACTGATCATTCAGTCAGCTGCTACTCCTCTGTTCACAAACAACGTGTGCTGCAAATGTTAGCTATTGTGGACATTTAATGAGTTGTCGATTGTCGGTCTGGTGTGTACATAAACTAAGTATTAAATAGACCGTCAGCTCTTGCAACTTAAGAGAATTTGCCTACAAGCTGTTTTCCGTGTTTCTATGTGGCAAAGTATGTGTGCCATGTTAAAGTAGATTAGCCGCACACATACTCTCGCACATAGGAACCTGACAGTTGCCTGACAGTTCATTCTGTGGTAACATTGAAATAAATTCAAATAATTCAAATAACTGCCCGTTATCGGGACGTGTTAAGAAAACGGTGGGTATTGTGTGGTGAATTTAGTACCAAATTCTATTAAAACGCATAGGTTAGGTAGGTGTACGTATTAAGATTTCTTTCATTTTACCTAGATAATCTATATAGTACGGGATGTTTTCATCTTTGTTATAAAAAATCGAAATCGATAAACTATATGAATCATTGACAAAAATATAAAGAAAAACGCTTATTAATATAAAAAAATATTTGATTACTAATGATTATGAATCGTATATATTAAAAGCAAATAAATTTTAAGCAGCAAAACTTAAATGCGTGAGACATATCAAGGTACAAATCAGTAAACATGTTTATTTCCAATTTTGCTTAAATACATTTTGAGTTTCGTTCTTTCCCGTAAATTTTAAAGAAAATAAATTTTCGTTGATTGTGTCTACTAGACTTTTTATTTTTATTATAAATGAACATTATTCATATTCTCGGCTGACGCAATTGATTTCAAATGTAATTTCATTAATTGTGTCAATTGTTCCAAATTTTCTAATACATTTTTTTTTTTTTAATGAACGGAATCTTCATGAAAAGATTATAACTAAAAAGTCATACTATTTCAAATCTTAATAGTCGTAATCAATTCTTCTCTTTAAATTCTTTGCCGTTTTTCTGTGGACATTCACGGTGAAATCATTTTTCGCCAAAAACAGCAAACGGAAACAGACACAATAATTATAGGAACAAAAATATCTTATTTTATTTCACACATCATTCATTTGTTTATTTATCTTGATTACATTCGCTATTATAAATTTCGTAGAATATCTACATGTTTTCGTGGTGAAATAAAACAACGAGCTTAAACTCTCAGAACGCATCCATCAGCTGACAGAAACTCACCAAATACACTAACTCTCAGTCAGTGTTCTCAGCACGCTCACTTTATTTTTCACAAGAAGCGTGTTAATTTTTCCCTTTTCACTAAACTCAAATTCCCTTACATTTTTTATGGAAAATACATACTTTTAGAAGTAAAATTTGTATTGTTCGGAGAGAAAATCATATTAAATTAATCTTCGGTATAAAAATCGCAGTTTGCTAACATTATAATGATAATTTTTTGATAATAGAAATTTTTGCTTAAGGCAAATCTCTTTTTTTTTGTACATTTAGTGGGTTGATATTCATAGTGAAATGTAGTTCGACTGTTTTTCTGACAGATTATTGATAGTCCAACAATTAAGACATTTTTTTCCTTTTACGCAGGAAAGTTTTTCAAAAATTTAAATTTCCACAAAAAGGTAGAGATACCACAATGCAGGAACACTGCTGAGTGTCAGTATTTTATTACTCCTCCCACCTTTTAAAAATTATTTTTTTTGCTGCTTCACACGTATTCACAGATAGGAAATTTAAGAGAGAATTTTATTTTAAAAATTTGCGGGGGGAATCGGGTAGGTGCGCGGGAGCTGACGGTCTATTTAATACTTAGTTTATGGGTGTGTATAAACTCGTTGTAAATATATCTTTCTATTTGTGAGCCAAAATTCCACAACTTAATTTATGATCAATTTTTTCAATTCGCTCACCAACCCACTCGCAAAAAATATGAGTCACTTCCGCTGTGGGCAAAGTTGCTGGCAGCGTTCATTGAATCAGAACCGTTAAATTTGAGATTATTCGTTACGTGTGGATAGTAAATTTTATTAGGAATAAGTGTACTTTTGCTTAAGATATTTATGTAATGTAAACTGCTTGAGGAAAAATAAAAACATTTTGAGCAAACTTTCGTCAATTATTAAAAAAAATTTACAAATGAAATCGAAGTTAATGATATACAAAAGCGAAAAATACACAACCAAGTATCTCCTACAGTTTTATTAACGAAACAAATAAAATTATTTGCCTTGTAAAAATAAATAATAACTAACCAATAGCATTAAGTATAATTTTAAAATGTTTGTCCCCCAAGGTTGGAAGTATTTTTTTTGTATTCTTGAATGTTTTTGGATGTCACACGGATTCTAATTAACATTACACCGATAGGAAAGCAAAATGGCGGAATTTGCTGCATAAAAGTAGTAGATCTCTCCCGCACATATCTAGCAAATTGTACTTAGTACAGCCTAAACATTTTATTTATTTACTAGATATGTTTAGAGACGGAAAGGAAGCCACAAATGAATAAAAACAGCGAAATACATGACAAAATAACAACCAGTCCACGAGAAAGCATTTCCCAAAAGTGGCGTACGACATGAAAAGCTATTCCCTGATTTTCTGTGCACTATTTAAAAATACTGCCAGCTGACATATTCTAGGAATATTCCTAGCCGCATTTTTATTGTAGGTAGGTACCTTTCAAATACCACCGAACCGAACAAAATATACACGCCAACTTTTCGCGAGCAATTAATGCCCCGCACAATAGGTAGATTTGTGTGCGAAAATTAAGTGGAGACTATTCTATTACAATTACCGACTTCAGCTTATTTTTGCTGTGGAGCAAATGCAACGGCAACGCAGTGATATCAGACTTTAGAAGCAAGTTATCCCACGGTTATACCCAAAAAATCCCTTTTATCCCTCGCCAAAATATAAAAAACCCCACGAAATATTAAATTAAAAAAAAATGTATTTCATTAAATTCAATCTTTTTTATTAATAACAAATACAAGTTGCATTGTACATTAACTATGCAAGTTAACAAAAAAAAAATACATACATATTAAGATACGTTTGTATATAATCCAAAAAATAGTAATATAGGTACATCTTATACATTTTTAAAACGTTACAAAAAGAAAGCATAAATTCACGACGACAAGTGTCAAATTTGTCGTTTTCTTTTTAAATTTCCTCTCAATAGTATGTGTGCGATGAGTTTGAGATTTTCACCACAGATATGTCAGTTTATGAAACAGTTTAAGGAAATAAAAAGAGAAAGAAAATGAACGCATTCAGATATTTTGAACGACTTTTTTCTAACCATGAAAATATTTAATTTGATCGTAGGTTGACTAATTTTTTTATTCTTAAGGAAATTGGCAATTACGAACAAAAATTGGCTAAAAAGTAAAATCCCATTTTTTTGTACTATGAGGTTAGCTTATTTTAAGTGAGAAAATCCCGCAAAAAGGGACAAATCCCCCGATCTGGTATCACTGCGGCAGCGTACAGCAAAGCGAAAATGAGAGCGAAATTACTGTTCGTTTATGATTATGTCTCACTATTCTATGGAATTTTGCAAAACAGCAGTTTAGGCTAGGCCTTAAAAAACGTTACTTTAACAAAACGATTTCTCATTTTCATTCTGCTGAAGCTAGGGCTCTAGGGGGCGATCGACCTGGGATATTGGATTTGTGTCAGACTTATTATTATTTTTTATTACAATAAGTTCACCATGTTGTAAAGAGTTTGTGAATCTTTAAGTGTTCAAAACAAATATGACATTTCATGTCAAACAATGTCACATTTATAAGTTTTCATCTTCTTGTAAGTCAACAAATCCGCAAGAAGAAAATTACGAAAAAATTAAACGAAGGGAAATTGATTTCTCTCGCATTAGTACTTTCAAATTACTCAGTAGTATGTACGCCTTGCACTGCTTTTGAGTTTTGGACAAAGCTTCAATTATATTGTTTGCCTAACCATTTTTTGACGCTTGGAGAAATGCCCTATTGCGGTTATATAGATGACATATAGATGGCATTTAAAAGAAAACAATAGTACTAAAAAAATACATTTGTCAGATTGACAGTATGACTTACTGGCAGCAAAATGGGCATTTGACGGAAGGTCTGATCGTTTGTGCCAAAGTCTACCCGTGTGCTATCTAAATTTTCATAAGGGTCTTGATTGAAAATGTTCTTCTTCTTTAAAAAAAATCGTCATCAACTAAAATCAGCTGTAAATTTGATCGCGTTGATGTGTAAAATCAAACGGCAGACTTTGACTGAGTAATTCGAGTGCAAAGCACTTAATTATGGGACGACACGTTATATCTTTCTGAATACGTACTGTATTACTTTCAAGTGATTTAGTGATGCATAATTGAAGAACCAATATCACAGCTAAGCACCCCACAAACATACCGTCTCAGATCTCCCTGACGAAAAGTAACTTTGTACGAGTACTAACTAATGCTAATCAAGTGAATCACTTTCTCTCATTTGGAGGAGTTTACCCGCCTTTGATTATGATTGACGAGCGTGTACGATACCATTTTTGGAGTTCATCGAGGCATTATCTAAACCTTGGGTTATTTTATAAGTTATTTAAATTCTTTCGCAACAGTAACTTAATTTGTGTGCCGCGCCGGTATAAAGTCGTTGTTAAGCAATAACTTTTCCCTTGCGTACCTTCGCATTGTCACCCTGACAGCTGAACGCTGATACGTTTCAAGCTTTACAATCTTGTTCTCATATACCTCGGCGGTGTTGCTGCGAAAGTAATAAGCGTTTGTATCTCCACTCGGATTAAAGATATCGAATAAGAGACCAATTTGAGAGTGAAATTGCCGGCAGTGTACTCGTCGTCGTAACTCGTAAGTGGGCGTTTGTTAATTGTGAACGTGTGAACAACCGAAAAGCGCGGTCCTTTTGTGTCCCATTACAATATGTACGAGTGTACGTGTTCTGTTACCTACCTGTGGCTTCGTTATTGTTCGAATGGCAGCACGACAACGCGCGCTGTGGCCGTGTGCGGTAACAGTGTGACACCTGTGATATGAAAATGAGGGCGACACGGTAGAAACCTTGTTACAAACACTCGTTCAAGGAATGTGGGTGGCACGACATGTTTGTTTCTATTTCTGTTTCCGTTTATTTTTTTTTTGTGCAGCATTTCTGCCGGCTCTGTTCGTGTTAACTGGTGTAAAATGGATTAACACGAGTTGTGTGTTGTTGATGATGGCGCTGTCGCTGTTCTGTGTTTTTCCAACGCCAGCAGTGCCCTCATCCCGCACATTACCAGATTGTGAAAAATTACTTGGGCAACCATAAAGCGTGTAAAGTCATATACGTATTTCAAAAGTACTAGAGGGTGGGCGCGCGGAAGATTGAAACCAAAAACTGGTGGATATAACACACGCGAACTGGATCTTGACTAAAGCAACATCCTTATCCTGCAGTTGAGAGGGCGGGTGTCAGGCGATGGATGATTATTAAGCCGTTTTCTGGTGCACAACTCCGAGAGGGAGGCAGAGAGGCTCTGCTCTGAGTGTCATGTCAAACCGAATCGCACGTAATACAAGGACTTAAAATCGTATTATTCAGGCGACTGGCTGTGGGGTGTGGGTTGTCGTTGTTGGGGTGTCACGTGATACTTGATAGTAAAAGGAACTTAAACTTGTTACTGTGTTACTGTAGCATGAATTTAACGCTTACACCAGTGTTGCCTGTGGACGGTGCTGAACCAACGAAAGTGTGAATAATATATGCACTATGAGAGTGAATGATGAAATCAGGCGGAAAACATTGAACCAGTCAGGTCAGAGTCATTTGGATTAAATGTTGCGAAAGGACTTTGAAATTGGGTGAACAAGTCAAGGTTCATTCTGTTGATTGGGTTTGACTTGTGCGCAACTCATGACTTCGAAGACGCATTCGAATATGTTAACCGCTGCATCTACAAATTTCAAAGATCAAATAGGTCGGCTTGGGCCTTGAGGCTACAATCCCATGAAAACAAATCGTCAAATAGCGCAAAAAAAAACTGCCACACATCAGGATGTCGTCGTGGTCTCTTACAACTTTGAATCAACAAGTGAAACAGGAGAAACAATCCTGAATGCTATCTTTAGAAAAGCATAAGCGACGCGCTCGTTTATTCAACGGGCACCCCAATTAATTTCCATTTACGGCTCATAAAAAAAAATACATATTTCCTTTTGCAATAAAAAAATATGCGTCAAGTATCCTCGCCAGCCTTCGAGTTGTTTTCATTTTTTTTTTTCATTTTTGTTTTTGTTTTGCATAGCATTATCCGAAAATCCTTAAAACAAAAATAAAAGCAAAATGAATGGCATTTCGTTTCCCGATAAATTCTGAGGAAATTTACAATTTTATTATGCAATAAAATGAAATGACACAATCTGTACAAGCACGTGTCCTCCGAAGTATCCCGGCTTCAGCTGTACTTCATTTAGAAGTGATGTTGTCCTCAAGGCTATATACATCTGAAGATGGGGATCGCTTTCTTCTCCTCCAGTGCTGCAGACTAAAGCAAACTCTAGCAGACAAGTAAAGTTTCGGTTGCTCCGGTACAGGTGTACATACACTGCACACCTTGAGACAAAGACGGGTCACTTATGTCACAGCAGATGAAGTGATGTATTGCAGCAGGCAGCGCAAGAGTAGCATCGTCATCTCAACTGAATCTGACTGACGACGGTTGGTTGGTTGGCTGCTGTTGTACCTTTGTTTTCCATGAAAATTTAGGTAAAGGTGCTGTGTACACCAAATGACAATAGCACCTACACCCACTCCGTGTACCGGTGTACCTACGTACGACCCATCGTGAACGACGACGTCAGACAAAGAACGGAGAAAGTTATCTCTGAGGCATGAGGAAAAGTTTACTTTTATCGCTGTTCATGCTCAGGGAATCATTTAAATATTTCAGACACTTAATTAGCCAGGAACACAATGGCTGCCTGTTGGCGGGCAGAGTGGGTGCGAGTAAACACGACCCCTGCCCGACCGCCTGCCGCTATAACCATATCATGCATGAAGTTTTGAATTTGTAATTTTGGTGCAACGGTTATGTGCGGCTGTGTATGCATGCGCACTTATATACATATGTACAGGAATGATAAATGAAACTTTGTCCTTTATTCAATTTATCATCCGGGATAGGGATTGTGTCTAGTTCTCGTCGTGTGAAGGTGCTGGCGCTGGGTTCACGTATTACGTTGCTGAGGCGGCTCATTTTCATTTTTGCAACAATTTTCCCCCTTATCTTCTTCAGTTGGAAAAATTAATCATGAATTTCGAAATGATTTCATATTCACACACACACACACAGCCAGAGTGTGGAATGAAAACTTTTTAAATAATAATCAGAAGAAGGAGAGCATTTCTTGGAAATATTCACATATTCATATTAATAAATGAAGAAGATATGGAGACATGGAGAAATGGAGAAATGGAGACATGGAGACATTCTTGGGAAGCGCGTCGGTAGTCGACAGTTGGCTCAACGAAATTCGGGTCAGAATATGTAAAATTTGTTTGCATAGATACGAGGAATTTGTTTTGATAATTGGAAATCGGTTGAAAGTTCTAGTGGCCGGGTTTATCGGTTTTGCAAGGAAATTCTATTTTGGAAAACTTTTTACAACACATTCTGCATGAAGTGCTTCGGACGTTGGATATAGTTGGATTGGCAAGTTCTCTTTGTTTGCCAACTAGGTAGGCACGTATGAAGTTCCTCTGGTAACAACTTATGGGACTATGGGACACTCGATATGGCTTGAGTCCTTAAAAATGTGGAACAATTTAATTGCGAAAGGATTGAGGGTAAGATAAGGGGGTAAAAAACAAACACGCTCTAGTCTCGCATAGGGGATGACTCTCCTTCGACTGGGCAAACTATCAAATAAGAATAGTTTTTGATTGACACTTTTGTTGAAAATGCAATCCGAAATCATCATAAACAAGATATGTTCCTAGCATCAAAAGTGAACTTAATAAAGCTACGGAATATATTATGGCATGTGAGTCGGAACAGATGGACAGATGAACTCCCACATCTAGTACTTTCAAAAATTGATTGAAACTTAGACCGAAAAGAGGCCTTTCTAGCCACGTCTTGATGGTTCTTCTTTTTCGCCCGATAGTTCTAAAAAGTCCAAAAAATCCGCCCGAAATTTACTTGAAATTGCTGTTGGAGAAGTGGAAACATGACATGTGCTTAGTGTTGCCAGATTGGGCGCTTTGTCGTATTTTGGGCTATCTTTTTTCTTAAAAAAACGATGGAAATTTCTTCAATGAGCGCCCAACACTAATTTGGGCTACATATCGTTTAACAAGTTCTGTGTAAATTTTGTTTGTTTTACTTCTTCACAAAACTACAAAAAAGAAATATTTTCGAACAAACCCGCACTTTTAAAACTCGGCAGCACGTTTGCAGTCAAGTGACATTCGAATAGTCGTTCAACTTGCAGGCACACCAATTTATTTTGCAGACCTTTTGATTTGACACAAGCACACACAATTGCAGAAGGTAGTGGGAAAAATACAAAAAAAAATTACTTAAGGAATTGGAAAAATTTTCAACGATTTTTGGGCTTCTTCCTGGGCAACGACTTTGGGCTAAATTTTTTCAAGGTTTGGGCGCTTAAAGCAAACAAAATTCTGGCAACCCTGCATGTACTACGTAGCTTTCCCCTGAGTACATAATTATGTTATCGGACACAACTCATTTCGAGGCAGACATTATGTATAGTAGCCCGTTACGCCTATGTGCTGCTTATGTTGTCAAATTGTTCTTCCTACGAAAGAAGTGCGTTTCAAAACGTATTTTTGAAAGCCAAAGAAGCGTCTTTTTTTATTAAGCAAAATGTGCTTTTTAAACGACAAGGTATCACTTTTTGGGTAAATACAAAAATGTGCTTTTAAAATATTTTTTCAAGTGCCTTCGTAGGGCAAAGTGCCGCAATTTTTGTACCTCAAAAAAGGTTCTATATGGTGGTGAATTGGTGGGAAAATTTATTGCGATTACACTTTCTCGTCACATGTAACTTGATCCCTTACCTTGGACTTACACAACCCCAATAAAGGCGTTCTAACTCATAGAAATAGGCTCAAAAATAGATCCGGTGAACAAAAATGAGTTCGAAATCGTCGCAAAAATGGTCAAAACCAGATCTGGATCTTCTAAGGGCTTTTGGGTGTGCTCTGAGAAGGGCTTAGATCTTTTTCAGGTGTGCTTTTTAACATCAATTAATACGGACAAGGGAGCTGTCATTACAGCTTCAACAACCAAAAGATCAATATCTTCGTTTTATTACCAAAAGAAGGGTTCCAAAACAGACTTAAAAAAAGTGATGAGAAAATATTTGTCAAAAAATGTGCTTTTAAAACTGATTTGGTGCTATTACTTTTGATGAGCGCGAGTTAAGTATCCATAGCAAAACATATTGAGAAAAAAGATAACATTATTTGTATTCAATGATATCTTTAGTCTCTAGTACAGTCTTGCACACAACGCTACAATGATAACATATGTAAAAGAGATAATATCGTTTGTATACAATGTTGGAATATTATCTCTTCTTCATTATCAAGCAAGACGATTGTACGCTTGGGTCTCCTTGTAGATAGATAAGAAAAGTATATAAATACGACTGTATGATGAATTTATCGATAGTCTTATTGTAACTACATAGTAGCCTTAAGCTCCTTTTAGAATTAGTAAAAAGTATTTCAATAATAAAGGACATAGTTCCAAATAAATATTGTTTAATTTTAAAAGTAAGAACCAAGTGTTTTAATTGGCGATCCTGCCAGGAGGTTAAATATACTTTTTAACTTCAATCGAGCGGACCTCGGGAACAAGTAGTGAAATCTAGTATAAACAGAACACTCGCGTTACCGGTTACAAGAATTACCTAGCATAGCAGGTACAAATATAGCTCCTTCGTACGAAGCAGCAAAGCAATTCAGTGAAAGTGTATATGTGGAAAAAAAAAAAAAAAAACACACAAATTCGACGACAACAGACACGAGTTCAAAATGGAACAACTCGCAGTATTAATGGCAAGATTAGAAGCTTTAGAAACCAGGTGCAACACAGTAACACAAACCCTAGAGCACACACGCACAGAGAATGCAAGGCATAGTACCAAACATACCTGTGCTAGAGGAAATAAGAACCACATATACAGATGGTAGTGAAATACAGTTAGACGCATTTAAAAGCCTACCTATTTTCAACGGCGATCAATCAAATTATCGGTCGTGGCGCGAAGAAGCATCCAGATTAATGGACAGCATTAAAAACCTCAAAACACACAGTAAGTACGCAGCAGCATTGACTATAGTGAAAAGTAAAATACAGGGAGCAGCCGCGAATGTGTTAACTAATTATAACACAATTTTTAATTTTGAGGCGATACGTAACAGATTAGATTATACGTACTCTAATCAAGAACCTCTATACGTGCTACAAGACATGATGAAAGCCATCACGCAAAAAAGAAGCACACTGTCTGAATACCACGACGAGATAAATAAAAATCTCAATTTAATAATATCAAAAATCACTATGTCAGGTGATCCGCCGAATATAATCGACAGACTAATTAAAAATGCTAACGACGACGCAGTTCGTATATTCATTGATGGTATGAGTGACAACTTTACAAGAGGATCATTATATTCAGCTACAATAAATGATCTAGAACACGCATTCGCAATTGCTCGCAGAATAGAACATGATAATGTGCACAGGCATTTACATCTCACTCAAGATAAGCACCACAAAAATATGCCACATGAACACAGAAACGAAAGAAGACCAAACTATTCGAGCCAAACAACGAATTATCAACCCCAGAAGCAATACGATAATATGCAGCAACACAATCAAGGACCACGCCTAAACCCTTCCAAGAGAAATGACGGACCACAGCCGATGGAGATAAACTCGAGACAAATTGTACATGCACAGCGACAAAATTGGAATCAATACAAACCCGATGTATATAATCCACCAGCGAAACGTGAACACAGCGGGAGTTTCAACACACACAACAGACCGCAACGATCTTATCAGCAGAACTTCAAGCAGCAGAGAGTAAATAACTCCCGACAACAACGCAGAGACGATGTCAGCAGTACATATGCAGAAGCAGATGAAACGGAATGTATGGTAAATAATAACATAAGAATAGATCATTTAAACTAGTAGACGGGTTGCCCTGCTTAAATTTAACTAGTACTATTTCTAAGAAAATTTATAAAATTCTTATTGATACTGGTGCAACCCATAATTACATTAATAGAAAATGCGATTCTAGCGAAAAAATTAAAATTAAACCTATAAAAATAAAAACAATGCATGGTTATTCTATGGTAGATACAAAGAAAGTAGTTAGGATATTAAAGAAAAATATAACATTTTTTGAATTAGAGGATATTCAGTCTTTTGATATGATATTAGGATATGAAGGACTTAAAGTTCTAAACGCGGAAATAAATTTCAGTAATATGACTCTAACTACCATAAGCAGTGTCGAATCTATTCAGAAAATTAATTACATAATTGGGGAAAATAATATTTATAAAGCAGACATAGATAGACTGATGAAGATTAATAACAGCATAGGACCGTTACCCTTTACAGATACTATAGAAGCAAGCATTAGGACGACCAATGATAATCCGGTTTATGTTAAACAATATCCATATCCCATAGCAGATAACGAATTCGTAAACAAAGAAATACAGAAACTCTTACATGACAATATAATAGAAAAAAGCCATAGTCCTTATAACAGTCCCATATGGACAGTACCTAAAAAAGGTTTGGACGAAAAAGGAAAACCAAAACGGCGCATGGTTGTTGATTTCCAAAAACTTAACGCTCACACTGTAACAGACAGATACCCCATTCCGGATGTCAACATGACAATTCAAAATTTAGGTAAAGCCAAGTACTTTACAACGTTAGATTTGGAGTCAGGTTTCCACCAAATTAAAATCAAAACAGATGATAAAGAAAAAACAGCTTTTGCTATAAATGGCGCAAAATATCATTTTAAACGAATGCCTTTCGGGCTCAAAAATGCACCAAGCATATTTCAGAGATGCGTGGACGACATTTTGAGAGACTTTGTAGGTAAATTCGTACACGTTTACATTGATGACGTATTGATATATTCTTCATCTGAGGAAGAACATATACAGCACATAAGTCAAGTATTCGACGTACTCAATAAAGCCACATTAAAAATATCTGATGAGAAAAGTAAGTTTTTTCAAGAAGAAGTAGAATACTTAGGTCAAATAATCAAACAATTAATGGTATAAACTTAGTTACTTATGAAAATACTATAAATCTAGATGATAAAATATACAAAAACATGCATAAGCAAATTAAAGAAGTTATATTAAGAAATCATAATTCAGAGTCTTACATCGACCAAATAATTAAAGAAGATACAATATACAAATTCGATAACATAGATACTTTAAAAAAACTAATTATTCCTTTTGAAGAAAAACCGATATTATCAACTATATACACAATTGTAACACTGATTGTTATTTTAGCATTTACGTACGTAATGATAAAAACTATACAATGTATAACAGATCGTCAAAAACAAAAAAAGATTGACGCATATAACAAAACTTATGAAAGAGAGATGTTAAAAATAGCGTCGAAAAATCGGGACGATTTCGTTTAACAAGGGGGGGAGTTAAGTATCCATAGCAAAACATATTGAGAAAAAAGATAACATTATTTGTATTCAATGATATCTTTAGTCTCTAGTACAGTCTTGCACACAACGCTACAATGATAACATATGTAAAAGAGATAATATCGTTTGTATACAATGTTGGAATATTATCTCTTCTTCATTATCAAGCAAGACGATTGTACGCTTGGGTCTCCTTGTAGATAGATAAGAAAAGTATATAAATACGACTGTATGATGAATTTATCGATAGTCTTATTGTAACTACATAGTAGCCTTAAGCTCCTTTTAGAATTAGTAAAAAGTATTTCAATAATAAAGGACATAGTTCCAAATAAATATTGTTTAATTTTAAAAGTAAGAACCAAGTGTTTTAATTCGCGTGCCTTGCAAAGGGATATAAAAAAAACCTTAGGTCAAAAGATTCTCTAAGAATTACTTCAAAAATTGGTGTCATAATGTAAAAAAAAAAGAACTCCATGATGTGGGACCAGTGTCGTTAGTACTCTCTCTTCATTTATCCCACGAAGTGTGGTCATTTTTCACTTTTTTCCCTTTTCACAAAACTCAAATTCCCTTTTCAAATCCCACGATACTTTTTGGGTCAAAATCCAGTTTTTAAAAGTAAAACACGGAAAGAAAATCACGTTCAATAAACCTTTAGTATAAAAACGGCAGTTTGCAACACTGCTATGATTATTTTTTGGTAGGGTAGGGTCGCCTAATTCCGAACACTGCCAGTAGTCGAACACTTTTTGTAAAAAGCTACACAGCTGTATATTTTTAAGATTTTCAACTCATACAAAGGCAAAATGCTACATTGTGGTATTACCTTCAATCGTTCTTGCAATATCAACTGGTACAATATTATTGTTAACGTTTCTAAATTTCAGTTTAAATTGAGTCTTTAGGGAATGCGTTTGAGTGCGGGTTCAGTAGGAAAAAACAACTGTTGCGATTGTCGGAGGAAAGTGCGCTTTTTTGTTTGAAAATTCAGGTAAATTTTTATTTTCAATTCTTGTTTCATTAGTTTGTATCTTTTTGGTAAAGTTTTTATCTGAAACCGTAATAATTTTACTTTTTCTGACCGTTTGATCATAGCGAACCAAACTTCTTCGAGTTCCCTATTCGAACACTAGTGTGTTCAAGACTGAATTAATATACAAATTTTATTTTTAATTGTTTATGAATTCTCTTTATTTATTTCCTTTTAAGTTGTTTTTCTTACTGTTTTTTATGTTTTAAAAAAAACAAAAATATGGATTTTTCTCATTTTCTTAATTGAAAATATAAATTAAACTTATTTGCGTTAAGTTGTCTTAAAAAAAACTTTATTTCAAACAAAAAACTGGCAGCGATTCTGCCTCTTATAATTATGAACAAAATTTCTTAAAACCTAGACCTTAAATACTATTCTTAATGCTAACGACAGCAACAATGTTCCCACAGGTTCTCGTGTCTCGTCTATTACACTACACGTCGTACGTGCTGGAATGCGCTATTGTGCAAAAGGTTTCCGGTGTCGATCTGGCCTGAATGTTGGACGTTGCGCGTGCAGGTTTCGGATTTCGGTACCTGTCTGCGCTGGATCGCATATGGGAATATTATCTGTCTTAACTTATACACGAGATCTAGCGTTCGAAGTAAGGAAACTTTATGTTCTGGTTTAGGAAGCTAGTGTTCGACTACTGGCGAATAATGCTTTTTTCAGTTTTTGTTTTATTATATTATTAAACAAAAACAATTACAGGGAAAAACTTAGCTTTATTTTTAAATGTTTGAGTTATGGCAGCTCATTAATTTTTATTTTCATGTTAAATTCAACGGTTCTCTCACAGTGAGTGATTATTCTAAAATGAACCACTAAGTGTTCGACTACTGGAGACATAAACCTACCAGAACATTTTTATAAAAGATCTGTTTTTTTATGGACATTCAGTGTAAAGTTGTTTTGATAGAATTTCACCAAAACTTTATAGTTTGAATGTTTTTTTGATATATTTCTGAAATTTCAACGATTTGGTGCTTTTTTCCTTTATCCTTTATCATTATTTCATTTCGGACATCGAAATTCCCACAAAAAGTGATAAATCCCACGATATAGCAACACTGTGTGGGACGAAGTGGTCAAAATTGTCCCAAATTCGGTTAAAAGTACACTTTAGACGTGTTGCAGAAGAATCTTATAAAAATACAGCAATTTAATGTTTGAAGTGCTTTTGGGCGAGTCTTTTAGACAATTTTTCAGGGACGTTTGTCTCAGCATTCTTTGTGCAATTTCAGAATCGATCTTGGAACTGAAAATTGAGACCCTTTTAATTTTGTAAATTAAATCTAGTCACATGCACTGGAACTCCTTCCTCAACTGTCCCCTTCCCCCCCCAAGAATAATAACCAACCCAATCATCATTAAAGAACTTTTGCCAGCCTGGCAACATTTTATTTTCATTCAGATTACTTCATTTAACTGCATTTACACAAGGATCACATGACTACCATTGCCTTGACTCTCCCGAATTTATAGATTAAGCATGACGAATATGAAACCCAGCACATAAGTTCAATTTTGCGACATAATCACCGCCATTAAAAGTCCTTTATTACCAGCCCCTAATTATATGCGTTCGCTTACTTTCAACCATTTTTAATGTCGCTCATTAAATCCAGCTACACAGCATTCGAAACAACAACAACAGCTCAATGTCAGATGTTAATACGGTCCCGTCTTTCCAGATTTGCCAGGCTCCTCCTCACATATGTACACAGTAGCAAACACACACCAAATGACACAACACAACTCAGCACATAATAATACGTTTTCATAATTCGATATGAAGGCTGAGCGCTATACTATATCCAGTATCCACTGCTGTGGAGTCCTTTATAATTTATTAATACCATGAAAATTTATTCGAATTTAAAACCCTCTTCCAGAAGGACCGAAATCACCACAGCAATCTATCCTAATCTTCTTGTCGAGAGCGAGGGTGGTGCGTCGTCGTATGTTAAACGGGCATGGTGCTGAATGCTGTACCCCACCTGGGAATTTAATGCCTAATAAAGCCTCTACGATACCGACATTACTTTAAATACCGATACAGATCCCTGGCAGGATGTACGCCATTGCCGTCACCATTAATGTGAGGATAATAAACAAGTTGCTTATATAAATTCCAACATCTCGGATATGGATGGATTATTGAGGATCGTTGTTTTCTAATAGCAGGATAGAAAAATATTTACTTCATCCTTCGGGCCGGTTTTACCTTGTTTTCCCATCTTGTCTCAAATTCATATTTTATTCCATACCCTCTTCAAATAGAGAAAGAGAGAGATAGAGAGCAGATTAGGGCACCTACCCGTACCCGGTATATAGGGGATCACAAAGACAAATAGAAGAGTTCGGAAACCTATTAAGCTTCATCCGACTAAACAACAATGGGATTTATGTGTTATCTGTTCCGGAATCCTTTTGCTTACCGAAAATTTTAAAATACCTCTCCGTCCCAGGGCTATCCACTCATTTGGAAATAGTATACCACCCCAGTGGGTGGGTGGGAGACCGGTGTAACTTGATTTTGCAAAGGCAAGATGGAAACGGTCTTCTCTTCCATTTGGGTGGCAGTTATTTTAATTACTGCTGGCCAGGCCAGCTTTATCCTTAATCTCTTGCAAAAGGCAAGTCCTAACGTTGACTCTGTTAACCTGGATATTCGTTCAACCACATAAAGGTAGATTGGGTTGCAAATTCGGTGCCAAAGTTGAGTTGTGTATTTTTTTCTTCGTCTTCTTTGTTGGTAGGTATCTATATTAACGTTGAAATAGGCGACTTGTTTATGTGGGGAGCTTGGCAATTTAATGTAAGACGGATAACGCCGAAATTATTTCGGAACTAGCAGCTATCCATGGATAAATGATGAGGTGTACGTGGACAAAGGCCTTGATATTCAATGCGGGAAAGTGTATCTTACACCAAACCGAGCTTACACAAGTCAGGTCTTTTGCATGTGGATGTGAAAGACTGGGTTGAATCAGAAGGGCTAATTTGGATTCTCTGAAAGGAATTCTTCTCACCTGAAGTGGGTTTCTCGAAGCAGGTGAATGGAGAGTAATACACGGGAACTGGAAGAGCTGTTTCTGCATCCGTTTATCATGGGAATTAAGCCACTTAGGACCGAGCCGGTGATGCATATTATTGAGTTAGAAAGAGGAGCTACTCAGAACGTGAGACAAAAGAAAACGATGCTTAAATGGACCATTTAATTTGTGGGGGGTGTTTCGTTAATGGGCTCAGCCTCCGAGGTTGGCGTGCTGGTTTCAGGTTCAATTCTCATAACAACGCAATTAGTGCTTAAGTGAACTTTCCGTAAGCCTTGGAGCTATTGCTGTTAGTTTTTAAGATTAACCTGTACATGTATGTTTATTGGTTAATAAATAATAATAAGAATACTTAAATCAACGTTTGACAAATATTCGATGTTAATTGTCCTGAGAAAGCTTCTCAAATCAGGCGTTTGTATTCGACATCCAATTTTAAGTCCCTTCCATTTAGCCGAGTGTCAGTCACGATTTGGACAGGAAGTAGGACTGCGGCTGCATTTACTAAGTAAGGCTAAGTTTTCCCATACGTTTTGTAAGTTGTCCATTTTAAATTTTTCGCTATCTGATCTAGGTGCCAATAACATAAATACCTATAGTAAGTATAAATAAAAATTTGTCTAATTTTATATGGATTTGTTAACGGATCACTCAGAAACTTCTCACCCCATCTGTTTAATGGGATTTTTTTTCAAAAAAACACAGGGCTTAGCATGGAGCAACATAGAGAATTTATTTCATTTCTTCACCTTTCAGAAGATACACGACATGAACTCGTATTTCGTATATACAGTTTTCTGAAAGATGTCAGATGTCATTCATTGGCTTCATAAGTTGCTTCCAATTTAATCTACCAAAGTTTATTTAGTAAAATCAGAAGGCATTTTCATTTTTCTCCTACTATAATAGGCGTTTTTTATTTTACCCACATGATCTGTATAGATCACTGATTTCCATGGTTTACAACAGTAGTACGAGATCCAACTTTCGGGTTCAGAAAGGATTGCCCTTTTGCAAAATATTTTTTCAACGAGAAGTCTGTAGTCCTTCGTGCACTTAATTCCGCTCGCTTCTCTTCTAGGTTTTGTTTAATGGGCCCGACATTTTAGCTGCTCTTTTGAAGACGATTCTGAAGCTCAAATCGCAATTATCCATTATAATAATAGGAACAACTGCTACAATCAACTGAAGGCACTGACGCCCTGCAATCAAAACAGACCTCAGTGTTCTTGTTGTCTTGAGCATAGGCATTGGAACTCAAAAATCCTTTTATTGCTAGTAGTTCGATTGGAATAAAAAGAATGCAATGCAACTCGGTTCCAAGTTACAATTTTTAACTTTGTTATTATAAAACAAGCAATCAGTCCGATTTGTCAAAAGTAATAAAATATAATAGATGATAGGATAATTCGTAGTCACCGCCGCTCAGACCCGAAAAATTGGGGAAACTCTTTCTAATAAATGTAATTAACCATGAACCTTAATGTACTAAATCACATTTTTTATTTGCTAATCCTGATGAGGAATTTGTTCGTTAGTTTTGTAAGTGGCCGTACCATCGTTGTCAACAAAGTAACATTTGGTTTCCGCCGGTCTAGATAAATAATATTTAAGGCCCGCCACATCATCACTTAAGACCTGTTTTTTACCAACAAGTTTTTAAAATTTAATATTTTCAGACTTGAAATGAAACTATCGATGTTTAACGAACACTAAGTCCGAAGCACGTGTCCAGGCGTTAGAAAGTTCGACGAAAAAGAAATTGCAGCTAAAGGCACCAAGTGACTGGGCACATTCAAGAATCTAGTTATCCTAAGTCGACTAGATTGGTCTGGATGAGATGTAACCTGAACGCAAAAACTAGATTGGTCGGGAACGTCACTATTTCTACGTCAGCCACATATGAGAACTGTCAACTTAGTACTCAGTCACGAATTTCTCAACTAGATTCGTCGGCTACCCCTCCATAAACGTCAACTGAAACATCTGCTCTCACGACCGATTTCCCCCAATCAGAGCCGAGTTTCATCTAGTGAGAGAGCTGTCAGACTAAACTAGATACTTGAACGTCCCCACTAAAGGCACCAAGTGACAGAGAACAGAAACAGTAACAGAAACTGAAACAGAAACAGAAACAGACCCATAAAAAAAAACATGTCGCTGTCGCGAAATATTGGGTGACGGTCATTATACATCATTTGGTGAATTCTCACGAAATCTATTATACTCTCCTCTTCGTCTACTAAAAACTTTTTTTTTCCATTTTTCGTATGTTATTCATACGTGATCATCACAATATACAAAAAAGCAATTTTCGCTGTTCAAATTAGCTGCAAGCCGTCAGAACATGATTCATTCCGTCGCGTTGCCAATTGTGTGAGTTTGTTGTGAACAGCCACAAGTAAAGGATGTTTTTTTTAGAACTTTGAAATGGAATAAAACAAAGTTGGTTTTTTCGAATTGACATGAAATTTACTTTATTCGAAAGATAATCTTCTGGCATTATAATTTAAATATGATTTTTGACATATGACCGCCACGCCTGGCTCAGACGTAGTCTAATCTGGAGGTCCAATTTTCGATGACTTTTTCCAACATTTGTGGCCGTTTATCGGCAAAAAAGCGGCGAATGTTGTCCTCCAAGTGGTCAATCGTTTCGGGCTTATCGGCGTAGACTAGCGACTTTACATATCCCCACAGAAAATAGTCAAGCGGCGTTAAATCGCACGACCTTGGAGGCCAATTCACGGGTCTCTGCGGTTACCAAACGTTTCCTTCAATAAATCAATTGTGGCACGAGCTGTGTGACTACACACGTCCATATCTCTGGACAGCTCTATGAGCTGTATATTTTCCCCACCGTCCTTCCTTTAAAATTCGGTTGAAGAAACTTTGTTTCAATGAAGCCTAGTAACAGCCAACCCTTTCTGCTTCTCGTGCAGCACTCATCGTTTTGAAGTAGAACTGAATGTTTTTTAAGCGCTTTTTTCACTTATCGAGTTTCCCAACTTCGATAGATAACAAACATTTTGGAAAAGGGCTCATGAGCTTACTTCAGTGGAATTGAAGTATTTGCGGTAGAAAATAGACTTGGTGAGTTACCGTCCATGTCTGCTATACTTCAAAGTTGAGTTCTTTGTTAGTATTTGAAAGTCTAAATTCTGGACATTTTACACTAAAGTTTCGGTTTTTCTTTAAGAACTTCGCTGTCATGCTTCTTCTTTCGTTCTAAAGCATCTCCTTACAATACGAATACATTTACATTTGTTCAATGTGCTGCTGCCCTTATGGCCCACCAGAAAAAAAAAAGCCAATCAATATTAACAATCAAATTCGTAGCGTTTAGCGATAATAAAACAATACTTTTTGGAAAAGCTCTTAAAAAAGTTTCCTATACTATACAAGGGAGTCGGAGCTCTCTCGAGCACAGTTCGTTGCTGCTCGACGTGTTAACTTCGACAAACAAAGTTGATTCGCTGTGTACTCGTACTTGATTGATTTTCGTCGGTTGTTGTTTGGTTTTTGTCCCTTTTGCTTCATAAGTAATCGGATAACTTTATAGTGAGCAGCTTTGATGTGAAATGCCTGGAAAAATTCAATTTTATTTTGAGTGCTCCTCTTGTTATTTGAGTAGGAACATTTGTTTCTTTGTGCTAAATTGGATTTGAGGTTGAATAACGAGTTCCGAAGTAGGACAATTTGTTTCTGTGTGTGCGTTTTATTCCTTTGTTTTCCATTTAATGATGTGAATTTTAAAATATAAAATTCAATATTTCCCAAGGATATACGAGTTCATTTTCACGTTCGATAATTGGTCGATAATTTGTTTCTCCATTGTTTTTTATTTTATTTATTTGTTATGCTAATGGGGATGTGTGTTTTTAAAACAAAAATTAATATGGGTCTCGATCAGCGTTGCCACTTCAATAAAAGAGGAGCGCAGTAGATCATTAAAAAAATGCAGTAGATTCGATCTTTCCGCGGTAGATTTTTTGTTAAACAAAAAAAACAAAGATCAATTTTTTAAAACTATATTAATCATCACTTTAATGTTTTCTTATACAATAAGTTGGCTTCGTTCCGAGGTTCTGTACAGGGGTTATTTTTATGCATGGTTTTTGTACAGCTGTTTAAGAGAATGTTTATTAAACAATAAAAGTGCAGTAGATTGGATTTAGTGGCAGTAGATTTATTTTTTTGCAAAAAGTGCAGTAGATCTACTGCTATTGCAGCAAAGCGGCAACGCTGGTCTCGATATAACAACGACAAATAATGTAACACTTCAAATAAGAAGGGGGACGTTTTTGAATCTGGACAACTTTGTTAAATGTTGCTGAGAAGGGTTTTGCTTAAGCGCCATTTCCTCATGAAATCAGGAGATGCAGCTTTGGATTGAAACCGAAAAAAAATATTATTTATATCGAAAACCAAGAGACTCCTCTGGAAAGCTTGGAATCGAAGAATTTAATTTGATGTCACTGGAGGGACGGGTCCAGTCAGGCGTCACGGGTTCTGGAAATTTTCGCTCAGTATCATTAACTTTTAACACAATGGGCCTGCCTTCGCACTTAATATTTCGTAGGTCACAATGGGTAATTTTATTTGTAAAATGTTTTATCGCAATCAATAGTTTTAGTTGTACTTACTCTTGGCTGTCTAGGTCTTTAATTTGTGTTTCCTTCTTGCTCTTTAGAAGAAGAATGACCATAATACTAAGTTTCCACCGGAGATTAGCTGCGAGATTTAGAAAAATTTCTGTAAATACCGCATAAATCTAGGAATTTATCATACAAAAGTTCTCATGAAAAGGGAGATTAGAAATAAATCTCCACTATCAACCAGGTTTGCATGTACAGTCCGGTTTGTGAACACACTTTCCACAGCTCCAGGTGTCAAAAATAAAAAGCAAACAGAGCTGTATTTGACATTGCGTCATAAAAAAAACGAATTTATTTCTGAGAGAGCCAATGCAACCATCGAAACATTCTTTTTATTTTGTGGAATTAAATTATAAAACTAAAAAAAAAATTTAGATTTCTGGGACTCATATTTTATTACTTTGAACTTTTGAATTTTGTATTACGCCTCACTAATAATAAATTTTAGTCTCGACTTTAAATTTTCGCAAGCTCACAATTGCGAAATTTCCACTGTGAACTACTAAAATTTAGAGTAGAAACCAAAAATGTTTATTGGTAAGGCTATTGTTTTTTTTTCAATTATCACAATTTTGGCTTGTTCGATTTGACATCTGGTGAAACGTCAAATTAATCTTGTTTTTTTTTTTTTGGTGGAAACACCTCAGGATTTATTTTTAATCTGTTGCCCTAAATATCGCGATTAGTGTCCGGTGGAAACGTAGTATAACCCTAAGTCTAAACGTTTACACATCCGTTTTTTAAAAAAGCTGCCACACGCTACAACCATTCAAATGTCAATTGCCGAGTACCTTCAAAGAACAATTTTTCAAAATTGTGTTCAACTATCTGTGTGCTCCCTAGTGGCTCCCTGGTGGCCAACAAAGGGGGGAAAACATCGTCGAATCTGACAGAATGGAATTTATCTAGCTTAGTATCAAAAATGGCGACTCTAAACAGAAATCTTAAATCTATAGTCGATACCTTTTTCAGTGCCGTTTTAGTAAGCACTCTTACGAAGGGCCAAGGGGTTAAGGAGTCCATATATAAGACCTCTAATAATCCTAATCCTGTTCAAAGCTAGAGACATTACGTCTCGCATTTGCTCATCAAACTTATTCCAATTTTCAAATTTGTTTGTAGAAAATTTGGCAAACCTTTCCATTTTCACTTTGTATAGGATCCAGTTGTCTTTTTGACAGCCCTTGAGGGGAAATCCCAATGAGTCCTGATTCAAGTGTGACGGGTGCAACATTTTCTTGCCCCATCAGCCCAGCTTTCACGTACCCAAACCAATTTCCGGCCAAATGGAAACACCGAATACGCCTTCTTTCAGCGGCAGAGTGACAAGCTAATCTTTCCAAAGAAATTATCTTCCATGACATAATCAAACGATTACACAAACCAATAGAAATCAATTCGAGTTATGTAAATGAAAACACATTAAAACTTCAACTCGAATAAGTCGGACGGCCTCCGACGGCACAGAAGACGCCGCCTTTCCTCCTCTCCACCAAACGTCAACTGTTAATGAATTCAAAAGTACTTTTGCAAAAACTTGAATGTTCCACTTAAGAACGACCATAAAGATGCGCACAAACACAAAGAGCAATCAACAAGGGAGGAGGCCACTCACCCCATCCCCCTTGGTCGCAAAAGGAGTGAAATTAAATAAACTCGAATAAAATAAAATAAAAACTATATACGAATCGTATATAACCATTTAATAAAATTCGAATTATACTCCTCACCCGAACACCGGGTCCAGGATATTGAGGAAAAGTTTTCGCTTTTAACCCAACGGAAAAAAGAAAAAAAAAATACTTTTCCTCGTTGTTGGCGTGGAGCGCACCGACCGTGTCCAAACAAACAAACTGCGACTATACGCTGGCGCCATCTCTGTGTTTGGTTTGGTTGTTGTCCTTGCCATGCTCTTCGCCGACGCCGCTGCTACTTCTTTTGTTCGATTTTGTGAACTTGAGCTGGTTTACGAGTATGTATGCTAATTTTGGCAAAACGAAAAGGATAACCAGTAGCTGTGTCCTGTTCCTATGTGTCGTGTGCGCCCTATTTGGGCTAAACCCTTTTGTTACGACTAGAAATAGTTTAGTCTGTATAGTTTAGCGTGCTGAAAAACCGCCGCTAGCTAGTAGACATTCATTCGAGCTGGCCGCGCGATGATTCATTGCGAAAGTGCATAATAGATTTTTTGTGCGAAAATTGCCGCCATAAGGATAATAGGTGGACGGTTTGGCATAATAGGAAAAAAAAAAAAAACCCACCACACAAATTCCAAATAAAACACTCGAAAGTGTTAGCAGACAGTCACCGCTCGCCCCGCTGCGGATGAGTGTATTCAGTGTTTCTATTTCGTGTGCGTTATATGCGGTCCTTTAAAACAATTTATTGTGCTTCGGTTTTTTTTTTTGCCATTTTTGGTTGTTTCTCAGCATGGGAGGTGTTGGTGTAATAAGGATATGATTCATTGTATGCATGTACGAAGAGTGCCAGCGGTGAATATAAATTTAGCTGGTAAATTTAGATTTATACTCATACGGTTGAATGAATTGCACGGTAAGTGGCTTTCATGTGGTGTTGGCGAAACCATTATTAGGGCGAAACTTTTTTATTTTTGTCGGGATTGGATAACGCAGACTTTGGTTCGGGGGCGTATGCTTAACATTTTGTAAGTAGGGGGCGAAGCTAGTTTTTTGCAAGAAGTTTGTTTTCAAACAGTATAATGGGAATGATGGATGAGCCCATAATCTCGGTGGATGTAGACAATGGGTGTGCTCCTACCTCCTAAAGACCCTTCCTTGGGGACGTATAAATTTCGTTGCAAGTCAAATAGGATATAGAATGGCGGAATGGAAATGCAGTCGTTCTTGGCGGTAGTGGGGGATCGGTGCTGACAAGAAGCCTTTCACTCGGGGCTTTTCTGAGTTTTTTTTATCCAAGAACTGTGATTAAGTCGCAAAAAGCGAAAACTGTGCGAATGTGAAACATCCGTTGGAATAAGTGCTATTTAAACGGTTAAAGTAAAGAAAGTCGCACGGTCATTTTCTAAGAACGTTGCAAATTTCGGGTTTTATTTCGAGGATGATTTACTGACATTGCTTTATTTGTATACTTCAAAAAGTGTAGAGTTTTTGACAAGTGTCAAATAAAAGGTTATGGCTTATGCCGCATTTACACGGTCACACATTCCCAACATGGAAGATTAAAGGGATGCTAATTACTAAATAGCAGTGTGACTGAAAGGGACGGTATTACCTAACACGCAAAAACACGTGACACTGTTTTTGGTCAGCCATCTTGTTTACGTAGTACGAATTATGGGAAAGCTATGCATGTTGATGTTTTTATAGCGATGGCTTATGCAATTTCGCTTTCCTATAAAACAAAATGCCTTCCGGAAGTGATGAACGGACAATTATTTATTTATTTCGTATAACTGATTGATGAATTGTTGGTTTAATTTACTGCAACCAATAACCACTCTTATTTCAGATATTTTAAATCAGAAATAGAAATAGATGGTAGGGATGTTGTTCGCCGGAACTTGTGTTTGTTTCCGTTTTACTTATCTATAATTATGGGTAGAGCATCCATGACACTTTAGGCGTCTGATTTTTTATCTCATTCTTACGCCTTTATTAGCATTTGATTTTTGAGCTCCAAAATATGTAGAAGACGTTTTACCTCGAAATCGTCAAATTTCAAGATTTTTGATATCAAGAACTTTTTTAATCCAGCACTTAAGAACCTTTTCTATTGAAGAAAACCGTTTTCTATTAATTTCATTTTTATATATTATGTGAGTCGAACAGAGCCCATGCACAATTTCTGTCTCACTAACGTTTTCATCATGGACAAACCATACTGAGACCCCCAACTCACAATCCTCTTGCCGCTGGCCCCCTCAATTTTTTTTCAAATTCGCCATTTTGTTTTCCTATCGGTGTTATGTCAAAAAAGAATCCGTGTGACATGCAAAAACATACAAAAAATGCAAAAATAAATGCTGCCAATCTCGGCAACCGTGGGGAAATGTGAAAGAGTTCGGTAATACCACATTTTTTCATTACTGAACGCCATTGGTTAGTTATTATAAATTGTTAAAAGGCGAATAATTTGATTTGTTTGGTTAGTAAAACTATCTAAAGTTGATGTTCTATATACTAGAAACATATTAGGACAAACATGGTTGTGTATTTTCCGCTTTTGGATATCATTAACTTCGATTTCGTGTGTAAATTTTTCTTAAATAATGAAGAAAATTTGCTCAAAATGTTTTCATTTTCATGAATTTTAACGACTTTGATAAAACAACTGATGTACTGAAACGGTTGTTGAAATTTTTATTTTTACAAAGGACTTAGTGATCTTTAACGAACCGAAATTCTATGATCTTGATATAGGTAAGCAATGAAATTCTAAGTCAATTTAATTCAAATATGTTCCAAAATTTCAAAAAGCAATAACATTCATTTATGAGTAACGTTTTTTTTATATATATTTAGGTAATTTATGTGTTAGTAGTAAAATACTTCAAAATTGTATTTTAAATTTCGCTCTTTTTATATTTTTAAGAAAATCTTGAAAAAAAGATTTTTTTTGTTTCGGAAAAACAAGATTTTCAGATTTTTTATCTGAAAACACTGGCTGTGTCGTGCTTTAGCTTTTGACAGCGTTCAGGTACGCCACAGTGGAACTACTATTAAACAGTTCTCCAGTTAGTGCGCGGTCAATGGTGGCATCATTTTGATGCTTTTTTTTAAACATAAAAAAGACCGTCGATTTTCAACGGCAATTGCAGCAGTGACTGTTGCTTTTGTCGCCCCTGCCTTTCTGGTGGCGTCGAGTATAAATGCGACCACCTATTGCCTCTTATACAACGTATACTGCTCTAGCTTCATTATTTTCCTTTTGTTTGCAGCCGTTGTATTTCGACGATTTCGAGACTGCCTTCGGAGACTATGTTGACGTAGCTTTGTTCCTTTGATCTCCTTCACATTAAAATCCACCTCCAGTCAGGTTTTTGTCCGCGGGCGGTATTTTCCATTTTCACAAATCCTGAAAATAGGTAAGCTGCCAACTGTGGAAGAACGATGGAAGAACTAACTAAACGCAGCAGGGGTGGGTGATCTGAAAGAAGCTCTAGGTGTTCTCAATTTTATTTTATTTCGTTGGTTGAAACTGGAACCCCACTTTCAGCAAAGGAAGACTATATTGAGATAACCAACTTACAAGACAATGACAGCTCGTTGTCGACACGGCGACGCACGGCACAACTTGCTCTTTTTTACTACAGCAGCTCTGTTTAGTTACTTTTAAATCTTACGAATTTTTACTAACTTTTACGAATTCTTACGAGTTTTTACTCAATGACGTTCCTTAACTGGAAAAATCATAAAAGAGAGCAAGATATGACCCCTCCACTGTGAATTTTACGAATTTTTACTCAACAAATTCATTGGTGTAGGAATAGGAAAAGCTGTAAGTCACCTGACTATACGCGATTATATTTTCAGCACGCGATTACAACAACTAGTTGTTTCAATTGCGTGCTGAAAATCCTATTTTACTTCCTTGCAACTTCCTTCATTGAAATTGTCATTCATATGAAATCACAGTAGAACAACGAAGACGGCTGTTGCCATTAGCAAGGTAGATTTTAATGGAAGAAATGTATTTAATTACTGGTCTCACACTTACGCCAAATATTGCAAGAAAGAAAGAGCAACTGGGGGTTTGCATGTTAAGGTCATCACTACAGCAATAGTAATAGATTGGTAAAGGTTGAACCAAATTATTTTGTCACGTATTGTTTAATTTGTAATTTTTAATACCTAGTATGCTGTTCCAGGAAAGCTAAAATTAAGCGCCTCTCCAATGTTTCTCTCCACCACTTCACTCAATGTTCGCTTAATTTTGACGTGTAGGTTCCGTAAAAAAAACTGTGTTGGAATTTTTTTTTTGTTTTTTTATTTGTAAAAAAACCTCTTCCAGGTACTCCTCATTAAAATATTCCATTTCTAATAGAAATTAAATTAACAGAACCGATTTTTTTTGTGTTGAACTTACCATTCTCTATACTGTTTTTTTGCTTTCATTTGAAATACCGATATTTTCCCTGATCTGTCAAAATTTAGCTGTGGAAAAATGTATTTAGCATTAATACGCCTACTTAAATTCTGTAGAGATTTTTTTTACAGCGGCTAACAAATTTAGCTTGAACTGCGTACTGCTTTGCTTAGTTTTATCTTTGGAGACATTTTTGTATGGGGGCTTTACTACGTTTCCACCGAACACTAATCGCGAGATTTAGGGCAAGAGTTTACGAACAAATCCTGAGGTGTTTCCACCAAAAAAATAAGATTAACTTGACGTTTCACCAGATGTTGTCAACTATTGTATTATTTAAGCGCGAGCAACATACTAGGCTTAATCTGAGATTTCGATTTCTGTGTTTCCGTATGCAAGGTAAAAATTCTGTAGATATAAAGAAATTTCTGTAGGGTTGGCATCAGTGCTTTGGCACTATTATAAGCTCCTCTAGTATTGATTACTGGAAATTCAAGTCCAATTGGATGATGTTGGTAAGTACCTAAGTCTGACAGCTGCCTGACTTCATGTATCTCAGTTTTGATTGGCTCAGATTTGTCATATGAACAGCTTTTTCGACGAATTTAGTCTTTAGTCAACAAAATTCGTGACTGAGTACTAAATTGACAGTTCTCATATATGGCTGAGGTAGGAAAAATTACGTTCCCGACCATTCTAGTTTTTGCGTTCAGGTTACATCTAGTCCAGACCAATCTAGTCGACTAAAGATAACTAGGTAGATTTTTGAATGTGCCCACTTTCCATCTCTGTATTGGAAGTGCAAAATACCTCCTACAACAATCCATTAGCAGAGACTTTGAAATTAAGAATAAGAGCCGTGGGAAGGAAATGAATATTAAAAATCCATGTTTCTTCTCCATTCACTCGCCATTCCAACGAAGGCACATACCAATGCAAGTCATTCTCAAAATGTAAGTGGCTTAATAGATTTTAATAAAAGCACAAGATGAATGACTTTTGTGGCAGATAAAGAAGAAAGCACTCCCCCAAACCACAAATGGAGGGAGAAAGATTTCTTTTATCTTGGATATTTCATATTTGAAGCGAGGGTGTAAGGACGCATTCGTCTATAATCCCCATGGGCATGTCTTACAGAGTTGCTGCTCCCTTTGAGCAAGCAACGTACAATGCGAGCGCCGAAATAAACAGATACGGTGATATTTGTATTCAGATAAATTTAATTGATGACCCTAAGCTACTTTGCCATATTAGTTGGGAGTATTCGGCTTGTTTTATATACATCATCGTTTGGGGGCCAAAATTATATTTACTCTTCGGGGGATGGTCTTACATATTCGCAAAAAAAAGGCCAAATGTCAGAAATTAGATGACACACAAGCATGGGAATGTGCAGATTAATCTCCTCGCTTGCAGATTGTTTGTCATTTTTATTTGCACTTAAGGTACTCACGAGACGGACAGTGTGATAACACGACATCACGAAACGCAAGGACACTCTGCAGAGGAGTCGACGGCTCTTGTTTGTACCGTTATGAGATGATTTATTAATAGAAATTAAGCGAAATGGATATATGGGGTTTCGCAGAAATTGCGAAATTTTTCCCTAATGGCAAGCTTCCACGCGCCTATTATGGGGGAGATGATGAGTGGGCGCTATTCCGTTCAAAAGGAATTTTGATGAGAAATATGTGACTGGGATTTTCGTATGCGTCCAAACCTTGGATATGGATACAAAGTGGAGCTGGGCGGCTATTTATTTCCCTGCCTATCTGTCAGAAACACAGAGTCCTGCGCCCATCCATAATTGTCTGACAAAGGCAGCCATCAAACGCAACGTCCTTGTTTGAATAATCACCGCTAAAGATGTTTTTGCTTACCGATCTAAGAATTAATATCTCTGAGTATGGTTGTAATATCGTACATATGAAAAATATACGACTTGGACTTGACGTCTATAGCTGTCACCGACTGAAAGTTTTTAGGATTTCTTACCGAGAGGGTAGTACCTACGACTTAAAAGTTTTCTAACAGAATATTTTGTAAATTAGTTTCGAGCCCAGTTAATCTGTATAAAAAAAATTCTTTGGACACTTTTCGGTTAGCCCCTTAGACCCTAATCAAAAAAAAAAAAATCCTCCCAAAATGCCTAAACATTCATGTTCTCCGCAAATTTAAGTTGAAAACTTCCCAGCATATTCAACGATTGTCGCGCTCCGATAATCTGCAGTTTTATTTTCATAGACTGTGAGCCCCTTTCAACTAAATACCGTTAACAGTTTTATTTAAAAATCGCTGTTCCCATTCAAACTAACACAATATTCGCCTTCAACTCAGTTAAATCCTGATAAATGAAAACAAACAGAAAAAATCCCTTCCTCAGCATTGTTTAAATAATAGCAGAAGAGAAAAAACAGAAACTCCCGCTACTTGTGAAAAAGTTCGGTGAAAGGAAAAAGAATCTCAAAAGCCCCACCCTGTGCTGAACGACAATTGCAGCAGCAGCCGGACCCATCAGAAGTACATCGTCAGCCCTTTTCAAGGATAAACAACAAACAAAAATACGAATAAAAACGACGACGACAAACCATAGTAACACGACAAAAGCGCAGATAAGCACCAGAACAGGAAAAAACAATGCAATTCCCAATAGCATCCGAGAGAATACGACTAAGAAGCCAAAACGAGAGTCCTGCAAGATATAAAGAAGTGGAAAATGCAATCATCTATCTCCGCGTTAAAGATGAAGAAAACAGTTCAACAAAAAATAATCCCCCCCCCCTCCTTGAGAACTTATAGAAAATTAAAAGGACCCTCAGCACAGAGCCAGAGCGAGTGGCTAACAACAACAGCAACAACGTTAAGCAATAATAATAATAAGAGCCATTGTTTCTACGAAAAAAACGAAAGGACTTTTCCATGTAAAAATTATGAACTTTTCATACTCAGCCGGGAAAGGAGCTAAAAACAAAAAATAAGACTTCACCATCATGATGCCGACGACAGCGATGAAAAACGTCAGTGCAATGGTGAGCGGCGCGTCGACACCCCCTTTTCGACAACTCCGTGTGCGGTTCAGTGCACTACACAGGACTCTCTATAGAAAAGGTTACGTTTGACTCCTATACAGGCAATGAAGGCAAATTATTTATGTGTGCAATAGCATTTGCCGAAATGAGTAATAATTATTATTAAGACCTGGCAAGAGTTCAGAAAATTTCCATTGCTGCTTGGTGTGTTTATGGCGCCAGAAAAAAGCGATGGTAGTCCTTGGAACGATCTATCACAAAGTGGCAAACAAGTTGTTGATGATATCGCTGATGGATTGTTCTGAAAGAAGGATGACATGACTATAGCTATCAGTTTCAAGAGTGCCGATTATGCTGACGAAAAATGGAAGAAAATGGAGCGGAATTCAAGGAGTTAAAGGCGTAAAGACTGTTAATTGTTTCTGAAATTTCATCTTACATTACATCTCCTCAGTTTGTCTTTCGTGAGAGCAGTATTGTCAACAGTGTTACGTATACGCAGTGGTGGAAGAAAGCGAAACATTTTTGTTGGAAGAAGCGCGATAGACTAGAGTACTTAAAAATAAAGTGCACAACTGGGTCGCACGAAACTTTCTCGTTTAGTGAAAGTCTGACTGAAATTCAAAGTCATTTAAGCAAATCTTTTTTTCGGGATGTAAGCATTACTTGGTTTTCAGGGTTTTATCGAAATCGAAAATGGGGTTTTCGAGATATGGGCAGTTTTTAAAGTGAGCGTTTCCAGTGATTCGAATTGAAAATTAAGGACGCAATAATTTTGAAAACATCAATTTTACTCTAAGTTTACATTTTGGTTTAAATCATGCCGTTTTGAGGTAAACTAGGGAAAACTATATTTTTCAAAAATGACTTTTTTCAAAAAAATTTCAAAAATTTTACGATAATACAGAGAAAACCTGAGTTTTCATTAAGTTTGAACTGACCATATTACCTTAGAAATTAATTTTTGTTACAATCGTATGGACCGTTTTCGAGATATTTCCACATTTCAAATTTACCGTTCCTGGATTTTTTTAGCGGAAAACTGAGTATGCAGTTATGTTTACCTCAGCTACTTAAGCTGTATCAATTTTTGTTGAAATCGTTAGAGCCGTTTTCGAAAAAATCAAACTGGTATGAACATTTTGAATGGGAAGTACCATTAATAGGCATTTTAAATTATGCTCAAATGATCTATATAGATCATTGATTTCCATGATATAGATGATTGCAACAACAGTTGGATCACGTACTATTGTTGTAAACCGTGGAAATCAATGATCTATATAGATCATGTGGGCAAAATAAAAAACGCCTAATATTGAGGTTACCATGCAAAAAAAAAAGTTAAGAATAGTTAGCTATTGACTAAAGTACTTAAAAAAAATTCGTTATATTCCCTCCCACAGCTTTTAAAAGGTTCTATAAGTTTGCCCGCACATTATAAATATGCCTCGAAATCGTTATTAAGCGCACCGCTGCATTGTGTAGATAATGCAATGTTAAATAATAGTCTTAAGCATTTCTGCTAAAGTGAATTGGTTATTATTGCTAAAGTTTATTGAAAGCTGACGCTCAAGCCAGAGGTATCTTAAACTGAGAACCCCAACTCGCAATTCACTTTCGAAAAATGTTTGCTCAAAGGATCCATTTTATTTTTCCATCAGAGTCTATCCGTTATGACAGAGTCAGCCATTTTAATTTTTATCGCCTTCAGTGCTACCAAACCTTTGATATGGAAATTCCAACGCTGAAAGCAAAACTTCCCCTTTTTCTTACACTGATCCTTATTTACTAAAAATAAATATAAATCAAATTAGAATTTAATTCTGTTAAGAATAACTTTGTCAGATTTTTTATATTTGATATTAATTAATTCTTTCTTTATTGATTTTTGCTAAAGGCTGGTACGGACCTGTTCCGGAACGAAATTTTCCGGTGGTCACCAAATGGACAGCGAAACGTCCGCGAAAAGGCAGCGGAAATTAATTTGTGGAGAGGTCCATCAGCTGATACCCAAGCAGCAGTGTTACCAGCACTGGCTATTTATATCTGATTTGGCTACTCGAACTTTTCACTGGCTCCTTAAAACTGTCATTTTGGATTTATCCTAATTTACCTTATTAAATACATACTTCTATTGCGAACGTACTCTTTCGTATAACTAATGTCGTTTTCAATTTGACTTTTCAGATTTCGACTGCCAAATCGAATATTAAATCCGAATTTGATTTGTTCTTGCTTGTATTGAGTTGGGCGCAAAGAATTTTTTTTCACTTGCACTGGAGGTCCATTTCGAAATAATTTAATAAAAAAACTCATTTCGATAGGCGTTCCTTTTTTCAACATTGAAAAATGGAAACTAGAAAAGTCACTCAATTATGAGTATGTGTTGTGTTGCTTTTATTTTAAAATTAATATTGTTGTCTTTAAAAATAATCAGATTAAGTAGCCCTAAAGAATTGCAAAGAAAAATGCGCACTTTTGATCTTTATATAGGTATCTTTTATTGGCACCAATATTTTTAAAATTTGGCTCCATACCTTATAAAATCTGGTAACACTGCACTACAAATGTTAAATTTTCGCAAGAAAATAATGTCACGGACAATAAACGTGTGCGAAAAGAGAGTGGAGAATTGTACCAAGCAATCTACTACAATTACCCACTTTTCCGCCATCATTTCGCAGCAGCTGCGTACTGCAAAACGAAAAGGAGAGCGAAATTTTTCGTTCATGATTTCGTTGTGTCATTTTTGTATCAGATTTTTCGTTCCGGAATAGGTCCGTACCAGCCTTAATGCATCAAAAAATGTTTACTTTCCGAATAAACAAATGCAAAGACGGATGTTTTTGATATTGGATTATTTTCTGGCAAATTTTAAAGTTGTCTTCAATTTCTTGGTAGGTTTTTTTTTGAATTGGAAACAGCTTGAAAACTTATGCTTAGTTTATAATCTTCCAGCGCATAAAATCTAATATCGTATTAAGAAAGGTGATGAATTTTAGTTATAGGTACTTCAAAGTGCACTTTAGGGTAAGGTACCTACTTACGAAATTGAGAATAGAAATTTGCCGGTTATTTTTTGTGATTTTTACAATATTTGTAGATGGTAAAGAAACAACGGACCGTCAGTCCGATTATAATGTAGACATCGGTAATAAAAAAAATACACTTACTCTACACTTAGTCCATCTGTTGCTTTTAATTCACTACAAATATCCTCAAAGTGTTTTGTTTCATTCTACTAGAAATAAGTTCTAAACAGAACACTCAAATCTGGTCATACGACATATATACAGTTTGGCAGCTGATATAAATCAAAATGTCGGATATAACGAAACGAAATGCGAACCCATTATAAACAATTTTTACTGTTGTATGCTGGATAAATAAATCTACTAATTTCAGTTAACAAACGAAACAGCAATTGCCTTTGGATACAATTAAAAAATCAATTTTGTAAATGTACTGAATTCTACAGAGAAAAGCATTTGTTTATATTTACTTCCATTTCTAAACGCCATCTATGAGCGAAGAGAATCTCATTATAATCATAACTACTAATCTAGTACTTTCTGTAAAAATGCTTAAAATACCACCAACTTCAGGTGGATTGTTGTCTCTTTTGATCCAAAAAAAAGAAGACAAACGCATCCAGCCAATTGTTGTTGTGCCCTTTGTATAAATAATTTTCAGGCGATTCGACGGTAGAGAAAGCGAAAAAAATTAAGCCGCCAACACAATTACTTTCTTTTAAGGTTTATTACTTAGTTTTGTTTAAGTAGCGATCTTGTCCGATTCTTAGATGTTTTGACTTACTTGTTAACAGTAAATTCCTTTTTTTATATCCAAACCCGTTGTCACTGCACCTGTTCCAATATTTACAAACGCCTCAGGGACAGCTTGCTGTATTCTGCCAATGCTGTTAATGAATTTCGGCTGACTTTTCCGCGAAAAAGTCGGACATTTTTGTTGGCGAAGCACCTTAGCAGCAAAAACTTTCTGTCAGACTTCACATTTGAGATAAGTTTTCTTATATACTTGATCTATTTCATCCGGATACACGCGGAACCCAACCCTCGAAGATTGGGAACTCTAAGACAACCTATATCATAGCCTTTCGATGAAAATGCCAATGATCTGCGAAATACAATGACGTTTACCTCAGCTGTCATTTACTAACCTTGAACAAAAACTCAGAAGAAGTTTCACTACTTCGACCAAAGTCCTCCGATACTGGAAAACAAATTACTTCCTTGTAAAACAATCGAAAGCCCAACCTATACCTGTATATTATAGTGGGATGCAAAACCACTGCTAATTTAATTCAACTCCCTCGCACTATCCCTTTCTAACGTAAGAATTTCTTTTCCTCTACTAATTATTTCAAAACATAATTATACAAAGCCTTTCAGCACGTAAGTATGTTTGCACATCGACCGGCCGACACCTTATATATCTTCATAAAGGACCACCACACACACACACTGCAGGAGGTGAGTTTGCAAGAATCCAACGCTTCGGGCCCATATCCGTATGAGGCAAAGTGTAATTTAATCAAAATTCAATTTTGTGTGTTAATTTCTTAGCAAAACCTCAATTAAAAAAGGTTATGTGTGCAAGAAAAAAAAAAATCCTGCCAGAACTACGAGTCAACTTGCCATGGCTCCCGGATGAGGACATCGTAAAACTCTATCTATGCACAACACTTTAGTGTGCGGGTGCGGGTTGGAAATTACTTTTCAGTCGAGCGCACGATTAATCCTCCATCTCCTCCAGCTATGCTGACTTCGAGAGGACATACCTTTCGTCAGAATGTTTATCTAAAAGATCACCGGGTATGTTTCCTCCAGTCCTTGATGAAAACAAAACCAACACCGTTAAAAGGATATATTCTGTGGGGGTAATATGTCAAAAGGTTTATCACCATCAATAGAACGTTATGACAACACAACAAAAACACTTTTATTCCACAGGATATATGGATACACAAAAAGAGGATAATGGCCGTTGTCATAGTCACATTACAGGACTAGTGTTTGTTTTTTGCATCACACTCTTTCGAGTGGATCAAGTGGAAACTAATATTTAGTTGAATAATTGTATGAAATGATATGCGTGCACGGACACCACATATATAACATTAATATTAGTTCCGCACACGCACACGACTCGTGCAGGGCTTTTAAGTGAATAAAATTGGTAAATGGGTCAGAAGAGTTGGAATAGCAAAAACAAATCTCGTTTAACCTCGTGCGTCTTAGTCTCTCTCGGGCATTTGTACGAATAGAAACTTTTCGCATATGAATTTTAAGGATGTATACTTGCGGGGATAAGCTAAAATTGTGTGTGTAGCGACAGAAATCATTATACTATAATAATGTCTGGCGGTGGCCATTGAATATGATGACGTCCTGGTGTATAGTAAGTATTACTGAAGTTTACTTTTACTTTGCGTGCGGTTATCATGATTACATTCAGTTGAGAGAAAGTGATTGCGGTTGAGTGTTAAATGTCCTGGAAGTGAACTGGATGAAAGGACTTTGGTGGTTCGTAATATAGCGATTTGGCACCGGTCTTGGAAGTTACTGTGCATTGTTTTATGCGAGGAGGTTAGTAACGTGTGCAATTGTGTCCATTTGGATGGGCCGTCACATTTATTCTTTGGTTAAGCTGTAGTTCTTAGTGAATACATTTGCAATTGAATGCAATTTAAGTATGCATGGGTTTGCGGGAAACGCATTCTCTTATTTAGCTAACATCCTTGACATTAAAGTCTCCGTCTGACATAAACCACATTACGTTTGATGGTGTTCTTAGTGCCGGAACCTTACTTCAGGGGCCCTACTATGAAACTCGATTCTAAAGTGAAACTGTTCGAATTCGCAAAATGGCAGCTCTGTAAATCTATAATGGCGTTTTCGATTGAAGATCCGAGAGAATTGCCCGTAATTCAGAATTGCTCTTTTCAATGAAATTCGTTGGAGCACTTTTGTAACAGTGATAGACACCATATGAGAGATTTGGTTTTCTGTTGCTACTTTTTTTTTTGTTTTCTGAACTAATAAATACAGCCAAATCAATATATTTCAATTTAAGTTTACATTTTGCACGCATAATTGCCTATTTTCGGATCACACAGCGAAAAATTTGTTTCTAAAGCTAAGATTAGACTGTATGCCAATTATGCATATGAATGCCAACAGGCAAATGACCAGATTAGATGTCAAATGACCAAAATGTCAGGATTATCAAAACTGTATATTAGACTATATGACCAAAATTACCAATATGGTCATATTTGCCTTGATGGTCATTTAAGGCATTTGTTATTTATTAACAAATGTTGTAGTAGGGTAATGCTGTAAAGAAAAACAAAGCAAAAAGTTGAAGTTGGAAATTTTCTGGTAGTAAAATAATAGGTAGATATTATTTTATCTTATATGTTTTTGGTGTTTCACTGCTCGAGATTGATTGTGGTCATTTTATTGTAGTGAAAAATGAATAAAGAGACCTGTTGCGCATTGGTTTTGACCGCGTGTTTGATTGACGAGATCGAACATCGCGGGACGACTAAATTAAAGTCCGCTTCACGTAGACCACGTTGTGCTTGGGTGAAGGAATGGGTGAAGAAAAGGGAAGAGGATGGCTTTTGCGTGAAACTCATGCGCGAGTTACGGGATGAGGAACCTGCATTGTACAATAATTTTGTGAGAATGTCGCAGGAGCAGTTCAGTTACCTTTGTGGGCTAGTGACGCCACTTGTAATTGAAAAGAACACGCAAATGCGAAAGAGTATTGCTCCAGCCGACAGGCTTATGCTGACCTTGCGCTTTTTGGCTACCGGCGAGAGTTTCAGGTCATTACAATATCTCTTTCGCATTCCACAGTCGACCATTACCACCATCATCCCCGAGATGTTAGTAGCAATCTACAAAGTTCTTGTAGAAGAATATCTTCAAGTAAGTAAGAGGCCTCTCCTTGATTTTTCGGTGTGGTATAGTTTCTCGGCCTTATGTAAAGTATTATTATATAATTTGCTAGACACCTTGGACCCCAGAGGCTTGGGAAACCATAGCAAGGCAGTACAATGATTTGTGGCACTACCCAAATTGCATTGGTGCTGTTGATGGTAAGCACGTGGTGATGGTTGCACCGCCGAACGCTGGAAGTGCATTCTACAATTACAAGGGCACGCATAGCATCGTACTGATGGGTATAACCGACGCTGATTACAGGTTAATCTATATCGATGTTGGTCGCAATGGTCGATGCTCAGACGGTGGCGTTTTCAATACGTGCAGCTTTGCTCGAGCTTTGGACAGAGGGCTACTTTGTCTTAAACGTGACACGCAGACTTTGCCACTTCGCTCGGCAATCTAACCAATCGTCAGGTTTGCCCAGCTCAGCAGCCACCTCCTTCCATGCTTGATCCTTTGGGACCCGATATGTACGACTTGCGACATCGTAAAGTCCAGGTCGGAGCTCGACAGCCGAAATCAATTTGCGGATGAGATCGTCTGACCATTCGCCTTTAACCTGCATTGTCGGTCTCTTCCTCGGCTTGTCAGCTTTTGCTTCCTCCGTCATCCAGGCATCGCTAGCCGCTTCGATTGAACTCCCCAAAGACATGTAGAAGGGTCAAAAAAGTACAAAAAAGAAAAAAAAGCGAACACACAAAAGAACTAAAAAGGGTGAAATAACAAACAAAATATACACCAAGTAAAATAAGCAATCGAACCAATGAAAACACATAGCGAATATTAACAAAAATACAAATAACTACGACAGAACAAATAGAAAGCAAAAAATGTCTACACAAACAAAATTTCACAAAAGGAAAAAAGTATACATAGCCACAATTACTGAAAAAGGACAAGACCACTAATTAAACCTAAACAAAAGAAACACACAATTAAATATTTTACACAAATGAAAGATTGAATTATCCACAAAAAAAGAGAACGAAAATGAAAATAATAATAATAAAATCACGATTCCAAGAACTCTCAAACACCGATGACAACAAAATAATTCTTGTTCCATCAAAAATGCCAGCAATGCCATAACGAAATTTCAATAAAGTGCATATGGGCATATAGTGTTTTACGCTGGCATTCGTTCTCATTGTCCGATTACACTATATGCTATTTGGGCATTTTTATCTGTCAAAATCAGCCTGGTCAAATGTGGCATTTAGGTCATTAGAGCATATAAGATATGCCCATTACACTGTATGACCATATTTTGACAGCAGAACTGTCAGAAATTGGCATTTTATGACCACTTGGCATACAGTCTAATCTTACCTTAATAACACAACAAACACTTCAATCTGACATTTTGTTAGTATATGTGTTAGTGAGTTCAGGGAAATTCTGTAAAAATATTCCGGACACTTCTGTCGTGTTAAGAATTGACCTGGAAGTGCACTTTTTTTTCCAATGAAACATAGAATACATCGAAAGAGCACTTCTAGATTTGTTCTTTTCATAGAAAGGGCAATTCTTTTCTTCAATCGAAAACGCCATAATTAAGTTATACTGACAACTATTTTTGTTTTCTTGGAACAAAACTGGTACTACCTTTACCGAAAGTTAATGTCAAACTCGTTCGAATTTGCAAATAATCATCCTACATCAAATGTGCTTGCGGAGCAGGTCGATTTAAGAAGTTTTTTTTCTCAGAATGTAAGTAAATAAATTTTATATATTAATATTTCATGAATATTTCGTAAACATAGTAATATGTATGTATGTTTTTTTTTGTCCAAGGGAATTATCTAAAAGTCCAAACACAAAAGTGTCACAGTTTGAAAAGGTGGAATATATGACCCGGCATCCAGATTTGTCCAAGGGATATTTAAAAACAGCCTTTATAATGTTGGGAACAAAAGTTTGTTTTTTGCGAACACTTAGTTCTGTTTAAATATTAGCCGTGTTTTTTTGAGCTTCGATCTCAGCAAAGCAAAGTAAAGTAGGATTTTCATCACACAAATACAACAACTACGCTCTACTTGACACTTCGAGACTCAGTTGCAGTTGTTGTAATCGCGTGCTGAAAATCCTACTTTACTTTGCTTTGCTGAGATCGAAACTCAAAAAAACACGCCTATTGTTCAACAAGTACATAAAGTCATCTTTCAAAAGGCGGTAGTTTTTAACAAAGCTGAATAAAGTTATTTTAGTTTATTTAATTTTTGGATTAAAAATGCCTTTAAAAAAAATACTAAATAGAAAAACTTATTCTTGCCAAGCTCCATTATGTTAGATTTATCTCTAATCCGCCTTCGTTCAACTTGTTGAATAGCTACAAGTAATAAAAAAAGCCCTGTGGCAAACTCCAACAATGCCATCAGTGCTCTTTAGTCAAGTTTGAAGATATCGAACGAGCTTGGGGAATAAGTTCAACGCACAACTGAGCTGGCTGCGTAAAAAGGATATACGAATACATCCTGCCATTGGGTCGTATGAATAAAAACTAGCATTTGTTTTGAGTAAAAGGTTTTAGCAAAGTAAAAGCCCTTAACAAATGCTTTGAATCGGTATGAATAAAAACCTAGTTTGCTAAGTTCGAAAATTCAAACATAGCATTTACTTCACTGTACATGTCCTTGCCTTGCAATTTCTGTCAAACTTGACAAGTGACAACTGCCCAGTGGTTTTTATTTATTTTCAAATTTTAGTGGGAAAACTATCAAAAGCGATCTATAGCTCCAATTGCACCTGGAAACATAAATTTTATTTGCCAAATCGCTTGGTGATGTTTGATTTCTTCCTAAGTTGTCGGAAAGTGTATCCAATCATCGGGTAGTTGACACACATACCAATTAGTTGACTGATGAACACCAAGATCTTCTACAACACCAACCTAAACACATACATTTTTCACTTGTTAAGTCATGAATTTTAAAATGTTTACCTGAGAGCCCGGATCTCCTAAATACCTTAAGAATGATTTAAATTTCTGAATATTTGAAAGAGTAACACCACGAGTCTCAAATTATCATTTAAAAAAGTATTAGCCAAAATGTCCACATTTTCACACGTGAAACGAAACAATTGTAAGAAGTTATTATCGTCACCTATTCTTTTTTGTTTATACTGTTTTTTATTAGCACGAACGTTAACAACAAGAGGTAAAACGGTTATAATGTGAAAACTTATCGCACCCATGTTTTGTTTGGTTTTCCTGCACGAACAAAACTTAATTTAACTATTTATAAATAAAACATCGAAAAATCACAATGCTTAGATTATTTTATGTAAAAATTGTGCGTACAAAATATTTAGCAAAATGTCTGAGTCAACTAAATAGCAGACTCAGCATTTGAATAGCATTTGCTTTGTCTGATAAGTTTTATTCATACCGATCTGAGTAAAAGGTCAGTGCCGCCGCTGTTCGAACATGTCAAAAGTTGGAACTATCTCAAATTTGTTTTTATTCATACGAAATGTTGCAAATGCTTCGATTTTGGCACTTCTCTTGAGTAAAAGCAATTGCTACGTTTTATTCATATGACGCAGTATCAGAGTTGGGTCTTTGTTTCCTATTTTTTTATATGCACTGCAATTCGGACTATAGTAAAGAGAGACCCGCTATTTTTTTTTAGCATTTAACACATCAGTTTATGCCGTCCCTCCTACAGCGTGTTGGTCAAGTCATAATTGAAGTTTTTATTGGACCAATTTTCGTTCGAAGCAGCAGAAAGTTGACGCCCAGCCTTTTGCACATCAAACGGAAAAGACTACAAAAAATTAAAGAAAAAAAGTCATTACAAAAAAAATTCAAATCAACTTCAAACTTTGTTTTGCTGTCATTTAGACCGGTGAATTGTTTACCCAGAAAATGTTCCCACTTCAACATGCACAGGAACTCATTTCGTAAGCAAACACTAACTTTTGCAACCACCTGCTTCCTGCATGCACCCGACTCATTTAATACTGGAACGCTAATTAAATTAATCACGATGCTATCATTCATTACACTTTCTGAACTCAGTCCGGCAGTAGGTACCCTAGTGGTGGCAGCCCAGCCCATGAAACTCACAAGCACATTTTGACTAGAAAATAAACGGCGCGCATGCCATAATAGCCAGCCAGTATCCACAATTGCAATACAGAACAATAAGGATGTCTGCTTCGGCAACCACCCCAGCCAGAGCCCACCGAGCGACAAGAGAAATGAGCATTCTACTTCAGGCTGACGTGCGGAAAAGCTAAAAGCTAGCGGTCGCATGCTCAAATATTGAAATGAAATAGTTTTGGCCTCGTTTTATGTTCTTTTTTTTCCTTTTGATGCATTCGAGTAGGCTCTTTGCCAGGACATGGCTATACGAATGTCCATTAGAAGGATTATCCGGCTGTACACTTTGTTAGCGAGTGCATCTTGTATACGAGAATGAGTGCACGTATTTTAAACGGATGTCTGTGTGAGTTTTTTTCTTATTTGAGTTTACCCACCGCTGTGCGGTGCGGCTTCAGGGTCACTTGAAAGGTAAAGTGAAGCGAAAGAAGCAAAGCTTCTCCCACCAGCATCCAGATATACACAAACTGAATTTTGTGCTGATGTGTGTATTGTGCTCTGTGGATAGAAGCGAAGAGCAAGGGTCTAATTAAATATTTGATGGCGTCCAATTTACTTTGGTCTTTTAGTTTTTTGATCCATACCATAGCTCGGTTGGTTGAAATCGCATTCAGGTCAAATTCACTCAGAAAGTGAGTACGTCATGTCTTTTGGAATGCATATGGCGCATGGGAGTCTCTTCTAGGTGTGCTGATGGAAATGAACGTTTTCTTTACTACAATCAGTAGGTCTTGTTATTTGCATGGCGGAACCAGAAGTCAGGCGGAAATTGTTGTATTTGAATTTGCGTTAAACGTTTTCCAGTTGTTATGAAAAGCTGTGGACGTAGGTAGCTGTATCGCCAACATTCAAATTTAGATGTTTAATTAATGTAGGAAGTTGCTCATTTCCAACATCGTTTGTGTACAAAGGGTGCGCCATCTGCTGGTTTTTAGTATGAATAAAAAGTAAATGGTGCATACGGATCGGGTGAATAGTTTCAGTGTGATGCGAGTTGAATTCCACACACAAACAGGCAAACTTTGCAGGTTTATTATTTATGATTAGATACAGATTTGGGGTTGAAATGAACTATGCTGGTGGTTTGTGGTTTAATTTACAAAAATATATAGAAATCCAAACGTGTTAAACTGCAAACCACTCTTTAAACATGAAAAACATGATAAATAAGTTTTCCTTCAAACACACAATCAACTGCAATAATGACTGTCAAAGAATCACCAAATGAACATTATTTTCCGCTTCATTTTATTTCGCGCATGCGCGTTTAGCCTAACAATATGCAACGTGTTCTTTTCCTTTACTTAATTCCATTGGGTAGATTTGTGAACCAAGAACTCGCTGCTTTTGTTTTGTATTTATCGTTTTTGACAAAGCAATATTAGGTATGCATAAATTCACCTACGAAACTTCAGCTTTCATTTAGCATATACAGGGTGTCCGCCGGCAAGGTATACTACTTTGTTTGTTTAAAATTTTTGATTAAATGAAAGAGAATGGATCTTATATTGATAAATGTTTTATTTAATGTCGGCAAATATGTATGGAATACAATATCAGGTAAATGACCGCCTCTGTTAGTCTCACAAATGCGAGCCCTTTTGAGCACATTTTTCATTACATTCTCACACATTTCACGCGGTATTTCATTAATTTCATCACGAATATTTGGTTTGAGTTGCTCAAGCGTTTCTGGTTTGTTTGCATAAACCTTGCTTTTCAGATATCCCCACAAAAAGAAGTCCGGAGCAGTCAAATCAGGCGACCGTGTAGGCCAATCAACATCACCATTTCTTGAAATAACTTATGGTGGAAAGATGTCTCGCAGTAATTCCGTTGTAATCCTGGCTGTATGCGATGTTGCACCGTCTTGTTGATACCACATGTTAATCAAGCCCAAAGCATCAAGTTGTGGCGTTAAAAAGTTTTCAATCATATCATGATATCGCTCCCCATTCACAGTTACCGATACGTCGTTTTCATTTTCAAAGAAGTAAGGTCCAATGATTCCTCCAGATGCAAAGGTGCTTGGGCCTATCACCTACAGACTCTCTTTCTTCGAAATCATTCACTACACGATAAATAGTGCGTTTTGTTCGCACGTTGTTTCTCCCAAAAATTTCACGTAATTTTGTCATCGTCACAGTAATCGATGATTGATTTTGATAAAATGTTTTAACGATTAAAACACGTTGGTTTATCGAATATTTTTCCATAATAAATTTGCCACGTGTCTACTTCACAACTGCCAAATATGAAATGTCAAGACTAATGTTTACCAAATGGCGGCAAAACAAAGTAGTATACCTTCCCGGCGGACACCCTGTATTTCACTAAAACCCCGTTTGAAATCACGTCGATAATATCGATGTACGACGAAATAACTCGTAACCTATTTTTATAATGATTATGATTGATTATTTCCATAAGAGTTGATTTTGTCTCATTCCTAACACAAGGAACACCTGCTGTCACCTTTTCCAGAAGTTTTAGAAATCCCAATCGCTCAATTTAAGTAAAGCAACTAACAGCTATTAAATGGCTAAATCTCTTAAACGAACATTTTTGATCCCTCAAATCCCTCAATCCACCAGCAGAAACCACTAGATGAAATATAATAATCACGCGGCCATTTGCTTGAGTCACAGTCACCCATACCTGCAATCATATTTCGCAATCCCCACAGCCATATAAATACAAACGAACGACCTTAATGGACAGTTTAAAATCAATTACCATTTTAGCCATCATATATTTAGTTGTAAAAATAATAATAAAACTTTCGGTAAAAATTTTACTTGATTGCTACATAAAAATAGAAAATACAATTTACTTTATGGCAAGTGCGAGTGGCCGCGCCATGTAACAAAGTGATACCGCAATTGTGCGGTTAAATGCATTATTGCCAAACGCACCAGCAATTGTGCTATCCGTTCAACGGATTTCCGATATGCGTCACATGCAAAGTTGCGGTTTCATGTAGGTTTCCTCTTTTTTTTGTTGTCTCCCTCTGTGAGGCTTCAATTGGTTTTTATTATTATTTTTTGCATTTCTTGCATTTTTTGCTGAATGAAAATTAATTAAATCTCATAACATCAGGATTTTATGAACATAATCAGTGCAGGAAATGGGAAAACCCGATATGCATATGAGTTGGTTCGATAAATATGCTAATATTTATGATATCGTAATTTTTAATGAACTAGGCGCCGGATTGCATGGCCAGGTCAGGCTCAGGGTATCTGAATCTGTAAAAGTGGAACACTCTGGAGGGATTTTTATGGAACAAATTGTGTGTAATGTTTGACGTTGAATAAAGCTTTACAACTTTGTGTGCAGTGGTCAGTGATATGACACTCGTTTGGAATTTTGCTTAAACCATTAAAGGGGGTTAGTCTAAAACGAACTTGTGCGCAACAGAATTGTGTCAAATAATTGGCAATTCTGTCTAATTTAACTGAAAAAGTTAAATGACTTGTGGTTGGCTTTGTGTGCTTCTACGTTTTTTTTTTTTTGTATGAGCCCGTGTTACAAAGGAAAAATCGCAATTAGGGTAAATTTGGGGTCATTTAAAAATAGGAAAACACATTTTTAGTTGATATTACTTAAAATATTTACCCGCCCCACGGCATGGGCAATTCATTTTATTGCATCGGACGTACGAAATTTAGAGTTGTTCAGAGCTGTCAGTGTTTGTGCTTCTTGTCCTCTAAGTGCAAACCTTCAACACGAATTCTGGAGTGGCATTTCTTAGTCAAGTCAACCGCGAACTACTTGTATAGCCTCATTTTTTATTCGGAGAAGTTTGTGCCCTTTTTTTTTTTTCTTATGTCCCACGTTTGCGTAACTCATGCGTTTTTTTCCACTAGTGAGTGTTCTCGCAAGCATAAAAATCTCTTAAAAATACGAAAACGTTGTTTCAAATATTGCAAAATATACAACTTAAATTCCTTGTTTATGCAGAGGAGTAGTACCATATAAAAATGAATTCAATTAATAAATGCACAACAACGTGACAGCATGACTCATTGTATCTGTCTGTTAAATAAGTAAACATTTTCGAAACCCCTATTGGCAAAAACAATTGAAAACCAGTATCAACGTGCAATTTTATTTTACAAAAAATAGAACACCCCTTAGGTATGCGCATATTTACTCTCTAATCAATATCCGTCACTATTGCAATGGCCACTGTCAACGTCAAGCTGGCAGAGATACATTTACAAATGTGTATTCACTGGGGAACTTGAAGTCCCATCAGTCCACTTGACAGTTTAAAGGCATGCTAACTATGTGGATTTTATTACAAACTTTGTTTCAATTGAAAATTGAGTTCAGGCAGGGTAGCGATAGCGTTTTAGTTTAAAGCGCTTTGCGGCTATATGCCTCTTTTAATCGATATTCGCACTTGTTTCGTGACATTTTCTGTCAGAAAAAAATATAAGAACTTCTTTCTTTTGAACTTGTATTGCGATGTGTGATGTACTGCGTACTAAACTTATTTCCATTTTCTCTTTTAACTTCCATCTCTATAAAATTGCAGCTTTCTTTAAACTGCGTTGTTGAATTCAGCTTTCGCGTGTGCTTCCACTGGAAATGCATCAGGAACTCTTTAATAGTTTGTCGTATTCTCAAATTTTATTTCGCTTTAATTTTGTTTACTTATCCGTGATATTCGCAACGTAATATCTTGTCAAATGACGTAGAATATTATTTTTAATGTTTCAGTGGTCTGGACATACTTTAAGTGAAGCTCAGGAACTCAATCTCGTAAAATGACGTAAAATAGTAACACGAAGCACATTTCATTTTGAGTGTATTCATTGGATGTATAAAACGAACGCAGTCTACTCCAGTTTGTCAACGCATCTGCCTAATAATTAGACTTCAGATACCCACTCAATGGACGAATGTGAGAATTTGTTAATTTCCGCGCCCGTTCCTTTAATTTATGGCTTCTTGCGTAAAGGACGTGGCTTACAATTCAATGCCGCAGCCATTATACGAGTGTTATGTTCAACATTCTGGATACAAGTTTTTGAAAAGATTTTTGCTAGAAAGATTCCTTGGCCCACAAAGGTAACAAAGACATGAAAACCCGGATCGCACCACACCAAACCAACAAAATGCAATAAAGGACATTCATTTCGGCAAGAACTCCTTCCGCTCAAGGAAAAAGAAAGCAATAAAATCATTTTCCCTGACCGACACAACATTCATTATGTTCACCCCCAAAGAACCAAAGCAAAGACACATACGGTTGAACATTTTTGTCATCATCCCCACAGTATAGTACCAATCATTTGGCTGTATGCGTTCCATTTCCTTATAGTCGTCTGCTCTGCCTTTGTCGAGCTACTAAAAGAAGTTAATTATCGCACCGGGCACTATAATATGGAACCCGAAGAGCAATGCAACCATATAATACGACAAAGGTAATATACGTTAAGGAAATTCACCATGGCGTGGTTGTATCAGGCAAAGGGAAAGGCATTCCATACGTACATACAAATCAACTGAGTGGGGAGGGACTTCATTAAAGTAGTGGACGGATGTTTATAAAATTCGCATAATAAAAAAAAAGTGAAAGCAATTAACTTGACTTGGGGCTAAGTTCGGCCAGAGGTGTGGGACAGCTGAAACTGATTTCCGTTTTGTCGATTTTGACTGATGGAAATATGTAATCATTGCTGTTGCATAACTCATGCCTTCGCAGTTCGAATTGACCTGTGCGTGCTTGGTGGTTATTCAACACGGGATAATGAAGTCCTAGGGAATTGTATCGAGTACTTGACGTTTTCCTATGAAGCTGGCTAATTAAGTTGTGCAACTTCTTGGCGGAGATTTATTATTTTTTTATTTTTTATAACTATGGAAAGCCAATCAGAAATTATGCAATCATTCTGACGTCGACTGTGAATAATCGATTTTGGGTATAATCTTCATTCTACACCCAATAGACTGACAAGTTTGCGGAAAGCAAATACCCCCAACGGCTTAATAATCTGTACATTCAATAAGATTGAAGGGGTTTTAGGTTTTTTACCGATTGTAGTTGAATACACTGCGCACATTTCGATAACACTTTCATTAAATTGTGTCTCAAGACTCCAAAATGGTTATAGGCCATGTTATTGATTGCCACGCCTATTTTTCGGGGGCGTTTTTTTTTATCAAAATCAATTTTTTCTGACTCCATAGCTTTTAAGTTGGAATTTCTCAATAATTTCATAGTTCATATATAACAAATTAAAACTTAAGGCAGGCAACACACTTTTAAAGGCTAACATCTAGCATGATCAAATTTAATTTCTCTCATAAAATGTAGAAATATCAGCAACGTGACTCTGCGCCTCACCAAAAGCACTGTGTGTTGTTTTTTCTGTTAGATCGGAATAAAAAGCTGCGAAATATATTTTTGATATGTCTCTGAGACCCCTGGGGGTCAATTCTGGTTCTGTGAAAGAGTGAATCGAATAAATCGTATTCATACACTGCTTTCATTTTTTCGATTCACTCAGTACTAAAAAGCGATTCTCGTTCAATAAATGAAAATATCGTGGTGAATTTAATATCGCACACTGTTTTGTAGGACATCAGGTTCTCAATTTTCAATCCTTCACTAAAAACATTCATTTGAAAATGAGTACGTGTTGATGTTTGGTTTCACATTTTCGTAGAACGAGAATCGAAATTGCGGTGAAAGGGTGAAAATATTTTCGTTTCACTTTTTCACAGAACGAGAATTGACCCCCTGAACGCAAAAACTAGATTTCTAAGTCAGCCACATGTTTATGGGAAATGTCAAACTACTACTCAGTCACGAATTTCTTGATTATAGACTCTTCTCAACTGACACTGCGCTCAAATGGCCGCTTTCAGCCATCTTTCTGACATCTTGTCAGACAGCTGTCAGACTTACTAAACTAGATACTTGAATGTCCCCAATAATCTGTCATCGACGCTTCCAAGTTTCCACCAGTGAATGTGTTTTATCTCAATTCAAAGACCACCACATGTCTCATCTCTGTATTTCCATCAAGCAAAGTGTTTAACCTCAATTTCCAAAAATGTTCAACTAACGGACAGATAAGTAAAAAACTAAACCCACTTAATTCATCGCATCACATGCGTTGCTTATGGGCCACGCGTTTTATTCTTGTATCCATTTGTCGGTTGAATACGTTGCCGCAACTGACAAGATGGATTTTGTGGTTTGGGTCCTTGAATCCGAGAAATACAAAATAACTTGTTTTTGTTGTAAAATTTGACAAGAGAATGTAAGGGATCTTGCATTGCGACGCAGTTATTTCTAATATGGGGCGCAGTTGCGTTGGGTAACAGAAAATGCAAAGCACTTGTGGCGGAGTATTTTACACGAGGCAACGTCACGAATATGTTTTCTCTTTCAACTATATATGTCTTGTAGTCAGCCCCCCGATATACAAAACATGGGGCATTCGCATTTTATAAAAAAATCTAGCTCCTCAATTAATTAAAAACGCTGTTACAAAACTACGCAAGAGTAAATTTGTAAGTGCCCATTAATTAATTAATCAGGGCTTGGAATTTGCATCACTGCAACAGCTGCTGCATCACGCCCAAGGATGCAGTCCTGTCCATGGCTAAACAACTTGGCTCATTATTTTCGACTCATATCTCAACTGGTGCATGTCCGTTCCCTTGAACACGAAATTTAAATCTCAAAGCAAGTATCTTATTCTAATTTGTGTCCTCGGAGCAGGAAGCTGTATCTCGATTTGCTTATCGTTTAATTATCAACAACGCTGTTACAACACTCCGGTCGAAAACCCATTAAGGCGTGTTCATTTTAATTGGCAAAGCATTTCACACAACATTCGAAGTTAGGCAAAACCTCTCGAAACGGGTTGGGGCTTTCTATATTCCAAACAGTACAGAGGGACAGCCTTCTGTCGCATCCGCTTCAATTGGGAAATAAATAATTTAATTATCTGCCCATCTGTATCTTCTTATCGGCACGACGCGACGTTTCTCCGTATCCTCTGTGTGCAGATGTTCTCCTTTTTCATTCGAAATTTGTTTGGCTAAGCCAACAAGTCATTTGCCATTTAGAGGCCTATTTTCCACTCTGGATGTGGCCATATTTTCACCAGAAAGACCGTCAAAGAGATCCCTTTTTTGTTTGCTGTCCTGCCACCAGCCAGAATTAATCTCTCGCAAAAAACGTTCTCTCTCCTTCGCGTGGGTACAATTTTCAGGAGCGAATACCCCAAATGATGACGATGACGATGATGATGATGGTGGTTGCCTGTTTAAAATGCCACAAAAGGTTCAAAGTTGTAGCATGTCTATAATTTGGGATGCCACCTTGGACCGTGCGTATATTTTTCTTCTGTTGAGAGTTCTTTTGAAGGGAACTCTCAAACTCTGTTGCGGAAACGGAATGTGTATCCGCCCTGCTGCTGCTGCAATATCTTCACAACGGAAGGAATCAAGAGTCCATTTCGAAGGATAACTACTTTGTCGTTGTTCGATTATGCACACACCCCAGCTACTGCGGTGGTGGGGCGGTGGTCCATGCTTGTTCGTAGAACTTCACTAATTAGAGAAAATTCTCATTTGTAATAGAATTCCGAATTTATTGTAATTTTGTTGTTGCTGCCATTTCTCGAATCAATGGCAAATTGGAAAAGTTCAAGGATGCGGCCTGAACTGCTTACTCTTCCTGATGTGCTATCTGGAGCGAGTGGTATGGGCTGTCGAATGTTATCCCCTCTGCAAATATAAAGTTAGTTCAGTTCCGTGTTGATGGGGTGTTCGTTCGTTCGTTCGTTCGTCGTCGTTTGTCGACGTGTTTACTGTCGGGGCTTTTCATTAAGTTCCACGATTTGGCGTCTGTGCAGGGTTGTAGCTCTGTTGGATTACTACAACTGAATCGAAACTATTTCTCTGGTCGGTGCTATTCATTTGCAATAAAATGGAAATTATTTGTGGATTTTACGGGCCAACGGGTGCGTGGATTTTCTTTTGTTTCGGCGAGAGGGAATATGGCTGCGGTTTAATGGCCGGGCGCAGATTCTTCAATTTAATTACAAATGCAGAGGGCTAGAGAGAGAGAGAGAGTGAGTTATTAGATGTGGGCGGCAGAAATATTTTATAATAATTGTGCGACCGCTGGGAGGTGAATTTGGAATTTAATCCAATTACCGGGAGTTGGGCTTGTAATCCTGATTGTGAACTGAACTTGTTCGCCTGTTTTGGGTTGGCATTTGGTGGACTGGGGGCACAAGTTTCTTTTTGTTAGAATTTACTGGAAAGAGTAGAAATTTTTGAGCAATGTCTCTTCAAAATAGGTCAGACGTTAATTTCCACGGCTGCATCTTCTAAACTTTACAGTTAACAAACTCCTTGTGTGTATATATGAAATAAACTACAATGCAATCGAACAATGTATTTATATAGTTTTTTTCATATAATATAATAATAAAAAACCCACGGCTTGTTATTACTTAAAAATTACAATTTTATGATTTCTTAATTAAGAGGAAAAATAAATTAAAGGCAAAACAACCAAACGACGGCCATCATGTTGAAAACGGAAGTGGTGCTCCATGTTTTGCTTTGACAGATCGCCATATTGCATATTGATGGTGCGTTAGCACTTGTGGTTCGGACGCAACACTCCGGGAGGGTTGTGTTTCTACCAAGCTCTTCGTAGCAACGCCGGCTTGAGCTGCAAACAAAGAGTCCAGTGTTTCCAGATCAAAAATCTGAAAATCTTGTTTCTCCGAAATATTTCTCTTTTTTCAAAATATAAAAAGAACGAAATATTAAACACATTGGGGCACATTCATAGTTATACTATAAACCTGGGTCTAACTAAGCTCGACTCTAAAGCTCACCCACAGGTAAAACACAACTGCTATTCATAAACGGCCATACTAACAACCAAATTTAGACTCGACTTTAGGGCAATAGTCGAAATTAAAATAAACTGTGTACCAAGTTATCTTTGACTTTAAGATAATCGAGACTGTAACTTTAGATCCGTTATTTTTCAAACAAAAAACATTTCAATGCTGTTTCTCACTCCATTTTAATGTTATGAATATTTCCAGGTCCGTATGTGCAATGGATATTGTTGTTGTTACTGTTATTGTTATTAATTTGTTTTACTTATGTACGTTTCCAACTAAATTACATGTAATCAGTCCTCACCAATTCACAATGTTAAATTTGCTTTTGAACCCTAAATCTTTGTAAAGCCTTCACAACTCATAAAATGTAATCTTACCGTGAAACCATTCTTTGTAATAAATAAATATGAAAAATTAAATGGAGACCAATGCGAGACCTATTATTTGACTGTGTCAAACCATTCGCTGATATTATTGATAGCAAAATTAACAATTCCGCAATGATACAGTCAAAAAATCAAACATAGGAAACAGTTGCTGTTTTATTTTACTCAAATTACAACCTACTGCCAATTTCAGCAAAATATCTGAAAGCTCAGAAAGAAATTATAACGCTTTTGAGTTATACTGTTATAATTTTGCTATAAAGTCAGATGTAGTTAAAGTTCCGATTACTTTGATTTTTGGTACCTAGAAATTAAAAGTCGAAACTATTTAGTTTCGAAAAAAGTTCAACTCGAGTTTACGGTTTGGTTGTTGGTTAGGCCCAAAGAATTTGGCAGCTCTGTTTAATTAGATCCGAGTCTAACGTGATTCTACTACAAATCTATTACATAAATACTTTCTGACAGCAAGAAGTCAAAAGAATTTAAAACTTGTAATTTGCGTTTTGTTGTGGTTCTGCTTGGTTCTGGCGTTTTTTTAAACAAAAATAAGGTACTTATTCATTTTAATGCCAACATAATTATGTTTTGTGAGGTGAACAAAAAATTTGAAATTGCAGATGACCGTCAAAGAAAATATTAAAAGACCAAGAGAACAAAACTGGTCGGAAGCAGAAAAAGAAATGCTGAGTTGGTCCGAAGGCATTTAATTGTTGTGGACGATAAGAGAAACGATGTCAAAATGATTTAAAAAAATGGATATAGCAAGGGAATCCCGACATTTTTCCTCTAATTTTTTTAGTTTATTATTCACGCTCTACGCTACTACTACTACCAAGTATCACATCATTTGCGAAATTCCTAAATTTTCTTTTCGTTCACTTGGTTTTGACGTTTAATGGAGTTAAAAACAACTTAAACACACGTTCTGTTGTGTTTAATGTTAGACTCGTGTTTTTCGTTTAGACATGGGCTTAAATTGTCTATGAATTACATAAACTCCGGTTTAGTTTAGTTATAACATAATAATAGCTTATCAAACATCTATGAATATGCCCCATTAGGTTTATTGTCGTACGCGGTTTAAATCGAACGCAATCGCACAAAATATATACACGTTAAAAATTACAGAAAAAGATAAAATTAGCAAAATAACGAGCGACGAGCAGTTCCCATCCTGGCTCGAAACAGCTCAGAGAATTTCAACCGGCGCGTCAGGTACTGATACATACGTCAAGCGCACAAAAGTTGACGAGAAACTTAATCAAATTCCGTATTAAAATTTAATTGCACACTTAAAAAAAATGGGAAAATACGGAAAACTCGGTGATTGTCGAATTTGTTTGCTTTCATTTTTGTAAGGCACTCCTGAAAAATGTTTTATTTTATTTTTGACTGAAGTAGATCAATAATTTTTATTGATGTGAAAAATCTTGAAATTTGAGGAATTTGAGGTAAAATGTTGTACAAATTTTTTTTTAAGCTAAAAAATCATGAAAAAATCTAAAAAATTCCCGGCTGGAGAAATGCAGACACTGTGTAGGATATTACTATTTGGATTTTATGACATGAAGTTGACAGCTTTAAAGGCAGAGCCACATTCGGGCACTGGCACATCACGAACCCCTTCTTCTATCGAGACTAGAATTTATCTAATTAGTGGCAGAGTTCTTTAGCTCTACGGGGACTGTTGACTGTGGAAAAAGTATTTTTTTTTTGCAGAGAAAATATTGGCAAAGAAACCATCATCTTCCAGACAGACGTACATTCTGTCCTTAACTTGTCGAGATGGGATCTCAGGTCACTTTGGTTGGTGGAAAATCTCAGCTAACCTTTTCTCACATAATACACAAGTTCATTAAGTTAGACAGCTCTATACAGTTGGGTGTAAAGAAGGGCCTCAATTTAGAAGTCTCTCTAGTTAGCCCGCCATTATCTATAGGCTTCCAGTTGCGGACTCCAACTCAGTACCTGACCCTTAGTGCTCGCACTGATGGCTTGCGAGCCGTGCCACATTTTTTTGACAAGGCCGCTGTGTGAGCTGTTTACTTTTTAATAGAATCGTGTTAGAACGGGTAAGTTCCATTGGGACCAAATACGTTGTGAGAAAATTGCGCCAAGAATATCGTCATGCACTTCCGAAAGGGTTCGTGCTTCAGATTAATAGAGCAGGATTGGGATTGTAAGGGTGAGTAATCTTTTGACCCCCAACAGCGGTTGGGTTTCTGATGAGAAGTCGATTCAAATAGAATAGAAGAGACGATGTAGATGAAGTTCCTTTCGAGCTCAAAGTTGAGTTAGTCTATTGCGACGTTCTGTCCGAAGAATTGAACATACTTTCGAAGATCGTACCTTGGGCTTTGAATTTCCCACAAGTCCTTTGATGAAGTTGCATTACCATTTTTCACATAAATGTCGTTACCGTCCTGATGCATCTCCATCTCTATATCCATCACAGACAGTCGAGTTTTGCAGAAATGTCAAAACTGACTCCTTAGGACTTATCTTTAAATGTGAAGGGGGCTTCCAAATTGATGAATGGTGAGTATAACTTGAACTTCTTGGGGTTTTTTCCTGAGGATCGTAGGTAGACTTTCACAACTTAAGAACCAACTGGTGTTTTAAAAAGACCAGTAACTCTTCTCACTTGGCGATTGTCAAAACAAATCCACAAAGCAAGGCCCGGAGCGTTACAATACCGCCCCTCATACCAGACTATGATTGGAATTTCAATTCCGCTCTGCCTTTTCATCTCGATTTCTTTTTTTTTTTCAAATCCTTTTTTTTTCTAACTGCGCCGCCCTGACAACTGCTTCGTCATTTTCAAACATGTTGTTCGGAAAAAGAGTACTGCCTGCTTTCTGTTTTATTATTCATGCCACCGCAGTTGACATCCTTTCAGGCAAACATGCTGCGACTGTTGCATCATTCTATCGACGGAATTCATTTTGCATTTATTTCCGACACCCTCATGTGTTTCCGTAAGAATGAAACCGCAAGGAGGCTTGTTCTGATTTGTTCTCCCCATTGTGAGAACGGTCTATGATATACGCATACTACGTTCCACTTGTCATTCGAACAGTGCCATCAACAACGGAAACACTCCACTGGCACCTCTCGATATGAGTGTACATCGAGCACAAAAGGCATCTATCTCCTGAGTGGGCCTTTAAAAAAGCCACCGCCGCAACAAAAGAGTGCATGCACTCCATTCAGAGGCAATCAGCGACACTCCCTCGCCCTCTGCCCCCCTTCAACAGCCATCACAAGGGCCATTGAACATCGTTCTTCTCCAAATCAAAATATAGGCAATTTTCGCGTGAAGACAAAACTGGTATCCCCTACCCCGAAGCTGGAGCAACTATCCACAGTTGAGGGTTGATGAATAGAAAAGCGCACAACTGGAAATTCATTCATTTTGAGAATTTCAATATCCGACAAAGGACTGCAAGTGATGCAAAATGCAAAATTGCAAAAACCCACACCGACCCTTGATTGTTGCAGGCACCTGTTAGCAATTGAAGAAGTTGCAGAACCCCACCGAAAGGCAATTAAAAAAATAATAACAACAGGGAGGTTGTGTACCTGTGACGGCAAAGCAACACGCTTCTCGCAAAAGCAATTCAAATGACAATGATTACCTGGAAATTGCCATTTTTTGCAAGGCAACCACGCAGGACGAGGCAGAAAGCGCCAAAAAGGGGGGAAACTAAACCACCACAATTGTGTTTGGCAGCAGCAACTCAAAAAATCATTACGACATCAATTGAAGGATTGAAAACGTGACAACACACTTGGACAAAGTGAACAACGGCGTGGTATTGTTCTTGGGCGTTTTCCATATCCGCAGCCTTGAGTGGCGGATAAAGAGTGTGTCCTATTAGAAGCGAGAATAAAAATGGCACACAAGTGCTTCTTTTGAATCACAACAATGGCAGGATGTGTGTCAATCTGAAGAAAGGGATATTTTTGTTTCTCTCTGAAAAGTTTCCATAGATACCTTGTAAGGATGAGAAGGAGGTCTGGCAACAAGGAGGGTATTCGTTGGAAACAATTTGACATCAATGCTCGTTGCAAAGGATTCATTTGATTCAACGACTAAGTTGTTACCCAGAGCTAGTTGGAAGTGTAGGGATTTCTGCACCAGGCGATCGATTTGTTGAGGACAGATCGAGAACGTTCCCATAAGCAAGCTTGAGCGAAGGGTCTTTTGAAAAATAGGTCATTCTTGAAACGGTCGATATACATGTCACTATTTCATATTTAGAGCGGTTTCAGTGCGAAATTGTTTAAGGATTATAGCCGCAGCACATTACAAAAATGTCCAGTTTTGTATCAATAATAATTTATGCAATCGAAAGATGTAAATAAAAAAGTTCCCCTGAGTTATATTAAATTCAGACAGAGATGTTTCGTATAAATTGCAACCGCGTCCTTGCAAAGGACCATGATGTCACAACAAATTCATTGTTGAAAATTATTCAACCAATTGCATTTGTTATTATGTATGATAAGTAAATCGAATGAAAATAAGTCACATCTTCTGAAAATAAATAAAGTTGACAAGGGAAGTAGATTTAATCTGAAAAATGAAGTCAGAAGACGTACTCGTAAGCACGGTTGCCACTTCCAAAAAAAATTAGCTACCAAAATTGGAAAAAAAGTTACCAAACCAAGATAAAATTTACCAAAAATCTATAGGCGTCGATAAAACATTTTTAAAACATAAGTCTTCTAAAATATTCAATTAGGTTTGTAGGAACTTAGTCATTCTTTAAGTAGTTAAACAACGACTACTTTATAAAGTAAAAAAAAAAGACTTAACTTACTAATGTAATAGTAATATCTACTTTAAATACTTTTGCTGACCAAATGCATGATTTTCTAAACTCAAATTATTTTATTTGATTTTTAAAATTGCTTGTTTAAAAACAAACATTTATAAAACATAAGACTCAGTTAAGAACGTAGTAGGCACTTTGTCAGTCCAAGCAATTAAACAAAGTCATGTTGTGCACAAGGGAGCGTATCGGAATCCCGCTTTTTGAAATCCCGCTTTTCAAAAATCCCGAAAAAAAAGTTTTAAAATCCCGTCTGCTAAAATACTGCTTTTTTAAAATCCCGTCTTCTAAATTCCCGCTTGTTAAAAATCCCGATCTATTATAATCCCGCTTTTTAAAATCCCGCCAAATCCCGCCAATCCCGTGTTTTTACAAAACATTGTTATCAAGAAAATAGATGTTGGTTATATGCGCTTTGTTATTATATTATTACATATTATATATTTAAAAATATTAAAAATACTAGACCAAAAAGAAAATGCATCCGAATGTTTTAAGTTTTTACTGTAAGCTTCCTTCTTCCTTCTAAAAATGATAAATGTTAAAATAAGCTGCATTTCGAAAAAACACACATTGCTTAATTTATTTTAATTTTCTTATCATCCTGCTTTTACAATCAAAAGTAGTTGCTTTATTTTAAAAAATCGCGGCGATTTATTGCCTAATTTATTTCAATTTACTTATTACCCCTTTTGCAGAATATCATATAACATTACTTTCTTTTTTTTAAATTATTGAAGATTGTCATATTTATTACTTAAACATTTGTTTTGATATTACTTATTTCTTATTTTGTTACTTCCTCTAAAAATGATAAATGTTAAAATAAACTGCATTTCAAAAAAACACTCATTGCTTGATTTATTTAAATTTTCTCATCAAAATTTTAGAATCAAAAGTAGCTGTTTTATTTTAAAAAATCGCGCGATTTTTTAAAATAAAACAACTACTTTTGATTCTAAAAGCGGGATAATAACAAACGGGATTATAAAAAACGGGATTATAAGAGGCGGGATTTTAAAAAGCGGGATTTTAAAAAAGCGGGATTATAAAAAGCGAGATTATAAAAAGCGGGATTTTAATAACGGGATTTTAAGAATCGGTATTATAAAAAGCGGGATATCGAACCCAACCCGTGCACAAAATTACCAGCTGTTAGAAGGCATGGGATCATCTACCATTTCCGAGCCTTTTTTCTTATAATTTTAACAAATTAGAGTTTTATGTCTGCAAATAAATAATATTATTAACTAACCTATCTATATCTAAATGCAGTTTTAAACAGAAAATATTTCGAAGTTCAACATCTGTCAAAAGAAGACGAGTGCATTCAGTATTTTTTCGAACGAAATAGTTTTACATGGGTGGTGTTGACGCATATGCAAATGCAATGCTTTCACTCAGAAACAGTAAGGCAGCATTTAAATGAATTGATATCGAGTTCGTATTTTTGTGCTCCTGCTCTAAAAGTTACCAAAACCAGATAAAATTTACTAAATTACCAAAACTCAAAAAGCAAAAAAAAATTACCAAATTTGGTAAAAAATTACCAAAGTGGCAACCGTCATGTCGTTAAGTTTATTGCTTTATTAAAGCTTGGAACTAAGCTAATTAATTTTAAGGTGACATTTCGAAGAAAAAAGAACTTCTACCTTTCAGTTAGAGAGTAGGTATACTCACCAAAATCATATATGGAACCAACAGTGGCGCCTACAGTCTGAATCAGGGAAATCTACTTCGTAAAACCAGTGTTCCCAGACTTTTAAGGTTGTTTTTCCTCTTTTTATGAGCATTAGTTCCCCTTAAACAAAAGTGTCCCTATTTTTCGCCTAGTGAAATTTGCATATCTATACGAAATATTTTAATACGAACAATTTAAAAATGAAAGTCATTTTTATTAACAAGCTTAAAATAAACATAGCTATAATTTCGTTTTCTATTAGACTATACTCGAAAGGTGCAGGGAATTAACTTCACCACCGAGTTTCTCTTTTTTTTTGTAAAGCTATGTGAAGCTTCACTTTTTAGTGGGAAATAATTTCTCCTAACACACGACTTCATAAAGGTAAGCCCACAATTCATAAAAAGTGTAAAATTTAAACTGCAAACCCCTGCTTGGAAAAACTTTTTGAGGGTGGAAGCAGGTGCGAGATTATGTACAATGAAAGTTGTTATTCATAATGTTAATAGAACTATACCGAAATCCTTCTAAATAATTCGAATAGATTTTTTTTTCAGTTAGAATCGAAAAATTCTCAAATTGTAGGTGGGAAATAATTTCACAAAATTTGTGGTGAAGTATAATTGCCCACTTTCAGTCGGAAATAGTTTCACATATAAAAAGCGATATTATTTCCCACTCGAGGTGAAGTTATTTCCCATGTGAAGTTATTGCCTGTGAAGTTATTTCCCTGCACCTAATCAAAACGAGTGAATGCATTCCGATACACAAAAATTCTCACGTATCAACATTATTTTCATTTTGAGTAGTCTTTGACATTTGTTTATAATAAAAATACGTTTTAATTTTACTTTTAAACAATTTAAGTTTCACAGAGTTTTGAGACTTTTCCTATTTCTTAAGGTTGTGCCTCCTTTTCCCTTTTTCATTATAAAAGCGCTTAAATTGGCTGACTCTCGAGTCCAAAAATTTCAACAATAAAAGCGGTTGCTTAACCTATCGAGTACCCGGGTACTAATTCCATTTTAAAGTGACACATTTTTGGTAATATTGAATATTTTTCATAAGGTTCTCTTGACATCTTAAAAAGTTATTTGAAACAATTAAAAATTTTTCACTTTTTTCTCACCAGCTGCAGCAGTTTTCGGCTTTGCGCATGGTTTCTTTTTCTAAGCAGCTTTTCTTTGTTTGAGTATTTAAGAAGATGATCATTTTTTTTCAACTCTCAAAGGGGTCTCCCTCCGATTGCCATAGAGAGTACTCGGGTACTCATATGAAATATTCGAACATTATTGGTTTTTGGAAAACATATTTAAGAGGTTTTGTTGTATTTATTTAAATATTGTAAAAGTTTAAGGGCCAGTGGCTTAGTGGTTAGTGCGTTGGACTACTAAACTAGGAGTCCCAGGTTCGATTCCCGAAAAAACATAAATTCCATCTTAAGGTGTGTTTTTCACTGCGCCACCTGTTGCGAACGTCCGACAAACATCCGAGAGTATATAACTGTCATGAAATAGCTTCTCAATTAGACTTGGCATAAAACTGCAGATCAGTTCCATTCGTCCCAAAAATAAAAAAAACGCACACAAAACGAAAGGTTTGCGAGAAGCTAGGCCTAGGGTCCCTGCGAACCTGTTGCGCCAACTACCTAACCTACCTAAAGGTTTAAAGCGTTATTGACTTTTTTTATGGATAATTTATGAAAATAATTACTCCTGAATTTGTGTGTTGGATCTTTGCACTTTCGACAGCTTTTGCGTAGCTTTCTTCCGGTTCGATGCAATGAAAAATTTGAATGTATTTTGTTCCTTTTTGTGGCAATTTTTAACAGTAGAGGAAACTGAGACTAAAAATGCGGGAACAAGTTTCGTCGAAAAATCATAAATTTCACTTCTTGAAAGAAGAGTAAATCCATCTGAAACATATCTACGAAGCCACCTTCAATAGTGAGTGAGTCTCCTTTATACAGTTTTTTCACCGAACTAGGATACGATTTTCCCAAATGTTTGTGTTGCTCTGCGTGTATTTTGCCCATACCAGTCACTGTATAGCTAGTGCTGAACGTACCTTTAGCGTCCTAGAAGAATAAAGAAACTTTCATCGCTCGTGCTCTTCACAGGATCGTATTTCAGAACTCGAAGCACATTTTACGAGGAAATTAGATTTCCATGTAATTGCAGGTAGTTTTGCTATCCAGGAAATTAGAAGAGTTCGTATAAAGAGAGAAAATTTAGTGGAGTACAAAACAAGCAAATCAACAAGCATGTAGAAATATTTGACTTTCGAAAACAGAATTCCCATTTCATTTTTGCATCGGATTACTTAGAAGGTAGCTTCAATGTGGTTGAACCGATTTGTCAGTTGCTAGAGCTACCATTTTGAGGCAGCCGTATATTTTTGTTAAGAAGTTTGTTTTTTTGTATTATTTATAGCTGGCTGAAGTCAGTAGTATTTGAAAATTCTACGCAGTTTGAATTTGTCCAGAGGCTAAGTTCATTCAGAGGGTCCATGAACTTACTAAAGCTTTACCGGGACTTCAACTTTGACAAGTCTGAGATTTACCTGACATCAGTCTGTCCAGGCATTATGTACATGAGAAGGTTTCTAGCCCCGTCTAGTTTTGAGGAGCCAGCACATTTACCAAGCACCCACATATCACAAAAATAGCAACGTATTCCCCGCTCCCAAGTGTCACTCTGAGAAAGCAAGCACAATAACTCACCAATCGACTGATTTGCAAGCCAATTTGCGCTCACCTTAGCAGCGCATCTTCTTCTGTGCCAAACAGACAACACCATTAACGAAGTAGTCCTTCTCAAGGGTGCCCAGCTTACGGCCTCAACACCCAGCTTCATTATACTAATCACCTGCGCTCACCTTGCACTCAAATCCAATAAGCAAAAGAATATCAAAACAAATGTGATGTTGGCCATATATCCCTGCCAGCTTAGAGGACCATAAAAATACGCCAACGAATCAAATTATCCTGATTCCCTTTATGCCGAAATAATGGTCAAGTGACAAATGAAAATGAAAATGTACTCGCCGAGACAAATCTCCAACTGAGCGGGTAAATTAAATCACCACACTAGTAATGACCCTGCAAAATAATAAAAATACACTCCTCCTTCACTGGGACAGCACACGGCAACAGAATGCACAGAAGGCGACCCCTTTTCACAAGAGCCTTTAGTAGGTCATATATATTTCGATTCTTTTCCACCCGCACATTTCACATAGTTACATTGGAAACCATTCTTTCTCTATACACTGCGGGTTTGCACGTCCTTTTGGAAAACAACGATGATCCGCCCACATGTGCGGCAGGGATAGCAAGGATGCCAAACGGTAATTAAGTTATCCACCCACACAGCAAATTACATTATCCGTCCTCCGTCTTACCTTCATATTTTCAACACACTATACTGACAATGAAATTATCCCATCAAAGCGGATCACCCAAAACCGGACCTAATGTCCAATTTATAGGACGCACCATGCAGGAGTAGGACCCTTTGGTTGCGAATGTCGAATAACGTGCCCGGGCTATATGCGATTTGGAAATTAAGTTACCATTCCTGACTGACCGTCACAAAGGGATATAAAATATTTTCCAAAGGTGGACACTGGACACTGGACACTGGACACATTTTTAAAAGGTCATCTTGTCCGTGTAGTTGTATATCCCTGAACTTCAAGCTGTGCTAATGTCTTGTCGACAATCTTATCGCCTTAACCTTTCTTTCCGCCACTGTTAGGTTATGGTAACGTTTTCTTTCGCTTTTGCACATGGTTTTTGCCGAAGCGAATGTCCTGTGAAAGGACACCATTGTTTCGGATCATATCATTGTTTATAGGGATTTTCCAATGGTCCGCACACTTTCAACATCGACGACGAGCTGGATATTTAGGATGACCGAGTGGAATAGGATTCCGACTCGTGTATCCTTTGCTAAATGGATATTTTCCTCCCTCCGTCACGCTGGGCCGCACACACATGCTGTGGCAGTGGGTGTTGGCTATATATAAATTTCGGATTAACTTCTTTATTGCTCAGTTCAGCAGCTTCAATTATCTCGCATGGGGATGGGCGTTGGTGTGGTTGGTATGTGTGCGTCTATTAGGACACCCGGTTTCCGTTCAACTCTAACAATGCAAGAAAGTGCAAAGCTAAAGGATAATCTGGGATATTTCTCCTTCTTTTTTTTTCGTACGACTCGCCATTGTTGGAAACATGATTGGTGGCGGTGGTCTTTTGACCACCGAGAGGCGAGAGGGCGTTACAGACGGACAAAAAGGGAATTTGTCCGATAGAAATCGCGCGAGATCTACGAGTGTGTTGAATGTTTAAGTTTTTACTTTTGCCGAGATTAATGATCTGACTTTTGGTCCTTCGCAACGGGGGATGGGGGTTGATTTGCTTCGTATTCTGCAGAAGGTGTACCGTGTACGTCATGGCGGTGCGAAGTTTAATTGAAATAAATTGGACACGGATTTATGCTTCTTTTTGTGAGGTGTGGGTACATATACGGAAGCTGCTTCATCCAGATGAGCACAGGGCTTACAAATCGGTGAAACCCGTTCGGATTTACAGTGGGACTTGGGTTTGAGGCACCTTAAAAGTGTTTTTAGTGGTCTTCGTCTGGTTTGTGAACACTTTCTGCAACAGAAACCGATAGCTAAGGCCAGTGCTGCCAGATGAAAAATCTGAAAATCTTGTTTTTCCGAAACAAAGAATCTCTTTTTCAATATTTTGTTCAAAATATAAAAAGAGCGAAATTTAAAATACAATTTTGAAGTGCTTTACAACTAATTCATAAATCACATAATAAAAAAACTTCGGTCATAAATTGTTAATGTTTTTGAAATTTTGGAACATATTTGAATTAAATTGACTTAGAATTTCATTGCTAACCTATATCAAGATCAAAGAATTTCGGTTTATTAAAGCTCAACAAATCCTTTGTAAATATGAAAATTTCAACAACCTTTTCAGTACATACGAAGCCATTTTTCCAAAATTTCCAGTTATTTTATCGAATTCGTTAAAATTCATGTTTCCTTAGAGTTGATGAAAACGTTAGTGAGACAGAAACTGTGCATGGGCTCTGTTCGACTCACATAATATATAATAATGGAATTAATAGAAAAGGTTATTTTAATGTGCTAGATTTAAAAAGTTCTTGATATCAAAAATCTTGAAATTTGATGATTTCAAGGTAAAAAGTCTTGTACATATTTTGGAGCTCAAAAATCTCGGAAAAAAGAAGATATATCTTGTAATCTGGCGTCACTGGCTAAGGCTGTTAGCTGAAAATCATCCTTGCAAGTCTGCAGAGACAGACTTTAGTTCCTGATAAAGAGGGCATGGTCTTAGCTCGATAGTATTCCCCGGCTGAGATAATTTGATCGTTACAAATTATAAATCAGTACACTTACGGACTGATGGTAATGGCTCGAGGAATCTCCAGCTCAATGCGCTGCTGGCCGGATAAGTCCTCTTCACGCTGTCCGGAATTTTTGAAATGATTTTCTTGTTTTGATAACAAACTTGTACGGGTAGTTTCGATTTAGCGAAAGTTACTATTTGCAATCCGCTATTTGGACAGATTGATTGAAGATTTGTTTTGATGTTGTTTTTTTTAATGTCGGTGCAGTTTCCTCTTGTCATTCGGTTTGACAAAAAATTGCATTCTCAAATATAGCTTTAAGCATTTTGCTGGAAAGGGAGGCTGAGGATGAGACCCCTCGCCAAGCAGTCCAGAGCGAGGGGCCTCTAGTTTGATCCCAGATGTGTACAGCTTTCCTGAGAAAGTTGCTCAATTCAGCAGTTTGGTGTCGGCATAAAATTGTGGGTCTTAGAAATAGAAACTCCCACAAATGAAAGTTTATGTGAAAAATAGAACCCTATGCCTATGTTCTATATGGACCTGTTGCGCCAACCTTTTTTTCTCTTTATAGTACTGGCATTAGGAACCCGCTTCATCTGTGCCAGTTACAGTGCGTCATTCAGGCACGATATTGGTATCTCAGTGTCAGACTTCATTCGGGAGGCCACCTCAAAAATCGGTAAAAGTTTCCACAATATTAATTAGATCAACTAAAAATTGGAGTATCTACCTTCCCGCCATGACGATGGGTCCATAGGGTCTTACAAAGCGATGAGGACAGTTCTTCGTGCGATATATCGCATTTAAATATCAATATCTTTGACCGAGTAGCATGGTTGACTTCCTTCCTTCCTTCCCGAATATCGTTCGCTGGTGAGTTCATCCAAGAATTCAACAAGGCACTCGCGGAAGAACAAAATGCGAACGTCTAGAGGAATTTAATAAACCAAGTGCATAAATAAAGATTATAGTAGAAATACCGCAAAATTAAAAGTTCGTACGGAGCGGGTCGAAATGTTGCTTTCAAAATTCTGCTTTGGAAAACTCTGTCTTCTTACATAAAAATTCCGCGTTTCGCAATTCTGATATTTTCAGTTCTGCTTTTGTAAAATCTGCTTCTCAAATTTAAAGCAAAAAACAAATCAGCTTGTTGTGCTTTTTTCCAACCAACAAACGTAAAAATATAAACATTGAAAATTCAAAAACAGAAATTGAAAGTTAAAAAAAAATTAAATTTGAATTAAAAAGAAACAATCAAAATAAAATTAAGTTATAGAAACAAAAAAACATTTCTAGGTACCTATTAAAAAATATGAACGTCGAAATTTAACTAAAAAAAGGTAAAAATCAGGAAAAGACGAGTTCAAAATTAAATAAAAACGAGACTGAAAAAATAAAAATTGAAAAAAGGTTTCCTTTGCTTTATAAAATTCTGCAAACAATGGAAACAAGGTTTGGAAAATGTTTGTAGGCGCGCGCTTTTGAACATTACCCAACCCTGTTGCAGAGTTCTGAAGAGCAGCATTTAGAAAAGCAGAATCTTGTGAAAAAAAAGTTGACCCTAACTCAAGTTTGTAGCGACGTAATTGCTTCCACCGGTGCACTAATAGAAATGCATCCCTGGAATGGCAATCGATGTGAGGGCTTACAAATAATGACAAAAATAGTTAACTTTTCCCACATACAGTTTATTGGAAGGTATACCTACATAATCCACCAGCTATTTCAACTGGCGCCCTCCAGCAACAGATATCCTTTTAATGCAAAGTGGATGTGAATCCAATTAAATTTGTTCAACATTCTAACGCACATCCTCTATACGACCTACTCCATTTGAATTTAATCAAAATGGCAAAGGTCTGGCCTCCCAAACCCCCTAACTCTGACAGTAATTTTCAGTCCTATTAAGGAGCATTCTACATTTTACACTCACTTACTGCGTTAAGTCTTTTGAGTGATTTATATTCCCCACGGAGACACGGAGTCACATCAGAGTAATCAATCAAAGCTGGCTCGTTTCGCTGATTTCGAAAATCTCGTTCTCGCACAAATGCAAAGAGATTCGCAGAAGCTATTCCGATTCTTACTACTTCGCCTCGATATAAAACAAACATAGATACACATGTATCCATACATCCGCCGCCGGCTGCTGGGAGAATAAATTGAAAACCTCAATTAGAAGAGTCCCTGCAAAAGTCTTCTCCCTGATGGCACGCACACACGCACACACACACGCTCCCATGTAGCATAACACATTGTAAGATGATTATTCTTATCTGCACGAAGGCTCCCAAAAGAGTGTGCGACGGGTAGCATCACCTTCAAGACGACGACTATGATGAGGACGATGATGACGATGATGATGAAGAAAGCAAAAAAAAAATTAACTTTGTTCCAAGGAAATGTTCCACAGATTGCCATTGCCACACCACCACCGGCTGTAGCAGCGGAATACAGAAATGTTGTTCTAATTTTAAATTGAAGTGATGTAGGCGACGGCGACACCATGTCCTTGCACAACTTCTATACACCTTCCAGCTGGCTGGGGAAAGATGAAAGAAGACACGCAAGCGACGAAAGCATGCAAACGCTCCAATTGGCAGTATAAATAAGAAAATCTAGCAAGTCACGTGAGCCTCATAAATTGTATAAAATGCAAATGTGGGTCCCTTTAGCACTGCGGGTGATTAATGGAGTTTTTAGCTGATGCTGCTCGTCCTTGTCCTTCCTCTTGAGTTAGGTTGGAGTGTGGCCCAAACCTTGGGGTCTGGGTGAGAGGGAATTGATATTGAGTTTATTTTACCATAATCAGCATCGTCACCATCATCATCGGCGGCCAAAGGAAAATTACACACCCCGCAGCAGCACGGAGCAAAAGGACACTGTCATGGCAATAAGGAATTTTTAATCGAAAGCAAATTATGTAAAAGGGAACTCCATCAATTAAGATCTGTTCATCTTGGTGCGCATAAAAGTCTCGCGTCATAGTTGCCACGAGCAATCCTTGTGGCGGAATGCACTTTTGATGTATGATTGACGACGATGAGAGGGATTTGGGGGAACGGAAAACGCTTGAGCTGATAGCATTTGTTGTCGTCCCGGTTGATAAGGGACACTATTGATACTGTCACGAGATGATGACAAATGACACGCACGTGCTGCTGCAAGGCGGTATTTACATGGCAGAGATGGCGACGAAAGACTGTTCAAAGAGAAAAATATTTTTTATGTAATTCTATAGGCAATTTGTCGAGAAAGGATGAAATGTGCTCAATCTATGACTGACAGCAGTCTGTCCAGCGTTTATTGGAAGCGCGCTTTGAGAGGAATGAGACAGAAGCGATGATATTTATTTATTTATATTTATATTTATATTTATATTTATATTTATATTTATATTTATATTTATATTTATATTTATATTTATATTTATATTTATATTTATATTTATATTTATATTTATATTTATATTTATATTTATATTTATATTTATATTTATATTTATATTTATATTTATATTTATATTTATATTTATATTTATATTTATATTTATATTTATATTTATATTTATATTTATATTTATATTTATATTTATATTTATATTTATATTTATATTTATATTTATATTTATATTTATATTTATATTTATATTTATATTTATATTTATATTTATATTTATATTTATATTTATATTTATATTTATATTTATATTTATATTTATATTTATATTTATATTTATATTTATATTTATATTTATATTTATATTTATATTTATATTTATATTTATATTTATATTTATATTTATGTTTATATTTATATTTATATTTATATTTATATTTATATTTATATTTATATTTATATTTATGTTTATATTTATATTTATATTTATATTTATATTTATATTTATATTTATATTTATATTTATATTTATATTTATATTTATATTTATATTTATATTTACATTTATATTTATATTTATATTTATATTTATATTTACATTTATATTTATATTTATTCTTTGCCCACATCATTTTGTTCCTATTAAAAAATCAATTTGATTCATCACGCCCCTAAGAAGTGGGCGTTAGATAGAGCCACGTGTCAGCGATTTGGTCAGAGCAATCATAGCTTTAGCCTTATTGACGGAAAATTTATTTAGAAAATGGGCGTGAAACAAAAATTTAATCAGAAAAAGTTTGAAACAGCTTCAAATTTGATTAAGCTCTGAACTCTATAGCAAACCGTTCTATTAAACGCAGACTTTTGAACAACATTTCGAAACGTATTATATTATATATATCAAACAATGCCAATTGTTGCTATAATTTTTAACTGGTTCTAGCAACAATCCGAGTATATGTCAAGTGTCCTATATCCTTTGTATTATTCTCTACCAACGATGGACATTCATCACAATAATTCACAATGTTTGCCTGGATATTTCCCTGGTTAACATATTCCAAAAGTCGTTGATTTTCCGTGTCATTGAGCAACCAAAACACCAAAGGTAAAAATTCCACTCCAACAGTAAACAACAAATATTTTCATTGTGAATCCCTACAATGTGGACATTTACATGCGTCTTTTTGTATATTTCTCCTTACCGTAAAGCAAATATTGTTTCACACACACATGTTGATGGAATCCGTTTAAGTAAACACGGCGTGCGACAACATTTCCAAGTAAAAATGCAAGAAAAAAAAAAATAATCTGACAGCAACCGCTGAATGTCAATCATAACTGACAGGCAACTCTTCCTCAGACTAACATGCGTGTTGACATGTAGAGGACATTTCGCCTTCGGAAATTACCGTATTTCATACAAAGAACGCCTAATGTAGGTACAACCTAGAACCCAATTTTGCCGGCATGAATGTCGAGTATAACCTCAATATTTCAATATTCGAAGAACGTACAGACTGGAATACATTTTTAATGTTCGATGTGTTGTAATGTAAGCTGTCAGTCGAAGTGTGTCTTCTATTTCTGTTACAAAATAAAAGGTGTCAACCCTTCTTTTCCGATATATGGCACAACCAACTGAGGGGAGTGGGGCGCATTCGTCCATATCCACCATGGAACGTGCAACAATGCGAACGTTATTAAGGAGTTTTGAATTCGAAATAAGGAAGCAAAAGTCATTTGCGAAAGGGCAACAATCAACAAGTTTTCGCTGAAAGGAAAATAAATAATTGAATTCGTTCGTTTGGCCCCCGGCCGTGTTTCGTTCCGATGAGTGTGTTCTGTGCATGTGTGTTTCATTCAAAGAGCCTGGTAATGTCAGACCTAAATTGAATTGCTGATTAGATTATGACTTAGCCTCTGCGATATCATCATTGGATTCTGACATCAAAATAGATATCACATGAAATGCGGTAGAGATGTTCCACAACTAAATAACAAAAAAAAAAAATGACGTGTGGATACGGAAAACGGAATATGACCCTTAAGCAGAACTGCAGACAGTTCGATTTTGTTCTTCTTTCTTTTCTTCACTACTAGTTTCCGTCTCGTGGTTCTAGACATCATTCGCTGTCGTTCGGTACGAAGCTGTATTTTCAACAGTGGGGCGCGGAAGAAAGTTTTAAACACCGAATTTAATATTTTTAACTTACTTGAATTTGGAAAGAGTTCTTAAAAGTAGGTATACATTCTATGAAGGTATTGCAAACATATTTGGACCTACTATAAACTAACAAATTTGGGCTGTTTTATGGAGAAGCTTTAAATAAAGTCTCCCACCACAGAACTAGTTCTTTGGAGGTATAAGGTCTCAACTTTTGATTAAATAGGTGTTAGTAACGGGTGCTTGACGACATTTTAAAACCAGTTTTAGATAAAATTCGACATTTTGAAAACAAGTTTTCACACTGTTTTGTTATATAATATATTTGTTTGATTCTATATTTGTTACGGACGCCAAACCGACTATTCCGATTGAGCTAAAATTTGCATTCATTCTTCGGTAGTGTCCCGAGAGTGGTTCTGTGAAGGTTGGAGGAGAAGGGGAGTGGCACTTCGGATACGAAATAAAACCTTGCAGAAGTTAGTTCTTAACACTCTTATGGGAACTACAGTCGTAAAATGTCGAACATTGATGAGCATTGTCCGAACAAAGTACTTGGTAGGGGAGGGCGTGGCACAGCAGCCCATACCGGCCACCCGTTTTTGTTATAATAATTGCAGGGGATCAAATTAAGCAATAGCGAACTATTGCGGCTAGTTATTCAAAAACAAGGATACTGAAACAGACAGAGACCAGCCTAGAGAAGGAAACCGCAGCTTGTTGAAACGCTGTCTGGTTGTGGAAAAGTAACCCTCTTCTGCCACCTACTGTAGCTCAACCATCGGAATATCACCGAACGCGTGGTAAGGATATTTCATTATACCCAAATAAAAAGAAATAATTTATACGAGCGTGTATACGATACGGAACCATTGAATGCCATTGCGATGATGTGTTCCCTTATTCTCTGTGCGGATGTGGCATGTGTGCAAGAAAATCTTTTCCATTGACTTTCCGTTTTATTCGACAGCTCCATTCTGCTTTGGCATTGGCTTCGGCTCTGCTTCTTCATTGGAGCAATGAAAGGATATAAATTAGTTCTCCGCAAGTTTTCCATGCAAAGGCGAAATTATTATGTCTTCGCCATAGAGCGATGCCGTCTTCGTCCTTTTTTGCCCCGACAAAACCGTAGATTGCTTGCTTATGATAAATTGTAATTCGAAAGAAATATGCAATGTATACTGCTTTGTGCGACAGAGATATTTGATTACATTTTCAGATGTCACTTATTGAAAGGAGTTCTTGGTACAGAATTGGTTCGAAAGTAAATACCTAACCCACACAATCTTACAAATTGATTCCAATGCATGCATCGCGCCCGCAAAGAGTGCCAGCAACGACAGTGAATGTCTTTCAAAAATTAATTCAAATCTTTTACGCAAATTGCACTCATTTCGATTCAATTTATCACACCTCAATTTTGTCCCGTATAAAACAAATAAAACCCACCCTCCAAGGATCAAGGTGTACACCTCGGTATGCGAATCAGCAAATTTCAACTCGCAAAGCATATGTCGGATATTGGCATCACGCCGCAAGCAACGCGAGTCAAAAAACACAACAATAACAATCCTACAAAACAGAAATTCTAATTTCAAAGGCAATAAAAACGACGATAAAGAACGCACATCCTGACGTCAATAGCACTGGCTTAGGCAAGGACTAGAGAATACGATGAACAAGGAATCCAATAAAAACACCATAAAAGTATCTATCGCCTGTCGTACTGACTTGCAGAGCCATCACAAGGTGAACGGACTCGTAGATGCCTGACTTTCTGCCGATTCTTTCACCTGATTCCACTGTGTACTGCCATCGGCCTTTAAAGCTTCGCATCCACCCCGTGGAACGGTAAAACTGAAATCAAGGTATTCCAATACACTCATCGGGAGAGGCGGCACACAACAGCAGCACGCTCCCATAACATGGCTCATATAAATTCAATATCAATGAATATAACTTGATTGCTATGTTTTTGTCAGGACTATATGGCTCTGAAGTTAGTTGTTATCGAGCTCTTTTAAGAAATGTGTTTGTGCGAATTTGGGTCTTTTTGTTGGCAGAGGAAGTTTGAACTCGATACAGCATGACAGTGACAGCCTATTTGGCAATTGCTTTGTAGAGACGGGCATAGAATGGGGGTTCTCCTTTGTGAATTTCACTCATTTAGGTTGGTTTAGCCGAGGTCGGAAATAACTCTCAATATGGGAATGTGACAAACATGAGACCCTCTATTAAGGATTGTGCAAGTTTGACAGAGCTGTGGTTGGACCAGTGGTGTTAACTCGTGGGAAATTTACCTTTTCGGGGGAATTTCGATGGTAAGAAACCGTCTCGTGGGAAAAAGGGAAACAATAAGATTTCGGTAAGATTTTGTGGGAAATTTGGTGAACTTACAAAAAAAAAAAAAAATTCCATCAAACTTCAACCTAATATCATATTTCTAGTACCTTATTTTGTGTTCACAAAACAAGCCTACCTAAATGACTTGCTATGAGATATATCTACTACAAATCAGGGATGGAAAAGTCGATAGTCGAAGTCGAATTTGGTACAAATGAGTTTGCTCGAGTACAAAAGTACAATTTGCCTTAATTCGATACAATTTATCCATCTGTATCTTTCAAATCCTCTTGCAAATTGTAAAGCTTTTCCTAAGAAAACAATTAAAATAATCCAAATGATGATGTTTTTATGTGATTTTGTGAAGACATAAACAAGAAAATGAATATTCAAAATCCCTTTCTAAATTTTCTGGAGTATTTTACATCAAAAGCAGTTGTATCAGGAAAATCTAATTTTATATTGAATTTTGTTTTTGAATTTTTCCCTAATAAAAAAAAGAATATTCAACAAATTCATCAATTTAAATATTATTCAATTTGAGAATTTTGGGCTGAAGTAAATTCAATTAAAAACGAGTGTAATGAGCTAATGTTTGAAAATATTTACAAAATTGCTCAAGCCGTTCTCGCTATTCCTCACTCATCAGCAAATGTCGAAAGGATTTTTTCTTGCCAGACATTAATAAAGTCCAAATGTCGAAACCGACTTCAAGTCGACACTTGCTGCGCTTTGATTGAAACAAAAAAATTTATTAGAAACTCATCCTGTTCTGAGTTTCAAGTTCAGGGCAATATTTTCAAGATGAATGCGCAAATTGAGAGTATAAAGCCTGAGGAGCTCATAGATTAAAAATATAGACTATTTTTTTGAAGGTTTGTATAGTTTTGCTAGGAAGTCATTAATGTTTTGTTAATTTATTTTTGTTTATGTTTTTGAAAACAAAATATTTTGAATTCAATTCTATATACGAAAAAAAGTTTTCAATACAACTGGCTCCATTTCAGTACGATCTTACAACAGTTTTCAGTACAAACGGAAAATGGTATTTTCCATTCCTGCTACAAATTACAAAACACGTAAGAGGCTAAGAGTTTCACATTTTTGTTTTCTCTTTCATATACACATTTTTAACTTCTCCTTCTAACTTCCACCGGTATTTTCATTGCTTATGTTTTCAACTGAGTTGCTGTTTTTATTTATTATCGAACAGTTTCTTATTTTAGAGATTATTTGCGCTATACACAAACAATATGATATTTAATGAATTATATGTTTGTTCTCCAATTAAATTCCTAAATATAGAATATTTTTTTGCCCTCTTTTATTTTTTTTGTTAATAAAACTATTGAAAATAAACCCACCAAGTGGGAAATTTGTGGGAATTTTGACTAGGTCCAAAAGGGAAAAATGGGAAAAAATTAGCTTCCCGAGGGTAAAACCATCCATGCAATATTGGGAACCTAAACTTTGAGCGAAACGGTTTCGCCAACCTCACTCGCATGCCCGCCGCACACAACCCAAAGTCCAAAACCGATACGGAATGGAATATGGAACGTCAAGTCGTAGCAATATGAAGATTATGATTAACGATTATAAAGAAACCGAACATCACTGTGGCCGTTTGCATGTGTATGTGTATCCACCTATAATCACGGCTGCCACTTGCAAAAAAAATTAGCTACCAAAATTGGAAAAAAAGTTACCAAACCAAGATAAAATTTACCAAAAATCTGGAGACGTTTATAAAACATTTTTAAAACATAAAAAAAAAACATATGTCTTTTAAAATATTCAATTTGGTACATTAGGTTTGCAGGAACTTAGTCAGTCTTTAAGTAGGTAGTTAAACAGCGACTTCTTTATAAAATAAAAAAAATAAGACTTAACTTACTAATGAAATAGTAATATCTACTTTAAATTCTTTTGCCGATCAAAAGCATGATTAGCTAAAAACAAATTATTTTATTAAATTTTAAAAACAAACATTTATAAAACATAAGACTCAGTAAGGAACGTAGTAGGAACTTTGTCAGTCTAAGCAATTAAGCAACTTCAACAACGTTGTGCACAAAACTACCAGCTGTTAGAACTGTAACAAATTAGAGTTTTATGTCTGCAAATAAATAAAATGATTGACTAAACTATCCATATCTAAATGTAGTTATAAACAGAAAATATTTCGAAGCTCACCATCTGTCAAAAGAAGAAAATGAGTGCATTCAGTAAATTTTTGAACAAAATATTTCTACATGGGTGATGCAAATGCAATGCTTTCACTCAGAAACAGTAAGGCAGCATTGAAATGAATTGATATCGAGTTCGTATTTTTGGTGCTCTTGCCCAAAAAGTTACCAAAACCAGATAAAAATTACCAAATAACCAAAACTCAAGAAGCAAAAAAAAAATATTACCAGATTTGCTAAAAAATTACCAAAGTGGCAACCGTGCCTATAATGCTTTCCATGGGTACGATCTACGATGTACTGGCAATCGGGAAATCAATCTAAATTTCTTGTTGATTAAATAAGATCTTCTTCCTCTGGAAGGAGCAGAAAGATAAATGATGGCTTTTTAAGCATTTTAAGCTTTTTTGGATTGGCCAAGCTTTATGAGTGTAATAGCAGGTTGAGTGAAGTAAGGTTAAAATAAAAAACTTTTCATCCTCTTTTTCAACCTTTATAAGGCGAATTTTGAAAAAAGGCGAAGGTATTATGGTTTCGTATTTTCTATAAACTTACAAAATTTCAAGTTTATACGATTAACGTATCGCGAGTAACAGAAAAACCTCTCTAAAAAGGGCAGGGGGTCTCATCGAAAAATCCCTCCTTAATGCGCGTCTACACAGCTAGTGGAACATATCCAGAAAGTTTCATGAACCTAAAATTAGCGGTTTGGCCTGTACGATGTCTGTCAACTCAATCACGCTACTCTTTTATGTATATAAAGGGTTTTCCAATAAGAGGTGTTATTGTGAATGACCCGCTTTTGAAGCTTTTATTCTTTGACATTTGACAAGTAGAAACTACGCCATTACTAAAAATGGAACGATACACGCTTCAAAAACGCACTGAAATTATTAAAATTCACTACAAAAATGGTGAATATCTTGCCGTCACAGTTCGCAAAACTAAAGCATTTTTTGGTCGTCGATGATTAATGATTTTTTATGGTCGCAGTTGGATGGTATTGATCTGGACAACGTTTACTTTCAACAAGATGGCGCTGCGTGCCACACAAGCAACGAAACCGTTGATCTTTTACGGGAATAGTTTAAGGACCGTGTTATCTCTCGAAGAGGTGATCACTATTGGCCACCGAGGTCTTGTGATTTAACACCTGGAGACTTCTTCCTTTGGGGCCACGTGAAAGATAAGGTCTACGCCAACAGCCCAGCGTCGATTCAAGACCTCAAGATAAAATTCGTGAGGCTATCGAGGACATAGGGCAGCCACTTTGCGATTTGGTTATGGAACATTTCATGAAAATGATATGGTCCTGTATGCGTGCTCGTGGACGTGGTGGCCATTTGGCTGATGTTGTTTTTCATTATTAATGGCATACCTTCCTCTTTATTATGAAATAAATATCCGATCATTTATCTCAAAAAATTACATTTTTCTTTAAATACCAAAATAACACTTCTTATTGGAAAACTCTTTAGAAGATAAACAGAAGGGATTCCTATCCGCGTCGTGCGATTCTTGCGGGTGAAGTAGAACTCGTTTTGTAGACGGACATCACTGGCACATGGCAAGTAGTTCTCTTCAAAGTTATTCCCTTTAAAGGACACACCACAAGGCTGTCATAAAGAAAGACTTAACACATACGGCTCGACTGTTCAGCCAAATTAGATCTTCAGTGTTCAGTGCACAACAACCATTGAAATTAAATCCCATTCCCACCTAGTTAGTCCTTTGAAGGGGGCACCTTGTACATGGCGGCTTTGCTCACCACCTATGAAGGGTCGCCTAAAAGTCCTGCACCGAATGGCACGTTAATATTGACATCATCGTGCGTTGCAACTCATGGACACTTAAACGGTACCAGACTTTCCAGAGGCGAATTCGAAAACCCATTCCAATAAAGCTTCCCCCGATAATCTAGTCCCGATTGCGTTTTCAATTTCTCGTCCTTTCTATTTTTACAGTTTGCCGCTGCTGCAATGGGCAACAGCTGAAGGGCGACCAGGAGGACCCGTGCAAGATGAAACAACGTGTAGTCGCCGACGAAGTCTATTGCGACAGATACTGGGAATGTGTCAGCAATCAACCGCAACTCTACGACTGTCCCAATGGGCTGGTCTTTGCTGGTAAAAATCGTGGCGTTACCGAAGGGTGCGACTATCCTTGGCGAGCGAACTACTGCGATGGCAAGCAAATGGCAAGTGAGTATCCATTAAAAACAAAGGAGCAACCAAAGTCTCGGGGGCAAAATTGAATTTAGTTGCGGATACGCACAGGACTTGATGGGATTGCGATTGTTTATGATTTTGTACTCTTGCGATACATTGCAGACGGACCAATTTCCACCGAACACTGTGACTGGTTGTATGGCATCTTTGGACACGAGACGTCGTGTACCCGATACTGGACATGCTGGAATGGTACGGCCATCGAACAGCTCTGCATTGGTGGTCTGCTGTACAATGAGGTTGCGCACAGCTGCGATTGGCCCGACAATGTTGACGGTTGCCAGAAACATCGTAAGTTCTTTGTTTCGTTTTTGGGTAACCGTTTTAGCTCTAATGCAATAATTTACTTAGCACTCTGCAACGAGGACGCAAATGGAAATGTTCCATTGGGAAAGTCATGCAATCGTTATTGGCAATGCCAGGGTGGGTATCCCCGTTTGCAACGCTGCCCGGCCATGTTGGTCTTTGACAGACATTCGCTGAGGTGTGTTGTGCCGCCGACGTCGGAGTGTGAAGTGCCCACAACACCATCACCCATCGATGGGGAAGAGCTACAGGATAATGGTGCACCAAGGAGGGCCAGCTCATCAAAGGACGAACAGGAAAGACAGGTAAGGGGTGCACTTTGTGGAGGGGGTAGGCCAAACTGTAGTTTAGTTGCGGCTAGTGAGTTGTTACAAAGGGAGTGGACTTTGGGGAAATTCAATTTACAGAAGGTGAAGTTGGTTTCCTTTGACATAGGATATTACTGTTGCACATAGGAGTAGTGCGTGCGAGTGCACGGGACCGGGCGGACACTTCAAAGTTCTTTAATTTGGGTGAATCAAACGTAGTCCGGGCTCTGCTTCGGTTTTGTCTCTCAAGTGGAAGTTTATTCACAGTTCATTTAGCCAGTCCGACGATGTAGAAGATTACCGGACGGCAGTTGTTAAAGCCAGAAATAAATTTTAGGGGGTTATTCCTTTTGTTGGGTTTTTCCCGGCTAGATAAAGGTAGTAGTTTCTCATGCATTTTGCGGGCGATTGATGTGCTGAATCGTATCGTATCAGGCCCATTGTGAGCCTGATGCTGAGAATAGGATAGAGGTTGATGCAGTGGATAATAGTAGCTGCACTAGCAGGTAGATGGCGTTAACATGATCAAAGCGTTGTCTTTGGGGCTTTTAAGCGTATTTCACCACAATCGGCAGGGTTTTCCAGGCGGACGACTGACTTAGTTGTCAAAAATGGAAATATTTCATGTCTCTGTTAAATAATCGATTTCGTTGGTTTTCGGGTCACAAATGAAAATATTTCAAGTCTGTATTACTTGAATAAGTGACAGTTTTACTGTCCAACTTAAATTTTACAAAATCACAAAGCTAACTTTTTCACACAAAATTAACGGGATCCGGTCGAATTTCTGCTTTGCAAAATTCTGCTCTGCAAACTTCTGTCTTCTCACACAAAAATTCAGCTTTTTTTAATTCTGGATTACAAAATTCAGATTTTCAAGTTTAAAGCAATAAAATTCAGCTTATTCTGCTTTTTTTCCAACTAACAAATGGAAACAACGAGAAAAAAAAGCAGATATAAAAAAAAACTATTTCAAATTTATAAAATATTAAAAGATATTTACTTTTAATTTTTAAATAAAAATAAAATTAAAAAGAAACAAGAAAAAATATATTAAATACTGACAAATAATTAGAATAACCAAAAAAACAATATCTATTGAAAAAAAAAACAAATAATAATGCGAAATTTATTTAAAAAAATATATGAAGCAGTCAGAAATTACAACTTTTATTTATTATAATTTCATTTGTTTTCTTTTCATACTTCATTTCGGCAGTATAAAAGGACAGCCGAAATGATGTTTTCAACTTAATTCAATTCAATTCATTTATTAAATGGTTTGTACATTAAGATGTAATCTTTTATAGTACTTAGTAATTTATATATTAGTTATACAAATTCAAAATACTTAAATCTAATAACAATATGAGACAGGGTAGAGAGAAGAGTAAATAAAGAAAGGGAGTGGATGATGAGGGAAAGAATTTAAATAGATAAGTTGGAGAAATGTTGAAAGATTGCACTTTTAAAATTGATTGGATTTGAAATATTCTTCAATCGAGAGGTCAAAGAGTTCCAAAGCCTTACAGTATGGATAACGATAGGGAATGAGGTTGATGGTTCTTGAGGAGCGAGTAAAATTAAGTCTGTTGTACAAGTAAGACGGACTTTGAGTTTTAATCAAAATTCCTTCGACAATCGACTCGGTCGGACCTTCGAATACTCTAAGACCATTTTCCTAGGAGGTTCGTTGTAATTACTGTTACGCTGCCATTGATGGTTTAGTGGACAGACAAAGACTTTTCCTCAGTCTTCCTAAAAAAATATCAAAAGTGTCGCTTCTTTTGTTTACTTTCGTATTACTAAAGCTTTTGCTAGCTATTTTTAAAAAATACCCACGATATTTTTGTATTTTCCCCCCAGGAGGAAATAAAAGGCTACATATAAAAACTAAGAAAAGAGGAGCTAAAATTAGAAAACAAAATTTTTCTCTCCATCCCTGTTTTACGAAATTCTGCAAACCATAAAAAAGTTTTGGAAAATGTTCAAAAGCGCGCTGAGGCAGAATTTTGAAATGCAGAATTTTGAAAACAGAATTTTGAAAGCAGAATTTTGGGGTCAAAATCCAGAATTTTGACCCCAACCCAAAACTAACTATTGAGACCTTCAATCCATGGGACGTGGCGACTATAGGACCGCCGATTAGAAAGGCTTTCAGACATTCCCTAACCCATACCAAATTGCTTCTCGAAGGTAACAGACTGTCCCTACTCTTCCACTTGATAGTTTTTACGACTCTGACCTGACCAGTGCCACCATCTCAAGTGTGGCATAAACAACAAGGACTCTTAATCATCCTCCCATCGGCATATGTACCTGCTGCGATTGCAGTGCCCCTACATAAGAGGGCAAAACACGTGCCTTGCTCCCTCAAATCGGTTGGTCTATTTGCGAGTTCTGTCGATAGTTTGTCATTATGACAGGATCTGGAGAACAGATTTCTCTTACTTTTGCGGTAACAGAATAGGACACGAGTAGTACTATAGTATGCCTTTGGAGATAAGCTGTCGTTGTGGTGAAATTTTTTTCCTTCTCCGTGGGAGGTGGATGGAAATATTTTCCAAAGGTGAAATTTTCAATTTCCGCTTAGGGGAATTCTCATAAAGAATCTCAGGTGAAGCTCGTCGTTGTTATCCCATCGCACCGGATCTGCTGTTCGATGCAGACGAGCTGCACAATAAAAAAAAAGAAAAGAACTAACAACACAACCAACTGAACGGTGTTTATGACGGTATTCAAAAAAGACGCCGGAAATATATTTTCCAATCGCAGGCGAAATCAAAACTACGCTGTGTAGGTATTCTGCGTGCTTCTTTCGAGATGCAGAGTCCTGGGAATTGTTTTGGCATTTTCTTCTTCTTTTATTAGGTTAGGGGACAAAATAGAATTTGATTTCTTTTGTTTTCGCTCCTTTTACTGTCGGATAAGTCATTATCATCGTTTGCACAGGAAGTACAATCTGGACCAGGATGGATGGAGACGACGGAAGTATGGACTTTTTGAGTCTGCTTGAGTGGAATTATTTTGTTTAGGTGAGCGCCGTTAAAGGTAGTTGCGACAGGACGTCTGATATAAACATGAAGCAGATAAGAGGGATGGGAGGCTTTTTTTTTTGTGAGCAGTTTCCATTGTTTTCCCCATTGTGAATCAGTCTTCTGGAGGAGAGAATAGAGGATGAGTGATGCTTTACGGCGTTTTGGGATATGCAAACATCTGCTGGCAGGACTCCGAGATTGTGAATTTGTAAATTTAATGCTGTTGAAAGGGAATTTCTGAATCAAACGAAGTTGTACCCATTGGTCGACATCCTACGAATGTGGTTGGATAGGGGAGTACTGAGCTGGAGAGTTTATTGATGATAGATTTATTATTTCAGTTGATAGCGACTACCCAGGTCTTTGGATAGGCGTTTAAAAGAAGTTGAGGAACGGGCCTGTCGGCTAGCTTCGTCAGTCAACCCAACTAGGACTGAGAAGATGAACAAGACTGCTTTCCAATGGGAGGTTGCATGTCTTCTATATAAATCGAAAAGATGAGTAGTTTGGTGATTGTCTTAGCTTTGCAGGGTACATCGCGGCTAGAACGTCGATTCCACAAATAGATATTGAATAATTGAATTGAATTAAGTTGACTCGAAAGAAAAGATCGCAAATGTCGGAGGAGGAAACTAGGTTCCAAAGAGAATTGCAAAATGTTGCCGATTTCCAAACTAGGAAGGAATCTTTCCCTGCGAGAGTAAAAACTTGTGGGGTGCAGGCAGACGTCTCCAGACTTGCACCTAGAGTTCCTAGTGGCCCGTGCAGGTCTTCGGAGTGCCAACTGAGTTCGTTAATTCAAAAATACAGCTGGATCATGCCTAGAGTTGTGTGAATACAGTTTCGCTTAGCTTTCTCTCTAGAGAACCGTATTGTGAGTATGACATCAGTGACTGCCGCAACACTGGCCTTGAATGGCCTTGAAAAACTGACAAAGCGAAGTCTGAACTTGCACAGAACATTCTTTTTTTGAGGCCCAAGCTAGAGGCCATGTTTAGAAAGAGAAGGAATCCCATGTTAGTGAGCCGGGTGATAAGGAATGTACCAATAGAGCCAGTTTCTGTGTGTTATTGAATACTAGCTGCTACCCGCGACTTCATCTGCGTAGAATTAGTACTTCGAGTAACTCAATTAAAATATTTATATGAAAAACAGCGCCCCTTATCGAATCCAAAACTATCCTTTCTTTCGAGCCAACCAATCAGCCCTACACATTTAAATTCATTGGTAAAATACGCAGTAAATATATTTATATCTTACCAAATATAGATACATATGATGAATTTTATTATCCCTTTCCCTTTAACTTAGATCCCCTACCTCATCCCCTTCACGTTTTGTTTTCGCAACAAAAAGTAGCCTATGTCATTCTCAGAGGTCCCATATATCCCTATACCAAAATTCATAAAAATAATATGCTATAATAAGCACCCCGAAAATCTCTTTTTTTTGACACTTCATTATTTGTTAAGATTGGTTGGGCGTGTGAACCGCAAGAGGTAAATATACTACTACAGTAACTACAGAAATAATATAGTGCACGTGCGTCGTCAGCCACATCAGCCATCTGCGCATTTCCTCAGAAAAACATTGTCGCTGATGATTACATCCGCATTCACATCGCATACTTCTGTTCGTTCGTTTCGCTCAATCGGAGAAAACTTCACGCAGTTTTTGTTGAAATGTATGTGTTTCTGCGATGTGCGCCAGCCAACCACCCCGAAGCAGAACAACTACTAAGAACATAGGTTGCTGATAATCTTCGATTTGAGAAAATAAATTTAGTGTTTTCATTTTAGATTTTGTTGTAGTTGTAGCTCAGCTTCTAGATGACACAGAAATCTGATTGATGGCTTAAAATAATAATGGAAGTTTTGGCTCTGTTAAGTATTTTGTTTTGTTTGCATTGATTAAGAATTGTTTAAGTAATGGCGATTAAAGGCCAGTAAAGTCAGATAAAAAACACATTTTGCTCAAAAACGCTTCCAAAAAAAGCATGTCAATGAAAGGAATAGCCTATGTCCTTCTCAGGATCTTAAGGGACATTTCAAAAAAAGTTTCATCGAAATCTGTGCAGTAGTTTTCACGCCAACCGTTAGCACATGAAAACGGCTACAGTTTTATTACATGTATAGATATAGATATTTCAAAAAATGCACAAAAACAAAAATGTAACAACAGAGAGGCGGTTCGTGTCTACAAGAGTTTTGACCCACAAACAAACACAAGACACAAACGCCTCGAAATCTGACTTGGAACTTAGCATTTAGGTCAGTGGCCCTTAACCTGACTCAAATTGAATTAGTATGAATTGATTGTAAAAAACAATTCATAAAAAATTATGACTTTTTTTCTTAAAAGTAGTCCTCAATGACTCAGCATCGGAATTATGCCTAAAAGGCATATATGCGGAGTTGGCATCACTGAGGGGAGGGGACATATTTTGTTCTCACTTCGTGGCTCTCTTCTGCTCAACTCTTGCGTAAGGGAACGACGCTTTACTAAATTTCACTAATGTGTTCGAATGCATTATCGTTAGGGAACAGACATAAAGTTGACTAAGTAAAAACCAGTTTTCTTTAAACTTGACGAATGTAATTTTTACTCGCACTAAATTCAGTATTTCTACCAAAAAATCTAGAAAATTTGTTGCTATTCTCTTTGGATCCGAAGAGAACAGAGAAGACGACACACAGTCGTTGCTCGTTAGTCGTTGTCATCAAAGGCGTTGTTGACATTTTTCGGATGAAGAAATTAGTTGACTGACAGCTTAAAATATTTAAGGAAGCGCTGACTGTTCTATATATACCTTTAATTTGAAAAGATTAAGAATTATTTAGTAACGGCAAGTTAAAAGCAGTTAAGTTAAAAAAAACATGTTGTTCAAAAACATTTGTTCCAAAAAGTAGGCGTGGCAAAGAACGTTTTTCTCACTTCTTACCTCACTTCTATAAAAATTAGAGCTTCTGTAGCGCCTACAGTTTCACTCATAAAGTGTGCAAATATACTCCTGCAGAAAGACTTTATCAAACTCGCAACCGTTTAAATAAAATAGTCTCCGAGCCTCCCAAATTACCTGCCCAGCTACCTCTGCCTACTAGTTCCCGTTACGACATCATTTCAAGAGTCTGAAGAAAAAACTTATTTTACGACAAAATTGCATTTGGCTCACTCGCGCCCAGCTCGCTTTGGCACAGAGTCCCCCTCGACGCCACCGACACACATTAAACTAAAACGAAACAAAACACTAAAACGACATCATTTACAGTCCTTAAGTCGTTAAATTAGGATAAGCACGGGCTGTCTGTATACTTTTTCGCCGCCGCGTCTTACATTTTACTGGTCCTTAGCATGAATTCGTAATGAAGGATCAATCCTCGCACTTGTGCACATGGTAGCCGTTTTGTAAGAATTCCATTTAAAACGTTACATTTACATGCGTCCTTCAGCATTTTGCTATCTACCTCATCTGCCTTCTATGACAATATAATTTCTTTTTATCATCGTCCATTTTCTTTTCTTATCGTCCACAGCTGGCAAATGAAGGTGTTCCACCGCTGCCACTTCAAGGCAAGAATTTCCAACGTGCAAGAAATTAAAAACAAAAAACACAAAAAAAAAAAAAGCCCACACAGGAAGGACGGCTATGAAAAGAGCCGTGTCCTTCTGCGCGACAACCAGCCAAAACGGATAACCTCATCTCATTCTATTGTCCGATCATCTCATCGTGCACTACAAACTCTCTATATATAGACACATACATACTTTATACGTCGTGTTTTCTTTTTAAGTCTACAACTTTCGAACTTTAAGGAGTCGTCCTTGCTTCTTGGCCCTTGGTCCGGCAGGGAAATTTTTCGCCGTGCTACAGCGCAAAGTTATGCAAATTAAATGAATAGAATTGTGTGCAAGAGGAAAAAACACCAAACCAGGACTCTCTGCAGAAAAATGAAGCAAACAAGGACAAACGGAAAAATACGCGGATATAATCAAGAGCAATAGTGTCGCAAATTGTAGAAACAATGAATAACCCCAGCATTAACCAAGGACGACAGGCTGGCAAAGTGTAAGAAAGTGGAACGCAACTACAGGAAAGAAACTTGCTCGGACACCGGTGAATCTCACGTCCACTCAGGCTTTTAATTTTACCACCACCATCAGCGTCCGCTTCCGTTCTTGTCATCGTTCTCGTCGTAGTTGACGTAATTTAAATTAATTGCCAGCAAATTACTTTCCCCATAGAAGTGTCTCGACAGTGTCACCACTCACCACTGCTGTCCTCCTCTTTCCGTAACAACAACGCCCTCCATTTTGATTGTTTTCCGTGTTTACCTTTTAATTAGTATATTTAATTTTGCTTGCGCGTTTTGCAATTTGTTTCCATTCACAACTTTTGCCCTTGCGTATAATATTTCCTTTGAATTTTGCAGTTTTTAATTTTATGGTGAGGCATAACTTTAAAGGATATCAAAAATTTAAATTAGCCAACAGTAAATTTTATAAAGGGATTTTTCTTTCTCTATTTACCTTGCGAGTATATTTTCTTAAATTGTATAAAGATTTAGCTTTTATTTTAAGAAAAAATAAATAAACAGAAAAATATTGTTTTGTTTGGTTTTATTGTTTGTAGTTAATTAAGTAAGCACTATAAAAGTGGAGGTTGCTTGTTAAGTAATTCATTATTTCTGTTAGAACATTTTACATTGATATAACTTTTCCACGTTTTATGCCAACAGAAACCTGAGCAACTACGATTACGAATAACCTTGATATTTTTTCTGGATGTATTTTTTTTTTCACTGCGAACTCTTACAAAAATTCCTGAGTATTACTGTCATGAAAGAGCTTCTGAACAAGACGTTTGAACTCGGCTTAAAATTGTAGACCTCTTCCACTCGTCCTAAAAAGAAAAACTGGGCCTAGGTCCTTGCGGACCTATTGCGCTATATATTTAGTTGTATTTATTTATTTTCATGTCTGGATGTAATCCAAAGGTCCAAAGAAGCCCCGAACCTCAGTTAAAAATTGGACAGCTGCGACTCATATTCGGTCATTTCTTTTGACTCTTCATTATTTAATTTGTTTTCCTTTTTCATTGGTCAATTGGTTCTGCCCTTATTCAGTCATTAAAATATTAAAGTTATTCAGTAGTAGACAAAGCCCACTTGTCATCAATCTGACCGTCGTTTTTTTGTTTAAGTAGTTTGTCAAACTTGATTTCAATTCGCTGAAGCTGTATTTAAACAAAAATCACATTTTACACTAAGCGATACTAATAATCATTTTTAGTGTCCAGACTAAATTCTTCGAACTCACAGTGGTGACATTTTCGATACAAAATTGCATATTGTGACATTCGAAATATTTAGTGTGAAGGTTAAAAATGATTATTAGTAAGGCCCACTTTGTACAACTTTATTTAGGTATATATTTTAGAGCCGAAGGGCCAATTTCTTGTTCAATTTGTCTGCCGCCTGCCAGAAATTACTTGAATTTAAATGTACGCTGGCTGGCTGCCTCTGACCTTTCACGTTAGTTTTTATTTTAAGCTTTTTTCTTTGTGCATGTAAAGCAGAGATGCCAATGTGTCACGATTGTGCGATAATGGCACATTTTGAAGGAAATGACACAGTGACAGTGATAAAAAAAAACCTACTTTCTGCCATGTCACATGACACCATTTCCATTTGGGAAAGGGGCAGTATATATACTTCACCTTCTAGCTCCTATCAGTGATACCAGATCGTGGGTAATAACCCATTTCGTGGGTTGCCTTACAAAATGAGCTAAAAGGGCGAAAAAGGGCATTTTTTTACTCTTGGAACTACACGAAACGTCGGTATGGGCAAAAAGGACATTTTTGGGTGTTCTTGACGTGTATCGTGGGCAATTCAGTCCGAAAAGTGTGGCATCACTGGCTCCTATCGATTTGACAAGCTCAACGTAGGCTACTGTTAGTTCAACGGGTAGATTGGGAATACTAGATTCTGCGGAATCGCTAGAGACTATTCTGGGCTAAGTATTTAGCTATGCCTACTTGCCGCAGACTACCAATCCAACCTAATGTAACCCACAATCTGCCATAAACAAGAATGTATGCGGCAACACCTACCTGGTTGTAATAGTCGTAAAAGTAAAAAAAAATTGTAATAGAAGAAAGGTGAAGTAAAAACAGCTGTGATCTTTAGAGCGAATAACAAATAGCGGCGGATGAACCTTTTATGGGTCTTACATCCCCACTAAACCAGGAAGAAGTAAGCGAATTTCGCGCTCTCTTGAAAAAAAAAAAAAAATCGATAAAACTGTGGTCACAAGGAAAAACCGCTAAAGTCTGTTTTACTCATTTTTCAGGAGAGCAGTTTAAATTTTTGACAAACGCGTGAAATTCCAAGTGACTCTATTGCCTTTAGTGACGTAAGCTGTTAGGTTTTTTTTGAAATTGTGGCCACTTTTTTAAAGATATAAAGCTGAAAAAAATTTACAAAATAGATTAGAGTACGCTGAATCTAATGGCATCAAAATCTCGTCTAAAGTCGACTTTAGCGGTTATGGTTTCTGGCCACAGATTAATCGAGGTGTTTTCAGCCCTGTGCACGAGGAGGTCGAATTGAGGCAATGTTACACAACCACGAACTTGATGAGCTGCTGCATGATGTGGATACAGCCAAAAATGATATATTCCATGACAATGTTCTCAATGCGTATATGTTGTGCATTTTCCAAGTTCCAAAATTGCGACCATTTTCACAATTCTATTGCTAAAATGAAAGCAAACTCTGCAAAACTTACAATTAATTGTGAATATGTATACAATTTATTGTAAATTTTACTGCCATATATTATAAATTTGTTTGGGTAAAGTAATGATAGGTTAGGTTAAGTAAAAAGATTGCAAGATGTAAAAAAAACTAAACCCTTTGATTCATGCAATATACCTATACCTACCTTTCAACTACCAAGAGAGAGAATAAAATGTCCGAAGCGGTGAATGTTTTTGATAATTCAGGCGTTGACTGTCATACGGTTAGCCGTAACTTCGCGGAAGACCAGTAACTGGCAAACATTATAATATACCAACAGCGAACCAAAAGCGAAAAGACACACTCAAGCGAACTAAGTTCAACATCGAATTTCCCTGGACCCCAATTCTCAAGTTCCGCATAGTATAATTCGTATACGAGCAAATCCGCCTGAAATTTTCGCATAGCAGAAAAATTGGTATTCTCAAAGCTGTGCGGGGTTTTTTTCCACCTATGCAAAAATTATATTCACCTCTCGAATGAGGTAGCATTTGGAGTACGTCAAGTATAAAAGATTTTGACAGGTACAGTCCAACACGGATATAAGAAACATATAAAAAACAACGAGATTTGTTTCTTATATCCGAGTTGTTCTTATATGAAAACGACGTTTATAAGAAACAAAGTTTCTTATACGAAAACTACTGATGTAAGAAACAAAATTTCTTATATAAAAACAACCGATATGAAATATGACCGAACAAAAGCAGAAGTCCACACGAAGAGAGTACCTATGTAGGACGATTTGGCGGGCTTTTTCTACTGACAGTAGCACAGCTGTCATTGTCATTGAAAGGTGTATTCGCATCATACCGTAATTCCTTTACATGCATAGTTGAGCTGTTTTTGCATTTAAACTGAAATCCAGCTCAACAAAGGAAAAAATTATGTTCCTTATGTGTAATGATTTCAATAAAATAACAAATTGTGTGAATAAAAATACGTTTCTTATATCTTTATAAGAACTTTTATATGTGCATGTAGCAAAAAAATCTCCGTGTTTTCACATGCGTTTCTTAAAAGCGAGTTCTTCTTATACGAGTGTTTCTTATTTATATCCGTGTTCGACTGTAGTGAAAAAAAAATTCCTATCAAATCAAAACCCAAATTTCAAATTTAAATTGGTTTGCAATTATTATTTTCGATTGCGAAAAATAAAGAGATATATTAAAATAATTGTATGTTTAGTGAACAATTATGTGTTTTTACGCAAAGGATTCTTTGTGTGATTTGGGCTCAGCATTTGTTGATTTGTCAATGAAGCAGTTAGACGCAACGGAAATATACCGAACTATTCGAGAGCCGCAAGATTGCTTTGAACTCTCTGAGACAAAGAATATTAAATAAGCCCTTGGCACAGGAATTCATCGATTTTTTGGTTCCGTATATGCTTGACCAATTTAAATCAAACGATTAAACAGCCCAAGAAAAGGTAAATATAATATAAGAGCTTATTTAATTGGTGTTGAAAAATCAGATGAGTTTTCAGATTTTGTGTTCCCTTCGATTTTTTGCAGTTGGAAGTTACCAAAATTGTAATCGTCAGTAAGCAATTCCGTATGCGAGACGCAAATCCGCATGGAAAAAGCAGACGAGTACAATTCGAAGACAAATTCTCGTATACGGATTTCGAGAATTGTAAATTTCAGTTTTTCGCATCGTATCGGAGATTTTGACAGATAAACGTATGCGAGAATTTTTGAGCATTTGTCACGCATTTTGTTTTATTTTGTCAAAACTGGGCTCAGCGAAAGAGCGTGAGACCATTTTTAGGAGACGCTCCAATCAGATAAAATTACGATCGCAGTCATACTATAGGTGATAATATTTGTGCAATATGACAGCAGATGCAGACCTCATCCAAAATATTTACTACAAGTAGTGTCCGAACTTTGCACCTGGTTCAATATAGGAAATCACTCTCCACAGCTCAAAGTTGACATTACCATCAGTTAGCGAAAAACAAAGGAGACCATTCCATAACCGACTATTTATGGGGGATAAATATTTAATGCTCTTTCAAAATGAATTCATATATCCGGAGAATTATCCCCCATCCTCCATCCAAGTTAAAGAATTAACGCGTATGAACCATAAATCCCATCAATCCGGAAAAGCATTCATCACTCGCCATGAATTCATCATGCGAGTGTCTGATGGTGTCCTACTCCTGCAGGCGAATCAATTCATAACACACTCGTACGTCGTACATCGTTGTCATAGCCAGTGCACAAGTAAATACCGCGCGTAACTGTGTAGACAGTAAACACTGGCCGGCAATCTCTGCACCACTTAAGATAATGAATTGCACTCCACGAGTGTATCCAGCGGGGCACTGAAAGACTCGGCCACAGCCGAATGCCAGCCAGGAGGCAGTCAGTTTTCCATGCAGTGATAATCACAAATATTTAAACCGAGATCCCATTTGTTCTGGCTCAACAATACCAAGAGCCCAATAAAAAAAAAAAAATGGACGAAAAACTGGAAAACATCATTTTGTTGAGTATACACTGATAAATGGCGTTGTAATGGAAATTTATTGCAGCAAAGTGGCTACTTCAGAAAGATTACGTATGCGTCGCAGTGAGCGTGAGGTACGAAATGGATTGCATGGATCACAGAATTTCCATTTTTTTTTTTTCCACCGGGATCTATAAATCATGTACCTACTTTTTTATATTTTATTGTTTAAAGTGTGTATAGATAGAGTGGATTTGAAATAAGGAGATTGGAAGAGTATTTGACGCATGGATTTGATTGAAAGGATGTATCGGGGCTGCAGAAGCATTTGTGTGTTGCCGTAATGAGGCACTTACTTGGATTAGGTGTTGGCTCATTGCAGATGAGTGAAAACAATGTCTCGCTTCAGCAAGTTGTGTTACGCGTGGATGCAGGCCCATTAGGTTGGGGGATTGGTGTGAAATAAATGAAGTAAAAAGTTGGCGCAACAGGTTCGTATACTTACCGTAGTCCCAGATTCCCACAGCCATTTCGTTTGGTATGAGTTTTTACTTGTGGGACGAACTTTATGAAACGTCCGAATGGCTGAACTGAGAAGCTCTTTCGTGAAAGGTACCTCGGAGGTTTTATCAGCAGTGGGAAAAGTCTTAAGATGTAGCTTGTCGAATCCGAAACCCTCGCTCAGTAGCCCAGCATGCAAACCTACGTGCACTGTTGCCGAAAGGGAGTACATTCCCATTTTATTTCTTTATTTTTTTTTAGGTATTTCCAAACTCGAAAGGCAGTCCTATAGCGAAACACTGGATTACTATTATGTATATTGAATTCCCACGATTTGGTGCTTTTTCCCTTTTTTCCCACGGAAGGCTTTTCGGACATCGAAATTGCCACAAAAAGGGATAAATCCCACGATATAAAAACACTGATCCCTCCTGCTCTAATATGTAGCATAGGGCAGGGATGAAAAATGAATTGTGTGGACTGTAAGCAAATCTTAGGTCCGATTCTATTTTTTCGGGCTCAATTGTATTTTTTATTTTCGTATACGAATAGGAGAAAGATTTTGCCTTCGGATAAAATCTTGAATGATTTTGAGATGTTTTTTTTAAATTTTTTGTAAGTTTACACAGTTCCGTCCGTCAGCTTCTGAGGCCTACAGCTAGGCGTATTTTTTTCAAACTTTGTTTTGTGGGCTTAAAGTTCGGATCAAGTTTATGATCACCGTTTAATTCCAATTGCTTTTAAACAATTTCCGAAATGACTAAAATCAAAAATCTTCTAAAATGCAAAAGTTACAAAAATATGTATAATCGAATATTGCTATAACACAGAACCTGTGAATCATTGTTTCCGAATCTTACGAATATTGGATAAAGCACTAATTATGGATACACATATATAAAAAGTGTATTATATATTTCTTCGCCTTAGAAATAGAAAAAAATCGGGTCTAAAGTCATCTTCTGTACCCTAAGCCCCACCATAATTTTAGCAAAAGCCAAATTCTGCTAGCTATTTTGACTCAATTTTGTTGTTCCACCAGAGGTGAGCTCAACCTTCAAGTTGTCGTCGATGTGAACAAAAATTGTTATGATTTGACATATAAAGCAATGAGAAATTTGAGGAAGTATGCCATTTGTGTAACTTTTGTTACAGAAGCATTCCGATTGTCCTAATAAATGAACGCGCCACATTTTCGACACTCAGAAAAATGCATATGCATGCACAATTGCACATATATTGCCAAGCTCTGAGTTCCCAAAGTAAATATTATTTTACTTAACTGATTTGGAACTTGGAAATCGCCCTAGTAGGGATGCCAGATCTGAAAAATTAACTGGCGGGACATTTTTACATTTGAAGTGAAAAAAGCGTATTTATTTTAGTAGTTATATTATTTGTTGCAATTAGTAATATTTGGTTTAAGTAAAAGTCTTTCAATTCATATTTGTACATTTTATATCGCGAACTTTTTGAGTTCGGAGACCCAGACCACTGGACTATCATCATCAGATTAAGGCGCACTTCACACTTTGGTTGAAGTGATGATTATAGCTAACTAGGAGTAGTGCTATTATTTCTATGTATTATTAATTGTAATTTATTTTATTAGTAATGGGTGGAACATTTTACGGGACAAATTTTCAGTGCGGGACATTTTGCGGGACACTTTTTATTGCGTCTGGAATCCCTCCGCCACAGTGTGAATTTCAACTAATTGGATTTGACAGATGCCACTTTAGATTTGACTTCGTGGTTTTCGATTTGGTGTTTCAGATTTTGATCTGAGATTTCAGATTTCTGCCGCAAATCAAACATCAAATCCGAATTTTATTGTTCATTGTTTGTAATGATTTCGCCGCAAAAAAACATGTTTTCTTTACCTACCCTGGCATAAGTCCATTGTAAAAGTCTTTTCCGTACGCGTAATTATTATTTCTGAAAATAAATCATGTGATATGCAAATCTGCGAAAATGTTGAGATTTCTGAAAATTGCCCCGAATCAGTGAATCCAATTTAACTATTTCCTAGCTTAAGGCCAAATTGAATGCTTTATTCCATATAATTTACACAAAGTTGATTTTTTTCCAAAAATTTTATCTAAAATGTCATGGCCGATGAGTATAAATAAAATTCAAAATAAAAAACTACTCTTTGAGTGTAACCTTTTCGGGGCGTTTGTGTTGTGTATTTTTTCCAAAATCCATTGTAACTTAAAAGTTACGATTTTAACACATTTGTCAGCCCAGGCATAGAGGCTGTGAAACGCAGCTGAGTAAATGTGGCATGCAAATTCAGTTTATACAACTTTTCTTGTATCTAACCAGGAAGGACGTCTTCCCGAGTTAGCATCCGCGCAGATAGTTTGAATGTGAGACATTCCTTAGCGAGTTTTACAACTGTCATAAGAATTTAACAACAGCTGCCAGTCTCTCTTATTATGCATCTATTGCCAAAACTAGCCATTCGTTTGGACTGGGATAGGCTTTGTAGCCATTCATTGATTCAAGACCGACAATTAAATAGCTGCCAGCGATACCAATAATCATGTTTAGTTTACGTCTAAATCTTTCGAACTCACAATGGCGAAATTTTCTATACAAAATTGCATATTGTGACCTACAAAATATTCAGTGTAAAGATGATGATTAATGTAATGTAATGATTAATTGTAAGGCCCATTGATAGCTTCTTTAGGTTCAAAAATGCAGGTTGGCCCAATTTTACGGCTGGTTACATGGCCAAGCGTAAGTAGCGCATGTTTGCGAATTTGCATAGTTGAAAAGTGCTGTCCAAAATTTGTAAGCCTTGATTAATTTATATAAAATAAAAACGATTCGAAAATATTGAATTCAATTAACTTAACGTCAGCTGTCAATCAAATCTATCTTTTACTACATCAGTAGATGGAAGTATTCACTGACGCGTATAATTTCAATCTGTTCAATCACGTAAAGTGGGGTTTATAGATATTAGGTAAACGACCTCTGTATTGTCATTTGCGTTGTTCTGTCATCATCATCAAAAGTCAACATGTTATCAGTCAAAGTAGCACAAAGCCTTCACCTTGCTATCGGAAGGCAGTGGAATATAGCTGATTACATGACTGAAGCACCATTCACTCATTTAGAACTAGAAAACATTTACAAGAAAACTCAAGCTACAGCCCGTGATCCGAGAGTGAAATAGTTTAGACAAACAAAAATATTAAAAATGTCCCTCTATCTTCTATCCAGCCACTCAAGCACCGATAAGAAATTCAAAAATAAACATATAATCGCGATAGGAACACTAAACTTGAAAAAATAGTTTTACGTTTTATTTGACATACGATAAATATTGACCCGCCCGTTGATTGCTTTTGTTAGATCAGAACTATGAACGGAGTTAGGGGTAGAGTGGCATTTTAAAGCGTAGGCCGTTTGATTAACTCTAGAAACGATGAATACGTTTTTTTTTTTTTCTAAAACCATATCAAGGCTGTCGGTTAATGCAAGTAAGAATTAAGACTACCGCCTATGTGTGGTGAAGTGCTGCGAATGGTAAAAAAAATAATGCACGACAGTTGACAGCTAAGAGTTTTTGAAAAACGCTACACTAAACAAAAATGCGTTTCCGTTGCGGATAAATATTAAAAAAACAAGGAGTGAAGGCTTTCGCAATTTTCTAGCTTCAGCTAATTTTATTTAAATGGCTTTGTAAGTAGTCAAAATTACCGATTATTTGGTTCAGGAAGTCGAGTGATTGTTGAAAAATACCGATTTTGGGGCAATATTGATTTGCGGGCCAAAATATGTGAATAACACTGCCATTACCTAAATGGAACACTTTTCCATTTTAGAAAGCCATTTTTCCCATTAACTAGCCTTTTGCGTTTCTTGCACAAAATGTAGGAGCAGTGTTTGGATAAATGATGATGTCACGGTCAATCTGTTTCCAGGAGGACAAAACGTGGTGTCGACAGACTCATCGACAGTATTTGCGGACACACTACAGCGATTTTTAAATGGCCACAGTCATTACAAACTCATCGGGGTCTCTCCTGTTCATCTGCAACACACAGTTAATCAACGACAAATAGAAAATTGTAAGTTGTAACTTTAGAGCGTCACTTTTAATGTACTGCAGCCAAAAATGGTAACCCACCTTCAAGTGATTCCCACGAAATGTTTCCCAATAGACCTTCATGTCGTTGCTTTTATTATTTATTAATTATTACTCAGCAAACTCCCAACGACTCGCGCCAATTGTGGCATGTGAACCAGGTCACCATTTGTCCAAGGCAACAAATGCTACCCCAACCCCTGTAGCGGATACCAGCGGCCACTAGCCATCTGGTATCCAACATTCCAACGGCGTTGAAAAAACAATTTGCAATTCCAAATTGAATTAGGAAACTCCTCCTCATCACTGCAACGACAATTAAAATGTGCTCCGTAGCCGAATCCTACTTCATAAATTTTTTCTTATCAGCTACTTAATTCGATTTCGCTAACATTTTCACAAAAAGAGTATAGCCCGCCAACAAAACAACGTATAGTGAAATTGGTGGAGCAAAATAAGAAAATTAAACCCAGCCCACATAAAGAAACGCCAACTGGAATGGAAATGACAATATGTAGAGAAAGGGGGATGAGTGTGCTGGTGCACTGTGCAGTTTAAGTGCTTCCCAGTGCCGCATTAAGCCAGCGCGGGCCTGTAGCAAATTCTATCAAGGGGCCCTTGGATTGCTTTAGGCTATCAAGTTTAAGGTATTAAATAAAATAAAACTCTTACTTAAACAAATGTTTCTGGATTTTTTTTGCGCAAATTTATAAATAATACTGTTCATATCGACTTCTCTTAGTAAAGCGGATTCAATATTCATTAAAGTTGGGTGATTACGACGTTCTTGGCCAAACAGATACTTTTTAACGGTCGCAACGTGTTGGTATACGGGGCCCCCAAATGCGCGGGGCCCGTATCATTTGCCACTCTTGGTACGTGGCTAATCCGCCACTGGTGCTTCCACTTTACGGGCGAAAGCGAACGCGATACGCGAAGCAGAATCAGAACAGGAGATAAATTGATTATGACAACGAGTGAACAAAACGCAAAACAACTCAGTCCGCTGCGAAGTCGTCTCGCTGACAGAACTCTGCACAACTTTTCACCGGCATCGGATCGCAGCTAATAGAATTAAAACCCGGGAAACAAGAAAAAATAAATAAATACAAAACGAAGCTGAAGCAAACAAAAAAGAAAACGCTCAACAATAACTGCAAAGAAGAAATCAACGAAATATAAGTTTCTCTCGGATAAGTCCCGCGCAAAAGGTGAGTTAATCCATCCTTTTCGTCTGCCACACCGCGACACCTATTTTGGCCTTACCCCACTAGTGCTAGCATCCAACCCCCCACTGCCGCCTGTTCATCTTCCATTTCGTTTGTTGCTTTGAGAGAGAAAAAGAGAAACAATCGCTCATACTGGGATAAAAACTTGTTCGGTAATCGGCACTTCAAAGTCACCCCAGCCCGAAAGTTTACGATTTCGTTTCCATTTTGTTTGATAAGCGGTGGCTGTTGGCTCGCCCAGAGGTGACCTCTAGAGGGACTCACTCGATTGTTGTTTTCGCTTAACATCGGATTAATATGGCCAAAGAAACCCCAGTAAAGGCGAACCACAAAGTTTTGTAGCCTCTCCATGTGCAAGCCTGCTAAGAAACCGAAATGGCTGACATTCGAGAGAATGTGTTTGGGGCCAAAAGGAGTTATTAGCAGGACGATGGTCAACTGCAAACACTGTGGAAGCCAAACCGCTGCGAAGGGCCAATTATTGTCGGACGTAAGTTTAGTTACCGGAAATGCTTGTTCTTAATAGTTTAAGTACCCCCTGCAAGCAGCCCAGTGCGGGGCACTTTGCGAAGTCTTACTGTTTAAAAGTACCGACTCTTGTAGAGCTTTGTTGAGGTTTTGCCGTTTGTACACAGTCAAGTATATAAATACTGAAAGGCAGTGTAATTTCCGTCCTAGAGTTGTAGTCCTGGAGCATGGGTACTCATTCATGGGAATTCTAAGAGGGCGTTAAATATTGTCAGTCGCATTCTTCTGGGTTGGGTGAAGCACAGATTTTACTTTCAAGTTTATGCCGTTTGCATATATGGAAATGACAGTTGCGGGACATTTAAAGAGAGGAACTTAGAAAGTTGACTTAAAGGAGCCGAAATTCAGAAAGGTCAATGCATTCAGCCTGGAGGACAGTGGGCGGGTATCGATTGCTCTCCCGTGACAAGTACAATGAACACCAGAATTTATTTCCGATCCGTCGGCAGTGAACTCGACTTCTTAGGACCAGTACTGATACACTATTGGTGCCCAGTTTGTACGGTCAAGTACTGCTACCTCCAAAAGCTGATCACAGTGACCGTACAAAAGATGTGTCTTGTATTAGGACACATCTCACAAGTTCGCCCGGCTTGAGCTCGTATTTTTATGGCACATCTAGCAGCCGGCAGTGGTCGTAAGCTTGGCACCTCTTCAAACTGTCTTTTCTACTGCCTCCACTATTGAACCCTATGTTGCTCTCCCCTCACCAGGCTAATAAAATCACTAATTACTGATGCGTCACTGAAACCGTCCCAAAGGACCCCACTTACCGGCACTTTTGCTGAAACCACTTCATTCCAGTTAAATAATCATCTCGCTAGGTTCTGGCAACTCCAGGGACTTCTTGCTCTACATTTAATCCCTTGAATCACATTCTGCTAATAAATTACCGCGATAACTTTATCCGGCGTTGTCTTCAGTCGTGCTGGGTCGCGGAATATTAATTTAGTTGTGGGCGAAGGCTCCAGCCCCCATTGACTTCGAATCCCGCCGCCTGACTTAAACTGAAATAAATTGTTAAAATACGCGACAAGGCTAACAATGCACAAGAAGGACTACGATCACAGTGCCAATGAAGACAGTCGCCTTTGTGAATTTCGTCCGCCATCGACCCCCTTCTCACTTGCTCTCTGTCCCCTCCAAAATGACTTGCAGCAGATGCACTCCATCTGCTATTGCTTCTTATCAACATTCAGAACTATGTACTCGAGACTCCGGCTCACGTCGTAATTCAGAATTAGCATAATAACATCGCAGCGCAGGGGTCCTTTTTGTATCAGCGTGTCGTCCTCCTCTTAATTTGCAGCAAAACATTCATTCCCACTCGCGCGCCATGGTATGCTGCTCGCATTTCAATACCCTCGACTCGGTCCTTGGTGTGTTGTGGTAGAAAATGCCGTATATCGTTGCGCTGTCATATCCACATCAACATCACAATTGAAGTAAATAATGCAGGCAAATTGGAAAACTTGAAATAATCTCGAAAGGATCTGCGCTCTTTGGTTTTCTCCCGCAGTTCAGTTGGCGTAGTGGTTTTTGGGCACCCCAATCAGGAGTGGCACTAAGAAGGACACCAGACACACATCACATACCCACAAGGAGCAAGGTCGTGCTGCATCATGTCTGCCACCAGCAGTAGCAGCGGCATCACGAAGCTACCAACCTTCGAAGAAATAGAAGAACTTGCCAAGCAGACGTACAACAGGAGTTTTGGCAAAGCTCCAGAGATCTCCTGCTGTGCACCAGGACGCGTTAATTTGATTGGCGAACATGTTGATTATAACGATGGATTCGTCTTGCCTATGGTAAGTCCTGTGTGTGTTTTGTTCTCTATTCCCATTCGTGCGAGTGCGCCATCTTTTGCGGTTGGCAATTAAACTGCAAAGACAGTGAAAACTTTTGATTGCGTTGTTGTCGTGTGTGATTGTGGTGTGGTTGCTGCAGTCGTGATGCTGCTCATTGATATCCATGTTTGCACTTGTTAATTATTTATTCCAACTTTTATTGCCAGGCACTACCCATGGTGACGATAATTGTCGGAGGTCGCAACGACACCAATAATGAGGCTGACATAATTACATGCTGTGCCGGAATCGGTGATCCGAAAAGAATTCGCTTTGATTTGAAAACGTTGCAGCCCGGGAAACCAAAGTGAGTTCGTACTTTTTATTGTTTTTGCCACGCTTTTTGTCGTTGGACCTGGGAGAGCTTGTTAAAATTTTTAACACGAACGAGACTGTATTTCTGTTTTTATTTTTTTTGCCAAACTTCTAGTTCAAATTTATCTCGGAAGTGGGACAAAAAACTAGTCGCAAACGCTTTAAAAACGTGTCAAAAAACGAATAAAAAAACGCAATCAAAATACGTCAAAGAACTAGCTCAAAAGCGGATCGAAAAACGTGTCAAAAAACCATTTCTAAAACGCATAAAAAAAGTGTCCAAAGACGAGTTCAAACAGAAGTCGAACAGCGTTTCAAAAACTTATAAAAAAAGCGTCGAAAACGTGTCCGAAAATTAATACAAAAACACACCGAAAAAAAACGTGTAAAAACGTTTTGAAAAACTCGTCAAGGAACGCGTCCGAAAGTTGTTCAAGAATCGGCCGATATGTGCGCCCAAAAACAAATTCAAAACACATCAAAAAATGCGCCAAAAAACTGTCCATTAATTAATTCACAAACGAGTACGAAAGCGATTTAAAATGGAGCCAAATTTAGTTCATAACGCGGCAATTAACGCGCCGAAATAAGCGGTCACAAACCCGACCAAAATCATGTTCAACAATTACATAGTTCAAAACTGAACCCACAAACGCGTGCGAAAAGGTCTCTAGAAATGATTTAAAATAAAGTCCCAAAGTGCGACCCAAAGCAGACGAAAAATGCGTTCTTTGACATATCAGTCTAAATCCGTAATACCGTAAATTTTGCGGTGGGTGGCGCCCCTCTCTTGCGACAAAAGCGACAAGCCAACAATAAATGAAGTTGAGAGCTATGCCTAAGAATGAGTTGACTTGCACTTCAGGTCGGCGAAACGTTCAAACGTTTTCGTGTGCAAGAAGAAATTTGCTTGTGTAACATAGGGCAAATCATTCGTGCGCACGAAAACGTTCAAACGTTTTCGCCTTACAGAATCTGACCCCAGGTCTTACGTCGATGGGCTGCATGACGCGTTTCAGTTACTGCAGCCACACTTCGTTTGTTCGACGCTCGTTACATTTTATAAGTGTCCAAGAAATTCCTTCAAAATTATAGGTCGTGCAACACATCTGGCCCAATCAATTCTCATTCCTCTCAGCAGAGTTACCAACGTACCCCACTTTGAAGTCCGTACGTTTTTATCGCCACAAAAACGCTGTGTAACATCCGCTAAATAAAATCACCTCGTGTTTCACGTTAACTCATTAAAAAACACTTGCCAGCTCCAAATTAAAAAGTGCATCGTACACCTTAACACAGATCTCATCACACATACATATGTTTCCTGCTGAAAGCGTCGTCGCTTACTCCTGCAACTTTTCTAACGAGCAAATGTCAGACAGATAATTTCGTTTGTCATGCTACCGGTCCATGTGCTTGCGGGCTCTACCTCTTTGTCGTTTTGTTTCAAATTAATTAATTGTGTAACAGGGTCCTGTGGTACCTATACATACACCCCATACATGGGGGAAGCTACACGAGCGGACCATTCTTATGGCAACCATCCGTCACTCTGTTTCGTGTGCTTTGTGAAGGCCAGCAGACCTCTTCCCTTTGGAGGTTCTCCCTCGAAAAGAGATTCGTGGATGGCTATGCTATGACATATTCCAAGTTCGTACCTACTCCATTATACAATTAAAAAAAAAAAAAACAAAAACCTATAGCAAGACAGTGGAACATTCAGATTTTTGAGTGGACAGCTGCTTCCCGAATAGCACAGATTGCGATTTGCAACAAAACTTCGATTGTATTTCTGTTATATTTGAGTAATCTGTAACAAAATCCCTTCTATATCAGTTGTATTCATGTTCACGCGGGACTATTTGTAACATTGTCATTCGAAATGATGTAAATACGTTTTTTTAAGTTTTAAACTTGTTCACAAAAAGGGGGGGATGTTTGAAAGTAGTTTAGTAAGAGTTCGTAAGTTAGAGTTCTAAAAATGTTGATAATAAGTTACAGATACGTTTAGTAAATTTTGATTTTTGATACTTCTAACTAAAACACATTGAAACGTTTGCATAGCAGAAACTTAACAAAAAAAGTAACTTAATTACAATCAAAGGTGGTTAAATTTCTAATATGTACAAAATACGTTTACAAAATGTTATATAAATAAAGAAACTTACAAAAATGGAATGTCATTGCTTAGTTTTTTATATGTTCACCGATGAACATTTTTAAAACAAGCTTCTAAAAATGTTTGGCAACACTGACTATAATGTCTACAAACAAAAGTTAGTTATAAAGAAGTTATAATGCTATTGCTTATTTTCAATTATAATGATGTTATAATAATGTTGATTAACTATTTCGAAGAAAACTAAAATGTCTGTTATATACTTACTGTTGTTGTTACATCTCATAAACATGGAAACAACAGTTTGTTAACATTCAGTTGTTACTTTGTTGTAACTTCATTTCAATAGCATTTCAAGAAAAATTTTAGTTATAATATTATGGTTCATGTTTTAATGAAGTTTCATGTAACAACCGCCATATTGTTCACCATTTTATATACCTGTTTAACCATAGGTCTTGAGATGTGAAAAATACATTTCAATTTTCCCAATATATTACATAGCTTCTACAATTCATTTGTATAGAAACTGATGATATATATAGGTATATTAAAATTTGTTTCTACAAGTCTTTTGGGATTTTGAAGCTTTAATACAAATTTTAATATTTTCTGATTTTCAAAATTTTCTTCTATTTAACCCTTTTTTGGAGGCGCGTGCATTTTCCAGACCCAAGATATTAATGTTCATGACAAAAGTAGTATTCGTTTAAGGATTTTGGTCGGAAATCGCAGCAAACTTGAACTATTTTAGATACTAATACCTTTCAGATCAAATATGTTTACCTTTCCTTTTATACTTCATAATTTGTTTGTCTATACATGTAGACTCAAAAAGCATTCCAATAATAACTTATTTAAAACTTCTGGAATGTTTACAGAAACATTTCTCGTACTTATTTTATATCTAACATAATGTTATTCAAACTGATTTGCATAAACAACAGGACAACTCAAAAGTTACTTAATGGTTACATTGCTAAAACATTAGTTAAGTCAAATACAACATGTTTTCGTTGAAACAACGTAATAAAAACTATCATTTAGAAAAAAATAAACTTAGTAAAACACAAATACTACAAAGTTGTTGCAAAATATAAGGGGAGCATTTCCCCTATTTTGTTTACAATGTGGGGTGTGGAAATGTTACTGCAATACTTAGGAAATAATTTGATAGTTATATTACAGTTGTATGTACCATATTATAACCCAAGTGTGCTATTCGGGTTTGGTGTTCTTTTTTCTTAATCAGGTGCTCCTCTTCACAAGATCAGACATCTCAATACAAGCTTTCAACAATTGACATTTCAGGACAAAACAATTTTTTCTTAAAATTCAATCTCCATTCGATCTGCATGTCATCTCAGACTAAAATACAATTTTGAAGTGCTTTACAACAAATTCATAAATCACATAATAAAAAAACTTCGGTCATAAATTGTTAATGCTTTTTGAAATTTTGGAACATATTATTTGAATTAAATTGACTTAGAATTTCATTGCTTACTTATATCAAGATCATGGAATTTCGGTTCATTAAAGCTCAACAAATCCTTTGTAATAATACAAATTTCAACAACCGTTTCAGTAGGTAAGACGAAATCATTTTTCAAAAAACACGTTATATCAGTTATTTTATCGAATTCGTTAAAATAGTGTATTTTGTTGTTTTTTAACGTCGGCTGGGCAAAAAGGACATTTTTGGGTGTTTTTGACGTGAATCGTGGGCAATTAAGTCCGAAAAGTCTGGCATCACTGACCGCGGTTGTCATGTGTGACTCTTCACTTGATACCTTATGCGATGTCATAGAGTTCATAGCGCAGCCGATTATTCGATGTTGGGTACATCTTTTTATTGACAGCTTGCCCTCATTTACAACTTAGCACATTGCTGCTGCTTCTGTAAGAATATTTAACAACAGCCCCCGAAATGCAGCGCCACCTAGGTAAGTAAGTACCAGTGACAGCTGTCAAAACTATCGGTACACGCAAGTAGATGCACAAACTTTTTGAAAGCCTGGCCTCTGGTGCAGGCTTTGGTTTTCGAAAATATATCCATCGGTCCTCAAACCGCACACGATGGCCACTTTCTACATAATACCTATAGACGTAGACAGTTTCTGTTTCTGTAACTACGGTAAGCTGTGCACAACTCAGAGGGAATACTCGCTGCGGATCTACAGAAGTTGGCGATGTGATTTTTCAAAATTCTTTTTGGAACTGGCCCTTTGGAGATCTGTTTTTAGAGGACATCCTGAAACCATTTAAGTGCAGAGCAAGCAACTCGAACTGGTGTTTAAGTTTTGAAGCCTTTCTCCGAGAGACCTTTTGGATGCAGCCTCCCCTTGAATATACAAAAACACCGTCCCTATTCCCAACGCTCAAATTTAAAGGCAGTTGCTCTTAATTAGCCTTAAAATGCTACCTTCCCTTCATTTTATTTTTAGGTACCTTATATACTTATGCCGTTGTCCACTTTTTCTGCTCTCGACCCCACAGAACAATAGAGCATCTCGCAAGCCCCTCCCCTAGGTCTAGTTGCTCGCCAGCGTTCCTCTTTTTTATTTTTTGGTCAACGAATCTGCATGCACTGGCAAAAGTAAGCGATAGAGTGTTACAATTCTTTATTCCATTGCAGGTGGGCGAACTACGTGAAGGGGGTGATTCAGTTCTTCGGTCCGTCGGTGTCAGGATTTAATGCGGTCATTGCGAGCAATGTGCCCGTTGGCGGTGGCCTGTCAAGCAGTGCAGCACTGGAGGTAGCAACTCTAACATTCATAGAGCAACTGACTGGCAAAGCGGTTGAAAGGTAACACGAAAGACAAAAGCCACTCATCGCCTTTAATTGAATGTTCGTCCTTTTAGTGGAAAAGCGCCCCCAGTGATGAATGAGTTACAATACTTCTATTTTTCCTTTCGCTCTTTACAGCCCCTCCAAAAGAGCACTGATATGTCAGGAATCCGAACATAAATTCGTCGGAATGCCATGCGGAATAATGGATCAGATGATATCCGTTGCGGGCAAAAAGGATCATGCATTGCTTATCGACTGCAGGTGAGTGGTAAACTTGTATATCGCAATTCCATATTAATTCCATTTGCCATTCATTCGGGGTCCACATCCATTTTTAATTTCGCGCGATTGAGGGACTTGATTCGCTTCCGCAACGGAAATGTGTTTTTTCTCCATATACTTCAAAAAATTCGTCCTTTTGCTGGGGAATTTTAGTTCAACGCTAAACTGTGTTCGTGTTGACTTTAAGAACGTTCACATCGTCTCTGTGGATGTGTGTGTGTGTGTCTTTTATCCATCGTTCTTATAAATGGCGGAAATTGCTTCTTCATTTGGTGTAAGCCCGCTAGGGTTGGGGAATGCGGGTAGCAGTCCTTTCTGTCATGTGCAAATAGTAAAACATTTTTGTTATTTGCCAAAACCAAGGATTTTAATGTTCTCTCCGAGGACAGTCGGTTGTGTTCTTCTCTCAGATGTTTCTAAGGAATTTCATTTTTTTTTACTGTAACTCCTAGGATATGGGTGTCCTTTGTTCTTGGGTAGTTTTGTTTTTTCGTTTTTGAAGAATGCCTTTGCCAAAAGCAATGAAATCTGCAGCTCGTGCAACATCAGTATCAGCCACAGAAACTCTTTCGCCTAGCCATCGTTTTTATTCAGCTCGAGCCATTTGTATGCACGTCACTCTCGTGCCGCTGACAGGATACTTAAATCGTCTATTTTCGCGCGCATATCGTGGGTACACAGGAGCGGAGCAAGCGAAAATGCTTACTGCATGCGATTTTATTGCATTTCCTTGGGTATTTGTTTATTGAACTGTTTGTTGAAGCTTTTAAGTAATAGTGTACTGCGGTAGACATGTTTTTCTTTTCGTTCGTGTCCTTTGTTGTACGCAAGCAGCTCTCTTTGTTGGCGATATATAGCAGCAATATCCTTTAGTGTGCGCGCATTCAAATGCATTGTTTGCCGTCGCTGTTGCTTTGTCAGAGACGGACAAATATATTGTGTAAATAGAAATAAAATTTACAGCTAAACGGGAAAACAGACTGAACTTGTGAGATTAGTATTTGCCAACGCCACACAGGAGAAGGAGAGCAATGTTTTAGACTTTTCGAGTGTATGAACTGGAAGCATATGCATATGCATGAGTGTGTGCATAAATGATAAGCCGAGGCATTGTGTGATGCAGCAATAAGGAGGGTACAACCTATAGGTATACCTACGAGTTGTTTGCAAAAAGCTGAACAGCCGTACTAGGAGGCAGGACGCGAGTGTTGCGAATTTTCTGTGGGCTGCGTTCTTTTTAATATATATGTAATGCTGGCTTGCATGCTTTGGTCTAGTCTTGAGTGTTTTGTGTAACTTTGAGGAAGACTTTTGGCTCTTGGAAGATTTTGGCTTTTTTGGGGAAGAGGGGTGGTTTGCGTCATCAACTCAAAGCAAAAGAAAGGATTTTGGCAAAACCCCATCTATGGTTATGAAGCTAATAAATCTAAAAAAATTAAACGCGGATCAGGCCTCGTGCAGTCGTCCAGTTAGCGGAGGTACGAGACGTTGGACTGCTAAAAAGCATAGATCACCGACAGTGACTTCTGCAAGAACAAAAGCGCCGTACATTTGATTGTGGGCTTATTATTTAAGTCTCAGAATGCCAGACTGAAAGAACAGGTTTCGACACATGAGTGAAACCAACATCGAGTCCCAATTGGCTTAGATCAGCCTAAAATGCACCCAATCCCATACAGAAAAAACGAAGCATTTACTTTACGAATTCGTGGGTAAAATATGTCAGCAATGCCCCAAGTGTGACAGTTGCCCCAGGTCTTGGTATTGTAAACCAAAATAGAAAGGGTGACGCACCTGATAGTAAAATCGGAAAGTATAGAAAAGACCGGGATTGGAAACGAACTAAGGCTTATTTGCTTTGCTGTGGGGCGTAACTTACTACAGTTAGGTTGCGATTTTCTGTCGAGCGTACAGATGAAAGCAGTTTATATAAAAAATTGAGTTAGTTGATAAACTAGTCTAGTCAAGTCTTTTAAACATTTAAATATGAGTTGATCAACTGAAAGGTCGAACCTATTCAACAACTGAACTAGTTGATCAACTTTGTGGACAAGACTAGTCAACAGTTAAATGAATTGATCAACTTGGTCAGTGAGGCGGTTCAACAGTTCAATGGGTTGAACGACTAAGTAAGTGAGGCCGTTTAGCAGTTGAATGGGTTGAATAACTTAAGGCACCAAGTGACAAAGAACAGAAACAGGAACAGAAACAGAATCTCATACATTTGCAACAGAAACAGAATTTGGAACAGAACATAATCTTTTCAGCAACAGAATTTAGCCACAGAAAATTGTTTGCTTGACGACAGAACGTAAACAAGTCTACATTGATTGTTTCTGTTGCTGCCAGCAGAGGTTTTTTTGTTTGCATTTTTCTGCATCTGTCATCTGGCTGTTTGTTTCGCATCGTACGTATTGTGATGACCACGTATGAATAACAAACGAAAAATGGAAAAAAAATTGTTTAGTAGACAAAGAGGAAAGTATAATAGATTCCCTGAGAAATCACCAAATGATGTATAATGACTGTCACCCAATATTTTGCTACAGCGACATGTTTTTATGGGTCTGTTTCTGTTTCAGTTTTGTGTAGCTGAGCGAGCAACGTAAACAGAACCGGAATTTACTACAGAACGAAAGAACTTTCTATTCTGTTTCAGTTTCTGTTCCTGTTTCTGTTGTTTGTCACTTGGCGCCTTTAGTGAGTGAGGCCGTTCAGCAGCTGAATAAGTTGATCAAGTAGGTGGGTCAGCCTTTTCAACATTTAATTGAGCTGACCAACTAGATGGACAGGGCACAGAGCTAGTCACCAGTTGAATGAGTTGATCAACTACGTAGGAAATTCCTTTCAACAGTTGAATGTGTTGAAGAACTTAGTGAGTAGGCCGTTCAACTAGGTAGGCACGTACAGGGTGTCCGCCGGGAAGGTATACTACTTTGTTTTGCCGCCATTTTGGTAAACATTAGTCTTGACAGTTCATATTTGGCAGTCGTAGACACGTGGCAAATTTATTATGGAAAAATATTCAATAAACCAACGTGTTTGAATCGTCAAAATCAATCATCGATTACTGTGACGATGACAAAGTTAGGTGAAATTTTTGGGAGAACACATTTTTATTTGAATGGATATGTGAATAAACAGAATAGTCGGTTCTGGGCAATGGAAAACCCTCAAATTATTCATCAGTCGCCTTTGCATCCATTAAAAGCTACATTCTGGTGTGCAATTTGGTCAGGAGGAATCACGGCGTAACGGTAACTGTGAATGGGGAGCGATATCGTGATAAGATCGAAAACTTTTTAACGCCACAACTTCATGCTTTTGGCTTGATTAACATGTGGTATCAACAAGACGGTGCCATATCGCATACAGCCAGGATTACAATGGAATTACTGCGAGACCTCTTTCCACAACAAGTTATTTCAAGTAATGGTGATGTTGATTGGCATCCACGGTCGCCTGATTTGACTGCTCCGGACTTCTTTTTGTGGGGATATCTGAAAGGCAAGGTTTATGCAAACAAACTAGAAACGCTTGTGCAACTCAAACCAAATATTCGTGATGAAATTAATGAAATACCGCGTGAAATGTGTGAGAATGTAAAAAAAAGGGCTCGCATTTGTGAGACGAACAGAGCCGGACATTTACCTGATATTGTATTCCATACATAATTGCCGACATTATATTACATTTACAATATATCATTATAAGATCTTTCATTTAATCAAAAATTATAAACAAACGAAGTAGTATACCTTCCCGGCGGACACCCTGTACTAGATATTATTAGTTTATGTTAGCAGTTCTACTCTTCTTTTGTGTTTGCACCTTTTTGACTCGTTCTGGAAAAGCCGTTTTTAAGTTTTGGACTTGTGAAGGGATTTGTTCGTGAATTCTAACAAGATCCCAATAATTTGATCAACTAGAGTCGAAATGACTATTGAACGCTGAAATTTGAATCAGTTGCACTCGTAATGACCGACGAAAATCTCCAGCTTCACTACAAACACATTGAGAGATCGCGCTGTCTGTCCAGTCCCCACAACCAATGTTGCCGCAGTTTTCGTTTTTAAAGTGTAACAAATGGAAAAAAAATTTAACAATCTGAAAATAAAATTTTAATTTTATAATTTTACAAAAAAAAACCCTAATTGACCTACCTGTCCATTTTGTGCGTAACGAATAAAAAAAACAAAATTATTGACCATCGAAGTAGATTTCAATTTCTATTTCACAAACTTTATTTACCACGAGATGAAGAACATTGGCAACGGCGACGCGGCGAGACAGAAAAATATTGTTGTATTTTCTCGTTCCCTCCCATTTCCATTCCCACTCGCAGTGTGACGTTTTTCAAAACTTATGCTCTGTGTAACAAACAAATACATTGACAGAAATTTGTAGAAGTTTGTTCCAAAGAAAAATGTGCTGCCAGTTCAACTGTCAATATTTTTTAACGAGAAAAACAAAAACAGATTTTAATGGAAAAAGTGCAACAAAGCGAAAAAAGTAACATTGTAACCAAATTACAAAATAATTAAAAAGTGTAACACTTTTGTTACACTTGTATCATTGTGGCAACGCTGCCCACAACCCATCTCGACTACACCTTACACTGTTGCAGCGAATTCTGTTCGTAAGTCGTAACCGAATACCGTCCAAAAGCGCCCTAATAACCACCCAATTCCATTTCTTTTGCACGTCAAATCGAATGGCTAAGCTTCGCAACACAAAGTCATTTGTTGTGACAAATCCAATTGAACCATACCACCGAGATGTGACAACAAGTGACAAACGCTTCCTGCACTTCGCAGATTTTTTTCCCATCCATCCAGATATTTATACTCGTATTTTGATTTTCTTATGCGGCAATTTTCTCTTTTATTTTGCATGATATATGTACATAACTTACCTGTAATATCCGTTGCTGTGTGCGTTTTCACCCATTGCAGGTCTCTGGAAAGTTTCCAAATTCCCTTCCTAGCCAAGGATCTGGTGGTTTTAATTTGCAATTCAAATGTGCGGCATGAGTTATCCGACAGTGAATATCCAACGAGGCGAAAACAATGCACAGAGGCACTCCGGTTAATGGATCTCGAGAGTTATAGAGATGCAACAGAAGGCAACTTGTCAGGTAATTAATGTTTGGTACTTAAGATTCTCTAGGTTAGTTCATGTGCACCCCTTTCGTGCTGCTGCTGCTGCTGCTACTGCTGGGGTTCGGATCTTAATGAAACGCCAGCGCCAGGTGAATGTGGCAACCACCTGGAATAGGGGAATGTTGGCTGATGCACATGGAAAGCCGGTTTGGGGGACAAATTAAAAAACGAGTCAAGTGAAAGTGAGTGGAAAATTGATTTGCACTGAGAGGAGTAGGAGTAGCTTCGTCTCTGGAATAACTAAGACCGTGGGTGCAGGGGGGGACGGACTGCTGAGGTGAGTACTGATGGCAGTTTGAGTGGTTGTAATTACCCGAGAGGACTTTGCCTCATGAGAATAGGATTTGTTTGTCAATCAGTTATGCGTTTGGTGCTCGGCCATCTCCGCAAGAGCAAATAGTCACCTTTCGAAATTGATATTTTAGGCGTGGTTCTTCCAGAAATATGAGCAGGGTTGGAAATTGAATTTTGAGGTAGTCATGTGTGCAAGGCTTTATCTTATCAACAGCAGAGATCGATGGGGTAACAAATTTTGCTCTTGTGTTTTCTATCAGTATGTCCTTGTAAACTAAACAAACGAGACTAGCTTCAGTCACAAGTTAGAAATAAGCACGCATTTGGCTTCACTTGGCTGTCGCAGAAGGCCTACGACTGCGATGAAAGTTCCGTAAGCGGCGACTATTTTTGTTCCTTATTCCTATATACGACCAAGTGACGAACGGATGTCTGTTTGTCACCTCTGGCAGTGATCCGACCCGGATCGAAGTTTGTAACGCAAAAAAAATTATGCCGTTTTTAAAAAAATTACTCCGTTTGAAAAAAAGAACCTTTTTGGTAAAAAAGTTAAAAAGAAAAAAATTTCATATTTTACAAAGGAACAGCAACGAATCTTCAAAATTTCATTCGATCGATAGGTAATAAAACATTTTTTGATCTTTGTAATCCAAGTTTTGGGTTTGGTGCGTAAGTCAAGTAGAGAATTGTAAAATAAGTATGACGCATAGTTGTAAATGAAACTTAGTGATGCGATTTCATCAAAGAATGTACCAAATTTTCCCAATTCAAAATGGAGACCTCTTTTCTAAAAATCTTACAATCTGTTACAGGGATCAGCCTTATAGCCGGCGTTGCCAACCAATTTTGACGAAAAAAGGCCTAACTTGAGAAAAAAATATGACTTTTTCAATAAAATAATGCCTAAAATAATTTTCTTTAGGTTTAACAACAAACTCTATCTTGAATAAAAAAAATCGTAGCCGAAGCAAAATAACGAACAAAAAACAAACAGCTTTCAATTTCATTCCACTTTCATTAGTGGAAGTGGAAGCTGCAATTATTTTTAAAGAATGACAGATAAAGTGTTCGGAAAATGGACAGAGTTTGAAGGTGGAAACATTCTTCAAGACCGAGGTTACATATAAAATTCTTTTTGGGCACGATTTTTTGAGAATGTTTAAGAAAATAAAAATCAGTTTGTTAAATCAAAAAAAAATATTAGAAACATATTTGAAATAAAAAAAAGATGCCTTTTTTAAAAAAAAAGCCTTAAAGCCTTAGCTAATGAAATAATGCCTACAAGGCATGAAAAAGCCTGAGTTGGCATCACTGCTCATAGCCTTCCTACTTGCTGATGGTTCGAAGCACACCATCGATATTACCGCCAAAGATCGCTTTGTAGAGGTTCAATAAGTTCACAGTCATTTCGTGAAGATTTAAGCAACGACCATCGGTTTTAAAGTTAGTCAATCGGAAAAGATATATAGGTACCTTTAATTTAGTTTTAATATGCGAACTATACAGGAAAACTTGAAAAAAACGCAGTACAAGCTTCCCTTTGTCTGACCTCAGGCGCCTGAAAATATAAAGGGACGCAATCGAATTGTGACTATTTCTACAAAGATCCTCGAAAGTTCGATCTGTATTTTACAAAAGCCTAGAGAGACAGGAAATACACAAGATTAAGGTACTCATCACGAAGCACTTTTGGGAGAAGATTCAGATAGAGCTTAAAAATAGCTTATATCTTTAGAGAACCTTCTGACTTGGACACTCGCAAAAAGTAGAAAGAGATGTCGCCGTGAAAATATTGAAAGCCCTTATCTCACAAGAAACTGTCGTTATAAATTAATTTTCCTCGTAGCACACCAATCGCAAATTACAACTTCGAAGTCCGACTTGGAGCAACCCCGAAGAGGAGTATTCACTGGGGATACGTAGCTTAGAATACTTTATTGATCGGGCGACATTCAGCAGTTTATGGGCTTGTAAAGTGCTCTTTTTTTATTTGCTTTTTCAAATTTTCCATACGATGAACATGAACATAAGTTGAAGAAGTTCTTCGTCAAAGCTTATATTATAACCCTTAAAATCTCCGAACAACTTTGGAAAGATTGATTGATACCTACCTATGCTCTAACCTCTAACATATCTTTATACGAAGCTACCGAGAGCCTTCCTAAATGACAAATTCTGAGGTAGGTTTGTAGACCATCAATAATCTATAGCAAAAAATAGTAAAAGGTAAAAAATAGAACCAAAAGGTGGCCCATAATTCACGAAAAATTTAATTTTGATAAAAAATACAGATTTTTGAAAGCTTACATTTTTCATTGATTCATAGAAAATACAGATTGGGGTTATGTATGGTATTCCACATCGGGTAAATGGCCGCCACGTACTATTTTATTAAAATTTTCTATGACTGCTTGGCATAAATGTGGCTGAAGTTCATTAATACACCTCTCAACTTCCTCGTTGGTGGTCGTGGGCTTGTGTGCATAGCCGTTTGACTTCAAAAAAACCCCAAAGAAAAAGGTCCAATGGCGTTAAATCGCAAGATCTGGATGGCCAATTCTGATCGCAAGAACGACCGATTACACGATTAGGAAAAGACTCATGCAGTAATTGAATTGTTTGTCAGACTGTAATCACATATTGGTCACATCCATATTGTGTAGGTTAGGAACTAAGAACTCGGTTATCATGTCGCGATAACGAACACCATTAATTGTTACTGCCTCATTTTCGAAGAAGAACGGTCCGACAATGATTCCAGCCCAAAATCTGCACCAAACAGTCACGCGTTGTGGATGCATTTTTTTCTCAACAATTACTCGTCGGTTTTCTGAACCCCAAATGCGAAAATTTTCCCGATTAACGAAGCCATCAAGATGAAAACGAGCTTCATCACAGACAGACTTTCATTATTTTTAAAATATTGCTCAACAATGAAAATGCGTTTTTTCGTAGAGCGCTCCATTTTTACTAACCCGAACTGTCAGCTGTCACATTGCAATCATTTTTTTTCCTTTGGCATCACTGTACTATTAAATGGCGCGACATTCAAATTTTGCGTAAATTGTGGGCCCCCTTTAAATACTCTCCGATGGTTGGCAAAAGGTCTTGAGAGGTGGCGCAGTGGAAAAAGCCATAAGTTTAATTTCTGCTCTTTTGGGGGTTGAACCGGAGAACACTTATTTGGAATTTAAGCACACCGATCACGCTGTTTTAAAGAGGAATACCTTTCTTGAGCACCGCTTTCAGATCTAGTAGAGGTCGCTACGGATCTATAGGATTCGCCTATTATTTACCTACACCTTTCAAATTGTGTTGCAGTTCCCATTGAAAGTTGCAGCCTCTATCTCTCTGGCGCGATCTTGATCCACTTCGCTGGTCTCTTCATCAAAATAGGTGCAAGTAAACGGAAGCTTTACAAAGTATTTTCCGGGCATTCGTCCTCGACACTCTCTCTCCCAATCGAACAGACAATGAAATCAAATAAAGTACAGCCAAATCCATACCACACTCACATGATGAATAAAATTACACTTTCGGCGCCAACGAATCAAATTCCACCGAGGATCGCCCTCCCAAACCAACCTAATAACAACAAAATTGTTAACATATCTAAATGCCAAGAGGGCGAAGCTTCAGGAGCACCCGCATCTCATTCATAATGTCAATTCGAAAATAACTCCCATTTCTCAGGATACTGAATTATTCAAATATATTCCTCAAATAAGCATTCCCAATGCGACTTATACCCACATCCCGGGCATTGTTTATTCAGAGGGCATTTCAGTGTAAGCCACCGAAAATATGAAATCCATGTGACCCGGGCAATAAAGCCACAGACAAAAAAAAATTATTTCCACATGTATACAGTGCACAAAGGCAGGACATCCCGAAATACCAGAGCCTACAGATTCATTACAGACTTTTCCAAATCCCTGAATGACACTTGGCCTAATATTTCCTTATTATTCTTCCTTACCATTTCGGGATGATGTCCTCTTTGTACAGAACGGAGTCCTTCCATGCGAAATAAATACATCAGAACGACGACTACGACGACACAGCCTGCAGCGGCATTCAGCTTCGTCACCACCACCAAACGCCATCAACCGTTGCCAACCGTCACCAAGCACCCCATCCGCCGCCATTACCAGCAACAGACAGTAGCAGTCTCTTACGAAACTAATTCCAGGACGTGACGATAATGAATGAAGAAGAAGAAGACTTTATATAATCCCCTTTCTGGAGATGAAGAGACCGAATGAAACATCTCCCACAACATGTACAAAGTACAACACAACATGCGGTGGTAGAAGGAGAAAAAAAAAAAATTATTCATCGTCCTTCGTAATTTGTTCCTCCGTGTTTTTTTTCTTCTCTCCATATTCATCTTCTGGCGGGCACTACGAAAGCCCACAAAGGCGAGTATCATCCTTTTAAATGAATGAGGTATCACATTGACAAGTTTATTAAGAGCATCTCGTGGAGACGACCTCAGGAATGGCATCACATCTACTCGTACTGGTGTGGGTGCTACGGCAGCGGCGGCGGATTGGATGTGTTCAGCAATCAGCTATATCTTCGTCCTATCCTGATTATAAAGGCTGTCAACAGATGGAAACTTAAACACAATTTCGCTTGCAGTTATTGTTCTTCGGCAACTTTGTGTCGGCATCGGGATATGGTGTCACATAGTGACCAGGACATGATAATTATTTATAGAAGCTTATTCATGGCGTCATCTGCGGTTAATTGAAATTAATACCTCAGGGAATCCGTTCGTTGTTGATGATCAGAGGAGCGAGATGCAAACTGGACAGTAGCCATCCTGATGCCTATAAATTTGTTCGTCTGTGTGATGAATGCGATTATGTGGGTTGTTTGTAATTGGAAAATATTGGCTGGGGCTTGTTGCATGACGGATACGGTAGTCGAGACGTACGTTGTTGGGCGAGAAGACATGTCATGCCCATGTAGATTATGAGTGAATTAAGGACAATATTGCGGCAGAGAATGGCCTTAAAGCGGTGGTAGCCCCGCTATGCCTGTGGCACATCAGGAGACAGCTTCAATAAAGATGTCAGCCCTGCACACATCCCAAATCGGAAGGAACGCACAATAAATATCCAAAACTATCAGTCAGGGAGAAAGAGAGAGAGAAAGAAAGAGAGAAAGAGAGAAAGAGAAAGAGAGAGAGAGAGAGAGAGAGAGAGAGAGAGAGAGAGAGAGAGAGAGAGAGAGAGAGAGAGAGAGAGAGAGAGTTGGGTAGGAGACACCAGTGATACCAGACTTTTCAGACTGAATTGCCCACGATTCACGTCAAAAACACCCAAAAATGCCCTTTTTGCCCATGCCGACGTTAAAAAACAACAAAATACATTATTTTTTTTTGTTTTGAGAGATAAAAAAATGACCTTTTTTCGCCCTTTTTCCTCATTTTGAAAGGCAAAATGCCCACGAAATAGGTAATTACCCAGGATCTGGCATCACTGGGAGACACATTCCGTGTACCATGGTCACTGTTATTATATCCAGGTGTTGTAGGGTTTTCAAGTTGTCCTTCTAGACTTCTTATATTTATTTATTTAGTTCTCGCTACTCGTTAGAGACAGCTCTTGCAAGACTAGGTCCTTCATCAAGTGTATGAACAACCCTCAGACATTTACTCATCTGATTCTCTTACGGAAACATCCAGCCCTCGACAAATGGATAAGCCAGCATCAAATTTTAAATAACGACAGTTTTAACACGACAGCCTTGAAGCAAGTTGCAGCCTGTAATTTATTGATCCATAAATGACTGACAAACGACAGACAACCCACAGGCCAAAGAGCTAAGCGAAGGCATGGAACTTTGAAGGTGTTTTCTACTAGCTTTTGAAAATGACCCCCCCTAGTCTTATGAAGGGGGCTTCTTTATAATTCACCTTTATAGCTCAGAATTTGTATTGACTATTTTCAGCTTGCTTGAAACTTTGAAGGTAGATAGAAAAATACAAACAACCATTAAGCGGGTGTTTCGGAAGCTTTTCAAAATGACCCCCATTTTCGAGGGGTAAAATATTAAAATTATTTTTTTTCGTAAAGGGCTATAACTTCCTCAACAATTACCACAGCGACTTGCAACTTTACATGCGGTGATATAAAAGAGAAAATAGTTTGACCCATGTTTCTAGAAATTCCCAGCCCATTAGCTGTCTTTGGGGGCAATACCCTTAACAGCTCTTAGCAGAGGCACAATTTTGCTTTTTCTTGGATTCACTTAGAACATAGTAGGTAAGCGAATTCTGTAATAGGGTTATGATAAGAAGCGCAGCAGTTTTAGCCGATTGAATAACGAGAAAATTGGGACTTTAAGCATTTTAAGGGGGAACAATTTTCAGATTTGACAACTTTAACGAATGTCAAAATGTTCTTAGTTTTCAGATTTAAAAACCATATAGATCATTAAAAAAGTGGTGGTCGCTGGTCTTGAGGCTCAAAGCGGGGGCAATCTGTTCCCAACGCTGTTTCAAGCCACACAACACAGGCAAATAAAACCCACTTCATTGCGACACTTGGCCACCTAGATAACTTGATCTAATGGCCCCCGTGCCACTTTATACCGCATTTGATAGTCCGAAAAACTTGTTCACATTGGCCACATTCAAGAATCTAGTTATCTTAAGTCGACTAGATTGGTCTGGATGAGATGTAACTTGAACGCAAAAACAAGATTGGTCGGAAAGGTACCTTTTTGTACGTCAGCCACATATGAGAACTGTCAACTTAGTACTCAGCCACGAATTTCTTGACTAGATTCGTCGGCTACCCCTCCATAAACGTCAAAAACCGAGATACATCTAGTGAGCGAGCTGTCAGACTTACTACACTAGATGAGATTGAATGTCCTCATTGCCTCTATTCTCAAGTATGAGATTTTTTGAGCCACGCGTATGGATATTATTGCCGTATACATTTAAAAAAAAAATCAACATTCTCTGTGTGGCTCCAAAATAAGCCCTCAAAAGCACCGTCATAATATACCTCCCTTCTTCGAACTCTTCAAAGCACCGTAAACCAATTTTCCTCATCTGATGAGATAGCATGAAAAACCAATTCCCAAGAAAAGTATCTTTCGGTTTCCGTATAACTCACTGCTAAGTAGAAATAATTCTTGCAACCCCATAACGAAATGAACACATTTTCTCTTTCGACTAAGATGCCTTGCGGTGAGCTTGTCATTTTCATCTAAGTAAACGTAGCAGGAACGAGAGCACCATACCCCCACATTCGATGCCTGCACCTAATGACACCTCTAAGCAGAGTTCACTTTGAGCGAATTACTTTCGAGCACGCATACCCATATACTTGGAGCGTACGCAGTGTACATAGCAGAAACGTCATAATAATAATAAAATTATTCCATAATTTACAGTTATACCTCACTGTCGCCACCGAAGAGTATGCATACACACAGAAGGAGAGGTGCCACCCACGCCACATTGCCGCTTGAAAATTTAATGATACATTTAAGTGGCGCACAGTTCCATGGGCGAATCTACAGCTGAGCTTTATGCACTGATAGTCCTGAGGCGGAACTAAATTATTTATCCTGTATTTTGTATTCTAAAACGCACGAATTTGCATAGAATTCAGCTTGGAAAAGTTCACTCAAGTGGCAAGGAGTGTACTTCTTGTACTTATGCATATTTACGTATCGGGTTCGAGTCTCGCATTATAGACGTTCAATTTGAATAATGGAAAGTAAATGTTATGCAAACTGCTACTCAGAAATCTGCTGTTGTTACACAGTGATGGGTATGGGAGTCAGTGCGGTGTGTTTAGTGTACAGTGTTCAGTGTGGTATGCAGTTTTGTTTGATGGTTTTAAGTTTGGGGTATGAATTACAATCTCCACCGGAGGGGTGAAGAGTAAGGCATGTTAAGAGAGCAAAATCAAAGCTGTGCTGCGATTGGATTTTCCCGAACTACTGCTTTCGCAATAATTATTGCATCAAGTACTGTCAAATGAAGCTTTTAATTAAAGCACGCCAAGGACATCTGTTCGGTAACTCAGGGGTCGGGGAACGGGGAATCGATTGCCAATGAAAAAATTTAGTAAACTCTGCAATAGAAATTATTTTATTTCGAGCTAGTCGGCGGTCGCTCTAAAACTATTAGTGGGCTGCCTTTTCTATGTTCTGGACTATATGCACAATTCTTCTGTCGCAAGTACAGCGTTGTCAGACGGTCAAAATATTTCCCCCCAAGATATACTTAAAAAATTCCCAATATTATTTATTATTTCTTTAACCCGTACGACTTAAAAGTAAGAATTTCGAGTTTTAAGCTCGCATCTTGAAAATGAGGAACTCACACAAACGAATGGTTGTGAGAAGCTACGCCTAGGGTCCCTACAGACCTGTTGCGCCAACTATTTATTTATTTATTTTATCTTGTAAGGTTTGGTCTTCTGAATGCAGAAGTGCGTGGCAAATAAATGCACCCGGTGAAAATTCAAACGCATATTGCTTTTTGAAATCATTTTGTAGGAATTCACCGAACCCTTGCAGATCTGATCTTTTAAAAAATTGGTGCTTATGAAATTTACACCTGAGGACATAAGGTTGGTTCCTAAATCCTGAAAAATATTTAAGGAACTATTACAGAAAACTATAATTTTTTCCTAATGAAAGTGGCGTTAGCTTTTATTGAAAGACTTCTTTTTTAAACGAAAATATTCCAATATTGGGCAAACAAATAATTTTCACTTCAAAAATAGCATTTCTTACGGTCGCAAAATGCCTATAAGTTAAATTTGTCTGCAGAAGCACATTTTAGGGTTACCAAAAAGGTTATTATAACGAAAAGCAAATAAAAAAAAAATGGAAAACCCCCGATTTAACAATTCTCCCAGATTTTCCACCGTCGACAAAAAAAAACCCAAAACTGGAAACCCTGTAACTAACGCTACTAAGGCCTCAGCCCCTAAAGGCCCCCCCTGGCTACGTGCCTGCCTGCTGGACTTATGTACCCGGGCTAATTTTATCAAATGTCCAGCAAATGAAAGGATAATTTCCGTAGGTAAAAAAAAAATCTTGTCCGAGCTAAGCATATACCACTTCTAGTGCCGCAGAACCCACTCCCTCAGTCCAACACAAGTCTGTCAATCACTCCCCAGACGCACGCGTCTATTTGCATAACGATCAGGTCATAGATAATGCACAATTCCACTTGGCTGCAATCCCATCAGCCATCGCATTATCGCAATCGCATCATTTGGCGTTGTAAAACGAATGAGATGCCGCGTGCAATTACCATAACCGAAGGTTTCAATCTCCTTCTGTCGGCCGTTTGAATCTAGTCAACTTCGCATCCATTAGCCTAGAAAAATCTGGCAGAAATCCCAGAAAGATAATCGCCTCGCCGAAGTCATAACCTCAAATAAAGTCCGCGCGGTTGCTCCTTTTTGCCTGCATCCAGTTCAACCGCAAAAGATGATCTCCATCGTCGTCGTCGTCGTCGTGGTTCCTTCTGAAATTTCTTCATCCATTGTGGTGGCAATTTTTCTTTCTTCGCCATTACCCGCGCGCCGAAAAAACCCTTCGTCCTTCGCATCAACCATCGGCATTCACCCGTAATCATACGTACTGTGTGCACGCTTCACTGATGGGATTACAAATTCAAATACACTCCGCTCAATTGGATGATTTCATACTTCAGCACATTTCCGGCTGGGTTCCGCTTCCCTTTGATTATTTTTTACTGGCGGGGAATCCTCCATACCAGCAGGATACATGGCTCCCATTCAAGGTAAGCAAATATGAAGCGATTATCTGCAATCAAACGCGATAGATTGCTCAATGCTTAGCCATCATCGTTCTATGATATCCGGTTTGGGCGCTTCATCAATGTAAGCGATCCTTGGTACATTTTAGCCGAATGTTGATGCCATTGAGAGATTGGTCTCTATGCTCGAGCTCGTATGTTACCGTGAGAATGTGGGTATCTATCACTCGGCCAGATCCGGTAGCGTGTTCAACCCATCAACATGCATGGCCGGCGATTGGTTAAAGTTCGAACGTGCGGGGATGCATTTTGCTCAGTGAATCCTTCTGCTATTTTTTTTTATTGTCGCTCTATTCGATGCACGAAGGATTAAGGAGACTAGCGGCATTCGCAAACTGTGAACTTTCTTTCGACTTGTAGTTGGTTTGGCGGCCGCACCACCGAGCAGTATAGGTAACGTCTGCCTTTGGACTTCCTTGGCACTTTATAACGAAGGGCGGTGGAGAATCATTTTTTTTTTTCTGCTCGTTTCCACTTTGATTGCCCGTGGTAGTCGTAATCCGTGACTGAATGTGTGTGGGAGTGCACGCTTTAACACGACGGACACTGCAGTTGGTGGATATAGTGGGCAAGGACTCAGCCGTGTCGGACATTTTTATGCTGTATGCACGCCAGATGCACGTTTCGCAGAGAGATTTGTTTTTGTCATTTGCGGACATTCGAGGAATATTCAATCGAATTTGATATTAGCAAGTGTTTCTGGGCGCTCTGGCGGCTGGGTGTGTTCCCGGTGACTGACTGATTTGGGTGAGTAAGCTGGAAGTTTCATTTTTCGCTTTCCCAAAAGGTCCGGTCATCAGAGTTGTTTAGATAGGCAGCCGTTTCGGTTTGATTGGACTGATGAGGAGGAGGAAAATTGACCAAAGTGAAATCAACGGAAGTGAGTTTGCACAATTTTCTGTTAGATAAATTTCGGACCAGAGGTAACGTGCGTTGGATTGGGTGCTGGAAGCTGCTTACTTTTAAACTGAATTTATCACAGACAGGTAGCTGCATATTTTCGACTTGACTGCGCAACTTGGTTTGTGTATAGGTGAGGACTGAGGAGGTCTTGTCACGGCTGTGGCTAGGTGAAGGGTTCTTTTGGATCGTTTTCGGTCGCTTGAGAAGGCGTTATGAACGGACTTTGTTTGGCTCATAATAAATATAAGTATACTCAGATTATATTTTTAGGTTAGCCCTTCATAGCTGTCGGATCCACTAGCCAAAGCCTTTAAGGATAGTATCTGTTTTTCTGGGTGTTGAACCTGACACCATTCGCTCAGTACACTTACCACTGCGCCTACTCTCGCTTTAGACTTTGTTTGATTCATTCGATGCAACAGTTGCCGAAACTGCGCACGTTGTGTACCACCCGTGTTCGACCGGCCTTATGTGGGAAGTCTCCCAGGGTTGCCATATCGATTTCATATACAGGATGTCTTTTTTTCCAGTAACTGTATCCGCTACGCGTAAGCCTACTAGTGGTAAAGTAGCAAGGCTGCAGAAAATAATGCCCCAATGAAATAAGGCCCCAAAAGAGAAATTGAAAGAAGGCCCCAAATTTGAGTTTTCTTTCATAATGAAATACCCCAATTAAAATATGATATAAGGCCCTACTGCCCATCCCCAAATTTGGGATGATATTTCATAATGAAATAACACCCCAATTTCAAAAATGAAATAACACCCCAATTTGTTGTTATGGTTTGTATACTTCATTGCTTTTTTATTCAATGGGCCTTACCAACAACCAAACCGTAAACTCGAGTTTAACTAATTTCGAAACTAACTATAGTTTCGACTTTTAATTTCTAGATACCAACAATCAAAGTAATCGGAACTTTAACTACATCTGACTTTATAGAAAAATTATAACAGTATAACTCAAAAGCGTTATAATTTGTTTCTGCGCTTTCAAATAATTTGCTGAAATTGACAGTTGGTCGTATTTTGAGTGAAATATAAAAGATGGTTGCTTGGTTTGACTGTATCATTGCAGCATTGTTAATTTTGCTACCAATGATATCAGCCAATGGTTTGACACAGTCAACTAGGTAATATTTCTCGCATTGCCTGCGTCCAAATTAAGCTTATTTGCTGTCCATTTCATATTTCATATTTATTTCATATTTATTTATTACAAAGACTGACGTTTAAACTTTAATAATGGGTTAGACTCGACTTTCTTCGGATCGAAAGTTAGAGTCTCGATTATCTTAAAGTCAAAGATAACTTGATTATTGGTACACAATTTATTTTAATTTCGACTATTGCCCTAAAGTCGAGTCTAAATTTGGTTGTTAGTAAGGCCGAATATATTGTCTTAGAAATAAATTTACAATCTATTTTATATGTATTTTTAATTAAATATTGCAACATTTCTTCGTAACGTTTTCTCGTTTTTTTATTCATTAAAATGCAAAATAACGAAAATACCGAAACACAAATTTGTAAATATTTTTGAATTTGCATTTTTAGTAAAATAAACTATCTATAACATTGAGAAATCATGTAAATTTGGTACAAAAAATCGGGCCGAATGTACCGAATTTTCGCCTGCGTCGCTAAGATTGAAACAATTTTTTTTTAATTAAAATAATTTAATTACCTCGTCAAAATATTGAATATAGATGACTAGGAGCTGGTTAAAGCAACATTTGGGAATTATTTTAAAAGTTCCGTCCATTAAATATGTTCTATTCGGCGGTGGTATATTTTCTTTTATTTTGCTTATTATTTTTAAAGACGAAAATATACTAAAAGCATGTTTTTGGTCTTCAAAAATGAAATAAGGCCCCAAAAAACAGTTTTGGGGTCTTACTTAATTTCTTCTTTTGGGGTCTTATTTCATAATCAAATAAGACCCCAATTTTCATTAGGAATTAAGGCCTCAAAAAAAGGAAATAACACCCAAAATTTTATTAAAAATAGTTTCCTGTATAATTTTTTGGGGCCTAATTTCATTGGGGCCTTATTTTGCAGAGCCAAGTAGCAAACGTAAGTCCACCCATGGCGAGGTGGCAGTGAAAGAATTAGCAGAAGCCTGCCAAATTGATTGTCTCTCGAAAAAGTGTTGCCAAGTCGAAAAGCAAATTTCTACAAAAAAAAAAAGAACTACATCCTTCACAAAAGGTTGTTCTTAAACAAATCCCGTAGCAACATATCTTTAATATTACTTTAATGTTGCTCCTCACAATCACATTGCTTTTATTATTCTAATTAGTTCACTTTCCAGCTAATTAATTGAAATAATGACTTCGAGTTCGCTATACGATGTCCACGTAGTACCGATACTCTGTCAGAGATCAAAGTTCTTTTCACAAAAACGACCTACACACACACACATATATATATCTGTTTAACGTTAAGTCAAAGTATGCGCATTGTAATTTAATTATGTAATGTTTCCATATACCCCATGGAAAACTACTTAGTGGCTCTACCTATATAGACTCGACTTTCTAGGAAGAAGACAAAATTCCCTTAATTATGTTGCCATGCTGTTGAATGCCTGAAAGGGCCTTTGCCTAATAGCTGGGTATATTCTGCAAGGGAAGGAGATAATAAGTTTGTTTTTACTTGGTCGCAAGCAAACACACTCACGTAACAATCTTCTTTTTTTCCAGCCCTACTGTGTTGTATTGATTTTAATTTGACTTCCATCATTCATTTGCAGCGCTGAGCGGAGCCGAGGAGGTGCTATTCAAAAGAGCCAGACACGTCATTACGGAAATTAAGCGCACACAAGAGGCTTGCGATGCACTGCGGGAACGTCAATTCGAAAAGGTGAGAAAAAGAGATGAAAAAACTGACTTGTCCATAGTGAGAACGCGGGGTGATGCTGCCTTTGTATAGGTAGTGATGTTGCGTTCGTTGCTGTGAGTTTATTTTTTATTTTTTAATTACGTTCAAGAGTTATTCCTGGTAGGGTCTTGTTTGATAATTCTATTTCGCGCTTCTATAGAAAACTCTCGCAGAGGGTTTTTAAGGCTTGTCTAAAATTTGAAACTAAACTAGATATACGCGACTTTTACATCGCGTTTTGGGATAGGCCTTACATCTGGTATATGTACACATGCGGAATACGCTCTAATGCAAATTAACTTTGAGTCGTGCACTGAGGAGCTTCACTTGTCAGGTTTAAAGGGTGACCTGTGGAAATATTTGTCCAAAACTATGATGTTTTAGGCAAATATATTGGCTCTGAGTAAGCAAAAGGTTAATAACTTTATTTAATCCTTTACTATATATGGTAGCAGGAACCTTATATTTTTCTGATGCAGTTTATGAAATCAAAAAAGAGCTCTTTTAGGATTTTGATTTTGAAACAGAGGTACCATAGTTAGGCTATTGGGCAGGCGACTTAAAGTACCGCATGTCACACTCAGGCTAACCTTCACATGGACAGTATCTACCCGGGTAGATATTTCAATTTTCATCTCTAAAAATTTCTTCGATTCGTCAGTGGATTCTGGTATGGGTCCGACTCAGTGACTAACTTTTTGATTTATTTCAGATTATTAGCATGTTCATACTTTAAGTATATTTTTTTGTATATTTTTTGAAGTTTTGTGTTTTTTTTTGCTTACATGGACAGTATCTACCCAGGTAGATATTCACCGAATTTGTATGAAATATGCTGGTTGACTTGGATATAACATGTATCATTTACCTGTTACAGCTGAAAAGTCCACACTTTTGTGTATATGCAAATAGACATAGCAAATAATATAAAGAATAAAACAGTTTTTGTACCATTACTTAGGCAAATAATATAAGTTTATTCATTTTTTCAAGTGACACTTTTCACATTTTGTCTGGGTGAGACAATGTTCAGCGCATATAGGTTTTTTGCAGCTGACACAGGCTTGACGCGTAGCACGCTTTTTTTTATTTAGTTGATAGCACATAAAGCACCCACCTTTTTGCCGTAAGCGCCCACTGGCTCAACATTTTGTCCATAACGTCCACTCCCCCTTTAGTCTGATTGTAGTAGTGGATAATCTCAGGTTTCTGCTTGGGCCCGGAAACAGACTTGTCATGATGAAAAGTTGAAAGCAACACAACAGCCTTATCTTTCTTGGGTACATAGGAGCACAATACAACATTTTTACTGAACCCAAACTCAGAAGATAAAGGAACCCGGTCTTTCGATGGTTTGAACTCACGAGGTAAGAAGCGTTTGTTTTTTTTCACCGTTCCGACAATCGTCAATTTACAGGTAAGTAATTCATTTGCAAGTGGAAGAGTTGTGAAGAAATTGTCCATGGTCACATTTCGTCCACTATTTTTGTATGGTGCAACCAGTTCTTTCACAATTCGCTCACCTTGATTTACATCTCTGATGCCATTCACCTTCCCGGTATAAATTTGCCCGTTGAGAGGGTATCCTGTTGATGAATCACAAGCCCACCAAAATTTAATTCCATACTTTGCCGGTTTCGAAGGAATATATTGGGTAAACTTTGTGTGACCTCTATAGCGAAACAACTGCTCATCCACTGTAAGTGATTCGTACGGTCTAAAATTGAGCCTCAAATTTGAGTTGATCATATCGAAGATATCACGAATAGGAGCTGCTTTATCAGTGGCCATCCGAGCTGTTCGCGTGGCATCCGAATCAAACCGTATAAATCGCGAAATCGCCTTGAATCTTCTGACCGACATTGTTGCTCGATATAGAGGAAGCGCATTGCTTTTCCAAAGTTCAGCCACTGTCTCGTAATTAGATCGGTGGCAGCCCATGACCAACAAAATACCCAGGTAAGCACAAAATTCCTGTTCATTGATGGCTTTCCATTCAAGAGGAGCTTTTCACCTGATAAATCCTGATCTTCATCTTCCTCATCATCATCTTTTATCTCCACTTCTATTTGTTGACTGCTTCGTGGAACGTTTGCCTCTGCAAGCTCAGGCAGAAAGCTGTCTTCAGAATCACCATCTGCATCACCTTCACCTAGTTCTCCCTCTGAGTCGGAGCCGATTACTTCAAGAAGTCGCCTAAAATATATCTGCTGGTCATCATAAGCCAACCTGTCGACAGAATCGTTATATTCCTTTATTAAAATTCACTTATAAGCCCTGGTAAAACTTGATTACCTAGAAACAGCTGCTGCTGAAAGGTACTCAAAATCACTTTCGTTGTTATCCATTTTGCAAACTTTTTTTAGCACACAACTATTCACTGAAAAAATATTACGTGTAGTGTTTTACCACAATGAACTTTGTGCGCAAATTTTCAATAGGAGTGACTTTTCATTTGCGGTAAAAACCTAGCTTCTTAATGAGTAACGCTTTCAAAACGAAGGGAAAGAGTGGCAATAAAGAAAAATAGAAGAAAAAAACAAGCAAATTGAGCGGAAAAGCTAACTTTTAAGGCCACAAAAAGAGAGATGCACTCAAAACCTTGGAAAAAAAACCGTTATCTAGAGAAAAAATCATTATAGGTAGTAGTCAAATAAAGAGAACGTGTGAAAAATGGGCTGTCAAGCAGAAATAACTCATACGAAATGCATGAAATATTATTTTATCTACCACGGTAGATACTGTCCATGTAGGTACATAAAAATTTCTGTTCAAGTGAAGGTTAATTAAATAGGTTGTCACATGCCCACTGAAAGTATTATGTAATCGATAACTCACTCTGTTGCCAGATGTAAAACGGGTATTCGATTATTTTTACAGACTTGCTTTGTAAGCCAAAATTAGAGTAGGTAAATGATTTTTAATGTCAAATATCGTTTTGAAGAACTATCTAAAAAGGATACACATAATAAGAAAATACAAATAAAATAGTATTTAAACAAAAGCTCCAGATTTCCCCCTAAACAATTGCTTCCCACATTTCCCCCCGTTGACAAAAAAAAAGCAAAACGCAAAAACTGGCAACCTTGTATTTATAAGTTAAATGAGTTCACGCACAATTTATTTAAAAAAATATTTTTTCAGCCAGATTGCCTGTTCTTTATTGACTGCAAAACTAAGACTAAAAATACAATGATTTTCTAACAGGTATTTATTATTTTATTATTGTTGTGCTAGCGGCTTGACTGGAACTGGGTTGTCGAAGTTTACTGATGACTTCTGGTCAAGTCAGCAATTTGGTCTATTGGAGGCAATTCCTGGAATTGGGTTGTCGGTCGCTGTTGGTTCGCAGAACTTTGTCTGGGCGGTAATTAGGTACTGGGATTTCAGTTTTTTTTCGTGTTAACTTATACAAACCGTCCTGCAGACTTACTAAAGTTCGTTATCGTAAAATATATTAGAATTAGAACCTAGAAGAAGTACCTATTGACGAATTTTGTCGAGCTGCTTCTCAGAGACCGAGGAGGTGGGATCAAAATTGGGTTAGTGTCCTCATGAACTCCATCGTTACAGCAGCTTATACGAAGTTCTTTTTCCGACAGTCTTCCTTTTTTCATATTCATTGTGCTCCGTACAAAACGAAGATGGAAAGGCATTTCATATCTTTCTCTGCAAGTCTCTCGGTCCTGGCTTCGTTCAAGCAACAGCGACATCTCTCCTGTTGTAATACAAGTCTCCATGGAGGTTTATTTGGTGGTGGCCATTATTATTGTTGCTGTTTTTCCCGCTTTAAGCATCAGCACGTAAGGCCAGATGCCCCTACAGTTCACATGAGTTTGATGATGAACTATTTAAAAATAGTTTCACTCCAATCCCCACACTGGCAGGCAGTCAGTGGCTCTTTCCAGAGCTTCTAGTTGTATTTCGTAGACAGGATTTTATATTGCGCGTAATGTTGCCTTCTAAGACTTCAATCTTAATTGATTTTGTCAGCAAAAATCTTGAGGTATTCCCAACATGATTTATTCCCATTGGGAACCCTCCGATGAGGTCTAACAGCTCTGTTATACGGGTGCGAAATCTAACTTGGATGTAATAGAATGTTGTTTGCTCTGCTTCCGTTGCAGATTTGTGACTGGTGGTATCACAGTTTACTTTTGGTCATAGTTAAGATACCTGCATAAAACAAAACTGGCTCCTTTAACATGGCTGCCGGAGCTCTACAGTTCTTTGAGTGTAGATTTGCAGGAGCCCTACGACCGACTCTGTGTGGGCAAAATCTGGGGTCTTCTGTCGGAGTTTGGATGTGGCATGCATGCTTGCATAAGTGCGACACTATCTGGACGGAAGCCGAAATTATTTTCAATTTTCTTCTTATATTTTATGATTCGCATGCAAAAGCGAACTTGCTAAGCAGAAAGTTGAAGCTGCGCAGCCCTTCTTACATTTTGGTTGGGCCATGCCTCGCCGAAGGGTAGGATGATTATTTTGGTTGGCCCTAGGAGTTTTGCAAAAACAGGTGGTCACTTTCGGTCCAAAATTCCCATATTTAAAATATTTCTTCTGGTAAGAAATCATCAATAGGAACCACTGATTAAATTTAATACTTTGCTTACAAAAATATTTACAAAAAAAAAATCTAGTGGACAATCTATTTCTACAGAATTATAACTTTCCTATCGTTTGTAAAAAACGAGCAACCAGTAAAACAAGCAAGTCCCTAAAATCTTGGGGCTTTTTTTCCTAATAATAAATAATTTTCAGTGTTCGTGTAAGAAAATTCCAACACCAATTAGTGCTTTTAGGTGAAGCATTTTTCAGCACTTCATGGCACGTAACTGAAAAAAATAAACGGTCAGTATTGACTATTCATATGTCACAGTCAGTTGGCCATTTCAAGGTCTTCAAAAATCCACCCCTTTGAAAGTCTGAAAAAACTAAATACATACAAATTCAGAACGTGACATCATTTTATCTTGCCAACTTTAGTACTCCACTTAAATTCGCATAAAGTCGACCATTAAATTTAACAGCTAAGGTCTGTTTTTTCGTTTTGTTTTTATTTCTTTTGTAAATGTCTTAGATTTTTAACAGCCAATCAATCGAATGCGTATCTTTCTTGACATCGTAATAAAATATTTTTAAGTGAAACTCAATCGAGTAGAATTTAGAGCTTCATGAAAATCGTTTTCTTGTCCTTAAAATAATAAATTCGCACTTATAAATTTAAATACACCAAAGACGCAACTTGAACTGGAGTTCAATTTGAGAGATGAATATAGTTTCAGTTTGTATACTTGCTGTTGTGTCAGTATGGACGACTGGGTCGCTCGTACTTTTTCTCGCCATACCCTGGAATAATATTCTAGATTCGCATAATAAAACAAATGCTTGGGAGTTTTTTTAATTGAAATGTAATTTTATTGAGGAAAATTTAACATTTCATTAACAATTTTAGTTGTGAACGGTTAATTTGTTTCAGAACCTGGACTGCTATGAATTTGTATAGCCCAACGGGGATAAATCAGCTGTTGATAATCCACAAGGTCAAGGAAGAATATCCTCATTTTCAAATAAAAAAAAAAAAGACCTGTGACTCTATTGGCCTTCTCCACATCAAACAGTGCATTGTAATCAGTGCTCCCACAGACTTTTTTTCATCAGCAAAAGCATTAGTTTTCCCCTGAATTCGAAAAAAAACTCCCTTTTTTCACTACGTTAAATTTGCGCTTGTTTTTCTTGCAAAAATTAAAAAAATGTAACCGTTTTTATTAACAAGGTTAAAATAAGCTTATAACATTTTGAATACACATATTATACAATAATTTCCTTTTCGTTTAGACATAGAACCTATTATGTCTAAACGAAAAGGAAATTCGTTCGTGTACTTTCAGCATAGAAAAATGAAAATTGTCAAATATCAATAATCGAGAGAGAGATCTCACAATTTCAAGAGAAGTACCCAGTTTTCTGACACATAGTTTAAGAAACGTCATTTTGACATTAGCACCTACAAAATAAGTTGGAATTGCATTTTTTATAAGCTAAATAGGTACCTATTAAATTCTCCAATTGGAATTTTTCAGTAAGTCGAAATTCGGCGAATAGAAAATTACGAAAAAATGAAAAGAGGGGAACTGGATTTTTCTCTCATTTTTTTTTTCAATTTTCTCAGTTTCGCACAGTTTCTTAGCAAATTTTTAATAATTTAACGGTTGCCAAAAAGTACCCGAACGAACCTAATATCAAAACGAGTGAATGCATTCAGATACAGGAAAAGTCTTACGTAGACGTTTGATGGGCTGTTTTCTTTCATGTTTACTATGAACAATTCATTCTTTGAAATTTGTGCATAGCGAAAATATGTTTTAATTTTATTCTTTAACAATTTACGTTTCACAGAGATTTTAAGTTTTCTCAAATTTTTAAAGCTTGTCCCTCGTTTTCCCCCTCTTCATTCAAAAAGCTCCAAAATTGGCGCTTTTCCCTTCAATCTGGGATCATTGCCCCTCGTTTTCCCCCTTTTCATTCAAAAAGCTCCAAAATTGGCGCTTTTCCTTTCAATCTGGAGTCACTGATTGAAACACCATTTCGGTGGTTTATTTACGTATCTTATCCACTCTTAAATGGAAATGGGGCACAAAGATGTTTTAAACGTTTCGTTGGTATAATCTCTGGCCTGCTGAACCTAAATTTCAATTTCGATTTTACTTTTGGAGCCATAACCTCTTTAGCGCGTGCTTAATATAAAAAAAAAATATTGTGCCAATAGTATTTCTAGGAAACAAATAGCCAGATGAAGTCTGAAAATTGACAAAGTTCCGCGGAAGCCCATAGAAGAGTATCTTGAAATTCTGTTGGTTGTCGGATCATTCGCTCTCAGGACCTGCTGTCCCGAAACCTCTGCCGCGGTTGTATGTCATGCAGCAACCCAACCATCACGCGAAAGGACTCATCCCGCACAATAACCGAAATCAGCAGTGAAGGAACCTCAAAATGGGTGATCAAGTTTAAAATAACGTTCAAATAAATATATGGATAGTTGGCGCATCATGTCCGAATAGGTACCCTACCCCTAGTTTCTCAAGTCCATTAGTTTTCTGCGAGTTTTTATTCTAAGGACGACAATAAGAGACCTACATTTTTTGTGACGAGTCCGAACGATTGAATTAAGTAGCTCTTTCATGAGATTTATATATTTTTATAGATTTTATATATACTTTAGGGTCGAACGCTAAAAGGCATCGCCATCATGGTCTAAGTTGCTTGCTTTAAAGAAAAAAATGAAGTAGATGAACTTTAAGGTCCTGGCGAGACTCGTGAGTGTCGTTCTGCTTAGGGAGGGTCTTTATAAATCATTCAAAGTCGAAGGCTGTTTTCTTTTAACATTGAATGCCTACAGATCAGTTTTGCAGGTCGCTGTTTTTTTTTTTTTAATTGTTCGTTTACTTCAGTGCTGACTGAACTGACCTTTGTACCAAAAATCTAAGCAGGCACACCTGCATGTGACGCAACTAGGTGAAATTGTGTTGATTCACTATGTGAATTCAGTATACGAACCTCAAATGAAAATTAAACTGTGCAAGGATAAAGTTTAGCCACGAACTCAATATAATCGCGACATAACAACGCCACCAATTATGCACACACTCTCATCTTGCACGTTATGATATCCGCATGTATATGTTACTTTGCTGTCCCGAAACGTCTGCCTCGGTTGTAGGTATATCATGCAGCAACCATCATGTTAGCCACGCGAAAGGACTCATTGCGCACAATAACCGAAATCAGCAACGTAGGACGTAGCTACCTCGTTCCAATTTCGCCCAACTTTATTTGAATAACGAACCAGGCGGGAAAATAAAAAAAAGGATTCCGCCGCCATACGTCAGCCAACGACGTATAGTGTCCCTTGAAAAGGGACTTCTCGCTATACTCTGGTATGCTGGAAAAACCCTCATCCGTTTCACGCTTTGAAATTAAAAAGCAGAACATACGGATGTTCTCCCTCGTCACCCATGTGCATGCGTGTGTGTGTGTCTGCACTCATGGTTACCCAAAAGGTTTCGGAAAAAAAACTTTCGGCACGGATATGCAAAGACCGCGCGTTGTCGTTCAATCAAAAAATTATTATTCCTGTGTATAGGAACGCAAAAAAGGAAAAGAAAAACGATGAATTGAAAAGGGCACAACGCACAAGCAATTAACGTTCCGTGAATGGAGGTTTGTTAGCACCAGCGCACCCGCTGCGGTGCTGTCTGTTTCTGTTCCGTGTTCATTGGTATCCAGGCTGTGCGAAGAAAATTAAATAATTAGAAGCCCCACCGCCCAAAACTCGCGCGCACTCCCTCTTTTCTGGCTCAAATTAGAGGGATTTTTCTCTCCGATGAATTGAGGGTGTGTTTTTACGAGGTTATCCACTGAATAGCCACATCATTTGAATGGAGAACAATGAGCTGGAAAAAAAAATCATTGTATCCATTTTATATTAGGATTTATATTTCACACACACACTCCCGGGATACGTGTCGCACGGGAATTCCCTTCTACAAATTACCACTGTAATTGTAAGTAATCCTTATGAATTAAGCAAACACCCTTGGCGCGCGGTGAGAAATACTTTTACACGGACCCTAGTTTCATTATTCCTGTTAACGTCTATATATAGGTACCGTGGAAAAAGCAAATAAATTTCTCCCCAAAGGATAATACCCGCACACATGGGAAGGGGTGGTAAAGAAAACGCATGACATATTTTCCCATTATGGCATAAAATATTCTTTCTTTCAAGTTTTATGGTCCAGAAAGGAGCCAATATGAGCGGGCGGTGTCGTCTTGAATTGAATCCTTTTTGTTGTTTGATTCCTCACTCCTCACAGATATAAATTTTCCTTCTGTTTTTGTTCTTATATTCCCAGATGGGAAAACTAATGACACAGTCTCATATATCACTACGTGACGACTTCGAAGTGTCGTGCAAAGAACTGGATGTCCTTGTGGACTCAGCCATTAATTGTGCCGGCGTTCTGGGATCACGTATGACTGGTGGTGGATTTGGTGGCTGTACGGTGACACTAGTTGGTCAAAGTTCGGTCTGGAATGTGATGGCAAGGATGCGAGAAAATTTCAACGAAAAATTCAATAATGCCGGAGTGAATCTGGAGTTTTACATCTGCACACCGAGCGATGGCGCTAGGAGAATTTAATTTTGAATCGAACACGTGAAGACAAAAAAAAAAAAAAAAAGTGAAAAATAGCAGGACACTGGTACAGGAAGGTGCCGATAAAAACTTTCCTCTCCATGGACGTGATGATTTCATCTACAGTTCTTTTTGTGACAATGTACATGGTACTTCTACGATCCAATTTTTACGTGTGTTAAGTATGCTACGTGTTATATATTCGTATCTTTTATGTTTTTAAATAAACTAAATATTCTAATGGCTATATGAGTAAGGTTTTAGCTGGAAAATAACTGCTTCGTTGTTCACAAGAGCAGGACAAATATTTGAACGAAAATTATGGTAAGTATAAAAGTTCGCAGGTTTGGTAAGCCACTCATAAAAGACATTTTTCATTTTTGTAAACGTTGACACCTGGAATTTATCGAATGACTATTTTTGAACTTCAATATATTCCGCGATTGCCCACACCAAATTGCATATTGCGACCTACAACATAAGGTAAAGATTAAAAATGAATATTGGTAAGGCTCATTGAAAATAGTTAAAAATTTGTTGGAAATAGTAATAAAATAGTTAAAAATCAAATTTCTTTAAGAAATAGACTACTTTGACTATTTTGGTATTTTGCTGTTTTTGCAAAATAAAAATCATACAGCAAACTCCATTTATTGCGTAATAAGTTCTTACTAGTCAGTAGTGAAAATACACAAATTTTGGAAAGCACAAATAGAAAAGGTAGTCAAAAATTGCAATTTAATAGTAGTAACGTAACTATGTAGTACAGTTGTAACAATCTCGTTGACCATTTCACTACAACTGTATAGTGCTTCTCTACGATTCTGTACTTGTCCTGGTACATAAAGATTTTCCGAATAGCGTTTGACTAGCCTATTAAATGAAGCCGCATTATGTTTCAACGAAAATGTGCTTGATTTTATTAGTAACATCGAATCCCTGTAATTCAAACCTTCTCTAATTCCAAACTTCCAAATTTCTCTCTAACTAGATTTTTTCTATTTTATTCAACAACAAACAAAATAATTGAAAATAATTACCAGGCAGTTGTTAAGTAAAGTAGTACAAATACAGCTGTCAGAAACGACTACAAAATAATTGAAATTGATAACCTAAGATTTAGTATTAGATACGTAGCTGATACAGTTATCAAAAACCATAACGAAATAGTTATTACCATTCAGCAAAGTGTTTATTATATTAGGAAGTATTATGTGCTTGTCCTGATCGGTTGGCAGTGCCGGCTCCAGCCAAACTAGCGCCCTGTGCAAGATTTAGAGAAAGCGCCCTTTTTCATATTTGCACACATGCATAAGTCTTTACCACAATGCGCTTTTTTTTATTGAGGTATTTTTTGTTTTGAGATTTTTGAACTAGATTCTTTTGTAAAATGTAAGTGCATATGCAAGAAATTTGCCTACTTGAACAGGGTGGAATATTTTGAGGTTATGTAGGTAGGATGCGAAAGTGGTCTAGTGGGACTTTTTAATTTTGCAAAATTTTGAGTAAGATTCTCCTTGAAGTTGCAAAGTTGCAAGTGATGTGAGTTAATGTGCAAGAAATAATTCAGCACAGCTGTGATGGATGTTTTTATTTCGGGCTTATTTGAACAAGCTTTTTGCTTGTAATGCAAATGGCAGTATTTATTCGCGCAATATAAAATTATTTTTTCTTTCCTAGCAATGCGCCCCAGAACTTGGCGCCCTGTGTATTTGCACATCTTGCACATATGGTTGGTCTGGCCCTGTCGGTTGCAGTTCTCCTTGGAAAAGGTTTTTTTTATAAGAAAAAAATAGGATACAAATTTTTTAAGTGAGCCTGTGAATTAAGATAGATATGCTAGACGAAGATGGAGAGCTAGATCAAGTTTACAGACAAGTACAGCAGCCGCATTGAAATATTTCTAAGTTCTTCTTGTAAGAATTTTTAATTTTCTTCATAAGTCCGTATGTCAAAATAAAATGTCATAGTAATGTAAAATGAAATGGGTATACTTCGATCAGATGCTGTACCAAAAACTTAAAAAAAATAAAGTGCACGACTGAGTCGCACGAAACTTTCTCAAATAACAATGAGGGATTTTATAAGTTTTAGCTCTCAGTATCAGGCAATTTCCGGAAGTTCTGGTTAAATAGTTATGTAGGTAAGCATCTAATGTACTATTTATAAGCTGGTTACATTTTACACGAGGAGCAGGAGTTTCTGACCTGCTGGTATAAGGTTTTATGATTTGAATTGGACATAGGGTTTGCGATAGATTTAAATCTTTATATAGATATATTATGTAAGAATTTAGGGACTAGTTTTGAATTTTCATTAGCAAATTTAAACTGAATATGCCAATGGACGTTTGCGCATGAAGTGGGAGTTTTTGATTGTGCAAGCTCCAAGTGGCTGGAATTATTCTAAGATGCATGTTTAATATGGTTGAAAAAAAGGAAGTGGGTAATATTTGATAAAAATAAGTTTTGCGTAGCTGTTATTGTAATTTTATTTTATATGTGTTTATAAGACAGATCGGGAATTGAGTAGCTTTTTTTGGAAATAATTCAAAAATCGGGATTTGGGTAGCCATTTTTGGGAAATAATTAAAAAGCTGACTTATTCGAATTTTTTGAGAAAAACTTAGTTTGGGATTCGAATTAGAATTATTTTATTATCCTAAATATTTATTTTGATCAAAGTCGTTAGAGCGGCAACAGTAACAAATTTTGCAAAATTTGGTCTGAGAAACACTTATTAAAATTGTTTTTTTTTGAGATATGAGCAGTTTTTAAAATCAGCGTTTTCGCTGATTCGAATTGAAAATTAGGGACACAATCATTTTGACAACATTCATTTTACTCTAAGTATGCATTTTGGTTAAAATCGTTCTTACAGTTATCAGGTAAACAAAGAATATTACATTTTTGAAAAATTCTTTTTTTCAAAAAGGCATAGAACGATAATATCTAGAAAAAGTGAGTTTGCTTATAAGCTATACATAACTTTTAATTATTTGGCTATTTTCTAAAAAAATACAAATAGATACGTTTTGTTTCATCAGACATTTGAATTTTTTTAGCATTATAAACCATATTACCTTAGAAATAGATTTTTGTTCCAGTCATATGGCAGCTTGATTTTAATACGACTGGGGGTGGGGACTTGCTGCACAATATTCTATCAAAATCGGCCTTTATAAGGCACCAGATAAAGAACGATCTTGTCCAGACCAGCGAAACTATTTTTTTTTACAGAAAACCCTAAATCGGTCTCCAGATGACCTTTCATGGATCGTATCAACAAAGTTATCCAGGCATGAACGGAAACATCTACTGCGTCCAGGTCTAAGAAAACACATCAAAGACGAATATGGCAAGCAGAGAGCCAAACGTGCAGCAGTACTACCTCCCGCAAAAAGTTTATAGCCAAAAGATTGCCTGTTCTTAGGGCCTTTTTTAGAACATTTTTCGAACTGTGCTAATCGCACGCATGGGCTCGATTTTTCTATCAAACATACTATTGAATGCATCTTTCACATTCAGAATTAGCCCCTTTTTTCTTATGCTTGGATCAAGTGTGCCCGTGGCCCCCACTTCTTTAAAAATAATCAAAATGGGAATTTTTGGTTAGATTTAATTTTTTATTGAAGCAGAAATAATACAAAAAAATTAAATTTGAAAAATGTGTTTCCGTAATGAATACTTTTGTTTTTTGTGTTTTATTTTGCTACTAGCTGACCCGGCAAACTTCGTTTTGCCCAAAATATATTTTTTGACTGAATTAATTTCAAGCACTCACGATTCCACCTGAAATTTGTTTCTTTGATCGAAATTTAGCGATACTGATGACTTCGTCCCGGCCAATATTTGGCGAAAATATAATAAAATCAAGTATTAATTTCTTTAAAGTCTATTAGATTTATTGAAATCTAAAACAAAGAATATATATATATGACTCAATTTAAAGCTGCACGATACACTACATTTTTTGTTTTCTGCTCCGGAGCGTAAATGAAGAGTGAGGATGGTTTCCCTACTCGGGAACATGCCACATATAACTGGCCGTGTGAAAAACATGATTTTTCCAGATTTATGCCGCACACTTCCAGCGACTGCCCCTGTGACTTGTTTATTGTCATCGCAAATGCAAGTTTCACTGGGAACTGAATACGTTTGAATTGGAATGGCAAATCGTTTGAACTCAAGGGAATTCGCGGGATTAGGCATTCTTCTCCTTTGAACAGTCCTTTCAAAATTCTTGCCACTATCACATTGTTCATTAGCTTCATGACAATCAGTCGGGTTCCATTGCACAGTTTCGGGGCATGAAGATTTCTTAGCATAATGACGACAGATCCAACTTTAAGACGCAAATGATGAGGCGGAATGTCAGACAAATCCAAAGAGTTTAGGAATTCCACTGGATAATTGACGACATCGTCTTCGTTTTCAACGCGATCGATCGATTTGTATGAACGCAGCTCTCCCGGAATTTGATTTTGAATCGTCCAATTCAAGTCATTGACATCAATATTTTTCGCTGCTAAAATTGCGCGTGCGCTCAACCAATCGTAGTTACGATCATTTTGACCAATGTTCGGATATACATTAGTAATGAGTTCATCTTTCGTTAAGGCGAATTGACAAATGACAGGTGGAATGGATATTAAACCACTTGAAGTTTCAACCGGAATTTGTCCATTTCCGATTTTTAGCAGTTCTTTAGAGAAAACTTCTGCGGTTCTATCCTGTTGCAGAATCACTCGCATATTCATACTCAATGAAATGGTTTTCACGTATCGCCACAAATACGATGACTTCAGACATGCATTTAATTCATCCGCCGCTGTTGATTTCGGTATCACGGGAAGTGTTTGTCTGAAGTCGCCCGCCAACAGTATCATCACGCCACCAAACCGGTGATTATTGTTGCGCAAATCTTGCAATGTTCGATCAAGTGCTTCTAATGATCGTTTGTGCGCCATTGTGCACTCATCCCATATGATCAATTTACAATTTTTCAACACTTTTGCCATGGCTGATTGCTTTGAAATGTTGCAAACACGATTTTCAATGATTTGCAGGTTTAACGGAAGCTTCAGTGCTGAATGTGCTGTTCTTCCACCTTCCAACAGTGTTGCAGCAATTCCGGTAGATGCGAGAGCTAACGCAATGCCACTTTGAGCACGTATTGCTGCTAATATCAATGATATCAGGAACGTTTTCCCAGTACCGCCGGGCGCATCAAGGAAAAATAGTCCACCATTTCCTTCATCGACAGCCTTCATCAGTTGATCATACGCACTCACACCTTGCTTCATCACTTTGCCGAGCACGAACTTCTCTTCTTCTCAATCGTTGTTGCTCATTGTAAGCTTCGTTGATCTCTTCTGACTGTCGCGCACGATTTTGAATCATTCTGATTCGTGCTGATTCCCTTTCAATAGCACGTTCCTCTTCCGTTTGACGTGCTATGACATTTCGGTGTCGTGATGCATTCTGTGAACGCCGACCAATGTTACCATGACCTCTTTTTGGCATCGTAACAAATATCGAACTGTAAATGATCATAACTTTTTATAAATCGCACGCAGTTTTCACAAATCACTAACTTACCTTTGAAATAGCCAAAATACAGAAAGCAAACGAACGAAAAGGGTGCAATTGAAATTTTGAATACAACTGGAAAAACAGAACAAAACACTTAACGATCTAACAAAACAATAATAATAATAGTAAATTTAAAAATTTTATTTAAAATTAATTTGACTTTCTTTCAAATGTTGTTTTATTTTTCTTTCTTGATTTACAAAAGGGTACAACTTCTTTATCAGTACATTAGTTAATTCATTGCCCCCCTCCTCCGTGACCACACAGCCCAAATTATCAAATCACAAAGAACATATACTGTGCTATCAAATGGAATGACCGCCTACAGCGCCACCTGTTGAGAATTTTTAAATTTTTCTTTTTTCCTAAACCTTCACGGAGCAATTAGGAACAAATCCGCAGAAGGAAGTATCCAATTTGGTCCAGTCGTTTTCGAGTTTTAAGCATCCGAACAAACCAAGATCCATTTTTATATATATAGATTAGTATTTGATGTGGAGGCCCCTTTTTGGCTCGGCCACCTTTTAATTCCCCATTTTTATTTTTCCAGCTGCTTGGATCTGTTGAAAGGTGGTCCTCTCTGCCTCCAAACTAGTTTGAGAGATCTATTTGAAAGGGTTCAGGTAACTTTTTCGAAGTTTTTATATATGATAGGGGATTGGTGGTGGCTTGCATAATTAACAAGTTCTGCTAACGCCTCTTAAGTTTAGTGTGGAAAGTTTGACAGATCTACGAAGCCTAAACGTGGGAAATTAAACCCTTTAACATAAATTCTCTCCTCTACGGGACACGAAGTTTGCTGTAGGTACCTGGTGACCTGTGCCCATGTGAACTGGCAAGGATGGGCTTAAAAAATCTTGTACTCGTACTCGTAAGTCCTTCCCGAAACTTTCACTTGTAAGGATGAAATTGAAAATTGTAATGGTAAGTATCGGTGACAATTTGCAATGAAAACAATTGTAGTTTTCACTTTTAGGAAGCTGACATTTTAAACGGGATTATCTTAGCGCATTTGCATTTGAAACCTCAAACCTCATTTAGGAAGGGGAGCCGTCTTCTTTCCTCGGGTAGCTGTTACTATTAACTTTTTGTTGGTACGACTGTCGTGAGTATCTCAAGCTACTTTTCCTAGAACATAACCTCACTACAACTGTACTCTACGCAAGTAAGCCCATTACTCGTCCTTTATTGTGTGTCCTAATTTCAAGTACCCCAATTCAGCATAAATACACTTAACGGGCACGACAATGTGTTTCACATTCTAGCGAATGTAACAACGCCATGCATACTAGTGGCAAACAAAACCACCAGTGAATGTTCCTGCACACTGGTACATGGTGTTGTATGCAAACAACAACGGTCACGATAATTACCAACTTGTAAGTCACATGATGGCGCACGTTGCCACACTCTCTGTCTGACAATTTGAGAACTTTTGCAATTCAAAACTTTGTTCGACGACGTCGTCACTTTACAGGACAGTTTCATGGATGATGTCCTTGTTGTTAAATGCACGCGTGCAATAATTTGAATGAAATTTGACTTTGCGTGTGCAAATATTGATTTCCTCCGGCCAAAGTGGATGTCAACTTTGGGGTGTTAATTAGGCGCCAAATGATCACAAAGCTCGACGTCCACCGCACAAACGAAGTCAAGTGAATTTAATTCCGTTAACTGATGGGTTCACTTTTAAGTAATACCCGCACAAACATTCACCCACGTTGTCCTTGTCAGTCATCGGGGCTTATGATTAATCCGGTCTACCCTTTACCGCTACACCACCATCACAATCAAAACAAAGTCAGGGGTTCTGTAAAGTGCAGATGTGGCAAATATATTATCGACTGATCTAAATATGTGAACGATACATCCCTCCTGGCTGCCAGCCGCCGCCGACGTTGCGTCATTATCCTTTCTGTGCCAGAACAAAACACTTCCCTGCACGCTAATGGTTATTCATCAGGAATACCCACATCGATTAGGCAACTTAGCGAACTCGTACTTCGGGGAGTTAGGTAAAAGCTGATAAAGGATCAGTGCGTTTGTATCTGAAATGGATTTCATAATTAATTAATTGCGTGTCTGGTGGGAGTAGCTGCTTATAGAAATCGTTTGATGTGTGGTGTCTGTTACATGTCGGTCAATGAGGTGTTTTGCGAGCGATTTGCAATGAAGATAATTGAATCAGCAGATGGATGGGGTGTGTTCGGGTGTTGCTTGGCTGGTGATATAAGTCAATCCGGTCGGGATTGTTGTTGTTTGACTTGGAAGAGTTCAAGTCACATGTAATCTGGACAAGGACTCAGCGTAGCAACATGGAGTAATAACTTAATAGCGCGTTCATGAGAGCAGTCGCATACTGGGTATTGTATCGATTCCCAATATTTGAACGTTTCTACAGCTTCTGAAGAAGCGTTCTCGAACGTTTTCGGTGCGTTTTGTGCGGTTTTCCGACGCGAATTTTGACTTATTTCTTGACGTTTTTGGATGCATTTTGATACATTAATGGACGCGTTTCTTGACAAGGGGTTGGACATGTTTTTTCTGGCGTTTATCTGACCCATTTTCAGACGTGTTTTTTTACGTAATTTTTCGCATATTTCATGACGCGTTTCTCTATGAGGTTTTGACTAATTTTTGAAACTTTTTGACATATTTTTTTAGTGTGTTTTTGGCGCTTTTCCGACGCAAATTTTGACTTACTTCTTGAAGTTTTTGGATGCATTTTGACAGATGAATGGACGCGTTCTTTGAAAAGGTTTTGGAATTAATTTTTATCGCGTTTTTCATGCAATTTTTTGCATGTTTCATAAAGCGTTTCTCTATGAAGTTTTGACTCCAATTTTGACACTTTTTGGCCGATTTTTTGGTGATTTTTTGCCGACGCGAGTTTTGACTTGTTTTTCGATTTGATTTTGAGAGATTTATGGACGCGTTCTTTGACACGATTTTGGACAGGTTTCTTATAGCGTTTTTATACGCGATTTTGACTCGATTCGACACATTTTCGGATGCGTTTTTTCACGCAAATTTTTGCATGTTTCATAAAACGCGTTTTTCTATGGGCTTTTGACTTGTTTTTAAACCTTTTTAACATGTCTTCTTGGCGGTTTTCCGACGCGAATTCTAACTTACTTATTGACCTTTTTGGATGCATTTTGACGGATGAATGGACGCGTTCTTTGATAAGGTTTTGGACATGTTTTTTATGGCGTTTATCTGACCCATATTCAGACGCGTTTTCATGTTTCATGACGCGTTTCTCGATGAGGCTTTGACTCCTTTTTGACAGATTTTTTGGTGTGTTTTTGGCGATTTGCCGACCCGATTTTTGACCTGTTTTTGGATGCATTTTGAGAGACTTATGGACGCGTTCTTTGACAGGTTTCTTATAGCGTTTTTATACGCGATTTTGATTCGATTCGACACATTTTTGGAAGTGTTTTTTCACGAACATTTTGACACGGTTTTGGACTTATTTGTAATCGCGTTTATCTGATCCATTTTCGGGTGCGTTTTTTCACGCAAATTTTCGCATGTTTCAGACGCATATCTCTATGCGGCTTTGACACGTTTTTAAATCTTTTTGACACGTTTTTTTTTTATGTCTTTTTGGCGGTTTTCCGACGCGAATTTTGACTTACTTCTTGACGTTTTTGGATGCATTTTGATAGATAAATGGACGCGTTCTTTGACAAGGTTTTGTACATGTTTTTTATCGCGTTTTTCTAACCCAATTCTGGACGCATTTCTTCACGCAAATTTTCTATGCTGTTTTGACTCGTTTTTGACAAATTTTTTGATGTGCTTTTGGGGCTTATTCAACGCTTGTTTTTTACTTTCTTTTGGGTGCATTTTGACAGAATTATGTACCCGTTCTTCGAAACGATCTTTGAAGCTTTCTTATTGCGTTTATATAGGTGGTTTGGATTCGTTTTTGCCATTATTTTTGTCGCTTCTTTGGTCCTTTTTTCGAGTTTTACAAAGTGTTGTCGACGCGGTTTTTGACACATTTTTGAAGAGTTTTTGGTAGCATTTATGTCGGGTTTCTTAAAACCTTTTTTGGGTTCGTTTTCACATTTGGAAGTCACTTTTCACTTTTGGAAGTTTTTTGACCCTTTTCTGGGAATACAGCTGCTTTGATTTCTATAGTCGGCCATTCAGCCAATTTGGTCGGCGCCCTAGAACTCGTTACAAGCCGACTCTACTGTACTTTACCTCTGCATCCAAAGCACAGACCATAAATCAATGTAACAATAAGTAAAATCTGTTGCTGTCAGAAACGAGAAGATGCTATCTCCATATCCCTTTCCCTTTGACAGGTAATATCTTCAGATAAAACCCGTGACCATGTTGCACAATATCATTCATTGTATACGTACCTGTACAATGCAGCAGGAGTCCTCTTCATTTCACAAAAATATTCATTAAATCCAATCCATTAGGTTCACATTGAACGTCACCCACAAGCCCTTAGCCAACAGCACAAGGATATTTTACTTTGAATAATTGGAATACCTCAACGAATAGCTACCAGTAGGTTCCCGTAGATGTTTGCTACAAGCACTATCCTAAACTCTTTATTACGAATCAATGTTCATTGCTTCGCCTCCCTATTTCCTAACCGACTGACAGGGTACACTGGAACAGAGTCACGCATACACCACCGCCAGGATCAAAGAATATCCAAAGTACAAAGTTAGAATACACACTGAGCTCCTGCTCAGGTGCCAATCTGGATAAAATCTGGAAAAGTTTCTTCCCATATCGTGTTCCATAGCCATCAAAACAAATTACCGCATACAAAACAGGAAAACCGGAGTTCGTATTGGACAATTGGACAAGTCCTTGTCCCGATTTTCTATAAAATAAGAGACCCACAACTACACGTTTTGTGGCGGAAGGCGGTGTACCGGGCATTTCCCTCCCAACCAGAGACGAAGTCCTTTTTTCATGGGGACATTTGTGACCAACTTATATCGGAGTAAATCAATGCGATCATATACGGGCAGCCGTCTTGTGTACTGTTTACTCGCTTCATTACTTTGGGGAGTCCTGCCAAGGCTGTAGTTCATTTCATATCGAGACGACTGCGAAGAAGCTATCAAGGGAGGGCCCTAAGTGGACATGGGTATAGACCGGATGAACGACAAAAGGAATTGACAGGAAAATTATTTTAAAGGACGTCATTTTATGCTTTTCAACTCGTAATAAACCAATTTATGCACAAAATCAGGCGTGGAGATTGTGTGCAAGAGCGAAGGCGGAAGTGTAGTCAAGTCATATTGTTGGGGAGTCGACACAGGAGCACGGCTCTGTAGATATATAAGTTGCGACAAGAAGACGGAAGTCTGCCAAATGTTCAAAATGCACACAGAGAAAGGTTGCACGTTCGAGTAGGATGGGAGAGAAGGCAACTTCTTTGACGTATGCTTCGATTTGAGTATGTTTTGTATAAGTCAGCTGCGGAGTTTAGAGGAGAACAGAAGAAAAAGAAGGCTGAGGCATCAGCATTTGGTTCATGTCGAAGGAGTAGAAGAGATCTCATTGAGGAAGAAATCGTATTTTTTTGCTTATTTTTAGAACTTATGGAAGACACAAGGTAGCAGCATCAAAATTATGAACCACAATTGACAAGATACGTACGACACTGCGCGACGCAATTTTTTATACGGAATCGCGCCACTTTGAACGCATACGTCACAATAAATTGTATTGCATTGTATTAAACTTTCCATTATGGATTATAATACATATTCGCATGGCGACTTCTTTAACGGGGTTGCCCGATTGAGGATTTCCTCTTTCTTATTAACAGGCAGAGAGATTTCAAATTGAAAGCACTTTGCGTCCTGATTTTCGCAAGTACATACACAACGCACTTTCACAGCTGTTTAACTGTCTTTCGAAGGCCAGCGGATTTCTAGTAAAGAATAGGGGTTTGCGCTTAGTAAATATTCTTGGTTTTCACAAGACATGATCAGAAATCGACAGGTAGTGTGGATAGGAGGACTGTATTTTAACGCGGTCATTTACCATCGAACATTTTTCTCCTAAAACAGACTGATGTAAGGCTTTTTGGATGGAAAAATTGCACTTTTTAACCAAACAACCAACCGATTGTAGCAGTTGATTCGGATTGATAAAATATAAATTAAACAATTCGCGTAACAGGTCCGTAGGGACCTTAGGCTTTCTCCCAACCGAGTGGAAGGGATCAACAATTTTATGCTGAGTCCAAGGGGCCAATTCAGAAACTCTTTCGTGACAGTTATACCCTCGAGTGTTTGTCAGACGCGGCGCAGTAGAAAAAATCTTAAGTTAGAATTAAGTTTTTTTTTTGGGATTCGACCCTTGGACCTCTCGCTTTGTAGTCCAACACACTAACCACTTAGCCACTGCACCTATCTGCGGATTAAGATCGATTGGCGGACTATAATCGAACTTCCAAGCGGCGGCACCACTTTAAACGGAGATGTTCTAGAATCTAGATCATTCTACTCATACGAGTGGCATAATTTTTGCCCATAATTCAGATTTAATCTAGCCAAAGAGGTGGACAACTCTGTCCTTAAGGTCGCCTCTCATTGTCAGCAGGACATACTTACATACTACAGACCGGGGTGCACCTGGCCCCCAACCAATACGCCTCTCCAGTTCGCGCGATCTTTGGCTAACTGCCTCCAGTTGCGCAAGGTCTTCCTCTACTGCGTTGTCCATTTGGGTTGGAATCGAGGTCTCTTTCGGACCGGCCAATTATGGTTCTGCGAAAGAGTGAATTGAATAAATCGTTTTCACATTCGCTTTCATACACTGCTTTCATATTTTTGATTCACTCGGTACTAAAAAGCGATTCTCGTTCAACAAGTGAAACTATCGTGGTGAATTTAATATCGCACCAGCGTTGCCAGACGGTTGAAATATTTTCCCCCAGACAAATCAGAAAAACCCCCAGATTAGGCTATTTTCTAAAAAAAAACCCCAATCTTTTTTTTCAAATTATGTATGTAAATTTAAGACTAAATACAAAGACACGAGTTTAAAGAATTAAAAAGATTTTTTAATGTATACGTATTTAAAAAAAAAAAGGATTTCAAGATTTAATTAGAAAAACTTAGCTAATAAGTAAAAATAATCAACTTTCATAAATAAGTCCTAAAATATAGTACTCGTTGTCTTAATTTCACTTTTTCACAGAACGAGAACTGACCCCCAGATATAGAAAACAATTCTAGGACACGATCTTGGCGGCAAACTGACGTGAGACTACGCTATCCGGAATTTTATTAACGGTCAATATGTGACACGTCAAACCATCAATCAAAGTCGCTGATGGTAAATTGAGGCCTGTGACAGAACACAAACACAGCAGAATGGGGACGTCCAAGTATCTAGTTAAGTAAGTCTAACAGCTTGATGCATCTCAGTTTTGATTGACTTAGATCGTACATATGAACAACTGTTTCAGTTGACGTTTGTAGAGGGGTAGCCGACGAATCTACTCAAGAATTCGTAACTGAGTTGGCAGTTTGCATATGACGTAGAAAAAGTGACGTACCCAATAAAGTTTTTGTGTACAGCTTACATCTAGTCCAGATCAGTCCAGCCCAATGACTGCATAATTCTAATTTCGAATTTCTGTCATATACTCGGACCCTTGTGACGTTCTTATATTTGTAGCACATAACACGTGGTCTCGTTAATTTGCGGCATTATCTGAAATGGAGTACGTGAAAACCATCACCAGTAAGCCTTACACTTTACCACCAACACGTCCTCTTACATTTTCTGCACAGTAACCGTAATGATAATAATTTCGAACATAACCATTAAACTTATGAAATCTGGAATGATGCACGAATATTTGGCGCCTTCAAGAACCGCAAATAAACCGTTTTCGTACAGAGCTCATAATTGAATGCAATTAAGTGAAGCCAATCTATTGCGCCAAGGATACAGCGCGACGAACATCCCATCCCAACAAGAAGTGCAATTGAATTACTTTCTTCATTATTTTTTTTGCACATTCTGCTTCTACAAGCTGGTAAAATGCATCCCTTCTTGATTTTTTTTTTCTTCAGATTACTGTTCCCAATTCGATGTGGTCGACCGTTGGGAGTTGGGTAAACATACCATACACTCTGGCATCGGTTACATTGAAAATCCACGACCGGAATTTCCTTTCTTCGTAAAGTAAAATGCTGAAGGAAAAGTTCTATTATCTAGAGTCCTTATTTTTGTGGTTCTACCATTCTTTCGTACGTTGCATTTATATTTTCATGCGGGTGCCAGTGGGGTTTAGCAAGGGGTAGTGTTTGCTGGCGAATGGTTCTTGGGATTCTTGATGTTACTTGGATGTAAGCCAAACTGATGGATATTCTAGGGATAATGATTATTTCATAATTTCACTGCACACTCATAAGGGGGAGCTTACTTTATGGACTTGTATGCTTTTTGATTCGGGCTTCCGTATAGCTGCGGAATTTACAGGTGCGCAGATTTATGGACGGTGCGCTGATGACTTTGGATAGAATTAGAGAATTGATAGATGGGTAGCGAACTCTCTTACTCAGGGGTGGACCTGCACCTCAACGAAGTTTGAAATTAAATTTGCAACATTTGAGGCATGAGGTTTTTATTGGAAACCAGGTCAAGCTTCTCACAACAATTATCAACAGGACCTTAAAATTTAAACCATATCTGAGCGGCAGGGCGGATTTGGCGGCAGACCTCTTCTCACTCGTGGGTGTTTGTAAGACACTCACGAAAGGGAGAGCAAACGCTGAGGTTTTGCATTTTTTTTGGGGGTTCAACCGGAACTGGCTTGACCCCACAAATATAGAAAAGCCCATGAATATTCGATAATTCCATTTATCCCATTACCTGAACGATAAACATTTTTAGTCTCTAATTTAAATTTACGGAAGCTCACAATTGCAAAATTTGCATGAAAAATATAGCCACAGGAACTACGAAAATTTAGTGTCGAGACTAAAAATGTTTATTGCTAAGGCCCAAGATCTGTATTCAGATTTTTGAAAACTAAAGTAAATAAATAAACAGTTGGCGTACCAGGTCCACAAAGGTACCCTAGGCCTAGCTTCTCACAACCACTCGTTTCGTATGAGTTTTTATGCTTCGGACGAATGGAAAGCACCTAAAATGCTTGCAGTGCCCACCGCCCTAAATTTGTGCAGCGTTTTTTCAGAAATTTCACGAAAGCTTCCTCTGAATGTTCGCATTTTGATCTTCCGCGTGTGTTTTTGGCGAAACGTAGCCAACTTTACTATAACTTGTTACCACATGATATGTTGTATCGCTTGGGATTCTCAGAAGAACTCGATTCGAATGAAAAGCGAATCGCCTGTTTTTGGTGCGAGAAGAGCTCCTATAGAAAGCTCCTTAAAAGAAAAAAAGGGAAAGCCCTTCCTTGTCCTCATCGTTGGCGAAAAGGATTAAAAATGATGATGCCCTTGATGGAGACATTTTTCCATTTGATCCCGTCCGGGTTAATGGGCAGCGGCGAAAGAGATTACGCAGCGAGTTCGACTACTGTTAACTTGTCTTGTATATATGTACGAAAGAAAAGCGTCGGCTTGGAGCAATTTCAATTCACACACAAGTGGAAAGGGACCTTAATCATAGTACACAACCAGAGACAACAGACAACTAGCCAAATACGCACTAAATAAAGGGGCTTGCCCGTGGTTGGAACCCAGGTCCTCCCATGCTTCCTTGCGCCACCCAAGTACACAAAAAAGGACCAACAGTTTCTTCACTTTCGCCCTAATATCTGTTTTCCATTTTGCCCTATATATTTGTTATACTCCTTGCTTGGCGACCAATGGCCTGTGTCTGTGTCGGCCCACCCGACGCTTATGGCAATGAAATTAATTGACCAAATTAGCATCTTACACCGAAAGGGAAGTTTCTTGTAAGTGTATGCACAGCAGATTCGTGCAAGCAAACGCACCCAATGCTGGTGGAAATGGTGTGAAATCTGTCAAACTATCTAGCCACACAGGATACGGATACGGAATTGAGAAATGCATGTATCTTGGGCGATTTACGATGCACACTGCAAAGTTGTTCACTGCAACGCGTAAATCATTCAAACGCAACGCATCAGGACACTTGCCTGGTGATATTTCATAGAATGTCTGGTCGACTATGCAATTGCCTCTGTGTGTGTTTCTGTATGCATGCGAGCTAATAGCTACGATTAGGAAAGTGCAAGCACATGTTCTCCCAGGACAAATGGAGGGAATTTTTTTTTATTCCTCCATACCCGTACCATCCCTCTGTCGAAGGGATAATAAATAAACTCCATTGACAGCGCGTAAACGGAGGCAATTAAAACCGACTAGCGCAAACCGTATACCCGAAAGAGTCGACAAAAAGAACGCAAAAATGTTTTATCACTGTTGTGCGGTGGGTGGTGTGGTCAGGCCGTCTTCCTTCCGGTCGTCTCCAGGGATGGCGGCGAGGCCAAGTGAGTTTTATGAACCTAACAATAAAGTTGTCTTTGAAGTAAATTATCTGATGTATTGAACGTTGCGCCATCGCCATCACGAAGGGGTGGGTGCAGGATGCTCCTTCCAAGTCTGAGTTGTCCTTGTGATGGTTATCTTGCGTGCAGAGAGAGAAAGAAAGTGCTCGTAAGTAACTCGGGTGCGGTGGTAGTCGAGTTCATGTACTTGACTGCTGGAGTCCTTAAAATGCAATCTATTTGTCGTGGACTAAAAGGAGACCACGTAAAGAGTGCCAATAAATTTTATGGGACTTATATATACGGTGGAATGCGCATCAGCAAATTGCGGAATTGAATGGTTTATTGGTTGACTTGACATCGCATGTCTATAGCTGCAACAGCGACAGGAATCGGATAGGGGGTGAGCTAATTTCGTTATTAATCCCGCATTTGTTGCGAGCGAAAACCGTGACCTCCCGCCAGTCAGAGTTTCCCACGAAAACCACTGAGACGTCAAAAATGGTTGTTATACCCTCAAAGTGCCCCATAAACAATTACGGACTCTTTTGTGATTAGCTGGCGGATACCCCAGTCCATTAATGAAATGCTGATGATGAGAGTTACTGTCATTTTTCATGACTTCATAAAACAAAATTGTCGTCATTCGAGTCTATCAAGTAAGGTCCTGTCCTGGCGGAATACTTTTGGACGTTTCTAGCTCTAGCTCGTTGTGTGTCTCCCGGAGCTCCTCTAAAACAATTAAATATTGAATTTCGATCGAAAGTTTGTAAGAAAATCACCACTTTGTCGCCGCAGGACACTTTCCAATCAGCATTCAACTGGATTGCAGGACAGTTAAGATCGAATTAAAGGCCATCTACGGTCGAACAATGCAATTATTTCGCCATCACCGAACGAAGGACATACACACACACAGTCTATAGTGTCGGACATTTAGGATAATGCTAAACCTCATTGCACTTTCGTTAAGGATATTCGTTTTATGGTCTTCCGAAAATGGCCAGAAGGGTCAAATGAACCGCATGCACAGTTCTAATTACATTGGAAGTATAATTACGGTGATTATGCGTTTTTTTTTTTCTATTTTTGTTTGTTCCTGGAGTCAATTCCCCGCGTCTGAGGCAGTCCGTGTTCCCGTATACGAATTAAAAACTAATTTCCCTGGCAAGTGGTCAGAAATAGTTTTTTCGCCTTCTGATTTTTGTGCGATTTTTAATTCCACTTAATGGTTGAGTGGGGAAAATGGAATTTCATTATAAAGTGGTTTGGGGTATCCGAAATTATCTCACTATTTCGAACAACCGCTTTTTAAACAGATCTGGTTCTCGGTCCCTTTTGAAATTGTTTTAATCGCAAGTTTTAAAATACTTCCTTCCATCAGTGGCGCTGCATTCGGGGGTGGACTTTGGCCTCAACCAGTGTGCAACTGCATTTACCATAAGCTTGGGTTAGTTTCCTCCAATTGCATCTTCCAAATTAGTTGAGGTCCTCTTTACGCTAGTGGAGTTTCACAGGAATCTAAAATTGTGGACTCGCACATTATTATCGAGGTGGAACATGGGAAGTAAGGTACGATAAATAATAACGTTTTTTTGTAGAGGGGCTCAATAGAAACCAAATTACAATGGGATTGGGGAGTCTTTCTCGCCTCGTTAGGCTGGAGGAGTAATTAAAAAAGAACACTTACAATGAAAAATAAAGTGCACGACTGGGTCGCACGAAACTTTCTCGTTTAGTGCGAGTCTGACTGAAATTCAAAGTCATTACAAATCTTTTTTTCGGGATGTAAGCATTACTTGGTTCTTAGGGTTTTATAAAAATCGAAAATGGGGTTTTCGAGATATGAGCAGTTTTTAAAATGAGTGTTTCCAGTGATTCGAATTGAAAATTAAGGACGCAAAAATTTTGAAAACATCAATTTTACTCTATGTTTGCATTTTGGTCAAAATCATGCCGTTTTAAGGTAAACTAGGGAAAACTATATTTTTCAAAAATTACTTTTTTCAAAAATCCATTTTACGATAATACAGAGAAAAACTGAGTCCGCCATTAAGTTAGAAATGACCATATTACCTTAGAAATGAATTTTTGTTACAATCGTATGGATATTTTCGAGATATGTCCAAATTTCAAAAGTACCGTTACTCGATTTTTTAGCGGAAAACTCAGTATGCAGTTATGTTTACCTCACCTACTTAAGCTTAAATATCAATTTTTGTTGAAATCGATAGAGCCGTTTTCGAACAAATCGAACTGGTATGAAAATTTTGTATGGCAAGTACCATTAATATTGAGGTTACCATGCAAAAAAAAAAATGGCCCCGAACTGTAAGCCCCCAAACTTTAACTTTAAATCCGAAGTTTGAACGAAATCCGTTCAGCCGCACTTAGGTTGTAGGCCTCGGGACATACAGACAGACATACAGACAGACGGACAGAATTTTGCGACCCACTTATCATCGTAATGTCAGAATTGATTAACATCTCGAGTTCGAAATTTTTTACGAATACAATATCGTTCAACTCCGAATGTTTTGTCGTTCAGGCAGTGTTATCCGAATATATAGCTCCACAGGTGATTAACTTTGTGTTGTTAAGAAAAAGTTGGTAGCTACATAATGGAACTGGCCAATACGCATCGAACGTAGTTGTTGTCCACCAGAGAGGTACGCCTGCTGCTATACATAAAAGGTACAGTCAAATAAATACGCATGGCATGCTTTGCCGTATTTTGATAATTTCAAACGAAAAAAATTAAAACATCGTCCGCAGTCTCCTCGTTGGGCGCCATTATTTTTCAGATATAGCCAGGGAGCTTTAAGCCGCTGTACCTTCAACAGAAATAAAAGCGAAGTTTGTGGAATACCGTCGACAAGATCTCAAGGTTTTGGAAGCACATGGTATCGCTCAGCGGAGTCCCAATAGACAAAAAGGCCTTCAAGGCAATGAAAGTGTGGATAAATGAGCCTTTGAATCTGTTTTACGGCAACCTTGTCCGTTTTTTAATAACGCTCGTCTTGTTATAAGAGAGGGAGAGAGAGAGACAAATACTAGACGTGCTTTCATAAAAACTTTTCGACACAAACTTTTATGGAAGTCCGCCTGCATCTAGTGAAAGCTATGACTTCCTGTCGATTGATTATTAAAGACAGGAGATCGCTCTCCACCTATAACTAGAAATAAAACATAAAACATAAAACCCTTCGGTATCATTATGTATGAGAAAAATGTTCCTGACAAAATAAAAGTTTTGCAGAGCGAGCTGCTGGAGTCTCAACAAACTTTCCATGCCACTTTCCAGGTTTGCAGTTCAACAGGAAGGTATTTCCTGCATGTTCTGGTGGAGCTTTCCACACCATGCCAACGGACGAACGACAAGTTAATGAACTCCATTAAAGCCTCAGGGTTTTTTGCAGGAGCAGTAGGAATCTGTGAAGAGGCAAACATTCCCCCCCAATATGTCAACTATACAAACCGAACTCAATCATAATTCCGACAAACAATTTCCAAGGACTCCTAATGACGCTTCCGCATGTTACAATCGATACATCTCTGCGAACTTGTTTCACCACAGGCCGAGTTCTCCATCTACTCCCCTTTTCCAAGACCGATTTCGCTGCCTCGACACAGGACGCTAGAACTCATCCTCCCCTCTTTGGCATCACTTTCAATTTCAGACTCAGACAGCGTTATCCAATTAAAGACGAAAATTGTGCCAGCACCAAATTCCGTATATATACGAGTATTCTCCGAAACAACAACGCAATTTGGACATCCCTAAATTTAATATACCATACATCCTGTCGTATCTGAAACTATAATTACATCATCCAGTAACATATCATATTCCGACACATGCCCCACTCCTTCGGTGCGGTGCTGGATTTCATTGACACAATAGGACACTCTTTTTTGATGTCATCCCGGAAAGGAATTCCACAAAAAAAAGGGACAAACTCAGAAAAACACGAAAATTAGGACTTTGCGGGTTGTCAAGGATTAAGTTGAAATACATTGAAAAACATCTACTTCCGCTTCTTCAATTATTTCCAAACATCAAACTTTTCCTTTTCTCCGAAAGTTATAAATCCTTCGGCATGAAAATATGCTCAGCCATTAACCTATTGCCAGCGCATTGATTTCCTTTGGCTTTTGTTTCTTTGGCTTTCCATTTTGTTTTATTTCTATGCTCGCATACACTCGAGAGTCTGTCCAGTTGCCGGTCGAAAAGCTTAAGTAGGAAATCATGTTTTCGACGGACACAGAGGACGACAAAGCGAATAAAAAGTTGCGAACAAAGTGGATATAAAAATCAGAAGCAATAAAAAAGTCCTGGACCTTTCTCCTTTTGCTTTCCCGTCCATATTACATTCCTATTATAAGACGGCGGGGTGGGTTTGAAGCCAGCGGAAGGCTGGGGTAAATTTCGGATTAGGTTTTTTTTTTTCCTTCTTCCTATAGCAATCGTCGTTTTTGCTTCCTGGGAAATTCGGAGTTTATTGACCATATGGTCGATATCGTATATAAAATGATTATGAGATTCTTAGACTTTTGGATTATGTGGAAATTGTTAAACTATTTCCTGTGTCGGATTTAAAAGGTTTGACGTTTGCATCTATCAAGATGCGTGCTTGGTTTTTTTTCCCAAAGACACTGTTTTATTTATTTTTTTTTGTTCAAAATAATTTCGGTCCAAATCTGTTATTGCGACGATAGAGGAATTGAATTGAAAAAAGTGGCTCTCGCAATTGTTGACAGGTGAGAACCCTCATGTGTTTCGTGAAACAGCACTTCATCCACAAAAAATCGCAGTTTGGTGCTGTTTTCATGCCGATGGCGTCATTGGGCCGTTTTTTTTTTCGTCGATGAAAATGACCGTCACGTTACGGTAAAAGGTGTTCGCTACAGAGAACGTTGGAACGTTATTTCTTTGAGCAATTGCACACAGCGGGTGCAACAATCGAGTTATTGAAGTCTCAGTTTGGTGAACTTGTAATCTCGAGAAACGGACCGGAGATCGTGTGATTTAAATCCTCTAGACTTTTTTTTATAGGGCTACATTAAAATCATTGGCCTATGCCAACAAGCCGGCGACGTTAGAGGAGCTCAGAGCAAGAGCCAGAGTCGAAATCTGCGGCCGAATCATCGAAAATAGGGTTCAACGTATCTACCGCTGCATACGTTCCCATGGTAGACACATGAAAGAAGTCGACTTCCATTCATAAATGTTTTGATAGTAATTCAAGGCAATACATGTTCTTTGAGATAACTCGTGTAGTTTGCATTTCATTTAAAAAAGAAGTTGTCAAGTCCAATGAAAGACCCTTTACCTACTTGACAAAAATTAGCGAAAAGTCCCAGTCTTATGCAAAGCAGATGGCATGGACGTCAGGGAGACTTGAAATGTCTGTGTTTATTACACCGCGAAACTTTCAGGGGAAGTTTTCGCCTTTTGGGGGAAAGCCGGTCTCCCTAACCCCTCGTAAGCTTCTACAAAAATGTGTAGTTGGATAAATAATTTATAAATTGATTTTGTAAATTATTTAGATAAATAAATAAAAATAAATAAATGTGTAGTTGGAATATACGCCAGGCCTCGAGCATAAACTAAGTATTAAATAGACCGTTAAAATTTAATATTTGCTTCAGGGGAAAGATATAAACATTTCTGTGTGGGTATGATTTTTCACTTATAGTGCGCGTACTAATAACAAATTTAATATCGACTTTAAATTCACGGAAGCTCACAATTTCAAAATTTGTATAGAAAATATAACCACTGTGAACTAACGTACTTAAATTTAGAGTCGAAAATAAAAACGTTTATGGGTAAGGCTCAATCTTTTCATTAAGATTTCGTTTATTAACGGAAAACGAAAAAAAAACCAGTTAAACTTGTTAGAAAATTTGAAAGAATTGACATAATTTATGAAATTACATTTCAAATCAATTGAATATGAATAAAAATAAAAAGAAAAAGTCTAAGGACACAATCAACGAAAATTTATTTTCTTTAAAATGTACAGGAAAGAACGAAACGCAAAATGTATATAAGCAAAATTCGAAATAAACATGTTTATTGATTTGTTCCCTGATGTCTCACCATTGTATATAAAAATTAGTCTCTATATACAATGGTCTCACGCCTTTACGTTTTGCTGCTTACAATTTTCTTTTAATTCATACGATTCATATTCATAAGTAATCAGATATCTATATATATATAAATTGAGGCTTAAAATTGTGTTCGTTTGTCGCCGATTCACTCCTTAACGCATTTACCGATTTTAACAAAACTTTCGCACATCTTTGGTATTGGTCTATGGATGGGTTTTGTGAAGTTTGGTTGAAATCGGAAAATATATGTGTGTGCTGTGCTACTAAATTCACCACACCATACCCACCGTTTTCTTAACACCTCCCGACAACGGGCAATTATTTGAATTTTCTCCAATGCTACCACAGAATGAACTGTCAGGCATCTATCAGGTTACTATATGGAAGTGTATGCGTGCGGCCAATTTACTTTAACATGGCACACATACTTTTGCACATAGCAACACGGAAAACAGCTTGTAGGCAAATTCTCTTAAGTTGTTTGAGCTGACAGCCTATTTAATGCTTGGTTTATGGCGTCGAGTACCTTGTGAATATCTGAACGGACCACTACATTTTTCGTTTTAATTTTTATTTTATTTCATGTCTTAACAATTTTTATAACTTCCTGCGAAGCCTTTGCTTGTAAGCAGGAGATTGAGTTTATCATTTTTTTTTTAATTTTTAAATATTTATCTAAAACAGAATATATATATTTCTTTTCAATTAAATATTACAATTTAAGAAGAATTGTTTTTTTTTTTTTAATTGTGTTTTTTCCTAGTTTTCAAATTTTCTATATTTGTTAGATCACGAGGTAAACCGTTGATTATTGACGGAGCACTAAATTTAAGTTGCAGGTGTTGTAGTTTCCAAATATTTGGAGCATATCTCTGGCCCGGCGGCCGTCTGGTGTTTTTTTTAGATGATCGACTGGTCGAATAAAACAGGTGTCGTCAAAGTACTCGAGTATTATGGTCATCCTGTTGAATGTGTTCAACATGAAGATTTCTAAGACCTCTTTCATTGTGTCTCTGGCCAGTGCATTTTATTTGTTTCAGTACTGAGTCATCTCTTTATACCAAGCAAGATTCGGCGTGGGGCTTTTCTTATATTCAGACATGTCCTCATCCCACATACACCAAAAATTCGCCTGTCTCGTCGACATTTTTTTTAGTAAATCTACATCTCATAAATCCGCACATTGATAGATTCGCCAGATAGCATTGTCAAATCGCCAACAGAACATAACTCAGAATTAACTCATCCCCTAGTCATGCGGAACGTAAACAAAAAGTGGATGAAAAAAAAAAAGAAATTTGAAAACTCACAACAAAAAAAGAAACACATTCCGGCAACAATTCGCAGCCACCCCCGCAGTTGAGTTGCCACTTGCTCCACGATGGCAGGGAGCTGTTTATTTTCTCCGCAAAAAGCGAAAAAGTTTAAACAAAACAACTGTAAAACGCGATCGTTTACTCATGAGCTTTGCATCCGTCGCTGCTGGTGCCGCACGTATAGGGTATAGCTATCCTGGTGCTATGGTGTGTCGAAAGGCTTAGAATTTATACCAGCGTAATATCCGTTCATAGCCGATAAAATTTATTGACGCAAACATACAAACAACACGACTTAACAGATCCTAGATACTTTACGCGTCAACTGTGGCTGTAGCTGCGACTCCACCGAAAATAATCGCAACAAAATATTAAGACGAACTCGAGTGGTAGGAGGTTGAGTCCTGGGCCAAAGTCACCGACTTACAGCATAGTTTTGGGGCGAAAAGTTTGTCCCGCAGATTTATATGACTTCAAATGGAATTAGACGTGGGGCGTGTTGGCAAAACATCGGAGTAGCGGTTTCGACCAAGTATCTCGTATATGTGCTTTGCTTTTGGAAAATTTCGAAAATTTACATAAAGTTCTGACTGCTGTTTGGTGGCGCTGCCGATGACAAACACAGCACACGCACAGATAAGAGAGAGTTTGGGAGTAGGAGTATATAAATGACACCCCCGGCGGCTGCATCTAGACGGAAGAATCTCCAACTCGACGCGCTACGAGACAAAGTTTCGATTGGAATGCACAGAGTAGTTAACAATGTTTTAGATGCACTGCATGACGGTTTTGATTGAGTGCACAAATAGCTTCATCTTTAATTTCCTGTCATCAAAAGTTTGATTGCGTTTCGCAGCGAGCTGATAACAAGAGACAGGCTAAACGCTTCTGACTTCGGAGGACCAAGTTTCACTGCGAGTACTATGTTGTTGGTGTTTTCAAAGTAACGCATTTGATGTAGTTATGAGCGGAAGTGCGGCACAATGGCTGCCAATACAAAAGAATTTGCAATAGAATTTTTGGGAAACTTTTCAGCTACAGCCATTTGGATGGGACGTTTCGAATTGGATTAAGCTAGAGGCCACAACTGGATTTGGCGTGTAAACAGCTGGGGGAGTATAGTTGGAGACCAAGTTACAAACTAAAAAATTAGGGTAATAGTCAGTCCACTTCGATCTTCGAGTACTCTAAGACCATTTTCCTAGGAGGTTCATCGTAATTACTGTTACACTGCGCTTTTGATGGCTTAGTGGACAGACAAAGACTTTTCCACAGTCTTCCTAAAAAAATATCAATAGCAATGTCCAAAGGAAAAAAATCACACCAACACATCTCTGAATTTCTACGCAATGAAGACATTGACGTCTGCCTGATTTCTGAAACCCACTTTAAACAGGGAACAACAATTAGAGTTCCTGGGTACCTCTGTTACCACTCTCCCCATCCTTCTGACAGTGCCAGGGGAGGTAGTGCTGTAATTGTAAAAAGTATTTTAAAACCCTATGAAATGCCCAAAATAGGAAAACAAACCATGCAAGTAGCGATAATAAACATTGCGACTAAAAGCAAGCGGTTTAACATAGCTGCTATATACTGTCCACCTAGACATTCGCCTGCAGAGGAAGATCTTAAGGACCTTTTCCGAGCTCTAGGTACTAACTTTATCATTGGAGGTGACTTCAATGCAAAACACACCTATTGGGGGTCCAGATTAGTAACGACGAAAGGCAGGAAGCTTTACAAAGCAGGGCGAAATTTTAATTGCAACTTTATTTCGACTGGATCGCCTACTTATTGGCCATCCGACCCAGCAAAATTACCAGACCTTATTGACTTCTTCATAACGAAAGGAATCAATAGAAAAGAAGTAAGAGTTGAAAACAGTGATGATTTGTCGTCGGATCATACACCTGTAATCCTAACGGTCAATGGCATGTCAGTAGAGCAGTTAAGCAGTGAAAGACTTACCAGCAAAAGAACAAACTGGTGTAATTTAAAAAAAAAAATACTCGAAGGTTTTATAAATCTTAGAGCTCCACTGGCCACAACGAGGCATATTGACATCGAAGTGGAACAATTCATTGCCGATATACAACAGGCGGCGGAAGATAGTACACCAACTGATTAGCAACGTAAACAAAGCATCGGTAAAATACCCCACAACAATTAGGGAACTAATATTAGAAAAGAGAAGAGCCCGGTGAAAATGGCAAATGACAAGATATCCCGACGATAAAACTATATTCAATAGACTTAACAATAAACTTAAAAAAAGTATCAGTGAGTTTAAAAATAGAACTCTTACTAAATATCTTTGCAATTTAACTGCAGACAAAGTCACAGACTACTCCCTTTGGAAGGCTGCCAAATATTTAAAAAGACCTCAAACGCAAGATCCCCCGTTAAAAACATCTGAGGGGAAATGGATCGGCGACCCAAAAGAAAAGGTCAAACTATTTTCGGAACATTTAACAAATGTTTTTAAACCTTTTCCACCTAGTTTGGCAAACGAACGCCTTGAATTCTTTGATAGAATAGAAGAAGACGTAATCACTTACGTTTCACTTAAAGAGATCAGCACATGTATTCATAAGCTCTCTAATAGAAAATCGCCAGGTTATGATCTTATAACTGCCCAAATTCTGAAGGAACTACCCCTCATAGCATTGGTTAAACTTAAGCTTTTAATTAAAGCTTGTTTTAAGCTAAGGTATGTTCCATATCATTGGAAGATAGCAGAAATTATAGTTATACCTAAACAAGGTAAACCTCCATCAGAAGTCACCTCATACAGGCCAATCAGACTATTACCTGTATTATCAAAACTTTTTGAGAAACTGCTTCTTAAAAGTCTAGACAGAATAATAGAACAAAGAAGACCGCCAAATAGGTAGCTATAGGTACTTAAATGCGTCTTGTTCACATCTTTTTAATTCTTTTTTTACAGTCAGTCGGGTTTTTTGGTTTTTTTAATTATTTTTTTTTTATTTTTAAATTTTTTAGCCTATGACACTCCGGGGAAGAATACGAATATTATGACACCTCACTCTTCAAAATCGGTCAAGCCGTTTAGGCTACAGCGAGTCCCGTAGGAACGTTACTAAAGGGTGATTTTTTAGCTGGTTTGGTTTTGGCAACACTGGTTTTGACAGCTGACGTGTGTTTAGTACCTTGTGTCACTGTCAAACAGCTTCAGTTTGGTTTGCAATTTAACCATGGATCGTCTTATAAATGAACAACGCTTGCAAATTATTGAATTTTACTATCAAAATTCGTGCTCGGTTCGAAATGTTCATCGCGCGCTGCTTCCATTTTATGATCGGCATTCTCGACCTTCTGAGCAGTCTATTCGGAAGATTGTGACCAAATTTCGCACCAAATTTACTTTGTTGGACATTAAACCACCAACACGTTTACGTACTGTGCGTAGTGAAGAAAATATTGCGGCCGTATCAGCTAGTGTGACAGAAGACCGCGAAATGTCGATTCGGCGCCGTTCCCAGCAGTTAGGCCTTTGTTACAGCACTACGTGGAAAATTTTGCGGAAGGATTTGGGCGTAAAGCCTTTTAAGATACAGCTGGTGCAAGAACTAAAGCCAGCCGACCTACCACAACGCCGAATTTTTGGTGAATGGGCTCTTGGAAAGCTGGCCGAGGATCCGCTTTTTTATCGAAAAATTGTGTTCAGCGATGAGGCTCATTTTTGGTTGAATGGGTACGTAAATAAGCAAAATTGCCGCATTTGGAGTGAAGATCAGCCAGAAGCATTGCAACAGCTACCAATGCATCCCGAAAAAGCCACTGTTTGGTGCGGTTTATGGGCCGGCGGCATTATTGGGCCATATTTCTTCAAAGATGATGCGAATCGCAGCGTTACTGTCAATGGTGAACGCTACCGAGTGATGATAACAAACTTTTTTTTGCCCGAAATGGAAGTTCTTGACTTGCATTTTATGTGGTTTCAACAAGACGGTGCCACATGCCACACAGCACGCGAAACAATGGCGCAATTGCGAGGCGAGTTTGGTGAACAGTTAATTTCACGTTTCGGGCCGGTCAATTGGCCGCCTAGATCGTGCGATTTGACACCATTAGATTATTTTTTGTGGGGGTATGCCAAGGCTAATGTGTATAGGGACAAGCCCGCTTCGATTGACGCACTGGAAGCCAACATCCATGCATTCATTCGTGAGATACCGGCCGATATGTGTGAAAGAGTATGCCAAAATTGGACTCAGCGGATGGGCTACCTGAGACGCAGCCGCGGTCAACATTTGCATGAAATTATCTTTAAACATTAAATTGCAAGGTTCAAACTATCGATTCAAATAAATATTTCATTCATTTTTTCGAATTTTTTGTGTTTTTTTTTTAAAAAAAGTTCTAAACCTTTTAAAAAATCCCTTTACATAGGATACGCGCGAAACACATAACCATCCCTGTGTCCAGTCGGGTAAAAAGAGCAGTTCAAATTAGAAAAGAAAAATGTTTTCTCCATCTCTGTTTTACAAAATTCTGCAAACAATAATAATAGGTTTGGAAAATGTTCAAAAGAGCGCGCTTTTTGAAAAGCAGAATTTAGAAAAGCAGAATTTTGTAAAAAGAATTTTGACCCCCACCCTAACCTTAACCTTGTCTTATACGACGCAATTTCAGCTAATAAAACAATGTGCAACAGACCCCACTCGAAGTTGAATTGAAGCGAGTCCGATTTATTTGTGAGTTGGCAGGAACCGAATACTCACACAAAACTCCCAACCTAAACCTAAACCAAATTTGGAGCGTTCACCACAGCAGTATCTATCGGTGAAAATCGAATACTTTCACTGCTCATACATATAGCCCCATCTCGGAACGGCGAATGGAACGAATACTCAAAGGCTCACGTCACGTCGAAGACTCTGCAATCAATTCCATGTCAGTTTCCAAATTCACCAGTATACCCTTCTCTCCATGTTAGAATATCAACCAGAATTGTTTGCGTCAAACAAAACTGACAAATCGATCTGCTACGCTGACAATTGTTCATATCTCGAAGATACCTTCGCGCTATACATTCTCGAAGCGTTCCGGCATTAGTGGTGTATGCGTTCGTACAGCCAGAGCAAATTTGTTATCTGACAAGGCTGATAAATTATGCAGCACGCAGGGTATTGAGTATTGCTGTAAGCCTTTGGTGCCGCAAGCCGCACTGGCATGCGTGCCGTTTATTTATGGCGCTTTTGCAGCAAAATATTGGAATTGGTTGTCGATTTTTCACATTTTCGCTGGTTACTTTGCCCGCTGTTTTTGGCGGCCTACCGCACAGATGCGACCACTTTATCTAATGCCATGTCACATGGTTAATGGGTTTTGGTGGTGGAACACTTTTCACTGTTGTTTACTCAGAAGTGCCAACAAAAAAACACACAAAAATATGTGGTCCACTCTGGTGGTAGGTATGTGTGGTTCCTTTTCCAGAGAATGCCTTTGAATCCGAATGCTGATGTATGATTCCAAATTCGTATCTGTATTGGAAAGCGGCGGTGGACTTTTCTTGTTTATCGCTATGAATTTGTTACTTTTTTGGGCGCGGTTTGGACAGGCATCAGGGAGTAACGACTGTTCGGTGGGTGGTTAAATATTCACAGTTTTGCTGGTTCGCTTATATTGCGCGAATCCAAGAGAGCCCCATCTGGGGTTCGTAGTTCGTTATGTATTTTTTTTAAATTAAACAGATACGTTCATTGATGATGTCATTTTGCAGTAGTTGCTGCAGCAGAAAACTATCACCGACGAGAGCTCTCATAAAAGCGCAATTTCGAGTTCAAATTACTACCAGCCAGTCTGGTTTAATCAAAGTTTTCCGCTGACGCATGCTCCAATTTACGACGTAAAACATCAAAAGTCAGAGTCTAATCAAAATCATTGCAAAGGTCTCGAACTTGAAAACGCTGATAAGCATTTTCCATGAAAAGATTTGAATTAAAATAATAAACAAACAACCTGATTGTGTTCACACGACTCTCATTCCTTTATTTATTTACAAATAAAATTAGAAACAAATTCTTACGTCATTACGTCGATCTACACATACTCGTATCGTATACTACAAATTATACTAAAACTAAAAAAATAAAATGAGTCCTTAAATCTAGTCGCCGGCAAAAACTGCGTGAGTTCTAATATCCAGCAAAGCTTCCGCTTTTGGCTGAAGACGATGCGGATGAGTGAGCTCCGGCGAAAGACCCATATCCACCTGGGCCGCCACCACCTCCGCCGCCACCGCTTGGGCCACCTCTGCCACCACCGCCTTTTCCACAGCTGCCTCCCCCACAACCACCGGCGCCTCCTCCACAGCCTCCACCGCCACATCCACCGCCACCATGTCCGCCACCGGGCCCACCTCCGTAGCCACCACCACCTCCGGGTCCACCGCCGAAGCCACCTCCACCCGGTCCGCCGCCGAATCCGCCACCACCTCCAGCTCCGCTACTGGCAAAGCTTGATGAGCTCGCACTGCTGAATGCATTCGCAGAACTGCCACCGAATCCAAAGCCTCCCGGGCCACCGGAACCACCGCCGCCACCGCTTGGTCTACTTCCCCATATAGGACCTCCGCCGCCGCCACCTTGAGAACCTCCACCTCCACCACCTCCGGGTGAACCACCACAACCGCCACCCGAGCATGGAGAAGAGCCGCCTGGGTAGCCACCTCCACCTCCACCACCGCCGCCGCCAGGTCGTCCACCACCTCCTCCACATCCACCACCACCGCCCCCACATCCGGGTGAGGGGCCGCTGCCAGGGAATCCTCCACCATGGGGTCCACCGCTTGGGAAACCACCGCCATGAGGACCGCCACTCGGGAACCCACCACCTCCTCCATGCTTGCCGGGTCGCCCACCACTAGGGAAACCGCTACCGGCCCCACTGATCGCATTTGCATTAGCAGATGCAGTTGCTGTAGCGCCAGCATTTGCACCTCCGTATCCACCGCTGCCGCCCCCACCGGATGGGCCTCCAAATGAGGGGCCTCCACTACCGCCACTACCTCCTGATCCACCGAGGGGAGATTTATTTATTCCAAGCGATTGTCCTCCACCTAGTCCTAAGTCCGAGCCACCGCCTCCAGAAATACCTGCTCCACCATGGCCACCTCCAGCACCTCCTGCTCCTCCACCATATCCTCCATGACCACCAGCTGCACCGGCACCACCTCCAGCTCCACCGGCTCCACCACCAGCCCCACCGGCGCCACCACCTGCTCCTCCACCGTAACCACCATGGCCACCTCCAGCTCCTCCAGCACCTCCTCCATATCCTCCATGGCCACCTGCACCACTTCCAGCACCGCCTGCACCACCTCCAGCTCCGCCTGCTCCACCACCATAACCTCCATAGCCACCTATTCCTCCAGCTCCACTGCCAGCCCCTCCAGCACCCCCAGCGCCGCCACCTCCTCCACCACCACCTGCACCTCCAGCGCCACCCGCACCGCCGCCGTATCCGCCATGACCTCCTGCTGCCCCTCCAGCACCACCAGCTCCCCCTCCAAATCCTCCTGCTCCGCCTCCAGCTCCACCGGCACCACCGCCGGCTCCTTCGCCAAACCCTCCATGACCACCTCCAGCACCTCCCGCTCCTCCACCATATCCTCCATGACCACCAGCTGCACCGGCACCACCTCCAGCTCCACCTGCACCACCACCAGCACCACCGGCGCCACCACCTGCTCCTCCACCATAGCCACCGTGGCCACCTCCAGCTCCTCCTGCACCACCAGCACCACCTCCAGCACCACCGCCGGCTCCACCTGCACCTCCGCCAAAGCCCCCATGACCGCCTCCGGCTCCACCAGCTCCTCCGCCAAAGCCTCCATGGCCACCTCCGACACCACCTGCACCACCGCCACCACCGCCGCAGCCGCTACCAGGTCCGCCACAGCTTCCTTTGCCTCCGCTTCCTGCATTAAGTAAGCCTGTTCCGAGTAGTCCGCCTGAACCTAGCAGACCTGTTCCCAGTACGCCACCCCCACCAAGTAATCCACCGCCCGAACTGCCTACTCCAAGAAGTCCTCCTCCTTTTCCGCCTCCGATGCTCAGATCTTTTGTAATTCCAAGAGACAGTCCACCACCACCCCCTCCAGGAAGGAATGGATTACCGCCACCTCCATGAGCGCCTCCACCACCACCGCCACCACTTGACCAGCTTCCAGCACTCGCTGATGAGCTCGCGCTTGCACTGGCTGAGGCTCCAGCTCCTGCACCGCCGCCTCCTCCTCCACCATAGTAACCATAAGGATCAGCTTTCGCTACAAGAAACCAATCGTCATCCACATATTCGCTATCCTCAGGCTTGTCTATAATCTTACCAAATCCACTGCTAACCACTAGGGCTATAGCCCACAGAGTCCTCTTGAACATCGCTCTACCCATCGGGAAACACTTTTGCGCTGATCTCCCGGCAGAACTCTCGTTTTATACCTCGACGTACTCTCACAGCAGCACAAATCTTGGAAAATCCATGACGACAGCACGAGTACGTCTAGGCAAATCTTCACCACCAAGAGCGAAGAGAGCCAACCAACTCCCGCTGAGAGACTAGAATCACGCTTCTTGAATTCACCGGGCCTTAGAATGCGCCCTCTCCACCCCTCGCCTTCTAAGAACCACCTCATGGCAGACAACTAACATTCCCATACGCTCGCCACGGCCGGCCGAGATAATGATCTCCACCGTGAGCTAATCATCACCAGCGCCAGCGATGCAAGTTCAAAGGGTTTGTACACAGCCACAAATCGAATCGTGATTTCGAATTGAACAACAATCAATTAAAACAGAAAAAAAAAAGAAAAAAAATTCGCATTAACATACTCAACTATTGTGTTAGCTCAGCATCTTCAGCTTGAGCTGGAGCTTGGAGGGGTTATGCTTATGCAACGCCCCCACCGCGATCAAATTAGACTCGATCATTTGCGGTAAGCATTCATTTAAATTCCGTGCAAGCCGGAGCTGCTGGGATTTGGGTTCTCCGAATTTGAGTGGACGCTCTGGGAATTGCCAGAAGTTGGCTTTTATTTATTTTTTGGTCATGGTTCGGTGGGCTGTGGGGGTTTCGATATTTCCCCGAGGATACGGTCGACAGGCTGAAGTGTTTTTGCATTGGAGCGGAAAAAGCCATTAAAATCGAAACATCAAGTCATCACGGCATGTTTTGTCGTCTTCAAGCATGTGAAGTGTAATTGTATGAGATCAATTTAATTATTGATAGGAAATGAACGGAAATATGGGAACCACCCTGCATAGATGGGGTCAAGGAGCTGTGACATAAGTGGTGCAAAAGCGAGCTCGATTGACGCAATTTGCACATGCAACAAAATGTGAACAGTGACAGTTTGGGGTTGCATTAATTGTTAGATGAAAACCGAAGCTGATTGCACATGAGTATTTTTTTTAAACAAATTTGAAATGAGTTTCTGTGGCAGTCTTGTGTAAACATCTATAGATCGATGGGACCTCTGTCTTTAAATGTCGTTTAGATGGACAATTTTTCCTTTAATATTGTAATATTTTTTTGTCTCGATTAAAAAGACTCGACTCCAATTCAACTCCTTATAACAATTAATATTTAACTTAAAACTACGTATCATTATCGGTGAGCTGTCGGGAAGAAAAAGGAAGATAATGGCGGGAAGTCAATCAGGTTGTGCCGGGAATCAAACAGGTTCCTCTTGACAGCCTCTTTTAAGTCGGCTTAGCGAAAAACTATATTGACGCCTCGACAGTGGTGCCAGATCACAACAAATATAAACAGTCGCTTTTAAGTTATAAGCCCAGAGTTGAATAGCAAAGTTTGTAATGAATCAGGACTGAACGCTTAAGATGATCAAGCTACCACTCTATTCAGAGTTCAGAGAAAGATTTGAAAATAAAATTCGCATTCCAACAAGAGTCGGACGAAATTTACTGCCTGGGAAATGTCACGGAAGCTATATGGTCAGAATAAAAGACAATGAAACAAGTGTTAGTTTGTCTGAACAGAGAACAATACAATAATTTTAGAATACGAGTCACGATCACTTATGTGTAGGAGAGGATAGGATGGGCACAAGAGGTTAACAATTGAGTGGACAGGAGAGAGTTTGAGTTATGTACTGAGTGGGGTTGCCTTGCACAAGCTTCTGCTGTTTGATAGAACATCACTGTTAGTTGAGAGGGGCTTTGAGGGAGCACAAGTTCCTGACCTCGGAAAGATGCCCTTACTCGACATATGCAAAAGTGATATAAGATCAATTTGCCTGCCACATCCACCGACCTGCGCTTCACAGCCTTTTCTATGCTACTCGTTAGATGCCTTAAAGAACGCCTACAGATTATAAGACCAATAACCAAAGGTAAAATAGTTCATTCCTCGTTTGAGCAAAACAGCTTCGTTGAGAGGTGACTAGGTCATGTTTATAACTTTGAAGTAAAAGACTTTTGCCTTTACCAATAATCAACTTTACTCTGGCAGTTTACGCAAAGACTTCCACACATTTAAAAATCTCTTTAACAATATTCAAATATTTTGAGAAACCCATGCTTAGCTCGGGCAGAGACAAGACAATACTGAGACCACCAACTTCGGCCGATTTCCCGCTACTTGCCTACAAGCTATATTTTCATGGGGTGGCAAATGCTAATTGCGCTAGTATTGTTACATAGAAATTCGTATTGACAAATGTCACGTGACTTCAAAAATTCCGGCTCACCAACACACTCGCACCTTGCATCTATGCCACATCCGCTGAAGGCCTTTAAATTTGAAATTATTCGTTCCGGATAGATAGAAATTTTTTTTGGGAATTAGTGTAAATTCAGTAACGCATCACTGACATCATGAAATTTTATCAAACTGATGCGCAGACATGACGAAAAAAGCATCACAGAAATACCTGATGCGCTGTTGATTCGCCGGCAAAAAAGTAAGAAAAATGTCGGGAGCGAAAGAAATGAAAGTAAATAAACATTTTTATCAATAGGTACATAGGCGTTTGACGGAAAAATTTATAAATTTTTGTTGAATTCTTTATTTAAATTTTTCTCACATTTGCATTGAGTATTTCAGCGCAGCGGAGGTAAAGCTTTTAATAACGACAAGAACAAGACATGAAAACAAATTTGTCGTCTTTTAAAAAACTTCCATCTTGACATTAAAATGTTTGATGTGAACAATGCGTGCTAAAACTCAAGCGTGATATTCAATCAGCAACGCATCAGCATACCTAAACCGTGCATCCAATCAGCATCGCAAATAAGCAGTGATGCCGCATCACTGCGCAAATGTTTGACATTTCTGAATTTACACTAAGTGTACATTTGCATTAGTTGAGGAAAAATAAAAACATTTTGAGCAAATTCTATTCAGTTATTTATGAAAAATTCACACATGGAATCGAAGTTAACGATATTCAAAAGCGGAAAATACGCAGTCATGTTTGCTATGTTTCTAGTGTATATTAAACATCTCATTAAGATAGTTTTATTAACCAAACAAATAAATTATTTAGAGCGCTAAATTTAAAAGTTTAGTACATTTCAATAATTAGAAATAATGGCTTTATACAATTCAAAAATGTTTTTGTAGGTAATGTTGATGATGTGCTCCAACAGTAGTAACTTCGAATTTGAAACGCAACATGCAAGCTTGGTTTTGGTCTGCGGCAAATAAATACAACGCAAAATGTCAACGCATCATTTTGAAACCATCTTGTAAGAATTTACACAGTCCATAGTCCAAACGCAACTTTGATGAAATTGCTGTTTATAAAATTGGCAGATGAGGTTGGTCCCGGAAAGCATTTAAGGAACTGTAACAGACAACCATAACTTTTCTTGTCTTTTTTTAAAGACCTGTTTTGTAAACAAAAATAGTCCAATATCTCTGGAAAAAAAATTGCAAATATAGCTTGGGAATATCGGTCGATTATTTAACACGCACATTTATTTCACCCTCAAATGTCATACTAATTTTTGAATCGTTTGGTTGTGGATGGAACATAACGAGGAATCTCTACGCTAGCTCATTCTATAGTTTAACGTGCTCAGCGTTTCTTACGTTCGGAGAATATAAAATGAATATTTCTGCGGAAGGACATTTTAAGGTTACCTATTAAAGGGATATTATAACGATTTCCCTCTAAATAATTTTTCCCCGTCTTCGTCGACCAAAAAGACTCTAAATCAACCCTGCAACTAGCTTTAGTTTGCACTTCGCGCCTTCATGGCACACCGTATCAAAAGCGTGCGAAACTTCCAACCGTCTTCGGTTCATAGTCAATTTGACAAAAAGATGTTACATACATAAATAAACCCCCTTCTCCATAAACCCCTCATATACGAAGCTCGGACCCAAACATAAGGCAAACCCACTTGACAGCATTACGACTAACAGGAGATCCTACAAGACATCCAACCAAAGTTGATTGATCACCGACGATAATTTTTCTAAAACCAATCAGCGGTAGGTTCGCCTTTCCCGAGAAAAGTACTTAACAAAAATTAACAAAATACGAAATTATATTTCTAGATGATTAAAATGGACATCTCTGATCAATCAATTTGAAAAAAATCACCACAAAACTTGTTATTCTTGCCAGTAGTGTTATAGAAACTCAACAATGGGGGTCCGACATTAGCACAGACAATAGTGGCAGTTTATCCACAATGTTTTCTTGTAAATCTGCTGCCAATAACACAATATGAGCGATTTGAATGCGTGATTGTTATTAATCGAATGCTAAAAGGAGTTACCCGCGAGCAGCGTTGCCACCTTTTCTATTGTTTCGCAGTAGATTCACAAAAATATCCAGTAGATTGAGTTTGTTTACAGTCGATTTTTTTTCAATCAAAACCAAGGTAAATAACAAAATATAAAATAAACAATAACAAATTAATGAAAGCGGGTATTTAAACAGAAAAATTCATTGGTTCATTTTTTTGTTATGTTTTCTGCCAAAAGGGATACTCGATCTAGATGTACGTACGTACAAGATTAAATTTGTTGGCAGTAGATTTAAATTTGGAAAAATTGCAGCGAAGTGGCAACGCTGTTGCTGTTGTTCATGCCAAAGCTTCTTGCACTCAGTAATTGGGATATATTTTTAAAGTCGTTCAAATATTTGGCGATCTAATGAAAGAACCCCTTGTGAACTTCAAGCACATCGTTACTAATTAACTTCTGTCAGGGGTTTCGGTGTCTGGGCATCATTACCACAGTAAGACACGTTTCGAATGCAAAGCATGTTGTACTTAAAACGCTAATTGCTTATTACCGCCAGAAACAATGAATTATTAACTCAAAAGTATCGTCATTACGCACGCTGCATATTGAATAGGCAAACCACTAGCTTCCCCTCGCTCCGGATCCTCCGCAATCCCGACTTTTATTCAAATTGCAAGTATTAAGCGAAAATATATACCCACATGAAGACTAAAGTGTACTTCAATAAAAAGAAGCAATTTACATTCTCGATAGTTGTTGTTCAAGATGTAACAAGTAACAGAGAGAGAGAGGGAGAGTACAAACTGTTTCCCCACACTCACTGAACACTGACATCTGGTTGATGAAGTCACAAAGGGTTTTCCAAACTACAAGGCCCGACTGAGGTGCGAATTAATGACATTTGCAAAGGTAATATAATCCGGCCAATTATATTCGTTCATCCTGTTAATTAGAATCAATTAAGTACTAAATCGAGAGGGAAGAGAGAGCAAGGCAAAAACATAAACATTGCGGCTTGAAACGTGTTTTCAAACCGCTTTTGCAATTATTAAGCACATTGACTATAGAAATGGCTATAATGGTAGAATGTTTGGTAATTTAAGCTCTTTATTTTTTGTTTCAACGTTTTTGAAACAATTATCACGTTTTATTACCGTAGTAATGAAAGTGAATAGGTAAAGTGATTGTATTCATTGAAGAGCATCGTGTATTTATTAATTAGAATTGATTATCGCTGCCGACGAGAAAGGTAAAATTCAATTTGCGGAACACTGTGAGCACGATTCATATGAAACGTTAGTACTACACCAAAAGACATATGTAGTTTTGACACATACTAGATATAAACCCAAGAGTTGTATGCACTACTCGTATATAGACTCCAATGTGTAATTTATCTATCATTTCACTGAAATGTTTACGTCTAACATGAGCGAACAAATAATAAGTGCCGCTATAAATATTACAGTGGATGTAACGAATGATATAATGTTTGATGCCATTCACTATATCGAGTGCGTACGTTATTTCGATCGAATTTTTATACTTATTTTTTAGCCGCTTTATTTTATGTTAAATTGAATATACAAGGCAGGACCATCACCTGCCATTTAAATACTTCCGTGGATCTTAATCCAATTTATATATACGTTCGTTATATCGGCTAGCAAATCGTGGGCACCATTCGTTATAAATAATAGAGATACTAGTGTAAATCAAAAAAGACTTTCGTTATATCGAAAATTCGCTATATCGGATATTCGTTATAATGGACGTCCACTGTAATCATATTAAAATGTCGAGGCTATATTCTACATACTCACATTTTCCAAATTTTCAGTATAAAATTATCCATTGTCACCTAGAAAATAATATTTTTTGTGTAGAGGTTAAAACGATAAAAGAATCGATGCAAAAAGACGGGCCATATTGGTCGAAGATTGTTCGAAAATACGTCAGAAGTTAAGCCAGAATTTAAGAATTTTGTGAATTATTTACAATCAGTAGCTGTAGCTATTCTCGCGACTCATTTGCTGACTGATGATCAAATAGTTCGGCGTTATTTATGAGCTTTTTAGCATGTTCCCAAGCGTTTTTCTTAGAGTCCTACTTTTAGTTTTACTGCCCATCTATAAAATGAAATAAAGTAAAACAGTTCCTTGGTGAACTAAGAGTGCTTTCTAACTTTAGTCTGTTGAAATTGACACAATTTTTCGATTAATTCAGACACTGCACTCAGACAATGAATTTACAAACCGGAATACGAGCATTCCTACTAAAGATATATTTATGCATCAAGCATCGCTATATGTATGAAACTGTTGTCGCACTTGATAGACGGGGTTCAATAAACTAACTGAGATATTCGGTTTTGAAGTTAAAATGGAAAAGACTGTCAAAATGGCAGTGGTGGGGATAAATTCTCTCTCGGAGAAGGACATTTACGAAAATGCTAGGGAACGCTTTTGTAGAAATCTATGTAAAAATGATAACAGAAATATAATTTAAATGTTTAAAAATGTGGTACGAAAAATCTTTTAAATATCTGATCTGATGAACTCGAAGAATCTACTAACAAAATTAGTTGATTCATCTACGCAGCGATGAAAGTGATTCGGTATAAATCGAAATACTTTTTGGTGAATCCGAGTATGTGGAAGAGTTTGTACTACAAGCATTCGAGAAGAGGATACTGCATTCAAAATTATGTGGAGGAGATTGTCCATTCTTACAGCGAGGAAGAATTTCGTCGACCCTTTCGAAAAGAATCTTGAGGAGAACATTCAATTTTGTTTTGCCGCCTGTTGAAACCATTTTAATATGCAGAATATGAAAACGTATGCACTCAAATACCAAATAGGACAACCAATTTCAAATCAGCTGTTAATTGTACGTTGACTGGCAGCTTTTCCAATTCTTAAGGGCCCAACTCATAGAATCCGTCGCATCCGTTGCGGCAACGTCTCCGACTGACAGGTTGATAGAATACACTGCTGACCCATAAGCATCGCACGTGCCGGATGCGACGGATAAAGTAGGTTTACTTTCTATACTTTTCTGTCAGTTGCATCCGTTGAGGGTTCTCACAGCGAGAGAGGCAGCACTTTGATTGGTGGAAATATTGAGAGCATGGGAGAAACTGTCATTGGCTGTCGACAGTATTCTTATATGGTGGGATTTCTTCCTTTTTGTGGGAATTTCGATTTCTGAAAAGCCTTCCATGGGAAAAAATAAAAAGCTGCAAAAAATACTAAATGTTTGCTGAAATTTCATCAAAATTGATATCTGCATTTCACCACGACTATTAACACACTGATTGTACATAAAAAGAGTTAATGTAAATCAAATTTTAGCAAGATTTTCTTGTATCAAAATTTTGTAGTACGAAAAGGTAATCATTATAAATATTAACAAACTGCGATTTAAAAAAAAAAAAATAATTTAATGTGATTATATTTCCGTAAAATCTAAATTTTACTTTTAAAAGAAAGATTTATTCACAAAAAGTACCTTTCAATGTAATTATTTAAAAGGGAATTTGAGTACAGTGAATAGGGAAATATTATTACGTTTCGTGGGAAATATTAGGACAGAGTACTTAAACCACTGGCTGTCACCGTATGCGACGGATTCTATGGGACCGACTGCTCATTCTGTCGACGCAACGGATGCGACGGATTCTATGGGTTGGACCCTTTACACCAAGAAATTTTTTGAGTAAAAATTCGTAAGATTCTCAGTTGAGGGCTAATATCTTGCTCTCTAGATGGCGCTCTCTTTTACGAATTTTTTGGGTTAAGGAACGGCATTGAATAAAAATTCGTACATGTATGTAAAATTCGTAAGATTTAAAAGTAAAGGAACAGACCGATTAAGAACCTAAATGAGACACTTTTCGATATACTTATTTCAACTCATTTAAATATTTAGTCGAACGTTTTCATCTTTTTATTTGACTCCGCTTAATATTTTATTTACACGCCGTGATAACGTCATTTGTAGATTCGCTGAAAGCTTTAACAGTTTATCGATTCCGAAATGTTATAAGAATTGGAACTTAGTTCTTTCTTATATGACGTATCTGCGTAGGATAAAGGATGATGCTAAGCACTTGTGACGGATTCTGTAGCAGAGGGAAACGTAACTCATATGTTTTCCCTTTCGACTATGTCTCTTGTAAGCAAAGATAACCAGAGCAAGAATAAAAAATTAATAGGCCGGACATGGACAATGAGTAACTATACTCTCTAGAGTAAACAACAAGAGGGGTGCTTTACTTGAATGTCAATCTGGGGTTCCCGAGAGATTGTGTGAGACATTAATATTTAGTCAGCAATACGACCATAGAGAAAGTCTTACCGATCAGTCCTGATACTCCACGGTGAGACCAGAAAAATAGGCTACAAAACTTCACACCGCAGAACGGTAACGATTCATATACACCTGATCAGCCATAACTACAGATAATCATTCCCAAATTAAACTGCCTCCATCATTTGTTAAGCAAATGCGAGTTTGTAGCTATCAATCACAAGCCACAACATTTAAGTTGTTTATCTTTGTTAATACCATAAACACCGGCGCCGCTGATGTGGAAAGAAAAAAAATATTCAAACCAAACAAGTTGTCAAATTTGATTATTGAGTAAACAAATTATAAATGGTTAAGAACACAGCACGCCTTTAACTGACTTTACTAGAAGTAGAAACAAAAAAAAACTAAACTTGTTAAGCATAATGGAGGAGCATCTTTTTCGTGTAAAAGGTCTTCCTTGCCCATATTTCTTGGAACTTTCAAATTGATAGTACTGATTTATTATTTTGTGTTTTATAACTTTTTGTCTTCTCATAACTGGTTAGGGCTCGGCAGGTGCTAAAATACGATTTCATTATTTGGCGACATTCGGGGGCGGTATAGTTTAGCACATTTGAGGTGGTTATATTAAATATTTAAATGCAATATTAGTGCTGAAAGTCCCATACTGAAGGAATTTAGAATATTAAGTCCGAAAATATGTCACAAAAATATTGACATAACACACCTTTTTCTAGCACGCCCACTTTTTTGGGGCGTTTCTCATTCCAACATTTGGGTAGAAAGATGAATAGATAATTGTTTTGAGAAGTTTTCTTTTGCGATTTTAATAATCTACTGCAAGTGCTGCCATCTGCCAATATATTCATAATAAGAGTAGTAAAATATAGGTTCTAGCTATATTTCAACGGTAATGGGACGGTGGCTTAGTGCTCAGGTTCGATCCGGAAAACACACAAATTACATGGTAAGGTTCCTTCCACTGCGCCACCTATTGCGATTGTCTGACAAACACCCGAGAGTCACTTCAGTTAAAGAGGAGCGCAGTAGATCATTAAAAAAAATGCAGTAGATTCGATTTTTCCGGAGCAGATTTTTTTTTATACAAAATAAAAACAAAGGTCAATTGCTTAAAACTATATTAATCATCACTATAATGTTTTGTATACAATAAGTTGACTTCGTTCAACCCTATACCCCTGTATATTTTTATGCATGGTTTTTGTACAGCTGTTTAAGAGAATGTTTATCAAACAAAGAAAAGTGCAGTAGATTGGATTTAGTGGCAGTAGATTTCTTTTTTGCAGCAAAGTGGCAACGCTGGAGAGTATTACAGTCATGAATGAGCTTCTCAATAGCCGTTTAGACTCGTCATAAAATGTGAGAAGCTAGGGCTAGGGTTCTTATGGACCTGCTGCACCAACTATTTTTTTAAAGTTAATTTTGTTAGGTGCATTTTTTTGCCAGTATTTTGAGTGAGCTTGCAAAATCCATACCCTGTATTTTTCACTTCCTAAAGATTTGAATATCGTTCATATAATGCACTCTCAAGCACTTCCTCTAGATGTTTGCATTTGCTTTTACAGCGTTGGTTTTGGAGATTTGCCAGTTTTTTTTCGACATTCGCTAAGATTTCAATTTACTGACATTTTTTTTTGCGCAGCTTAGTGCGTATTCTGTGTCATTGACATTGTTTCAACAAGATGGCGTTACTAGCAAAATATTTCCAGGGCAAATAATCTCCAAAGTGAAAACAGTTTTTGGGTGGCAGCTCGAGACTTCTTTTGGGTTAGGACGTTAATAAGAACATTGCGGGTCTCATAAACTACTTTTCGACTGACAGTGATGAAAAATTTCATCAAAATACTAAAGTGATGCGAAATCCAACATTTTGGATTTAAGGGAAATAATTTTTTTAGTTTCAACTATTTTTCAATTCTATAGTTTTGCGAAACTAATAAAAAGCTATCCAAGTGAAGTCCACTATCTATTTTTAGCGCACTTGTACCATGACTTTTACAATCTGTGCTTTTTGAAAAATGTCTACGTCCGTCGAGGCACTTATACCTACTGTTTGACTATAATGGCGAACTTATAACTCAGTTTCGTTAAGTTTTCCGTCACTTGCGCTAGCTTGCGAAGGAGCGTCTGTGAACTTGGCATTCTCTTGTCAACACAAAAATAAGCGAAGACTCCATAATGCAACAGCTTTCGTGTAATCTAGTATAGAAAATTGACAGCACTTAAATAAATTTGACAACGAGTTATGACAGTATTTGCTGTTGACGATCCTAAACATGAATGCCAACCATTATGTTGCTTCAACGCCTTTAGCTACATTTACTTTCTTAATAATTTAACTCACAGAATGAAATTAAAAATGGTTGCCCATACCAGATGGATTGAAACGGACGATGTAGCACTTAACAAAAATAATGTATCTCACTGAAATGAAGATAGGGCAACAAATTAAATGACTTTATTTATACAGCAGGAACAGGAATTCCCGATGAGCGAGTATGGAGTGACAGCATATTTCACAACGTGCCTAATTAGAATGTGGTTCGCGTCGAAAGTAAACATTAACAATTCTAGATCCACGTCTGAGCGCCGAATGAGATTCAACAGGGGAGAATCTATATAAAAGCGTTGACCGCAAGAATTCCCAAATATTAATTCAAGAATTGGGCAAAGATGATGACAGCGTCAGTGCTTGGAGTCGTTACGTTGTATTTAGCTGTAGCCGCAGGTAAGTTTGAATTTATTTCCCACATCACTTGAATTCATGAATTTTATATTTCAAGGTCATGGCGGTGGAGGCTTTGGAAATATTGGTAGGAATGGAGGTGGCCACCACGGTTTAGGCCAGTTTGGAGGTGGTGGATCTGGGAGCCACAGCTCATCGGTAGCTAATTCTTTTTCAAGCAGTTCCGGTGGATCTTTGGGATTTGGAGGTTCAGGAGGTAGCAGCGCTTCTTCGGCAAGTGCGTCTGCTGGAGTCGGTGGCTCCTTGGGACAAGGAGGACCACTTGGACTTGGTTCATCTGGATCTGCTAATGCTGGAGCGTCATCTGGTGTTTCAGGATCCCATGGTGGATCTGGAGGATACGGCGGAAACAGTGGCTCTAACGCAGGTGGATCCTTGGGACTGGGAGGATCACTTGGACTTGGTTCGGCTGGATCCGCTAATGCTGGTGCGTCATCTGGTGTTTCTGGATCCCATGGTGGATCTGGTGGACACGTTGGAAGCAGTGGCTCCAAGGCGGGCGGATCCCTAGGATTAGGAGGATCACTTGGACTTGGTTCAGCTGGATCCTCTAATGCTGGCGCTTCATCTGGTACCTCAGGGTCCCATGGTGGATCTGGCGGATACGGCGGAAACAGTGGCTCTAACGCAGGTGGATCCTTGGGACTAGGAGCATCACTTGGACTTGGTTCGGCTGGATCTTCTAATGCTGGTGCGTCATCTGGTGTTTCGGGATCCCATGGTAGATCTGGTGGACATGGTGGAAGCAGTGGCTCCAAGGCGGGCGGATCTCTAGGATTAGGAGGATCACTTGGACTTGGTTCAGCTGGATCCGCTAATGCTGGTGCGTCATCTGGTGTTTCAGGATCCCATGGTGGATCTGGTGGATACGGCGGAAACAGTGGCTCTAACGCAGGTGGATCCTTGGGACTAGGAGGATCACTTGGACTTGGTTCGGCTGGATCTTCTAATGCTGGTGCGTCATCTGGTGTTTCAGGATCCCATGGTGGATCTGGTGGACATGGTGGAAGCAGTGGCTCCAAGGCGGGCGGATCTCTAGGATTAGGAGGATCACTTGGACTTGGTTCAGCTGGATCCGCTAATGCTGGTGCGTCATCTGGTGCCTCAGGGTCCCATGGTGGATCTGGCGGATACGGCGGAAACAGTGGCTCTAACGCAGGTGGATCCTTGGGACTAGGAGGATCACTTGGACTTGTTTCGGCTGGATCTTCTAATGCTGGTGCGTCATCTGGTGTTTCAGGATCCCATGGTGGATCTGGTGGACATGGTGGAAGCAGTGGCTCCAAGGCGGGCGGATCTCTAGGATTAGGAGGATCACTTGGACTTGGTTCAGCTGGATCCGCTAATGCTGGTGCGTCATCTGGTGTTTCTGGATCCCATGGTGGATCTGGTGGACACGGTGGAAGCAGTGGCCCAAAGGCGGGCGGATCTCAAGGATTAGGAGGATCACTTGGACTTGGTTCAGCTGGATCCGCTAATGCTGGTGCGTCATCTGGTGCCTCAGGGTCCCATGGTGGATCTGGAGGATACGGCGGAAACAGTGGCTCTAACGCAGGTGGACCCTTGGGACTAGGAGGATCACTTGGACTTGGTTCAGCTGGATCCGCTAATGCTGGTGCGTCATCTGGTGCCTCAGGGTCCCACGGTGGATCTGGCGGATACGGCGGAAACAGTGGCTCTAACGCAGGTGGATCCTTGGGACTAGGAGGATCACTTGGACTTGGTTCAGCTGGATCCGCTAATGCTGGTGCGTCATCTGGTGTTTCAGGATCCCATGGTGGATCTGGTGGACACGTTGGAAGCAGTGGCTCCAAGGCGGGCGGATCCCTAGGATTAGGAGGATCACTTGGACTTGGTTCAGCTGGATCCTCTAATGCTGGCGCTTCATCTGGTACCTCAGGGTCCCATGGTGGATCTGGCGGATACGGCGGAAACAGTGGCTCTAACGCAGGTGGATCCTTGGGACTAGGAGGATCACTTGGACTTGGTTCAGCTGGATCCGCTAATGCTGGTGCGTCATCTGGTGTTTCGGGATCCCATGGTGGATCTGGTGGACATGGTGGAAGCAGTGGCTCCAAGGCGGGCGGATCTCTAGGATTAGGAGGATCACTTGGACTTGGTTCAGCTGGATCCGCTAATGCTGGTGCGTCATCTGGTGCCTCAGGGTCCCATGGTGGATCTGGCGGATACGGCGGAAACAGTGGCTCTAACGCAGGTGGATCCTTGGGACTAGGAGGATCACTTGGACTTGGCTCGGCTGGATCTGCTAATGCTGGTGCGTCATCAGGGTCTCATGGTGGACTTGGATTTGGTAGTAATACAGCAAGTGCCGGTTCATCATCCACTTCCTTTGGGTCCTCTGGAAACTCACATGGGCAGTTAGGGTTTGGTAGTCCACACGGAGGTTCATATGGCGGATATTCAAGTTCGTCTTCGGCATCTGCTAGTAGCAGTTCCGGCGGATTTCCTGGACTTGGACCGGGATTCGGAGGTGGCATTGGCCTCTCAATAGGTTAAATAAAAGTGATTGTTAACTTCTTTTAGTATTCTGCAAATAAAATGATTAAATCGAATTAATGAGTGTGTTGGTGAGTTTTGTATTTTTCCTGTAGGTGGAGCTATACACTAAATCGGAACAAAGCCCAAGTACCTGAAAGTTTGGGACGAATACATTCTTCCAATCGGATGAGTTTATGTAACTAACAAGTTTCCAAAGCCAACCACTCTCTGGCTCCCAACAAACTAATATCAATTTGAAATGTAGCCGCTAGATTGCCATCTACGAGTATGACTTATCACCAGGCAATAAAACCGAAAACTCTTGCCATTTGTATCATCTCATACTCATACATCTGCCGAATGTGAAAGTAGGGCGCTCTCTGATGTGGAGCCTTATCACTGCGTTCGAAAGGAAGTCAACAAAAACTCCTGCATTCCGTGATGTATATACCGCTGTCGTAAAAAACAATAACCTCATCATTTCATGGCCTAAAAGGGGAACGCAATCGGAAGACCAAAGGCAAAAAAATTCGAACTTTATCCTGGCAACGAATTTATTCGATTTTAATGGTCAACTTTAATGACATTTGTTTCGAAAAAGTTTGTCCAAAACTTTCGCCCGGAACATTTATATCACTCGGGCTGAGGTTATTTCTGTGGATCTGTATAAGGAGAGTTGTTTTTGATTTTTAAAGTTTTTCTCTATCTATTTTTTATGTTCGGCAATGATACTGGCTGTATTGGGGGTTTCCTTGTGTTGCCAGGACTCGTCTGTCTGAAAGTTCAAACCAAACGCCTATTTTTATGTTTTTCACTGATACTGAGACAACAATTTATTTCGCTTTATTATTTCATGTGTGGCCAATGTATCTGTGTGTATCATCTGCAAAGGCACAAAAAAAAAAGTAACTCTGCACAGTTTTTGAATAATGGACCAAGAGAATATGAAACATTAGGTTCTGCCGGAGTGGTTTGTATGTATTTTGTTTAAGGTATACCGCATGCGGATATCCGTAACTTCTAAACACTGTATGCGGTCAGAGTCAGGGGTTATGCAGAGCGAAAATAGATATTCCACTCGGACTGGATGGTACTTGCGGACATGCATGAACATTTATGAAATCAGATCTTGGAACAACTGATTTTTGGATCTATATGGTGGCCCAGAAAGCATGTACATTTTTGGTGAAGTTGCAATGAATCTCTCCGGGCTTCAAATGGGTGCTCAAGTTGGGAGGTATAAGGAAATAGGTTGCAAGTGGGACCCGGTTTAAGTTTTTCTCTTGTGTTCATTTACATTTGACAGCTGTCACTTTAACTCATGCAAGGAGCTGTGTAGGCACTGCCGTATTTGTTTGATTTATTTCTAGGTTCTGGTGAAAAATAAATTGACGCATAAATGATCCCATCATAGGTATATCTCCCGAAGGTTATTATCGTTTATATGGTTTTCCTGGTTTAAGGACGAATGGAGGGGGCGCCCATTTGTATGCTAAATCCGAAAAGCTTTAAAAAGCATTTTCATTCGTAAAAAAATTGACTTTAGTCTATTTCGAAAGCGAGCAGTGAACTTCGCGATCCTTCATGGAGTAAGTCCTTATGTATAAAGGCTTAAGCTGCATTTGCAAGAGTGTCTATAGTCTAGAAAATCTCAGCTTAGAACTTTGCGCTCCTAAAATTTCTAAATTATTGATAAACAATTTTTTGCAGCGACGACAAATCTGACACCTGACAGCTGGAGTCAGGTTCTGTAAGGCGAAAACCCGGGATCGGCATTCTCTAAGGCGAAACGTTCAAACGATTTCGGGTGCACGAACGATTTGCTTCTGCAACTTAGAGCAAACCATTTACGTACACGAAAACATTTGAACGTTTCGCCTTACAGAATCTGACCCCTGATTTGCGATTTGCGTTCCCTTTGGTTTCTCAACTTACCATGAATATGTATAGACTTGCGATAGTAGTTGCATCTAATAAAGTCAACACCTTGGTCATTCCTACTTCAAAATTGACTTACACAGTAAAATTGTTTATGGTTTCCTGATTTCATACGCAGGTGCAGTGTTGGTATGTCCTTGGGTTGTTTTTTCCTTTTTCATTTTGCGAGTAAACCTTTACTAATATTAATTATTTAAACTAAATTAATTAAATAAATCTTTAAACCAATGAAAAATAATAAATAATTAAAAGAAATTGGTAAAAAATCTCTTTCAAGCTGCCACTTCAATCTATATATTCCACTTAAATGTGAAAGGGACTTGTCCGAAAACAAAAGCACATTGTAAATATGGCTGTTTGACAGTGCACAATTATTGTAATAACCAGGGAACGGATTTTGTTGACCTAAAAAATCAAAAAAAAGGCAAAACTGAACGGTGGCATAAATGCCTTTTATTGAAAAGGAAAAAAATGTTGAGCATTATAATAGCACTGTACCTTTATTCACAAGCAAAAATTGGAAAATCACTGAGAAAGTTCTTATTCTGACCAGTCTACGACGGAATATGAACAACGATGACATCGAACGTTGTCATCGTTGATCAAATAAATATCTCACAGATGTCTAACCGATGTCACCGTATATATATATTTTTTTTCTTTAACAGATTAAAGATTAGAGATTACTAAAGATTAGTAATTGGTGCAAACTTCGGTGGTGTTTCGTGGTGTACTTTTTAAAATTTTATAGTTAAGAAGAAATTGCACATAAACTCAATGAATATGGCCAAAAAAGGCCATGCAAAAAACAATAATGGTAAAAAAGGCAAAAAGGGTAAAAAAAAAATCCGTTCCCTGGTTATAACCTTAACTTGCCAGGTTTGATAAACAAAACATGTTAAGGCTGCAGTATTTTCTGCTTGAATTATCTACTTTAATAAATATAAACGTTTCAATTTCTAAAACCTAAGTAAGTCCATCTTCCAGTCGTATAAAAATGCAGGTTTGATTTCCCTGCACGTGCTTAAGCTGACACTGTATTTTTTTAAAGTCAGAAAAACGCTTTAATAGTACTTAAACATCATTTTGAAAATCCGCTCAATTATTTTCTGAACAAGCATAGTTCTACTGTAAGGAAATTCTAAAAAAAAAAATCAATGGCCTTTTTTTTTGGCAGGTTGTTAAACTATTTTTCTAGTTAGTCGCTTATTCTGTAAACAAGATGACATCTGTGGTTACAATTTCTTTGAATATAGATATTTTTCCTTATGTTGATCGAAATTCCCATGCAGTTGCCGAGGAGTATTATTTTTTTGAACTTTTTCCCATGCGACAGTTTTTTCTACCATCGCAAAGTTCCCATGAAAATGTAAATTTCCCACGACATAGCAACACTGTTCAGTCCCGAAGCCATTGAAACGCGTCTTTGCTCTGGAAGGCCAAAGAAAAGAGTTTAAAACTAAACAAAATCCTTGATAAAATTTTTTTTTTTACAAAATACCGATTTTTACATAACCAATTGAAAAACACTTCAAAATAATGTCAAAAACTTACTGATAGTAGGTATTTGGCAAATATCATTTTGGGTCGTTTGCGAGACAAAGTTTTACTGCGAATTTTTCTTCCAATATGAGATGTAGCGTTGAAGCAATATCCCATACGGACCGAACGGTTTTTATCTCCCAACGAATGTTTGAATGATTGAAAGAAGCTAAACCAGGGGTCGTCCATTTAATGCCATCTGGCGGTGAAACAACTATCACCTCGTGAATATTGCGTGAAGCAAATCGATCTTTCGATCGCATTATAACTGTGTACCCGTACTCGTATAACTGGGTATGGAGGACTCAACATAACCCAACCTGTGAATAACTAAAAAGAAAAAAGCTCCCAAAATTACTACTAAAAGCTAAATATAAAAATTTATTATAACAAAACACACGTAAAACCATGCATTTAGAAGCCCACACAGTGTTCGCAGTTCCTATGCTCGATGCCTGTACTTGATCCGTTTAACAGTCCTGTACTTGTACCCGTCATTGCCGGTCTCCAAAATTGGTGCAGCTTCCGCGGGTGGAAGATATTGGGGGATCTGTTGCGGGGCAAGGTATTCGGGCGCTGGTGGTGCTGGAGGGATATATGCTGGCGCTGGTGGTGCTGGAGGGATGTATGCTGGCGCTGGCGGTGCTGGAGGGATGTAAGCCGGCGATGGTGGTGCTGGAGGGATGTATGCTGGCGCTGGCGGTGCTGGAGGGATGTATGCTGGCGCTGGCGGTGCTGGAGGGATGTATGCTGGCGCTGGCGGTGCTGGAGGGATGTATGCTGGCGCTGGCGGTGCTGGAGGGATGTATGCTGGTACTGGAGGGATATATGCTGGCGCTGGTGGTGCTGGAAGGATGTATGCTGGAGCTGGCGGTGCTGGAAGGATATCAGCTGGAGCTGGTGGAATATATTTCACAGCTGGCGGTGCTGGTGGGATATACGCAGGAGCCTGTGGTGCGGGAGGAATAAATTCAATGGGTTGTAGTGGAGCATCATACTGCGTCGCTGGAGGCCCATATAGCTTAGGCGGTGCTGGTTGCGAATATCCCAAATGGCCGCTCGACTCGACAGGAGGCAGATATAGGTTGTTTAGATGAGAGACATCAGCAGCCACTGCCACAAAAATGGTCAACGCAATTAGGAACATCTGTAAGAAAAAAAAAACCAAAAACGGTAACAAACTTTTAAATATTTAAGGACGTGTTTGAACTCACCATGGTTATGGTTCAAAGCTACCTTGACTGAAGACTGCTTGGTTGAACAATGATGCTCGTATTTCGCTGAAAGACGCATTTATACATGATTGAAGTGGATCGATTTGCTGCAATAGATTGCAGCACCATTTGGCGGGCGAAAGAAGATCCCAATAACTAATCACCACGATTTGGGAGAGGCGTGCGGCAAAGGTGACTTCATCAGTTGGCATTGCATATTGAATTCGCAAGTAGATTTGTGTCGCACCGTGTCCGATGAAAGCAGTTCATATGGCGCAGACAAAGGTCAGTGTAACAAATGCTAAGCGAGATGAGCCGCAAGGCCTTAATTACAAAATTATTCTAATTTTTCGCTTCGTTGGGCTTTTGTTATGCATGCGGTATATATGCTGATTAGTTTCTATTTTCATTATCGCTTTGAAGAGTGGCATCGCGGTCGGTGCTGGAATCTCATAATCAAAGCCGTAGATATGCGAAACTAAATTAATTAATCATTAGTCAAGTGGTTAACAAGAGAATGCGTTGCAGCGAGTTGAAGGGTCCCATTTTTTTTCTCACGCAATGTATCATGGCTGAGTTTAAGGGAAATAATTTATTCAGTTAAATTACTTTAACCTCCTATCAAGTTCGGTCACTTGTGCGAAAGCTTTTCGTATCGAGAACAAATTAAATAAAAAAATGTCCGCCTCCGAAAATAGTGTTTCTGTGGAAAACCACTTGCAATATTATTTTATTACATTCTTGAAGATAATTTTAGGAATGGAATTTCATGCGTTGCCCTGAAAATGTAATTAGTGTTGCCAGCAGTAATAAAAAAAAAAACTAAAAACTCAAATAAAAGGCCTAAAAGCTTGTCACAAGAACTATAAAACCATTTGCAATAAAAGCTAGTAAAAGAAGGTTTTAACTTGCCAAATCAGCAAGTTGGTTCACGTTGAGTGTTCTATTTCTAACCAGGTGAACCAGAGTCAGTCGAGAACGTGAGAAAACGAAATCTAGTTTATTAGTGGGCACGGTAAACGTGCATTTGTCCGTTTGTTGGGTCTTTTCGTTCATACTTAAATAAATAAATACTTGAAGCAAAAGTCCCGTAGGGGAACTCTAGGACTATCTCTTGCTCGAGTTTCTATTTTGCGGATGAATGGAAGGGGCATAAACTTTTATGACGTGCCCGGCTAAGTCGAGAAGCTCTTTAAAGACAGATATGATTTTGATATGATTTTGGATGTTTGTCAGACGTTCGCGAGATGTGGCGCAGTGAAAGAGACCTTAACGATGTAATTTTTGGTTTTCTGGGGATCGAATCTGTGACCAGCTTGACCGTTGTGCAACTGAAGTTTCAATTTGGCACTTTTTTTGAAAGTCTGCCACAATTTTTTGCTGTTTTGGCCCTTTTTTAGTCGGAGAAAGCGCTTTAAACATTTTAAATGCTGTTATTTCCAAATGAAAAGCTTTTAAATGTAACGCAGTTGCCTATCACAACACTATTATAGTTTTTAGCCCTCTGGCCCTTTTTCTTGCTACTTTTCTGCAACGGTCACACTGCCTGAGACTGGTCGCTGAGCCAGCCATACGCCCACACTGCTAACTGAAAAATAAAAGCTTTATGATGGGTGGGCAGCACGTTCGCCAGCACTTAAAACCCAAGAGACCACAAGTCCTTTTGACCTGGTTAAGGACTGTTATTTTGTAACTGATTAGAACTTCTTAGCCTTAGAGCTATACGCATCATCAGCCATCTCTTTAGTTTTTATACACAGGATGATGTAAGTCTTGGTTGAGGTCAACGCCTGGACTGTAGACCACCTAAATAAGTATAAGGATGACGAAAGCTACCTTTGGCGACAGCTCTGTTAAGAAACTGGAGCAACGCGTTACTCCTTATGGAATACGCTCTACTTCTTCTCAGCAAACTTATAATCTCTACGGACCTCTTTGTGTATTAGAAGAAGTCGACTTGCTTTCGAAAACCTTCGTCATACATTATTCGGCTTTAGCTGGCCTCCTGGACCATAATAGACTGCCTAGTAGATTAGTCATTCCAAGCTGAACGGAACTTGACTTGGCTCGCTGACAGCACTAAAATTCTAGGACTGTGGGGCTATAAAGTGAAAATATGTAGCGCCTAAAGTGCAAAACAAGGTTTTCTAAAAAAGGAAATGATGTTCGAAACATGACTTTTCTCAAGTTTTAACAATTAAAGAAATATTTTGGAGTAATCCAGCTCAAGCTGATGCCCGATTTCTTTGATATTATGTGATATACAATAGAATTAGTTTTGACGTTTGACAAAACTTCACTGAAATTTTGCACGTTTTTGGCACAGACTTAAGCCAACAGTTGCATTGGTATTTTCTTAAAGAATTTCAGTATACAGTATGCCTCTCAATGGGGAATTTTCTTAACATTGGTTGAGGGTAAGAGACAGTTATAAAAGGTGTAATCCAGCTCAGTGATACCAGATCGTGGCTAATTACCCATTTCGTCGGCATTTTCACTTCAAAATAAGCTAAAATGGCGAAAAAGGGCATTTTTATATATTTTTTTTAAAAAAAGGCCATTTCTTCAAATATTGAAATAGGTACTTCATCTTATCTTATATACCTATTCATTTTATTAAATTAGTTTTATAACTATCTGAATGCAATCATTAAATAATGCGCACTCTAAAGCAACCTATTTGGATTCATTCAATGAATGCACTCATTTTCAGTTTTACAAATGCGAGATCTGTCATTTCGTTGTGGTTTCGTTGTTGTCAATGTACCTACGTCTACGCTTGATATTTCATTGCGCACTTGTCTGGTTTTCTTTTTTTATTTGTTGTTTTCGCCATAATTACATTTTTAAAACGTTGTTTTAGTTGTATAACCTAATAAATAATCTATTGTAGCACAATGTCTACAGAGAAAGGAAGAAAAAAGCGATTCCAGACCATCTGGTTTGATGATCCTAAATTTGCTGCTTGGCTGACGCGCTGCTGTTTTTGTTTTTTTTTTTGTTTAATTTTTGGGCTTTTTTATATTTATGTAAATATGTATGTATTGTAGTAGATAATTAAAAAGTTATTTTTCTTTTCTTTTCTGGGTTTTTTATTTTCAAGGTAGAAATACAATTTTTCTTTCTGCCGCGTGGCAAGACACTTGACTGTTGTGCCCTCTTCTTTTTTGTCAAGATGGCCGCGACCCGCTTTAAGTTGGCTGCGGTTGTTCTTTTCTTTCAAGTACAGTCGTGACCATCTTGGACAGTAAGAACAGGATTTCTCTTAGAGCTAAAATATACTACAGAGCCCTACTATGAAACTCGATTCTACTATTGATTCTATTCGAAATATATTTGCGATTCTACTTTCAAGTGGCACTCTCTATGAAAGTAGAATCGGATGCCGGTAATGCCAAACTATTTGCCAAAAAATTTGCGATTTTCGAACGATTCTCGCAATTGTTTGACATAACCCAAACGAGTCTCGCATTATGTTCGGCATTTCCCAAAAAATGCGTGGGGAATATCGTGGGGTTTTTCCAACAACGGCGTGGGCAAAAAGGGTATTTTTGATATTCGTCGTGGGCAAGTCAGTCCGAAAAGTCTGGCATCACATTCCAGCTTAAGCGAACTTGCGATTACATTAAATATATATGACGTGCACATTTTTGGTTTAATTTAACCCCCTTTTGGTTAGCTCTTAAAGAAAATCACGATGTCCTTCAATTTGAAGGTGTTCTGCTCCTCAATTTGTCAGCATGGATTGGTTTTGTTAAGTTTTTGGGCAAAAATAGATTTGTGTCGGAGAAAATATGGTTTAGTCAAAGCTTTAATTGCCTAACAAAGAATGTCCTTAAGTAGGTGCTAAAAAAGGAGAAGATGATCGAATTATTAGAAGGTAGCTACCTAATAAAAGTCTTTTCAGACCAAAGTAGGGTCCTTAGGGACCCACTCCTTGAGATGATACCACAGGCGTCTTCGACGAACCCATTGGCATTTAGAGCTCATTCCTGTTAAAGCACCCGCATTCAGCTACAGCATATGAAACCAGCATCGAATTACACGCCCGACACGAGTGCTAACTACTGCTTTTATCTACATCCTCGCCATTGTTATACATATCAACTATAAACGTTAAACATAACGTACTGCGAATATATGCAAGTGGAAATAAACCAAAAACAATTGGCCCCATAAATTTGTGCGTGTCTACGATTTACGACCCCTAGCATCCGGACAGCTATTTGTTACACCACCGCACGAGAGTGTACATTTACTTCAGTCGATTTGTTATTTTTTTATGAGCACTAATATCCCTTTCGGTGGAGTCATAAATTTTCACTTGATTTCTCGCTTAATAACTGATACTGACGCAGAACAATCTCGCCGGCCATGTGGCGTGAGCTACATGCATAGCATATATCATCTGCATCCACATGAAAAGATGTAATTTTTACCCCAACTGGCATAGCCCTTAGCACAGCTCCCTCCCACTCACCTTGAGTGGCTTATCAATGAAACTACCGATCAATTCGATTTGAGATGGAAATTGAAAATCCATTCCTCCTGGGACTTAACTCTGCAGAAAGAGATTCCATGCGACAATGCTGTGCAGCATGTTGACATTGCACGCTATAGACAGCAGCTTGTGCATTCTCTCTCAAATCGACTTACATCTGTTGGAATGCAATACAAGTAAACGATTATTGTCACCAAGTGCAATGGCAACGTGAATACCTCATTCAGGGAGTAATTCCCCAGGGGGGAGGAATCCACTTGAACGCTGTACGACGATGGAGCGAGGGGCGGGGGAAATCCGGAAAAACCTTTGCATCCGGTAAAATCGGTTAAAACTCCATTTGAAGACTTCACGTGTGTATAAAGACGGAGGAAAAACCCTCGCCATATACACAAAAACGGATATTGTCGTATTTCGATGCATTCTTGAGTCTTACTCACCGAACCATTTGCCCGAGTGGTGCCGGGCCAGGAGGTGGGTCTGTTTGAAGTGGGTACCTCCAAATAACTGCAGCCATCGTGTCCCAGCGGGAGCTACTCGTCCGTGTGTGCGAGCGAATTCAAATAGAATTTCATCTACCATCGAGCTTAAGAACCAAAAAATTCGTCGCATTTTAAGGACGTATACCTGGTATCCCGAGCTTTGCATATAGGTATTGGTATGTGAACGGAAGTAAGGCGGAACGGTACAAAGAAAGCAACGAGGAGTTTCGTTTTTGCGAGGATGAATACGTTGCATGCAAAGGTTCGGTGATTTGGCTTGGCTTCCGGCAACCTGCCAGCTGCCTGGCTCTCATGGTTGGATATATGCGTTGTGTGTCTTGGAACATTTTCCCGTGTATCCTTTAATTTATCCATTGATAGCAAATCTTTCAGTTAAACTGCGTATATCCAGTCGGTTTCATTCTACGGTAGTACTTCGGTACTCCATCAATGGGATGGAGTTCCTAGTGATTCAGCATCGCTTCAATGAGGAAAAACAAGATTAGTCGAATGTCAGTTTTTCTCTCTACAGCAACGTACCTTTCACCGGTTTATTTTGAATGGTTTGTGGGCTGACCTTACAGTAAAAGGGGCTCTAGGTCCAGTCATATTTTATAACGCTTGGTCGCTCTAAGTCCTCGCGAAATATTTCTTTTGTTCGTCATCAACAACATTGACCACCATTCCACCACCAAAGGGAACTCGTTTCCACTCCCTTGGGCGTCAACACCAATTTTACTGCGCACTTTTCAAAAACGTCTCTCATACCTATCCCTCGATGCGTGCAATAGTAAACAAGTCTACTATTCTGTTCTGTTGCATCCTTGCACTGTCGCATAGCATCCTGAAAGGAAAGACACTCCTGGAATGGTAGGTAATACCGCACCTTGAAGCTGATTTTACTGCTCTCCACAACCTTTATGTGTAGGTGCTCCGGCTAAATACGATATACGAATGCCACTCACAACACATACAGGTGAAAAGCTGGTAATACATTTTGTAATTTTCCGAAGACCTCGCATAGAGTAATATACCGAGGAATATGACCCAGGGGTCAGAACGCTTTTGTGCCAAATAAATCATTGACCCACTGCATGAGAGACGATAATAAAAACGGTAGATGTACTCCCGCATGGAGAGCGAATATTTGCCACAGTTTGGGGAGACCGCATGCTCCCAAAAAAAAAATGTCTGCAATAAAAGGGAGCGCAAAGCAATCAAACTACTTTTCTTAACAAACGGGCGGGCGGAGCTGCTGGCAGGCCATATATGTACTCGTATCTGTAGTTATATGCGCGCCGGGAAGGGCATGAAAACAAAGTCACTCGTTTTACCATTTCACTGGCGCGGGCTATAAAAGTCGTATTCTATGAAGTGTTATATGGTGGGTAATAAAACCTACACTGATCGTACAAAAATTGGTGTAGTGACTCGGGGAAAACTGTGCGTAGCCATGCTACAGTGTGTTTTGAAAGAACAGTAGATGTGATGCATTCTAAGTCAGTTGAAAAGATATACATGGCCTCCTTACCAAATCAGATGTGGAGTGCTTTGAAATGGCCTCAGGATCGCCACAAAAAAAAGAAGAAGAGTTGTGTTAAGTTGGGCTATGTTGGGTTAAGTTATTTCTCAAGATGATGATGAGTTTTTATAAGTATCGACTATACTTGGCGAATTGAATTGAATAGAAGGAGGTGTTCCAGAAGACACGTTTTAAGCTGCAAACTAAACTTAGGATACCTTTTCAGAAAAATTGTGCACAAATTCCGATCGCCAGTTAACAGAACTATTCTTCCACGTAAAGACAATTGGTGACAGTCAGAACCTATCCTGAAGAGAAACCCATAGCTATTACGGTTACATTATCAGGATCCATGCGTTGGGGAAGCGATATGTCACCGAAAGAGAAGATTTGACCAGCTTTTCCATACCCAGTATGTCGATGACCAGCGATTTCCGGGTGAGGCATTTGTGAATGTAAAATTGAAATAAAACATTTGGTAACATGTTGAAACACATTTTTTTTCCAAAAATATTATGGAATTTAACATTTTACATAGTTCTGAAAGAATACAAAGCAAGCACTGAAAAAAAAACCTTTCTTGACGTCCAAAGTCAGAACATTGGGTAACCTTGAAGTGCAAAATCAACAGGAAAGCCAGTGATGCCATTCTGGCCGGATTCCGGTCATATCTGACCTGAGAAAATTTTGAAGTCCGGTCTAACGGAAACAAAAAAATTCGTTAACCGGAAAAACCTTTCTTGACCTGAAAAATAATTTCTATAATTTTAATGATCTCATTTGAACGCTCCCACCAAATTTGACTGGGTGTGTGCATTCAAACAAGACGGAAGTGAAGACGATTTAACATATTTAGCAATTTAGGTGTTGGTTTTACCAAATTCAAACGCCGAAGTGGAGCGGAAAGTTCCTTATTTTGCAAAACGTTGTGCTGGAAAGCTTTTCAATGAATTGTTTTTTCTTTTTTCTTTTATTAGATCCACAATTAGCTTAGAAAAATCAACCAAACAATGTGCATACAAAATATAATATAATTTTTGTTGTATATTTTTAGTTGAAATATATTACTATATTCCATTTTTGACCGGACTTCTAGTAAAAAATTCTTATATTATCTTTTGACCGGATTTTCTGACTTCAAAAAATTAAAAGTCATTCGGTAAAATTTGACCGGATTAATTTTTTTTAGTGGCAACTCTGCTGTGATCTCATCTTGTTGGAACAATACATCTTCTAGTTTTAAAGCTTCGAGAGCTGGCAGAAAAAAAAAAAAAAAAATTCTACAGTACGACCTCGTTTGACTATTAAAACTTTACGGAAAGAAACACGCGGGGAGAATGCCAAAGTTCAATGGAAAGCCAACTTGGCAGCAAGGTTTACGTACGACAGTAAAAGTAAGAATCTTTCCACCAACCGCTACAATCTTGCGACCGATTATCATAAAACAGAAGCTTGCCGCCTATCCAACTCTGAGAGCATCTTGGTCTCTATAGGGCTTCTTTAACCCTAAAAGACTAATGTCCATCGATTCGACGGCGTCGCGTTCGTAGTCTTACTGTCTCTCTTGAACCCGGGGACAAAGTAACATCTAAAACGTGTGTTAATCAGTGTTGCCAGGTCAAAATGTTAAAATCCAGTTTGACTGTTTGACTAGACAACTAGACTAGATGTTTCTCTCCAAATCCATTTAAGAAAAAACAAACAAAAAAACAGTCGAAAAACAAAACAGCTATATTTTTATTCGATTAAACTGAACTGTTTTTTATTGTTAAAAATGGAAAATAATTAAATAAAAAAATACCTTTTCATTGTTTTTTTTGTTTTGAAAATCGAAGCAGGCATAATTCAAAACAACACTGCAAATAAGGAAATACTAGATTCAATTTGACTTTTAGTGGCTTGCGGCCGGTGTTAGTGGAACTGTTTGTTTCTGTCAATTCAGATAGTCGAAAATATTACATAATGGGTGTGTTTAGGTTTTCATTAGAGGTGAAATTTATTAAGATTTAACATATACCATACGTAATTCCTAAAAAAACAATAATAACAGTCGGCTTGATTCCCATTTAAAGACGAAAAAATCCAGTCAAAAAAACAGTCGGCTGGATTTTATTTGAAAAAATTCAGTCAAATTTGACTGGAAAACAGTTAAACTGGCATCACTGGTGTTAATTAGTAACTCAGTCACCGATACGCTCTTGCGAATGAAGTTGGTGCCCGGCAGGTAAAACAATTATTTCTATTTGTTAATCGCGCATGTTCGTCACTTCGGACTTTTGCGGATCTTACGCAAGGAAAAATTTGTTCCTTTTCTTTTTTTAGGATATGTTATTATTGTTATTATTAATTACCAAAGAAGAAATGTTTTTTCTTTGAGTGTTTGAAAACATGTTTTTTTAGACTTTAAAATGTTGTGCTCACTTTAAGACTCGAGTTTTTCATTTGGCAAGATCTTTGTAGTGTGTCACGAAAAAAAGTAGAACTATATGCATTAAACAAAGCTTTAGAAAAAAAAATAGTTTAGTATTGTTCGTTGAACCGACGAATGACTAGCTTATTAGGGGCAGTCTTCCTTAGTCTTCTAGAGTTAAAAATGACAAAGAGTTGCATGGGCTTGCTTACAATAAAGTGATGGAGTCCCGCCCCCAACTAGCGTTTGCTTAAGTCTTCTCTTCACTCATTGACCGACCAGCAGACTTAAGTCACTAATTGAAACAGCGGGACGATCTTTTGAACACAAAATGGATTGACAATAGTTTGTAGTATTTCCCTTCCGTTTGACACAAAAATAAAAACTAGCACAAAACGAAAGTTAGGGTATACGAACTTGTTGCGGAAACTATTTATTTTATTTTGTATTCTTAAAATCGAGCAGGTGTTTCCCGGAACTTGAATCCAAATGCTCAAGTGACTAAAATTTGTTCCTTAAAAATAAAATCTTGTAGAGCTTTGCATGCAAAAGCCTCACGGCTAACACCTTTTCCATATTTTTGGGAATGAAAGAAGTGAGCGTTGTTGGTAGAAATGAGAAGGGACACCCCCCTTCTCTGAGCATTTATCTTCTCTCCAACTATGTCGGATGTAACCCAAATGAAAAGCGTTTTATAGTAAAGAGGTTAAGAATAGGAATGCAGCCAATAAGATTCAGTTTACATTTGTGGCTATAATTCATAAACTAAATATGAAATAGACCGTCGACTCAGCCAACTTAAGAGAATTTGCTTGTCAGCCCGCCTGTCTAAGTCGAAGTTTAATATGCGAAAAGCACTGCACAAAAGGTCATATATGACAAGGGAGCGCGAAATTTCACAGAAAGTTGGATACATCAACCACTTCCGGATAATCAGTAGGTGGGTGCGGTCTAGGGACATCCTTCACCAACCCCCGTTTAACAGAAAAGAAACCTTCTATCTATTTTTTTATTATTATGATGTTCCTAGGTTATATTGTCCTCGAATCATTGCACGAATATACTTTACGATTTGCAAGAAACCATTCAAAGTCATCCTCGTGCGCACACTGAAAGCCATGAAGTTTTATCGCGATCCATAAAGGCCGCCATTGGAGTAGAGTTTTTATTTTTCCTTCCTGCAACTGGTAGATATTCGTCCATTCTTTTACAAAATTCTCCTAAAGGACTCTGTTGTTGGGGTGGTTGTTTTTTTTTTTTTTTTGTTTTCCTTCATAGTTCAGTCGTTCCACCGAGAGAGTAGAGGAGTGGAAGGAGCGCATTGTGTGAATATGTTGCACCCAACTGGCCCATTGCTTGCACAAGCAAGCCATAAGGACTAAAGACTGCAAAATCCCTTTATTGTTGCCACTTAACTCCGCCGACTATATACGGACAGGGTGTGTTGTGTATGTGTCGCTGTCGTTTATGGTGAAGTGAAACACATCACAGGGACACACCGAGAGCGTATGGGGGCTGGGCGCTGAGGTTTGGTCGTCGAAACAATTTAAGGACAATGCGGTTTTGTCACAGATTCAATTAACGACCCTCCAAGATAACATCGATTTTGTCATCAACACGTTGCATCGCAAAAAAGTTCCAAGGGTTGGTGGTCATCCTTAAGGAAGACACTCTTTTCGATGGAGGGGTAGGTAAGTTCATTTATTTTTTTTAATTTTTAAATGATAGTGCTCGCTTGATAAAAGATGGCGCATGTGAATGGCTTCCTTTTGTACGTCCACCCTTAGTAGTCCTCTGTCGATTAACCAGAGTGCGAGTGCAATTAATTCCGATGCAAGTGGGTGTGGGGACAGCATTAAAAAATGTTCTTCTAATTGAATGGCGGTCGCTCTTAAGGCACGTCCTTAAATCATCCACCGCTGAACAGAATTTATTTATACACGAACCAATTTCGCCTTGTCACGCAATGAATACTCGATGCTGGATGAAAAATTCAAAGGGGATTTGAACACACACACTTTTGCCACGTATCGTACACACGTCCTGAGTGTGTTTACAGAGGTTGTCTCCCAAAAGAGTTGTCTAACCGCGCAACCACCAGCAACACGCTAGAATACCAACTCCAACCAAAATCTAACGAGAATTTAAAGCCATCAAATATGCATGACGTTTAGAGAATTTAAATACTTTGTGCACACATCCCGTCTTGTCGGATGCCTTATAGAGTGCACACAAACACATTGAAGCGTGTTCAGGGGCAAAGGAGCCCCAAATGAATTCGCTCGAGGAGGGGGGGCCGGCGGCGTGGTGACTACGAGGTGAGCTACCTAATTGAACTGGGTAAACTTTGAGTCAATTTAGATGTGCAAACTAAAGCGTCAAATCTAAGAGGCGCCAAGAGATTTGCATATAACGAGTTTGTATCAAGGATTCCCCTCTCATTTAATTTAGCTCATCGGTGTGTGAGGGCATATACTATGCATATACAAACAGTTGTAACAGAACCATTGCTAAGCATAGTCGAGCGAGTCTATTAAAAGCACGCTCATTCCCGTAGGTAGGTGCAGGCAAATAACTTGGAGTTTCGAGTTCATCTGCCTCACGACTCGCACCCATTGACTGCGCTAACGAGGGGGCAATGCTTTCGTTACCGTTCCGCCAAAGTGCCATTGCACAGCGTAATAAGATACTACTTATGCCGCGGATACTCTATGCCTAGCAGAGTGCGCTAGGATCTGTGTGTGGACCGAGTTTCCATGCAGCCACTCATATCTGAATGTGCAGATGTCGGCGGATATGGCATGATGCATTCGCAGCCGTCTCCCCAGAGTGGTTCCATTATACCTTTGGCTCTAAATTGATAATTTCAGATGTGTTGTAATTGTAGGACGCCTTTGACAGCTGTTGGTATATGCTGGGGTGGGGCTGGCTCATTTCGCTCTGCGATGATATGCATTGCGTTGAATCATGTTTTGGGTATGGCGTTGCTTAGTTGAAATATCGCCATAAGCTGCTGTCGACATGCTGAAGTGCTTGTTACACCATGTTCAAGGCAATTATTTTTCGGAGGCCTAGCGAATTGAGTGCAGTTTTGGTGAAATTGTAGAACTGCGAACTGGAATGCGGGTAACTAGCGTGAAATGTGGTATTAGCTGGCTGAATGCCTGAGGCGGTTTTAGCTTTAGACCTATAGATGGCAGTTAATAATTGGAACCACTCTCGAATCGCCAGCTAATCAGTAAATGGGCAGCCGTCAGAATATTTGCGATCAATTTTGGCGAAAATCTACCAAAAGCTGAGTAACGTAACACATGCGTTTCTATTTAGCATACGATTGACAGTTAGGCAGTTCCTTGACCCATCCTATGCATCCTCAGGAATGGGCTCAGTCGACTGAAAGTATTGACCGGAAAAATACCCGAAATGCAGCGTTCTTCCTATGTTCCAGGTTGATATTTTTGGCCGCCATTTTTTTTTTTAAGAGACATTCACATTCCACGTTTATAACGAGAGCTAAAGACCGGAAATATTCAATCAATTTCATTTAAAAAAAGACCTGGAACATAAAATAATGTTAGTACAAGCTCACTTAACAAGTTTACGCCGTGTTATGTCGTGTTTGCGTACAGATTTACTCGGACTGAACTGGCATATTAAAAAAAAGAAAAGAAAAGGAAATGCGAAAGGAAAGATTAAAAAGCCCAAAAAGGTTTTGTCGCACCAACGAAATTATCTCCCCTGCTCTTTGGCGGACGAGCTCCAATCGCGCTATTATTACTTTTTTTTAACTTCTGGAAAGCGGTTAGAGAAACGAAAATATTAGCAAGTAACTAGGTACATTAATCGCTGAAAACTATAAAATGTCAGTCATTAAAATGTGCTTTCTATAACCGGAGTAGGAAGTCAAAATGTAGGTTCTTTCGTACACTGTCATTGAAATCGGCAACTCAATAGAGACTGAAAGTACAAGGTGGCGCAAAAATAACCTTCCGATTTTTTTTTGGCTGTAATTAAAAAAAAAAATTAAAAACTTTGATTCTTCTTGTGGATTATTCTTATTTGGTCTTTTAATTTTTTTTACATCAAGTCGAGAATATGATGTCATGTAAATGGCCGCCGCCACAGTTGATTGTCATTTGAGCCCATTTTATGGCATTTTCCATCACTTTGGCCAAAACTTCCGGCGATAGGTCCTCACATTCTTGACGGATATTGTCTTTAAGAGCTGCAAGAGTCTGAGGCTTGTTGACATAAACCCGCGACTTCAAAAAGCCCCACAAAAAGAAGTCTGGAGCGGTCAAATCAGGCGATCTTGCTGGCCAGTGCAAATCGCCAAAACGGAAGGTTAGGCGCCCGGGAAATGCCTCCTTCAGCATATCGGTTGTGGCACGTGCAGTGTGTGCCGTTGCACCGTCCTGTTGGAACCACATGTTTTCCAATCCCAATTCATCAAGTTGCGGCAAAAAGAACTCGTTGATCATTGCTCTGTAGCGCTCACCATTCACAGTAACCGTTTGGCCCGCGACGTCTTCGAAGAAAAAAGGTCCGATGGCTACAGCAGCAATATTCTCTGCAGAACGGCTACTCCGGGGTCTGCCACGCCTGGCAGCATCTCGTGTTGTGCCAGTCTCTTCGAGGCGAGCGGCTAAACGTCGCAGTGTTTCACCATTAGGCGTTGGACGGCTAGGAAATCTGCGACGAAATTCACGTTGTGCCAAAGTCACCGACCGATTATTGCTCAAATAAATAGTCGCCAATATTCCGCGTTCTGGAGCAGTGTAGCGTAACATTGTTTATTAACGTGTATTTCGCATGTGTTTACTACACAAATGTCAAAACAGAACTGACATTAAGGGCCAATCGCAAAATTTATAGCATTTTCTGATAGGAGGATTACTTTTGCGCCACCTTGTATAATAAATAAATAAATAGGCCTAGCTTCCCACAACCATTCGTTTGTGTGAGTTTTTCATTTTTGGGACGAATGGAAGGGATCTACAATTTTAGGCCGGGTCCAAACGGCTAATTGAGAAGCTCCTTCATGACAGTTATACTCTCGGATGTTTGTCAGACGTTCGCGAAAGGTGGCGCAGCGGAAAAAAAACTTAAGTTGGAATTTGTTTTTTTTTCGGGATTCGAACCTGGGACCCCTTGCTTAGTAGTTCAACACACTAACCACTAAGCCACTGCGCCTACTGACTGAAAGTATATGCTTCTTAAATACGTCTCAAAAGGGTACCGAAAACGTTGTCGGAACAAAAGGCGTCTTTAAACAAGTCCAAGAAAGCCTCCAAAAAATCTTTGAAAATGCATCCAAAATGCCGCCAAAAACGCAGCTAAAAAAGTGTTAGCAAAAGATTACCCTCCGTCCCGGTCCGCATCAGTCGTGTAAAAACGAGTCCAGGAATGCGTCGAAATCACTCTGTTGGATCAGTGGTTTAGCGGTTAGAATGTGGAGCCACTAGGCGAAGGGTTCAACTACCGGATATACAAACTTTGGAAAATACCTTCAGATGAAGGCTTTGTATTACAATTGCTGTGCCACCTCTAGACTAATATCCAAAAATGTAATATGTCTCAATTCAGCAGTGCAACGATTAAACCCGATCACCACCAAGAAAGCCCTGACTTGACAGACAATATCGACTAGCAACTGTGGCAAAACTAGAGCTGCTCGCGAGCTGTCACTGTCCGTTGTCGAGTATACCTGGAGGCGAAGGCTGCTAAATGCGTTTATCGGTTAACGGGGGAAAAAAGCGATATCTCAAAAAAATGTAATCGAATAACCCTTCCTATAGCCATTTATTTCAGCTGAAGAATCGAGTTCTTAGAAAGGACTTCTCCCTACCAACTATAAGAGACTGCTTAAGACCTTGCCAAACACAGTCCTGTTCTACGAGCTCGAAGCTTTAGCTTTTTTTAATAGCAGACTGAAGATATCTTTCGCTTCGGAGGATAAATTATGCGTAAGACACTTGAACGTTGAAGAGGTGTTGTACGTATAGGGACATCGATCTTATATTCGAAAAAAAAACACTGCACATTGGGCGTTTGAGACGGCTAGAACACCTTCAAATCCGGTCAGCAGAGTCTACCATTCTAAGAGGATGAAGACTTCGGCTAAGTTGTTGCGTAGAGGCAAAAAAGGACCCCAATCAACCTGAAGTGGACGCAATTGACTATGGATTAGGATCGGACTAACAGGGAGGGCTTGTTTCCTTCACCACCTCCCACAATACGTAAGCTCAAAACGGGCAGAGAATCTTCCCTATAGCTTAAGCAAGAAAAAGCTTACGTCTTCGTTGCAGAGTTGCCTTCTAAGCATTTTCAGCTAAAACACGTTCGCGATGCAAATCTTTTTAACACGAACAAACTCTTAGCACATTACGCTCCAAGCTTTTCTACAATTCCGGTTATCCAACTACAGCACGATGTTCATTGTTCACAAATAAGACCGCATGTAAACGCCAGAGGAAATCTTTGCCACAAAATATTCCATTGGTGTCCACTGTCCATCTGCATCCCCTGTCTTGATATTTACACAAAATACAAATCGTGATTTCAGTTCCATCTTTTTGTTCCCCCGTTCGCAGGATTCACCATAAATTACACTACATTTAGTACAAGCGAGAGATTACCTCGACCCTCCTTCCACAGCAAAAGGAAAACAGTAACGGGCAAAAAATTCGGAATAAAAACTGAAAATTTATGCGGAAGCAACCCGCCTTCAAAGTAATAATGTGCAATGAAAAGCGCAACCGAAAGGCGAACAAGGGAAAAAAAATCCATGCCAACACCCTCGTCCTAGGTACTATATATATCTATAAATATATATGTGAAAGGAGAAAAGAAAGGATAGGTTCCTGCGGCGCTGACTTGCTCTCTAGTTGATGTTGAAATTCCGATCAAAACCGCCACCGCCCGCCGCACGGATTGAAATAAATTTACGCTTCAATTCGAATACAGAAAGAAGACTCGTGTCTGGGATAATACTAATACGTAATACCCATAGCCATTCCGTTCCGGAACCGTAGGAAATACAAATAAAATATATCCCACTTAAAAAATAGGATACCACAAGTAAAAGTAACAGTAGCAGCCCTGTTTCACTGTCCTCTCTGTTCTCGGTGTGTGCGTGATATATCTGTTGGTGGAAATATGTGACAGCCCGAGCATGTAATCATCATCGGAACGACGACGAAGAAGAAATGCGCACCACCAGCCACCACCGAGAATATCCTTACAGAAGACATTCGCTCCTTCATGCGGTGTGGCAAGAAAGCGGCACGGCAGCGGCAAACATAAAAGATTCCATTCGCCTGGCGCTAGGAATAAAAATCATTTGTCAAGTTGTCAGGTTTTGTGGCAAAAGCATTCTTAATAGATGTGAATGTGAACAACCACCCCCAGCCACCGACACCCATCACAGGATTCTATTGTTAGTTTTGCATGTGATATTTTTCTCTTCATATCACACACGAGGAAACGTTCCTCTTATCCTTTTTCCTCTCCAGCAGGAAGAGTTGAATGGAAAAATATAAATGTTTCCCTATTCTTATCGGATATTGTTCCGGAAGAGAAAGTATGAGGTTTTTCTTAAGCTCCCTGTCCGAAATGGAATGGAACGATGGCGGGTGGAACTGGTTGGCATCATACGCCAACGCAGGGACGTAAATGTGATGTGGATGTCTGGTGCATACTAACAGCTTGTGTGTTTTTATCAAACAATGAGATGTATATCACAGTGTGTGCCAGGAAAAGTCCGCAAAGTGCATTCAGGTTCGAGTTTGGAACTTTTCCGGTTTGACGGATGGGAAGATGAAGCTTCCTGTTGTCCTATTCGGAGAAGTGATGCAAGAGCTCTGCAGTGGCCAGAAGCACTTCCGACCTATTAAGCAGGTGCTGCAATCTTGACCCAAATCGTATTGCGATGCAGGAGACAAGCACAAGCGGTATGGCACTTTAAAAGGATACGTTAGGTTTTCATTCAGTCATTCATTCATTCATTCCGATTGATATCTCGTACAGTTTCCGTGTTTCCGTAGTTAAGTGTTCTTTCAAAAAATTAAACAGTGGAAAATTATAATAAAAAGTACCTATGTGTATTAACAAAAATGGTGGAGTTAATAATATTAATCTAATATAATATATAAAATTGTAATAAAAAATATGTCTGATTTCAATAGTCCAAACTTGCATTTGTTTGGAAGGACATATTTTAGATTTAAGTCCATTTAAGCATTTTTGTTTCAATAAATAAATATGCTTTTTAAAAAAATAAATTGTTTCATTTTCTTAAACAGGAAAGTGACGGAGTTGATAATAAATTCGACAAAACAAACTCTGCAATCTAAAATTGGAATATGACGTTCTCGAAGCATTTCGAAAAAAAAAATTAATATAATTTAAATTTTTGTAAGTTTATTTCAAGAGCTTTTATTCTGAGTTTTAGAGAGCATTATTCTTACTGCTGATAAATTGGTGCAAAATAAGGATATTTCGAGCTTAATTTAAGCTCACACATTCTTCCTTTTCAAGAGAGGTAAGATATATAGGAGTAATCCTAGACAAGACTCTCACCTGGAATTCACACCTTGATGAAGTCACCAAAAAGGCGACGAAGGCAATTTTTATGTGCCACCGTCTTTTCGGCAAAACCTGGGGCTTAAAACCAAAAATGATCTATTGGTCATACAACACGATCATCAAACCAATGATCACATATGCAGCGATATCATGGTGGCCAAAAACCGAACAAATAACGGCACAACAAAAATTAAACAAGATATATCGCTTAGCATGCGTTGGTATAACGGGGGCAATGAAAACTTGTCCAATTGCAGCCATAGGGGCAATGCTCAGCCTTCTGCCTTTACATCTAGCTGTAAAGAAGGAAGCTGGCCTCAGGCTCCCTGATCAAATCTCAAAGCAGGAAACGTCACAGGACACCTTCGGGTACTACAAATGCTCCAAAATGATCCTGTGATCAAGGTATCAGATACCATGCTTAAAAAGCTGCGCTTCTCCAGAAAATTTAAGATAGTCATATCTGACAGGAGCACCTGGAGAACAAACCAATTCGTAATACCATCGGGATCATAAATCTGGTACACCGACGGTTCGAAGATGTAAGATGATGCCACCGGGGCTGGGGTCTATGGGCCTAGGTCCCAAACAGCTATAGCACTGGGAAAATCACCAGACATCTTTCAAGCGGGGGTACACGCCATAGAGATATGTGTCCGAGAATGCTTACGAAAGCGCACTAAAGGTGCCCGCATCTACATCCTATCAGACGTTGCTTGGATACCAGGTCATGAGGGATTTGATGGCAATGAACGAGCGGATTGTCTAGCGAGAAGAAGCGCATCACGCCTGCTCACTGGTCCTGAACCCTTCGGGCTACCTTTGAGTTACGTACACTCAAAAATCAGGAAATGGGAAGATGATCACCTTGCCGAATACTGGACGAAATCCAAAGGACCAGCAAAAAGATTCATAAGACCAGCTCGTAGTAAAGCAAAAAAGTTACTCGAGCTAAACAAAGAAGATCTAAGGATACTAACGGGTTTTCTTACTGGGCACTGGCCACTAAGATACCATCTCAAAAAGATAGGACTATCCGACGATGACTCCTGTCGGCTATGCGGAGAGGAGGAAGAGACTACGGAACATATACTCTGCGAATGCCCTGCAGTGGCAATGGGAAGAACGATCCATATGCAAGAGGCATTTCTAAGTCCTGCCGATATAGGAAACATGGAACCAAGAAGGGTACTGAGGTTTATAAAGAGCCTCAACAGCTCCCTGGGTTAAACATTAGAGGCCAACACAATAGATCTCTTCTGGTCGCAGTGTACAGGGCCTATTACTTACAATTACAATTCTTCCTTGCGTTATGCTTAATTTAAGTTTACAACGACTAAAAGTCAAGTTGTTGCATTTTTCGAATGAAGGGATTTTGGGCTTAATTTAAGCCTACACGTTCTTAATCCTGGTACAGAACAATCTTAACATTTGAATTAAAGATTAATCAAAAAGCATAAGTATTTGGATTAAGAATTTCCGAGCTTAACAGACTTTCATAAACGGATAGGCTTAATTTGACACTGATTATCTTGATTGTATCTCGTTTTTTCCCTGAGTGTATGTGCTACTCATTTTGTGTCACCCGTCCTACGCACTGCTTTTGAAAGGCTGAAGTTCGGTTTCTTAGTCTCTTTCAGTTCCGACACAGTTGCTCTGTTCTTTATGTGCAACACTTACCCTCATAAGCTTAGACAGTCAAGCAAGTATAAAAGCGACAAATAGAGGGAAACTAACAATCAGAATTGATGATCAGTCACAGTTCCATCTTTGACTGTTTTTTGACAGAAAAAGGTCCCAGTTTACACATTCGTTATCCGATCATGAAGGCACAAAAAATTGTTAAATTCAGCAGCTACCTTATATGTAGATGAAGACTGTTACTTGGAGTTGATTCTCTGCTATGCGTGAAGAACTGAACAGAAACTTGTTCAGACTTCCAGCCAAACTTTGTTACGCAATAATTAAAAAAAAAAGAAAAGTACATACTTTAATATTGGTACAAATCAATAATTTGATTGGTGATCTTGTCGCGCTGGTGGTTGCTTGCTAAAAGAGAACGACTTTCAAAAGCATCACAGCGCAATGTCTTTTTGCCAGCCAACTTAACCGTCTTGCCTTTTCGCCGTCTCCTTTCCGTGTCGACCTGTTCCACTTGATGGGAAATTGACATTTTCCTGCTGCACAAAGGTACCCCCGAACTGGAAAACACTTTCCAGTCATGTATTCGCCCAGAAATCAGTGTCGCTCTATAGAGAAGCCTATCTACCACCTAAACGAGCTTTTAACGGTTTTTTTAATCGCATCGCATTAGCAATTAACCGCGGAGGAGTGTATAAAAAAAAATGTAAACCCTCCAAAAATTAAAAAAAAAAAAAAAAAACACAAATACATGCCACCGATATAAATAATGTAAAATCTGCTGACAGTGCTCATTCCGCAGTCTCCATGTCAGTCATTAAACATGCGTCACTTACAATAAAGCACACAAATTCAAATTGGCCATTGGCCATGTGACCGGAACGTGATGTTGGGAATTGACTTTTCAAAATTGCACTGCTCGGTTTGGTATACAAATACAAAGATCTCCGGCTGACAAAAATCATGTGGCCTGTCAGAATCATTAAAAATGCATTCAAAGGTAGCACGCGACAAAAAAAAATGTGTCACCTGTCAAAAAGTCTATTTGGCTGCAAAAACTGCAGTCAACGAAAAAACAGGGCATGCACTTTTTTTGTTGTTGCCTCGTTTTGATATTCAAAGTGCGCACATGAATGACATTGCATTGTCCCCATTATGCTATAGACAGTTCGTTTTGGGCAAAATCATTTTTGACACTTCTGCCGAGTGGTAGGACGACGAAATTGTACAATTTGAAAATTCAATCGAATAATTGGAATGAAATGGGTTCGGTTGGTGAGCATGAGCGGGGTAGTTGTGGTGGCGGAGAGGTGCAAGTCCAACAGGCGAGTAGTTTTTAAATAATTACTTTGTGGCAAAAAACGGACTGCCGAGTGCAGTTCGAGGTGTGCAATGGCCAAGTGATCCGAGTTCTATAACAGAGTTAGGGCATAAAGGTACAGTGCGGCATAACCTGAAATGATTATTTCTGCTGTAGTTGGATTGGTGGATGTTGGCATGTACACATGCTACTCGTTTTTGTTGCGGCTGAAATTGTTTTGCATGCTACATGTGACCTGTAAGGGGTGACGAAAATGCATTTAATATTTCAGAAGGGTTTTTGCTTTATGAAGGGATCCAATCGATAACTTTTAAGCTTTTGCGACTTGATTGCTGGGCAGGGGTCCAGTTCAAGCCAGTTTGGTGTGCAATCTTGAACAGAAGCACATATTCACTCTGCATGTGGTTTTATTTATTTCACTCCTTTAGAGATGTAATAATAAAAAAGAGTTTTCCAAGTGCAGCTTATGGCTCTTTCGGGTCTTTTCAGCTTCTTCGTAGGGTGTCCGCACAGGAGTACCAAGTGGTTGCATATTGTACAAGACTCCTCCAGTTTTTGTTTGATCGCATGCTGCAACAATTTCGACGTTTCTGCGTCGACATGGGAGAGGATTTTCAAATTCTCAAAACGGTCCCACAAATGATGTTTAAACTAGATCGCCCATAGGTAGAAGTCAACCAGTAGGGTACTAAGAACAAGTACAAAACTGCTGTTTACAATTCGAAAAGCGTGAAACCATGCAACACCGCGGTCTTATTATTGCCGCAGAGACTCTGCATTTACTTAAACTACATAAACCCCTCCAATATCCCAGCCGATGGGATCTCAGAGGTTATAAGTGGAGGTTGAATGTTTCGGTTTTCCGTCGTCTAATCGAAGACTAACGCTCCCCCTTAACCAACTACCAACTTTCTCACACTCAATGACGGGGATGTCAAAGGTCATAGGAAGGGGCAACCTTCTACAGTCACCCTCTGCCTTCCCGAAGATAATCCGTTCACACAATCATGCGGAATTGATTTTAAGCTGTACGCAAAAACAATTCTCTCAAAGGATGCTCGGTGTATCATTTTCTGGTGGTACTACAATGGACCTTCAAGTCTTGTTCCAAGTTCTTTAAGACATCCACCTTAACAAACCTAACCCAGGCTTGCAAAACAGCTCAACTCTGTTACAGCTGATGTACTGTATTAAAGTAGAAGTGACCTCAGAGCTGCAAAATTCTGAAAGCTAGGAGTGAATCGAGACTAGAATTTAATACCCTCTCCAGTTCGCCCAGCTCTAAGCTTTTCCCCAACTAGTCACTCCGGTCGAGGTCCCCTTTTACCTGTGAACGCCACTGAGGTGAGGTCTTCGAAGGTTTATACAAGTCGGAGCATAGCGCCCATAACCTAGTCATGTCCTAGCAATCCTCTACAACTGTTGTGTAATTTTTAACAGGACTTCATCAGCTCCAGATAGAGTTCAAGCTTCAGCGCCTTAACGCAGGACCGGGACGATCAAGGTCTAATACAAAATTTCCTTACCCCAAGAATCAGGTAAGAGTTATTTTTCATTTATTTCTGCTGAGAAGTGGCGCCGTTTAATAACACATCATCTTCCATCTTCCATCTTCCATCTTCCATCTTCCATCTTCCATCTTCCATCTCCCATCTTCCATCTTCCATCTCCCATCTTCCATCTTCCATCTTCTATCTTCCATCCTCCATCCTCCATCTTCCATCTTCTATCTTCCATCTTCAATCTTCAATCTTTCGGCTTCAATCTTCAATCTTCCATCTTCAATCTTCAATCTTCCATCTTCCACTTCAATCTTCAATCTTCCATCGTCCATCTTCCATCTTCCATCTTCAATCTTCAATCTTCAATCTTCAATCTTCAATCTTCAATCTTCAATCTTCAATCTTCAATCTTCCATCTTCCATCTTCCATCTTCCATCTTCCATCTTCCATCTTCCATCTTCCATCTTCCATCTTCCATCTTCCATCTTCCATCTTCCATCTTCCATCTTCCATCTTCCATCTTCCATCTTCCATCTTCCATCTTCCATCTTCCATCTTCCATCTCCCATCTTCCATCTTCCATCTTCCATCTTCCATCTTCCATCTTCCATCTTCCATCTTCCATCTTCCATCTTCCATCTTCAACTTCCATCTTCCATCTTCCATCTTCAATCTTCAATCTTCCATCTTCCATCTTCCACTTCAATCTTCAATCTTCCATCTTCCATCGTCCATCTTCCATCTTCCACCTTCAATCTTCAATCTTCAATCTTCCATCTTCCATCTCCCATCTTCCATCTTCCATCTTCCATCTTCCATCTTCCATCTTCCATCTTCCATCTTCCATCTTCAACTTCCATCTTTCGGCTTCAATCTTCAATCTTCCATCTTCAATCTTCAATCTTCAATCTTCAATCTTCAATCTTTCATCTTCCATCTTCCATCTTCCATCTTCCATCTTCCATCTTCCATCTTCCATCTTCAACTTCCATCTTCCATCTTCCATCTTCCATCTTCCATCTTCCATCTTCCATCCTCCATCCTCCATCTTCCATCTTCTATCTTCCATCTTCAATCTTCCATCTTTCGGCTTCAATCTTCAATCTTCAATCTTCCATCTTCAATCTTCAATCTTACATCTTCAATCTTCAATCTTCAATCTTCAATCTTCAATCTTCAATCTTCCATCTTCCATCTTCCATCTTCCATCTTCCATCTTCCATCTTCCATCTTCCATCTTCCATCTTCCATCTTCCATCTTCCATCTTCCATCTTCCATCTTCCATCTTCCATCTTCCATCTTCCATCTTCCATCTTCCATCTTCCATCTCCCATCTTCCATCTTCCATCTTCCATCTTCCATCTTCCATCTTCCATCTTCCATCTTCCATCTTCCATCTTCCATCTTCAACTTCCATCTTCCATCTTCCATCTTCAATCTTCAATCTTCCATCTTCCATCTTCCACTTCAATCTTCAATCTTCCATCTTCCATCGTCCATCTTCCATCTTCCACCTTCAATCTTCAATCTTCAATCTTCCATCTTCCATCTCCCATCTTCCATCTTCCATCTTCCATCTTCCATCTTCCATCTTCCATCTTCCATCTTCCATCTTCAACTTCCATCTTTCGGCTTCAATCTTCAATCTTCCATCTTCAATCTTCAATCTTCAATCTTCAATCTTCAATCTTTCATCTTCCATCTTCCATCTTCCATCTTCCATCTTCCATCTTCCATCTTCCATCTTCAACTTCCATCTTCCATCTTCCATCTTCCATCTTCCATCTTCCATCTTCCATCCTCCATCCTCCATCTTCCATCTTCTATCTTCCATCTTCAATCTTCCATCTTTCGGCTTCAATCTTCAATCTTCAATCTTCCATCTTCAATCTTCAATCTTACATCTTCAATCTTCAATCTTCCATCTTCCATCTTCCATCTTCCATCTTCCATCTTCCATCTTCCATCTTCCATCTTCCATCTTCCATCTTCCATCTTCCATCTTCCATCTTCCATCTTCCATCTTCCATCTTCCATCTTCCATCTTCCATCTTCCATCTTCCATCTTCCATCTTCCATCTTCCATCTTCCATCTTCCATCCTCCATCTTCCATCTTCCGTCCTCCATCCTCCATCTTCCATCTTCTATCTTCCATCTTCAATCTTCCATCTCTCGGCTTCAATCTTCAATCTTCCATCTTCAATCTTCCATCTTCCATCTTCTATATATATAATTCCTTCGGGGTGAAACTCGACGACGTTATAACTCGATAACCGCTGATTGTCATGATTGTTTTTTGTTTTGTTCGTATTGCTTTATTTTAGGTTTAAGTAGAAAGTAAATTTAGAAAAAACAATTTATGTGCATTTTTTCGGCCAACTGTTTTGGGGGGGGGGGGGGGGGGGGCAAGACTAATGCCTGGTCCAGCTAGGAAACATTAAATAAATAAATTGACGGAAGCTCACAATTGCGAAATTTGTATGGAAAATATAGTCGACACTCGGAATATTCATTGGTAAGGCCATTGTTATCAGAATTTCTGACAGAGACGGGTAAGGGAGAAGACTCCGTTCTAATCTTTTACTTAGAACCCTGAAATAAACGCACTCTATCACAAATGCTTGCATACCTGCGTGGGCTGATTTGAAGCAAGTTACGATGATCGATGTTCAATAAAACGAACCTTTTCTCAACACCAAGCTATGCCTAAGACGATACATCGCTACATCTGCTATAATGTTTCTGCGCTTCCAACGGCATACTGAAAATTTCAAATTACCTACCATTCTAGAAAGTTCCGCACTCGAGGTTACCGCACACCATCTACAATCTCGTTTGCACAAATTTTGCCCAAAATTGCTTTCATTTAGTTGGGAAGTCGTTGGCTTACCGTCGAGTGCCTCCGTATATCTGGAAAGGACAATCGACAATCTCACAATCCACTCGCCCAGCAAATTGTTATCATCTTGTTACCTCGATCCAATTATACGCAAACCCATCCAACAACACCTCCAGCTCCACCGAAGGTATCTCTTATACCACCCTCAAAATTGCTACAACCGGACGAGCACAAAACATAAGTGTTCGTCTGTTGCGCTTCTATACGAGTGGCGTGTACTTGATTGTGGCGAAACCTGAAGCGCTCACCACTCGGCTCATCTTGCGCGACAATACTCTCAGAATTATGGCACAGCAGCGACACAACTCCGACAAATATGTCAATTAATTACTGGGAGCAAAGGAAATTCCAAAGCAATTAACTCCAGCCGCAGTTGGATAGGCTAGGTATATAATCCAACAGTCGAGAGCGTGCAATTATATCCTGGAAGAGCACTTCAGTGCGGTAGAGGTGGCAAACACTCAACGCAATCTCTAGAGGTCGTAAATGTCCAGGGTAGGAGTTGGGAGACCGAAGGAGACCGCTCATCGTAATGACGAATCACGCAGGGACTTAAATTTCAATTCGAATGTCTCGTGTTTTTACGATCCAAATCGATGCGAGGGGTGATTGTGCGACTTGCGCTCTCCTCCCCCGCCCCGTGAGTGTGGGTGCAAAAGGTTAACAATTCGCTGTCATTGCAGAGTGGTTATTAAATTCGAATTAATGTCATTAATGGGTAATACCAAGTGCAGACGACATCTGTGGCCGTGTATTGCGTGACTCCCACACTGCGTGGAGTACACACAAAGGGAAAAACATTCGTAAACACGTCTTAGCTAATGGCAGAAGGAATTAACCCTAAGCACAGGAGATTTCGTTTTGATGTTTTAATGAATACGAATTACGATTCCATGTCTATGGCGGCGGCGGCGACGTCGCCACCGCTGCCCACGTCGGTCGTCGTTCGATAGCAATCATCAGTTCGAGAAGTGAGAGGCATAGTAATTCCATTTCAAGTGATAATAGAATTTGAGATTTTGGAAAATTACCCACGGCGATTCATTTTCGCGTTTGGCGGTAGCGATTTCAATTTCCATCACTTGATAAAAGGTTTTCGCGGGGATTTTCGTTGCGACTGAAATTGATTTTAATTCGACTTAAGTTGTAACCTTTGAAGGGGGGGGAGGGGGGGGGGGGGGGGGTTGATTTTTATTTTATGAATGCCATTATCCAATCAAAAGTCTGGGTGAATAGAGATACCGCGCAAACAAGCGATTGTAGTCGAATAAAATGGCGTGGGGATTTGTTTCTAATTAATTGACAGTTTATGTCTATCGAGGTTGGATTTTTGAACAAAAGCTTGTGAGAGCTCCCCTGTTTGTGTTAGATACAAAGTATTACATTAGAGGATTTGATGATAAAAGAGCTTCTATTGTTTGGCAACGAGTGGTATAAACCCACTTTGTCCTTGCAAAGGCTTCGGTTTAGTTGGGGAGGAGCCCCCTGTGAAAAGGCGAACCTATGACACTTCAGTGTATATAATTTAGTTACTGCTTGCTTCGCCAGTTTGGCACTTTTCAAATTGAAACCCAGTAAGCTACTTTCCACAAACCGTCTCCAAGTTGGACTGTATTAAAATCAGCTCAAATCCCAGCTTCCAGAGAGCCGATACCGACAAAATGTATTCCATCTTTCATTTGCGTGATTGCGGCATTTTGCAAGGCATCTGCGAAAACCGGAGTAAGTTTAGTGCAGTAGTTTTTAAATTTATTCCGGACAAACATCTTAAAGTCGGAAAAAAGGGATACTGCTCTTAAAATTTCATACCCCATCCGTGATGTAAAAGTGAATTTTACTACAAAGGATTTGAAATTAAACGTAGAAATTTTATGACTTTATGAAAGGGAACCAAAGCGGACATATGCAAAAGTATATCTGCAAAGTCTACAATCGTTCCATAGGCAATGGCAACTTAACGTGGTTGTGGCCTCCACTGATGGACATTTTTTCCGTATTGATTTGATGAAAGAATCAGCGTTGCCATTTCGAAATCGGCCTTCCAGTCAGATGTGACTGAAAACAGATAAAATACTAAAATCCAGTAAAAGAAAAAAAAAAACAGTCAACGAAATACAAGCACAAATCCAGCTAATTGTTAAGACCAAAATAAGTCAACGAATAAAAAGAATGAAAATAAATCATAAATACACCTTATTTTAAAAAAAAGACGCAGAATCATTTACTGCATTTACTCTCACGTATTAAAGAGAAGTCTGTTAAAATTATTAACAATTAGTTCGACTTTAATTAACTTTATACAAGTAATTCCTTTGAGCGCTCCAATTGTCTCCTCATTATCTTCATAATTTTTGCATCTATGTCGGATATTGTTTTGCTGCTTTTATAAGTAATATTAGTACCAACTTTTTTTTGTAACTTCGGACGGTATGTCAAAGTTGAAAAAGCATTTTGTAAGTTAGCAAAGGCAAGTACTAAAATGTATAAAATTGTTGTTTGCATTAGTGCGATATGTTACCAAGTTCAGAGCAAAAATAGCAAATTTTGTTTTTCATTTAATTTTTCTTTTTTTTCATCTTGAATTTTAAAGCGTATACTAATTGCAAAGAAATGAGAAAATCGTATCCAGCTAAAAAAACCAGCAGTCTGGATTGTACAAAATCTTCCAGCTTAATGCGTATGACTGGAAAACAGTCAAAATGGCAACGCTGGAAATAATGATGAAATACTGATTCGCAATGAAAACGCGCTGTTTCGGAAAACTTTAAGTTAGCATATCTTCCGAATGAGTTGCCCTATTGCGATGAATGTAGCAATTAATATTTTTTGTATTTTTTAGTTTTACATGTTTAATACATTTGTTTTTATATTTTCAAAGGTCGGTTATAACGACGGCGAAGCGACCGAGGAAATAAGGTCGTTAAGAAAAAATTAAAAATTAAATTAACGAACGAAAGGAATTCATTTTATTTTTAAATTAAATTAATTCACATTAATTTTTATTTTATTTTAGAGTTTCGGAAAAAAATCATCAATTTTTGTTCGATCGTCGACCCAATAAACAAGAAATATTCAGAATCACGTGGAGGCTTTTTTTTTCATTTTCCCTCATTCCGTCGTTATAACCGACGACAATGATTGATATTTTTCCGAAAATTGGTCCTTATATACGACGACGTTCTATCCGACGACGTTATATCCGACGGTAGAATAGCTTAAAATATAATGAAACTAACCAAATAAAAGGAAAGTGGATGTTATAAGTGACTGGTCGTTATAAGCGACTTCCACTCTATAATGATATTTTTTTTCTTTTAATTTTTGTAAAAAATGAAATAAGAGATGGCTAAAATACACAAATTTTTTTACTTGGGACTAAATATTAATTTTCCTTATTCACCTAATAATCATAGCACACTTTAGTAAATCAGACCATTTCCTATGGCATTTCACATTTACTATTCAACTGAACTCTCTTCTACTACACACCGACAGTTCTCTCGTCTTGTTCTCTTAATTTCAATTTTTGACAGAGTTGCCACAATAATAATTGTCAAATAATATTAATCTTCCCATTTACTTGATAATATTGATGCCATTTGGCAATGTTTCCAAAAACCACTTCAAAACTAATATTTAACAAAAATAATGTTCCAATGTTTTTAGTAGGAGTCTCAGTAATAACAAAAAGAGAAAAATATTTTTTAGCCTTACAACAAAAAATAAGTATCAAAAGGGTTAAAGATATTCTTGTCTTAAGTTCCGCACACATTTCGCAATGTGTTTTGTTAAGACCGTGCAGAGTTTAAGCTTCCCTTAGTGTCGGGAAGTGATTCTAAAATTCCGAGGTTACATTGAAGCAATGAGCCGTACTAATTTAAATTTACGGAAGCTCACAATTGCGAATTTTGTATGGAAAATAAAGCCTATTACATTTTTGAAACTAAAAATGCCTATTAAAATAATTGGCGCAACAGGTCCGTAGGGACCCTAGGCCTAGCTTCTCACAACCATTCGTTTTGTGTGAGTTTTTCATTTTTGGGACGAATGGAAGGGATCTACAATTTTATGCCGGGTCCAAACGGCTAATTGAGAAGCTCTTTCATGACAGTTTACACTCGGATGTTTGATTCTTTGCATACAACAAATTTCTAAAATAAATAACCAACGTTTCACAAATTACCGTTAAATCCAATTTAAAATTAGCACCAAAAATGGTTTCCTAAAGGGAAATCTTCAAAGTCATAAGAATCTGGCAGAACTTTTGACAAACTAAATCTCACTGTGTATTACAACAAAATAAAAAAAAGGTAATTCTCAGTTCAAAATATATGGACAATTAGTAATTAGGCGTAGACAAAGACACAAAAAAAGCTCAAATCGGACGATGCGTTCTCGTGTTGTGGGCGGTCTTACGTATGCCACTTTTGTTAAAAAAAAATACCAAAACGGCTCTCATACGCTATTTTTCACTGAAAATAATCACCAACTGCATTCATTCATAATCGCTTAGTAGACGGTTTAAGCTGCAAGCAAAACCAATTTTTACATCAGCTTGTGGAAGTCATTTTTTCCGCTAAATGATCGGATTCTCACACTCCGTTCTCAGCACAACTGACAAATTTTTCGCGACTGTTGCGCCCCATTTGGCCCAAAGTTTCACCCGACGAAGGACACTCTCCCTGCAAAGTCCCGCAACATCTGTATAATTGGTGTATTCCCTGGAAACATGGACACAAAGATTTACAGTATATACCACAGTACATTCAGAGAAATTGTATTCTACCGACGAAGTCACCAGTACCCCAAGAAAACAATAACTCCACCAGTTTATCTTTGTTGCTTTGCGAAGCGAAAATGTTAACAAAACAACATTACCCACAACCTGATATTTTTCCATGCGAAAACTGACAGGCAATGCCAGGCGCAGGTTTATCTGTGATCACAAACCAAACAAACGGCTGCTCCACCCACGCGGCATAAAGAATGTCATAAAATTGCGGACCACATGGTTGGGTTCACTCATGATCTCTCATAATCTTAAAATTGTCTGAATCCACCATCAGAAACCACCGCCATCACAAAGAACACCGTCTTCCGCTTTCATTTGACTTTATGCACCGAAGAGTCAACTCGCATAAGAATACAAAACCAGATGAAGGTTCCTTTTCAGCCTGTTTAGATAAAATGTCTCTTCCACCAGCAGCAGCAGCATCGCCGAAAAATCACAAAGAAAACACACAACAAACAAAATAAAAGGAAAATAATAGGACGTGGCGAAGTCGTCCCCACTGTAGCTGCCACAGCAGCTGGAGCCAGGCCAAGGGAACTGCTTATGAAAGGCTTACATGTATACGAATCCTTGGAAGCACATCTAAGAATAATAAAGGGCCCAGCGCTCTAAGAATCCTTTCATGGTGCGCACTCTTCCACTTCAATTCCAATTTTTGTTGGGAATATGAAAATGGAGCGAAAAGCGATGCTGTGCCCGCCAACCAGCCAACCAGCCAAGCAGCCAGCAACAACGGTTCCGTCACATAGGATCCACCTCAGGTACATTGCACATTTTTGGCTGCAGCCAAAAAAGGATGCAAATATAGCTGGGAAATTTTTCATCATAATTGGATTCCGGGTGGGTGAAAAAAATAAAAATCTGCACGAGTTTTAGGAAAATGGGCGAGAAGGAAATATCCCGAATACCATCTGGGGTATGCTTCCCATATTGTGTAGGATGCAATTTTTGAGCCTCCAGCGGGCCTTTATCTCATCGGTCGATGCCGTTTCCCGGCCAGTGCACATATTTTCGAGCGCATTACATTTTTGAGCCATCTAGTCGTTCTCGAGTTAATAAATTCGCAAAGTGAATGTACGTGTGCAGAGGAACGGTGCGGAATACCTGCGAGCGGTATTTGCCTAAATTGATGTGCATTCCGAGGGAAACATGATATCGTGATTTGAAGCTGCTGCAAACGTTTTCCGGGTCTGGTCTTCCGTTAGATTCATTTTCTGTTTTCCATTTGACCTGCAAAAGAGGCATATACAAAATTCCAGATATTCTTTTCATTATATCAATATCCAAAGTTTCCGTACACTCTTTTAGTATTTATTATGCAAAAAAGAATGAAACTTATAAAAAAGATTAGAGTAAAATAAGTTAATTTTGAATTCAAATACAAAATTTACAATTCTTCGAAAAATAACTAAATTCGGCCATGGCTTGAAACCGTCTGCCAGATGCCAACTTTTTATTTTTAAAACTATATTTTTCTGATGAAGAATAACGTTTTATCAGTGACGTGCCATGGTAGGGTGTTCAGGATATTTTCTACCGTAAGGGTAGTGTATTTTTTGTTCTATTCCAGGACACTACGAGGACGTGATAGACATATTTTTTTATATACACAGATAGATTTTTTTCTTTTTTTAGTTATTCTATTGGGAAACAATGTGCTTAATTACAGCAACTCTAAAATGATCAGATAATTTGAAAAAAGCAGGCAAGGCCAACAGAAGACTTTGCTTATATAAGGCACCCACGCAACCAAAGCTTGAAGCACTAGGGTTTGAATGGGACTCTGGCTCTGGCTGTTGTAAGTTGTAGTTGTAAGTTGTATCTTGCATGATCTTGTGTTGTGCATCTACGTGCTTGTTCTTGTTCCTGCACACAGTAGGCACATCGCACACCGCACCAGGGATTCCAGATAAAAACAAATCCCCCTTTTTCAAAAATAAAAATACCTTTTTTTCCCCAAAAACAAAAACATTTATTTATGTTTTATTTTAACATTTTATGTTTTATTTAAATATCTTAGAATTAAGCAAACAAAAAAATAATAGGAACGCATTGAATTCAGTGAGTCTTATGAAATAGTAGTTATTAATTTCAAAATCACATATTTTATGTTTAAATCAATAAATAAGTAAATTTAAAAATATATAATGTACCTTAAAGTTTGTACATTGCACTATTGTGAAGTCTTAAGCAGCCTTTTTCTATTTCCCCTTTTTAGATTGTTTTCCCCCAAAAAATCCCTTCACCCTTTTTTCCCCTTTTGTTAGAAAAAAACGACAAAATTGCCGACTTTCCCCCCAATCTGGGATCAGTGCACCGCACAAGCAAAACAACTCTATGTTTGCCATGGTGTAACGAAAACGAAAATGAAACACAAGAAGTGTGAATCGAACTGCAAGCAAAGAGGTGCGGTTGATGTAGGAGAACACCAAAAGTTGATTCCAGTTTTTTTTCCACTAAAATACTTATGGAATCTTCTTCACTTAGTTTTTTAAAAAGGTACAAACCTTATTTCTTGTTCTTGCGAATTGTCAATGAGCAAAATGTGTTTCGGTCATTAAAAATGGAATGAAACTTATATCATTCGAAAGGCACTGGGCCATAGATGTGCACAATCAAATCGTGGGCGTATGTTTTATATTTCAGGACTGGTAAAATTAAGCTAAGAGTTCTCCATACAAAAATAAACCTGTATTTTCAATATACTCCCGCAAAAAACGTCTTTCCTCCGGTATAACTTTTTCGTGTTTTTACTGTGCGATGTAAATTTGACACAATTTTTTTTTCTATGCCTATCGACTTCGAAATCTGCAGTTTGTATCGATACATTTTTTCCTTTCCCTTATTTTAAGAAAAAAGACGGGAATTGTACCTTGCGACAAAAGTTGCTCGATCTTCAATGTTTAACTCTGTCGTGTTTACATACATATTTTCATCAAAAAGGAACCTACACAAGGTTCGTTCGCGTAAGCGGTTTGAAACGAACGCAATCGATATAAATCCATCGCAATCGCTATAAGTCTATACACGTTATCTGGTTTTCATTAAAAATTACAGAAAAAGAGAAAATAAATTAGCAAAATAACGAGTAGCGAGCATTTCAACCAGCAAGTACTGATAAATATGTCAAATGCACAAAGTTGACAAGTAACAAATTGAAAATCCGTTTTCAAAGTCAATAGAGTAGTTCGCGAAGCCCCTCCTTTCACAATGGGTCATCTTTTTGGTTCAAACGTCAAAAAATGCTTGTGGGATAACAAAGCCAGAAGAGTAATAACTAAGGAAGAGGTGAGTATTGTGCGCGGGAGCGTAAGCAAGAATCTTAACAGAGCTACGAAGAGGCGTAGGTATTCGGATCATGATTTGAAGAATACCCGCTTCTTAAGAAAATTATTTCTAAGACTTTGTAGAAGTAAAAATGTTTTAAAGGTAGTAAATATAATATGAGAATGCATAAAGAGAGGAAAACTGTGTTCATTACGTCTACTTTTGCAGTAATTTGAAGCAGGGCTGCCCTCAGTGCTGCCGAAAGTACTCCCATGGGAGTATTGTACTACCTCCAACACCTCCGTGCTCCTCCATTCACATTTGTACTCCTTTATTTTTTAAAGACCTAAAAAATCTAACACATGCAACAAAGTGTAATTTTTCAACCATTATAAATTTAATTTACTTCCAATTTAATGCGAATTTGGTAGCACTTTTATCTTCCAAACTGTCGTCAAAAAAGGAATTTCCCTCTTTCCAGTTTGTTTTTGATTTTCGTTGGCTTCATGCAATTTTCATCTGTCAATTCGGTAGGTATTTATTTTATTGTTATTTGATATTGTGGCTTGGTGGTTCCGTGGATTTTAAAGGCTAAAAAAGGCCTGTACTACTATTTTTTCAAAATACTCCCCTTTTTGGCTGCAGTACTACTTGATAATATTTCTCTCCGGTAACACTGGTTGCGCTGTTGTTGGAGAGAATGTAAATGTTTTTGTTGCTACCGATCTGTTGAGATTTTTTGTAAATTTTTTTGTTGGCAGACTGTGTGGGAAAAGGTAGCTGTTTGGATAGATCAATAAGGACCCAAATAGCGCTTTGTTTAAGAATTTTTTGTGTATACGGATCTTCTGTTTGTCAAAGTTTGCCTAAATCTGCTGATAGTTTTTGTTTGTGTTGATGCTGTCTATGGCATTTGTCAGTTGAGGATCAGGAAAACAGCTTCACGGGCAATAACTTCACTTCAAGTGGGAAATAATTTCACATTTCTTATGTGAAGATATTTCCCAATGAAAGTCTCTCACAAATTTTGCGAAATAATTTCCCACATATCTACAATTTGAGAACTTTCAAAAGCAAATATTTCATAAGGATTTTAGTATAATTTATGAATATTAGAGAAAGTATTTCCCACTAAAAGTGTCACATAAAAAAGGTGAAATTCCACTCGAGGTGAAATTGTTTCCCACGTGAAGTTATTGACCAGTTATTTCCCTGAACCATCAGTTTGGTTGGCTGCACGAGGTCAATTAAAAAGGTTACCTAAAGTGTGTTTTTTTTAGAGATTGGCAGCACTTTTTCCAGCGAAAACTAGTTTGACAGTTTCGAGTATGCTTTTTTTTACCAATCGAAGTGTAGGCTTACAACACATTGCGCTATCTGCTCAAAAATTAGACACATAGATGGCGCTTACATGGTGAAAGTCATGATTGATAATAATATACTATAAAATACGAGTATAGTCGCTCTAACATTTACCTTCTAGGATTTATATACCCACTTTTCCCTTCCATCCACTTGTTCATTATTTATTTATGCAGCGCATAATTTTAAAACAAAATTAACTAACCAAAAACTCATATTTAATTTATTATTTTAACCGTCTCCGTAGTCACATTGTCAATATAGTAGTGCAAAAATGATTCATCTGCAATACACGAAAAGGAATTTTAATGTGCAGACAAATTTGTATAACTTATGCAAATTTGCGGTAAAAGTTTGCAGAAAATTTATTTATTTTAGACATGAAAGTCCAGCTGGCTGTCACCGTGAAAATAATCATAGCAGCGATACGTTTTTGCTTTTTACATAGGCGACCCACTGTAATTTTCTTTCTAATTCCTATCAGCAATATCTCCACAGTTTCATTTATGTGGCCGTATAGTGGTTTCGATCGCACTACCTACTTCAATAAATCGATTGCTAAATAAATAAAGGGTGCACAGGTCCTACGGGACCCTAGGCCTAGCTTTCCACAACCATTCGTTTTGTGTGAGTCTTCGTTTTTGTGACGAACGGAAGGGATCTACAATTTTATGCTCAGTCCAAACTTTTAGTTGAGAAGCTCTTTCATGACAGTTATATTCTCTCTTCGCGAGAGGTGACGCAGTGGAAAGAAAACTTGAGCTTCCATCCCAATATTTCCCCAAAGACCGTTGCTACCTTTGCTCATGCTGTGTAAAAATTCCCATGAATAAAGCAAATCCTACTGCATCTTGGCAACCCTCACATTCACATTACATCAGATTTTGCGCTGCAATCTGATCACTTTGGCACATTGCTGAAATCATGCAAAAGCATTCCTCCCCTCACCACACCGTTATTTTGAAAAATGGAGATAATAATTGAGCAGACATTGGATTTCCTTCGCACGGGAGTGCACTCAGCCGCGATCAGGAAAAGCACAAAAGGATATTATTCGCCCTTGTCACCAGTCTGTCTATATATCGATTTCGTTCCTAATCCACATGTGAAGGCAGTTACTATTTGCGATGCAATAAAGCAATTTATGTCCTTAATATTTTATCGCTTGATGATATGCTAATACTTCAGGTTCCTCGAATCAAAGCCATACAACCCTGATTGATCAAAAGTCTGCAAACACTCCCGCAGCAGCACTGCTCGACGTCATACAGCAAACACCCCATCGCATGCATTAGCATCCAGTTATTCAATCGACAGCATTCCATATCGCATACAAAATCACAAGGACATCCCTGCTATTCTGCTACACAACTCCTTTTGTCGTGTCGCCATCGTCATTGTCGTCGCCATCGTGCATGGTGAGCTCCCAAGAAGTTGACAGCAATTTCAAGAATTTCTGATATTATTACATTGTTGTATATAGATTTGCAGAACTGTGAAGAGTCCTTCCCTTGGCTTATCTATATTTTTTGCGCCTTCTTCATGGAGCTGCTCGTGGAACCATCCACCATCAGCCATTGCCATTCGGAGAAATTGCGAAATAAAATTTGTAAATTTGCATGAAATTTTTATTCAAATCTAAGGACACACAGACATTTCTCTGTGTCGGTACAAATAGACATGCGGGCTTAGTCGGAATGAGAGGTGTACACTCATATTCGAGGGGTTAAAGGATATCACCTTTCGCCACCCCCCCCCGCACAGCAGCTGCTAATAAAATCCCTCGTTCGCATAAGAATCCACTCATATAGTACTCCATTATTTTCTGAAACTGTACGCTTCTCTTTCTGAAGGGGCCAAAAAGGACACCATAGCAATGACAATGGCAGTGATGATGGCGACGGTGACGCGATGATGGTGTCAGGTGTCAAGAAGACATGTAGCATATAGTGCTGCTGAGCAGCCCAACCCCATGCCCACGGCGCGAGGTCGTCGGAAGGATGTGAAAAATCCTAGTAATTTTGATGGGAAAATTTATGATGGCAATGGGATGAATAGAACGAATATTGTATCGAAATTATGCCACGGTGATGGGGCGATGTTGTGCTGTGCTGCTCGAAGAGGGCCGCGTCCGCGTGACAAAGGGATTTCGCTCTCACCATAGTCCTGTTCTCCTGATAGCTTGCGTTTTATCATCCTGCAAGATAAATGTGTTTCGCACGATGTTGTGCGGAGTTTAGGGGCCATGACAAGTGGCATGACACTGGTATAAAAATCATGTGGATATGCAGATTGGAGGTGTGCTGGTTGATGTTGGCAAACATGAACACGGACAATGGAGGTGATTTTGCTATCTGGCGGTTGGCTTTATTTTTTGTTTTTCAATTTTGCGAAAGCAATCGGCGACGCAAATTATTAACATCTCGGCTGTGATGGCATATATTTCTCACGAAGGGGTGAATTCGTTTTAAATAATGGTAGTGTCACCGGTGGGGCGTTAAACAAAAATGTAATAAATTGGGTGTGAATTGTGACGAATGCGAGGAAGATTCGGAAACTAAGTGGAATTGCTTAAATCACAAAAAATATCTGCGTAGAGGAATGTGCCCTTTAGGGGGATTTGCGAACGTGACTTCATTCGAACTAGGTTTAATTTTTAAATAAGCTGGCAAGTGAAACTCTAAAGTTTAGGCTTGCTAACAATGATGTAGAAAAGTAAAATAGCTTCTAAATACATGCAGGCTCAAAAATTTGCTTGTAAATTTGGGAATGAGAGTCGAAGAAATGCATCAAAAGCTGCCAGAATACGTGTAAAAATCGGGTCAAAAATGCATGAAAAAGCGCAGCAAAAACAGGGTTAAAAAGGAGCCACAAAGCGAGACAAAAACCGCATCGAAAACACATCAAAAATGATCCAAAAGTGATTAAAGAAAAGAAACACAAAACGCTTTTAAAAGATTGACATAAAAGCATTGATGAACGCTTCGAAACATTAGTCAACAAACTCTTAAAAAAAAGGTCGGAAACAAAACCAAGAATGGAAAAAAATTACAGGAAACGCGACAAAAAAATGCTTCAAAAACGCGTAAAAACGAGATGAAAGACTCATAAAAATTTGGTTGAAAAATTGGCAATAATAATCGAAAAATGTCAAAACAGGACCGCATTCAAAACCAAAAACGTGCTGAAATTTTCTCAGAAATGAGTTAACAATGCCTCGAAAAATACCTGAGTAACTCGTCAAAAATACATTGAAAATCACGTCAAGAAATGAGTCGAAAAATGCGCCATGAAATTTGTTAAAATCCTGTCAAAACCCTTTAAAAACTCATCGAAAAAGCGTAGTAAAACACGTCAAAAAACATGTCGGAATTGCAGAAACAAGTCAAAATGTGTCAAAAGCGTGTTAAAAAACTTTTCGAAGAATTATTCAACGAACTCGTCGGAAAAAAAGGTCGCAATCAAACGCAAGAAAAACAAACCCTAAAACGGGTCAAAATACCCTTTGTAAAATATGAAAAAAACGCTTCGAAAAAAGCGAAAAAACTGGTTGAAAGACTCATAAAAAACTAGTTGACAAATTTGGCAAAAAATTAGTTAGCAATGCCTCGGAAAATACGTCAAAAACTCGTCAGAAATGCATCAAAAAGCACGTAAAAACCGGGTCAAAAAAGCGCCATGAAGCGTTACAAAAAGCACATCGAAAACATATCAAAAATGACAAAAATGATTCAAAAAATAAATAAATAACAAAACACTTTTTAAAGATTGACACAAAAGGGTTGAAAAATACTTCGAAACATTAGTCAACAAACTCTTCAAAAAAAAGCTTGGAAACAAATCCAAGAACGGAAAAATATACAAAGAACACTACTAAAAAACGCTTCAAAAAAGCGTGAAAACGAGATGAAAGACTCACAGCTGACAAATTTGGCATAAAATTAGACGAAGAATGTCAAAACAGGACCACATTTAAACCGAAAAACGTGTTAAAATTTTCTCAAAAGTGAGTTAACAGTGCGTCGAAAATTCGTGTCAGAAGTGCATTGAAAAACACGTCGAGAAATGAGTCGAAAAATGCGCCATGAAATTTGTTAAAATCGTGTCAAAACACTTCAACAACACATTGAAAAAGCGTCACTAAACAAGTAAAAACAAAACCGGAAAACAAGAATTGCAGAAACAAGTCAAAATGTGTCAAAAACGTTTGAAAAACTCCTCGATGATTAAGTCAAGAAACTCTTCAGAAAACAATAAAATAAAAAAAATGCAAGAGAAACAAACCCAAAACAAAAACAAATGTGACGCTTTAAAAAAAACGTACAAAACGAGTTGAAAGACTCATAAAAAACTAGTTGACAAATTTGTCAAAAATACGAAACGACAGCTCGTTGAAAAAATTCGTCAAAAGTTAGTCAGAAATGCATCGAAAAACACGTCCAAAAATGCATAATGAAATTTAATGAAATTCGCTTCAAAAAACACATCGATGAATCGTCATAAAATACGGAAAAAAACATGTCGGATTTTTCGTCCAAGAACAAGTTGAAATGCACTAAAAAACGTGTTGAAAAACTCCTGAAAAGATAGTGGAAAAACGCGTTAGAAAGAGTCGAATAAATAGTCAAAAAGCTCGTTAAAAATGTATAGAAAAATGCTTTGAAAACGCACCAAAACGCCTAAAAATAAACTTAAAAAACGCGTCGGCATCGCGCCGAAAATAGCCAACAATCGTCAAAATTCGACTAAAATAGGTGACATGACAAGACGCATCAAGACAGACCCTATCGATTAGTTTAACTGAAAGCTGCCTCTTTTGCCCTATCCAATACTTAATACCAGAGCAACCTACACTCACCATCTCTTGTTTACCTTGAAAGCGAATCTGCAACACAGATCAAGCTAAAGGCAAATGCCCTGCAACTAATGGACGCAATGTCAAAATCGATAAAATAAATAACATCCTCGAAGCATTTATGTGAATCCGATTCAAATTCAATAGCCACTGCCGACAATAAAGAAGCAGAGAGAACATTTTAAAATGTCAAAACGCCAACACAATAAGTGGTCATAAATCCAGCTGTCTGAACCATTTTCCACCAAATAAACTCTCCTGGTTCTTCATTTGAAAGAAAACATCACAAGGACAATTACTCAATTTCTCTTATCCCTAATTGATTTCCTTTTACCGAAAATCCGGGAAGACTTTTGCACAATGCACAGTCTTGGACTGAGTCCAGCTATTTCTGCACAAAAATGTCCAATCCTTTCAATTCTCATTCAGACTCATAAAGTTGCCGTTCGAAAAACGAAAACCATTCCAGTGAGGGAGAAGCTTTTCACCTTCTCATTCAACAGGGACGACTACCGACTGCCGACTGCCGACTGCCGACTGCATTGAGGATGCAAACCCGTCATCGGGTTAGATTAGGACCAACGCCAATAATCCCGTAAGTTTGCCACTTGAGAGAAAAACAGTGACACAGTCAATTCGATTTTCTTATTTTTTTTGTGTTTCTATCCTTTTCTCTGTGTTTCTTTTGGGGGGACTAAAACAGTCGATGTCGATTGCAGGTCGGGCCAACGTCTAAGCCCTAACTTCCGTCCGCCCCCCAATAAAATGACGTCGAACCTTTGTGCTGAAACTGAAAGGCTCCAGCCAAGGGGTTGATGGCTTGCCATTAAAATAATCCGCCATAAATCTCCATCGTGAGTGGAATTCTATTCAATATTAAAAGTGGGCGAGATTCTGCAATCTACAACTACAATTCGCCGGGGAGGAAGATAGCTGAAGCTGGAAAAACATAGATCTCTGCTGCACATAGAAATGTCCTTGGGACAGAAGAAAACACTCGAAGCCAAAACGCGCAGACAAATTGCACTGGCGACATGTCAATTTCGCTCGATTGCCCGAAGGTGGCGATTTCAGATTGGGAGCATGTTGCCTACACCACCACCGACAAAGAACGACTCACGACATTGAGGGACAAAAATTCTATTAGAAGGAAATTTCTCACTTGTCATTAACACACAATCCTGAGGGCATTCTCTGTACGTCTGCTGGTATGAGTGTGGGATGAAGTCAATGATGTGGTAGCCAACTTTCAACGGGACGGAGCAGGATCGCCTCACACGGATTTAAGCCATATCCTTGGTTAATCTAATTTCGAGTAAGAGCACCTGCAATGGGGATGGGTGAATAAATAATTTCACCCAAAGCATGACACCGAGCGATGGCTGCTTCGTAATTTTTTCATGGCAAACTTTGTAAACTGTGTACGAGCGTATGTTCTCCTTGATATGTGTGGTTGTACTATTGTTATTCTAGGGAAACAAAAGGCGATTTCAAAGTTTGTCCTTCTGTTGGCAAGGCAAATTGTGTTTCATAGGCTTCACAAAGCCCACGTCGTATAAGGTGAGCCCACACCAAGCCCAGGTGGTTCTAAGACAAATTCAACGAAGATAATTAACTCCATGGATGCAAGACACGAGAGCGCCAGAATGAAAGACCAAGTGCAGCCCCTGAAATGCAGTCAAAGGGATAATGCGGGTGGATTTGTGCACGACAGAGGGATTGGCTATCCTTATACCTGAACTGGCGTTGCCGTTTTGCTTTCATTTCTGCGATAGTTCCGTATACCTGCCCCATAAATGGCTTATGATTATAGGTACCAATTAAGTATGCATTTTGGGGCAGTGCAGAGAACGAGGGCTCAACCTGCCTATAGTTAAAGGGAATAATATTATTTCATTGATCTCTGGGGCTCAGCAGGATGGTCGGATGCTGCTCCGATAATTCAAAGGATAATTCATATTACAAAGGTTATATGAAGGATTAGTACGTCTTTGAAAGGGCTCAATTGTCAAACTGGTTGATTAATGTCGTTTTCGATTTGGCAAAAAGATACATTTTTTTGAGAAAATATACATATTCTTTTTTTTTGATTGAGATTGCCAAAAAATTTTTTTCTTTTTTTGATCTGACTCTCTTTTGAGAAATCTTGATTTTTTCTCAGGTTTCACACATACTTTCACTAATACCAATGCGTATGACACACAGCTGGCGATTCCGAATTGTTTATCGTTGGAATGGTTGCTTTTTTAACTGAATTACTAATTTTTCGAGTATGGAAACGAATCTTTATATTAAACTATTTCGAAATGAGTTATTATAAATGTGTAAAAATCAATTGAAATGGATTTCCAGTGCAAGACAATATTTTTTGCGGCCAACTCAATACACACAAGAACCAATAAAACTCGGATTTTATGTTCGATTTGGCAGCAGAAATCTGAAATCTCAGATCAAAATCTGAAAAGCCAAATCGAAAACGACATAATATTTCAAAAACGAACAGCTCCGTCATATATTATTGATTTGTGACTTGCAGTTGACAAAGTATGTACAGGGTGAGCACAAAAATAGTAAGTGTATTTAAAAAAAAATCACAACAAAACTACGCCTGGTGATATGGATTCCATCATTGCAAAAATAGCACAAGGTATTACACCAAAAGAAGAGGGAAATGACAGGAGAAAGGCTTTCTTTATTTTAGTCCATTGGAATCCACGTTTTTCACATTTCAATTGGTTCATATTTAAGAAAAGGCGCCCAACCAACGACATAAATTTTACTGCTCGGAAGTCAGCAAGGAGCTGAAGTGTTAACTTGTCGAGCAATGGAGTTATGAAATTAAACAAAACAGCTCGTGACAAGTATAGTCCGCATTCAAGGTCAAGGGAGTGTCCGCCTAGAGGAAGATAATCAATATAACTTCATAAATATAAAGGCTTATATAAAGGTAGCAAAATTAGTCGGACTTTTCTTTACGGATCTGTGATTGAGGTTAAAATTCCATCCAACTATACTTTCAGAACTGTCCAATGGCTGTTTGAATCTAAATTGAAAATTCTTTCAGACCCCGTATAAAATTCAAGTCTCAAAAGGTATTCATCGGCGCAGAGACCAAGGTCCACGAGACCTAAATCCATTATGGAATTATGTCTCACTGAAGTGGGACATAAGCTCAAAATTTTGTTATGTCGATGTCCTACCAAATCCGGACATTAGTCCATTAAAAACATTTACGGAATTATGTAACTTTTAACATGATTTTAAAGAAATGTTGTACCTGTTGGTTAAGTTAATTGAAATTAATAGCAGAACTGACTCTTATAAGCATCCAGCGGCGCCCAGTGTAGTTAGGCCGATGGTCCATTTAAGCTAGGACTGTTTTGTGAATTTTAAATTTGGGCTATTTTACATATTGAATAATCGCCGAAATTGTTTAAAATGGAAAGCAAAATATTATTTTGGGTGATCTTTTATTATTTCAAATTTTCGGAAGCTAACACAAAAAGTTGTTTGAGAAAATAAATTCACGCTAATGCCTCATTTACACGGTCACACATTCAAAACACCGAAGATTAAAGGGATGCTAAATACTAAATAGCCGTGTGACTGAAAGGGACGGCATTACCTAGCACGCAAAAAACGTGACACGTTTACTATGCATGTTGATATTTTTCTAGCGATAGCTTACGAAATCTCGCTTTCCTGTAAAACAAAATGGCTTCTGGAAGTGATAAACGGACGATTATTTATTTATTTCGTATAACTGATTGATGAATTGTTGGTTTAATTTACTGAAACTCACTACCACTCTCATTTCACATGTTTTAAATCAGAAATAGAAATGTTTTCAAGTGATTGTAGAGATGCTGTTCGCCGGAACTTGTGTTTGTTTCCTCTTTACGTATCTATAATTATGGGTAGTACATCCATGACACTTTAGGCGTCTGATTTGTGATCTCATTCTAACGCCTTTATTAGCATTGACTGCGGACAAACGAATCTCTCTGTCTCGTCTCGTGCAAAAATGCGCGTGCGTGATAGTGTAAATGCTATGTCTACAATGTCTACAAAGATAAAATTTAGCGAAGCAGTTCAGCAAAGCAGTATCCTGTTCGCACGCTAAATTCTTATCTTCATACAGATGGGCCGAAGAAAAGTCTCCACTCATTTAGCTCGCGAAATAAATGCAGAAAGATTTCAGTGAAAATAGGGATTTACCCGACACGGAGGAAAGTCTCGTCCTCTACTTGCTACTACAGAAATTATTTAAGATGCTGCAGCATTGATAATACTCTCTTGTAATCATTGTTTTGGAGATATTCAAATATTGCGGTGTATTTGGCAGTCTAAATTTCGAAATTCTAATTATGCGTATAGTTAAAATTACGTATCGGCCATATGAACATATGGTTTTTGTCCTATCTATATGATGTTTAATAATTTAGCGAGCATTTATCTTTGGCGTGGAGAAACAAAGTAAAGTGGAGACTAGGGACGCTTAAATTCAGGATTCTACGCTTAAGACAAAAAATTGGTTGAGAAAATAAATTCACTTTTGGCTGCAGAAAATTTGAGAAAATAAAAGTGAAAAATTCGCGCGAAGCTAACACAAAAATTTACTTTCAACTGACTTTAGATTTCTGTTTTTTCCTTTTCCTTTATATAAACATTAAATTGTTATATGTATTACATGACAATGATGTGTTAAGAATGTGGGTGTTATTTTTATGGTTAGGTACTTTGTAAAAATAATGTCTGAAACGTGAAGTTTGGACTTTTTTATGATAGCATATTCTTTTACTTACAAAATGTTGGAATTATGTCCCATCTTTGAAAAATAAATTTTCTGGTGTCAGGTAGTAAGGGGTTAAGTCAAAAAATCCCGTTTTTGGATAATAGTTTTTTTTTTCTAGAAATTTTTTTTTCTTTGTATTTATGCCAATTTTATATTTTGAAATAATTAAGTTGCTCCTAAGTGCTTAAGTCATCTTATGCCTTTAAAATTACCACATATAAAAATTGTATATGATCCCTCATACTTTACTTTATTATTTATTTGAATTAATTTAATGTTTCCAAATTTTCTTAATGAATTAACTGATTATTTATGTAAACAAAAATTTGTTTTCTCGACTTAAGTCCTTAGAAAAAAACTTAATTTTAACAGGTAATAAAGAGACAAAAGGCTCTAAGGAGATAAGTCATCAGAAAATCTGGTAAGCACTTATTTCTTGGTCAACAGCCTATAACCTTATTACAGACGAGTGTTTTGATGATTGTTTTGCATCATTAATTTTTCGCAAAAAGAATATCAGGATTAACAAAAAAAAATGTTCAATCTTCAATCTCATTTTGCGGAAAACTACTATTACTGACTTAACCCCATTCTACCTGGCACTAGAGAATTATGGACTTGTATCCCACTTTGGTGGTACATAATTTCCCAATCAAATTTTGAACTTATGTCCCACCGAAGTGGGACAAAAGTCCATTATGAACTTATATGTCTCGTGGACTTTTATACTCGCGCCGTATTCCACTTATCTTTGATGGCTTTTTGATGAAGTCCGGGCGGTTTTCCGCACGACACCTTATAAAGAACGGACTATACTTTAGCTGTAACCATATTAAGGGCTTACTTCAAAACGTTTCCAAAAAAATAAATTGCTTCTGTATAGAGAGATAGATGGACAAACTTACCCTCTTTTTTCTTATTTTTTTTTTACCCAGAAAAGGCCTACTTAATTTTTAAAGCCCATGCCAATAGCACATGTTTTCATCCTCCGCACGATATTTTTAAAACGGTATCTACTTCCCTTTTTGTTCGGACGACATCCGAGTACTCTTCAAAATGTGAATAAATCTTGCAAAGCGCCATTTTTTACACTGCGACTGGATAATCGGCCCGCACCCTTGTTAACTTATGGCAAATAAAAAACAAGAAACCCCCAACGACGAGGAAAAATCAAGAAATCCTTTTGAAAATCACTTTTGAAACTCAAACATGATACAGACATAATAATGCGATCGGCACCCTTCAATTTTACATCCTAAGAATTAAAACGACACTTGCCATTGCAACCTCCACCATCTCCAACATACCTCAGGCATGAACGGGCTCTGGGATAACATTTATCCAATTTAGTCGCGCAGGGGCCAAGGCCCACCGTACAACGAGCAAATCTCTCCTCCAACGTTATTACCGCAACAGCTGTATCTATACTTGTTACTCGCAGTCGCTAGAACCGTGTGCGCTCGAGTTTCGCTCGCAAGGAACCCAAAAGCCCGCCAGCAGCACTTCGCTCGCTTGGCTTATTTCATCCCCAACCTCCTTCTGTTTCATAATCTACCTCTTGTATTGGGGCTGGCCCGCAATCTTCATCTCCGACGGCGATTAATTCATGTTCCTACACACCGTGCAATGAGATATAGATAACGTGAGAATTTCAACACGTTTTTGCACTTATTTGAATTTTTTATTATCTCTGTTCGCGAATTATCCGGCAGCACCGCCCGCACGAAAGCTGAGAACTGTGACTGACTTATAGGCAAAAAAAAAGGTGAAAGTCACTCAGAAATTTCCCGCAGCCTCACCTGTGAGCAGTGTGAGTTAAGCGAAGTCTCACGCGAAATTATAGCCGAGTACAAGTAAAAATAAAAAACAAAACTCAATCCGAATCCTTATGCCTGCTCGTACAAAAGGAATTTCATAATTTTCTCTACGTGTGAACGGATCACACGGGGTGGCTTTATTTTGGAAATTGAGGCACGTCTACCTATAGCCGAATGTAAATATTGGCGCGAGGGCAGTGCTTTGATTCTTTTTGCGCGACCCTAAATAATGATGCGGTTACTTCCGCAGGAAGGGAAATTAACAGAATTTTTATTTAGTATTTTTGCTGGAACGGATGTGGAGCGGCCCCTGGTTCAACAACGAAATTTAGTTGCGGGCTTCACAAAGAAATTGCATTAGTGTGCTGGGGAATTTTCGGGAAAAGTTATTGTTTGTCGATTGAAAAACTTGACGGAAAGTGAGGTGAAGTGAGGAACGCGAAGTGGCCTTTGCAGCATGCTCGCAAACGCAGCTGTTTTTTAGCTGCGAAATACCATTTCGTCAGGGGGCTGAGCTTACATTATTTCTATTTTTTTTTTACTAAATTTCAAAGGAAATTGATTTTCATTGTGTTTCTTAAATTATGCTTAAAAGTTGAAGTTAAACCAACATCAAAAAATATCTACAAAGATTTATATAAGCAATCCAGAGCAGCTCAAGCTAAATTTGTGCTTCACTGTATGTAAAAAAAAACTAAACAAAATTTAGCGAATAAAAGCGACAGACATTTTTCATAACTTAACTTTGACAGGTCAAGTGGATTAGGAACGTGATGGAGAAAAAAAAAACGAGTGTGCTTCAGACCACACGACTGAAGTAAAACTTCTTTAGCTCCATCTATATGCATGTACTCGCAAACCAACTACTGACTGAGATTTATATTTCATGCATTGGCTATGAGAGGTAGAGAGACAGAAAATATGCGTGCGCACTGCTCTCTCTTGTGCTCGTACTTCTCTCTCTTACCCCTACAGTAATATACGAAACGAAACGTAACTCTCTTTCTTTCTATCTTCACAAACATATATCTCCCTCTCAACTCCCATTCGCAATTTCCGTAACGCTTTCGTGACGCATTCACCAACTTACCCCTCAAGTCAAGCGTGCCTAAAGGAGTTATACTTCAACAAGTAAAATTGTAACGAAGTCTCCAAATTGATGATGTTCGAGCTGGTTTTTTTCTGCTTATCCGCTTAACTTTGAACTGTCAAAATTAAGAGAACATTTAGGCAGATGGTGGAGAGAAACCTTGGAGAGGCGCTTAGTTAGCGACAGGGTCAGAAAACGACGCCAAATTTCTACCCGCTCTTTTGATATTTATCTTCAGTGAGGTTTGCCATTTCATGATGGAAAGATATACGAGCCAACAACGAGTCGAAATTATTGAAATTTACTACCGAAATTCGGAGTCAGTGGCCTCAACGTTAAGAGCGCTACGTCCAATTTATGGTCGTCATAATCGTCCTAGCAGATCAACAATTGAGCGTCTAGTGGAAAAATTTGAATCCACAGGCACAGTACAAAAGTTCCCGTGCCAGTGAGACAAAGAAGTGCCCGTAGTATCGAGAATATTGCTGCCGCTGAGGCTTCAGTTGAAGAAAGCCCAAATGTGTCTCTCACACGTCGTTCTCAAGCGTTGGGCATCTCTGTGACGTCATTGTGGCGAATTTTGCGAAAAGATCTTGGCCTACATCCCTACAAGATTAAATTGACGCAAGAAATGAAGCTGCTTGACCACCAGAAGCGTCGTATGTTCGGGAATTGGGCCGAGCAACAACTTGAAAATAATTCGGATTTTCATCGAAAAATCATCTTCAGCAATGAGGCTCATTTCTGGCTGAATAGCTTCGTCAATAAACAAAATATGCGGTATTAGTCAGGCAGCAATCCACACGTACTCCATGAGTCATCATTGCATCCCGAAAAAATTACGGTTTGGTGTGGTTTATGGGCCGGCGGCGTCATTGGGCCGTACTTCTTCCGTGATGATCAAGACCGGCACGTTACTGTGAATGGGAATCGCTACCGTTCAATGATAACCGAATATTTTTGGCCCCAATTGGATTATATGGACTTGGAGGATATGCGGTTCCAATAGGACGGCGCCACAAGCCACACAGCGAATGTCACAATCAATTTATTGGAAACCAAGTTTTGAGAACGTGTTATCTCACGAAATTGTCCAGTCACTTGGCCGCCTCGGTCGTGCGATTTGACGCCGTTAGACTATTTCCTGTGGGGCTACGTCAAGTCTATGGTCTATGCCAACAAGAAAGAGACGATTGATGAACTTCGTACGAATATCGAACTTGAAATTGCAGCAGTATCGGTCGATTTATGCTTGAAAACCGTCGAAAATTGGGTTCAGCGTCTGGACTTCTGCAAGCGTGCCCGTGGTGGCCATGCAAAAGAAATCGAGTTCCATACATAATGGCATCGAACGTACTTTACGAAATAAAGAATTTCATTGATACCCAAAACCGTTTTTATTTATGTATGTATGTATGTTTTGTAGCGCTCTTATTGAAAAACCCTTTATTAGGACAAACATGATTGCGTATTTTCTGCTTTTGAATATCGTTAACTTCGATTTCATGTGTTAATTTTTCTTAAATAACTGAATAAAATTTGACAAAATGTTTTTATTTTGCGTCAACCAATCCACATTCTTCATGTTTCATAAATATTAAGCACACCCACACTTATTCTTAAAAAAAAAATATTATCCACACGTAACGAATAATTTTAAATTTAACGGGTACAATTCTATGAACGCTGCCATCAACTTTGCCCACAGCGGAAGTGGCTCATATTGTGAGAGTGCACTGGTGAGCCGGATTTTTTGAAGTTACGTGACATTTGTCAATACGAATTTCTATGTAACAATACTAGCGCACCAATTCGTGACCACTCCGTAAAAATAAAGCTTAAGGCAAGTAGCGGGAAATCGGCTGAAGTTGGTGGTCTCAGTCTATGATAGAATTTTTGGATTCGCCCATTTTTCTTTTTTTTTAAAGGTACATTTACAGCGGCTCGCAAACCTACCATGGAAGACTAAAGGGATACACAATATTTATACAGACATTCAACTGAAAGGGACGGCACTACCTGACACAGCCATCTCGTTTACGTGAGACGAATTGTGTTAGAGTTCTCTGCATGTTGTGGGTATTTTTTTAGCTTAAATGTCTTCCAGAAGTGGTAAAAAAGGAAAGTAATGACAGCTTCTTCATATAGGTATAGGTGTCAGGTAAGTTCTATTTGCGGCTTTTAAAGTCGATTTACATTAGGCGTTGATCTGAATAGGTTAAGGTGAATGCCAAAAACAAAATCAAAAAACAGCACCTTTATTAAATAGATCCGATGAGTCGACCAGATGCATTTTATTTAACAGAAGTCGGCGCAGTGGTTAGTTTGTTGAATTACTAAGCGAGGGGTCTTAGGTTTGTATCCCGAAAAGAACCAAATTCCAACTCAAGGTTTTTTGCACTGCGCCACCTCTCGCGAACGTCTGACAAACATCCGAGAATATAACTGTCATGAAAGAGCTTCTCCATTGGCCGTTTGGACTCGGCATAAAATTGTAGATCCCATTCGTCCCAAAAATGAAAAAAAACTCAAGCAAAACGAATGGTTGTGAGAAGCTAGGCCTAGGGTCCCTACGGACCTGTTGGACCAACTATTTATTTTTTTTATCACAAGCCATGGTAACCTCTTAGGTTCATGGCTGCGAAGGTTTAGTATCTTCTTGGCGTCGTTTCTAAAAGGCTGAAGAGCTGTTTTGGTCTATTTGAGACCTGGGATTTACTCCAAATATGAGATGCACTTCTTGCATTCCCAGCTTTTTAAAGCTGATATTACAGCTGAAGGTTCAAGTCCGGGGTCAGGGGGAGTTCATCAGCCTCGTTCTATTTTTCTTTTTCAAAATCCCGTCGCGACTCAAAGCAGCCAGTCGCGCAAATCTATTAAGTATCAATTGATCAGAGCTTTAAATCAATTAAAGTAAAGTAAAATCAGTGGAATTTTTGTAATTTTTATGTTGAGATTTGTAATAACTTTCGTCACTTGAATGAAGCTGCTTTGCTTGAGTTGCATTACGATGACAAAATTAACCTATTTATTTTGGCAATATACGTTTGGGCTGTGAATTTCCTTTTTTTTGTGGACCCTGTCTAATAGGGTGGTCCTTATTTTTAAAATTTGGATTTTTTTTGAGTACCTTTTTTTTTGTTCCTTTACACCTAAAAACATTACTCATTTTTTTTTTTTTTACGACCACGTTAACACGTGCCGCACTGAGCTTAAAGTTAACACTTTTTATCTTATTCGTTCAGCAGAGGATGATTTCTTTGGATTTAAAAGTCATTGCGGCACGTGTTAATAAATTCCGATTTTAATGAAACTTTTTTTGTATGCGTTTTTAGCCCAAAGGAACAAAATAAAGGGGTACTCAAAAAAAAAATTTGTTTTCTTCGTACAAATAAGGACCACCCTACTGTCTAGAGTTAAACCTGGACATCCACCTATCCGCTCGTGGTTATTCGACATTCGACACCTATTCCTTCGGTTTCATAACGTTTCACGTGTATTATCGCAATGCATATCTTTATTCTTATTTACTTACAAATACCCACCCTGTCAGATAACCCAGCAACCCATAACCCCTATAATCCCCATTCAATCTAAGCTCTCTATTACAGCAATTGACAGAATGAAATCGCTTTTAAATAACAACAGCACGACAAAGGTCGGCGTATCTATATCGAACTGTTTTTCTTGAATATTTTTTCGTTGCCTCTGTTTACTAGGTTCCGTCGCACTGTCCTCTAGACTGATCTGTGATTTATTCCATTTGCTGACCAAACGCCCACTCATTTGTTTCAATTGAATAACGATTCGAACCTAAGCTGGAAATAATTCTCTCCCCCACACTATAGCTGGCCTCTCTCTTTCTACAGTTATTGCAAAGTGTCTAGTAGATTTGTCAATATCCTGTGCGTATTATCCTTCCGATTGATTTAATACGACTCAGTAAATCAGGCACACGCTACACATTACAACTAAAGAGAGACAGACATAGTGGCAGCAGTGTCGTGGATGCCCATTCGCAATATTTTGATGTTGTCTACCCATACTTTAGCATATAAACATACATGCTATCCATACATCTGTTCGATGCCCCAATGGAGATATCAATTGAATTTGACAGTTACAATAATTTATAATAGCATATTCGGTATTATCCGGAAAATTACTGTCCCCCCGAACCCTTGCATTGGTTTTGGGGCCCCTATTCGACCGACCCACGTCTGCCTGTCTGTCCTTGCATTCAAACTAGCGAGTGATTTATAAACGTCGTTCGACAATAATCGTCGCTCGGAGTTTGTCATACATTGTGGATTGTGGAAATTCCTGGTGCATATTGAGGACCCAAAAGGATGTGTTAACTTTGTTGCTATATTTCAAATGTGCGTAGATGTTTTTTTATGGCTTTGATCAAAGGGTTCTCTTGCGCAGAAAATTTTATATTTCTGTAGACCTGCCGAAAGGGTGTTTCATATTTTCTGAGGCTTTTGCGAATAAAAATTCTTAGTTCTACAACCGCAATTGGTTTCATCGACTCATAATAAGTAGCTAATCACATTTCGGACCCAGGGCCTGGCTTTTTACAACCCTTTGTTCGTTTGAAGATTTATGGATGAATGACTTTCTCAGGACATTTACAGTCTCATATGCTTGTCAAACGATTGGTAGAGCTAGCGCAGTGGAAACAAGATAAATTATGGTATAATTGGCTTTTTTGGGGTTGCCCCGGAGAGCCCTCTCTCACACTAACCACCGTTTCCTCTCAAATATCAATGAAAGTCGCCAAGTGTGGCCAGTGTTGCCAGATAAAAAAAAATCTGAAAATCTTTTTTTTCCGACATCAAAAATCTTTTTTTCAAGATTTTGTTCAAAATATAAAAAAAGCGCAATGTAAAATACAATTTTGAAGTAAATACTTTACTACTAATACCTACATAAATCACTTAAATAACTATAAAAAAAAACGTTGGTCATATTAATGGTTTTTGAATTATTGAAACATATTTCAATTAGTTGAATTGATTTAGAAATTATTTGCTTATATCAAGATCATAGAACTTCGGTTCATTAAAGCCCAACAAATCCTTTGTAAAGACTAACATTTTAACAACTACTCGAACGATTGCGAATTTTTGTTTTATTTAAATTTACACCAGAAAATATTATTTAAATATTAGCAGAGGAATGTGGAAGAGATAAAATATTGAAAATAAAGTCTTTCGACTGGATATGCGAAGTTTCGATCCGCTGTTTTAACTCCTTAAACATTTTTCCAAAAACACGTTTCATCAGTTATTTTATCAAATTTGTCAAAATTCATGTTTCTTTAGAGTTGATGAAAACGTTAGTGAAACAGAAATTGTGCATTGGCTCTGTTCAACTGACATTATATGTACATAATAATGTAATTAATAGGCAACGTTTTTCTTCAATAGAAAAGGTTCTTTTCATTTTTGTAGATTTAAAAAGTTCTTGATATCAAATATCTTGAAATTTGATCAATTTGAAGTAAAAAGTCTTGTACATATTTTGGAGCTCAAAAATCTTGAAAAAAAAAAGATATATCTTGTAATCTGGCATCACTGAGTGTGACTAACAAAAATCTCCTTCGATTTAAACAACGCAAAGTCAAACACACCTCAGTATCGAAGACGATTGTATCGATTGCTATAAATTTTCTTCTCATTGCAAAGCAGTTGTATTTATGTAGAAGTGCCAAACACCTGTTCCTGTCGTTCCAGTGTAGATTCCTGCTTTGTTGCTTGATTTTCTCCTTTGCACGCAAACAAAGAACCGAATTCGCTGTTCAAAGAAAACGAACTTGCGCCTATCCATCAATATTTCAGGCTGCCGTTACGCTCCGCCACCTGTTTTTTTTTTATGGGTATTTTAACAGATAATCCGGACGAATGCCTCTGCACTACCCTTCGGATTAACTGTACTACAGTACAACCATCTCAGGCAATCGCAGAGGGATATGTTAACCGGCGGAACTGTGTATACAAATCGGTAAAGGCAAACGTTTTAAACAAGCGCCATTTATCACAAGGGATATGGAATGGGTGTGCATGGGGCTGAGGTAGGTTAACACACCGAACAAGCAACAGGATTGCTGGTGTAACCTTGAACTATTCGGCTGCGTATATACACATTGGTTTATGCGTGTATTGTTTCACGCGGCTCACCCAGGAAGAGTATATACCCCCCCGGTAAATCCGATATCCTTGGCATCATGTTGGAGGGTTCATTTGCTATGCTACACTGACACATAAATATGGGTGAACTCGAGCGCATAATTTGACCCTTTCATGGTGAGCAGTCAGCGGAAGGGTGTCGTGCCGGTCGTGGTTAAACAAAACAACAAAACGCGAGTAGGTTACATTATCCGGAAGTTCAAAGAAAACATCTCTTTGATAAAGAATATTTAAAAGAAAGGGACTATAAGAAATGGGGTTTCGTAGGGAATATCCTATTAGGAAGATAACTACAAATTTAACATTTTAATGACGTTGTTGCTTGGGGGGAGAGTTTATTTGCAAATACATAATTTTAACGTAGATACTTTGATGTGCTGCTGCTTAGAAGGAGTAATTATTGACTCAGGAGGTTTCTTAAACAATTGGAGGACTAACAGGGCTTTGAGATTTGATAATAAGACGTTGCAGGTCCATCTATCGCAAACGCGGTTTTGTTATCCTTAGCCTTTTTAGTTTTTGTGTGTTTTTTGTAGGTAGATATGTTACCGAATTCTAAAAATTGAGTCTTCAAACTCGGTACGCGGATGACCAGCAATTGACAACCTTGCTTGGCTGCGCCCTAATATAAGCTAGAAAAGCTGTTACTCCTCGCTTTCTTCATTCAAAGAGGTACTGCAAGGTAGGTATAACTGGAAATAATTCAGTTAAGAAGTCGGCATTAAAGGTTAAACCAGTCTTAATTCAATTAGACAGAAAGGTATACTGTGCAACTTTTTACATGACCGCTGTTGTAACGCCACAAAAAACATTAAAAATGAAGGGAGCTAGTTACTTAAAGCGCCAACGTTAGACTGTATACGCAGAGGAAGATTTCAGGACCCTGAATGTGTGGCGACAACCAAAAAAAAAAAACAACTAAATCTAAAAACCTGAACCGCACTTCGGCGTTTGACTGAACGCGACGAACGAGACTCGAGTTCACACTCGGTGGGAAATGAAAGCAAAAGCAAACATCAGAAGTCAGATTGTTCTGGACTTCCTTCTCGGCGACACGCGGTGTGAGCGTTTTTGTGGTGGCCTGCTGCTAGAAAGATATTAAGTCATTTTTACATTTCATCGCTACTTTTTAATTAATAAAATCTGTACAATTACGTTAATCATGGGTACCACATCCCGTTAATGTAAAAAAAGGCTTATTTTATAAGAAATTAATTTTCAGAATACTTTCCGCCGTTAAGAGCTAATAACATAAGAACTTTCTCAAAAGTTCCGAAAAACAGTAGTACATAAGGGTCTTTCATTGGCGACTTGACAACTTCAAACTTTCAGTGGGAACGCACCCTTCAACCGATTACCGAACTGCCTCATAAAAGAATTTTTGTACCTTGATAAACCAAGTGAATTCTGGATTTCGAATCCAAACCACAATCTAATTTCTTCTACATCTACGAGGGAAATTTGTTCAGACATTTTATTAGGTGTTTCTAAAAAGTACAGACTTCTGTCACAAAACATTTGCTTTCTATAAAAAAACGCAGACGTCAACCCCAAATTTACATACCCAAATCCTTGGTAAAATTAGATTGCATCTATTTTTACAAAAAAAAAAAAATAAACGTAAATTCTGTTCAAACCTACGACAACAGTATAACAATTGGCAATATTATGTATAACAGCACATTTCGGCAAAAGAACTCCTTTCGCACTCGATATTCTCACTCAAGTAAAGAATCCAACTCGTTCTCCGCTTCCAAATGCGTTTTCACTCTACACACCAAACAAAGAGCACAGCGCAGAATCTTTGCAGACGCACGCTGCGAAACGTCAAAATGTGACACAACACAAGAATAAACACAACAAACAGCTGTGAATCGCTTTTAACTTAAATTAGTAATTATTCTCGCACAACAAAAAGTCAAATGAATTCCAAGAAAATAATCATATAAGTTGTCTTATCGGTAAAAAACAACTGACACTTCGATAGTTGGGGTACGTCATTAAAGTAATTCCATTCAAAAATTGACATGCGGCGTTGTTTGTGATTTTTTGGCGAAAGTGAAAATGAAGGTTGACCCTACCAACAAATCTGTTCAAAGTGTTAAAGGAAATTATTCTAAGCTTGGTGTTTAGAGTCGTGAAGTGAATGTGTATTTTGTTGCTAATAATGCTGTGGCATAATTATTGTAGGAGGTACCCACATTTAAATGGCTGTCAGCAGTATTTTTAATGACAGCCAGAAAGTATGCAGCGCAAGTGACAGCGCCATAATGTCTGCTCTCCATCAAGTGAAACGAAACAAGTTATTTCTGCAGCCCCCAAAGGTATAACGTACGTTGAATGAGATTAGTATGTGTGATGTAGGTACAGTGTTATAATACAGTACTATAGTAGGTATGTATAAACTAGTCCGTTTCAAAATTTAGGCAAGTGTCCATGTTGTTATTGATAGTAGATTGGTTTTATTCTTTTATTCTCAAAACTATTTGTGTTTACTGTCACTGTGTGACAAGGACTTAGCCAGGTCAATGCTGAGTTTTTTTCATACCACATGTAACAAAATGCCTTACAAATGACCCTGTCAAGCACAACACCTACTTTATTTATAGATATTCTCACCAGCGCCATCTAGTAAGTGGTTTCGTAGTCTCATTTTTCAATAATAAATTGTCGTTTCTGACTTTGAATACTTCATAGATTTATGTACTTGTCATCGATTGACATTGAACTCTGAGGTAAATGGGAGATGTGAAAACTGGTAAATAAAATCCACCTGTTCATCCATCTTTATTTCCCAATATTATTTTCTAATTTCCCCATTTCTAAAACACGAGCGACATTTCTAATTTTGCGTTTCACCGTGTCTGAAATCGTATGCCAAAAATCTGTGCAACCTATTTTGGATCAGTTTTTGTGTTGCATCATGTGCGAACGACCTAACACTATTTTCAATAAATAAGCGTGCTCGCTCAATCTAATAAATGCATGGACGCTGCAGGAAAATATATGTGCAAGTGGGGTAAGTTGACTGTCAAATAACAAGTCTTTTTTCTAACAAAAAAGAAGAGAATGCAATATCCTGAATCCTTAATTCTTTTTAAAAATGAGCAAAAACATCCCAAAATTTTGACATTTGTGAGTTTGCGCGGTTGGTTTCCGAGTTTATATGAAGTTGTAAGCTCTAAATTAAACTATTCTTCAGATAAAAACTGAGTGTTCATTTAAGGGAGCCTTTAAGTGGCTAAGATCTAAAAACAACACAACGAGTTTTCTGCAAATGCGTATCCACCACTCAACCTAAAGCTTACAACGAACTGACAGAGCAACATTTTTGAACATACCTATTTCACACAAGAAAAATGGCTGACGATGGCAGAAGCGTCATTATAAAGGGTCTTTCATTAAGGACTTGCCAACTTCTTATTTAAATTAAATGCTAACTACTTGAGTTATCTCAAAAAAAATGTATTGCCTTGAGTTACTATCAAAACAATGGAATGGAATGGAATTCGACTTCGTTCATGTGTCCACCACAGGAACGTATGCAGCGGTAGATACAACTCTGAAATTGAGATTTCAATAACTCGATTGTTGGTGTGTGGCTTGTATGGCACCGTCTTGTTGGAACCACACATCACTGATGTCCAATTCATGGAATTGCTCAAGCAAATAAAGTTTCAACATGTCTCTGTAGCGAACACCATTTACCGTAACGCGACGGTCATTTTCATCGACGAAAAAAAAAACGGCCCAATGACGCCACCGGCACGAAAACCGCAGCAAACTGTGACTTTTTGCGGATGAAAAGCTGTATCCACGGTTGCCACTTGCAAAAAAAATAAACTACCAAAATTGGAAAAAAAAGTTACCAAACCAAGATAAAAGTCTTTTAAAGTATTCAATTTGGTACATTAGGTTTGTATAAACTTAGTCAGTCTTTAAGTATTTAAACAACGGCTACTGTATAAATTAAAATAAATAATACTTTTGCTGATCAAAAGCATACTTTTCTAAACTCAAATTATTTTATTTGATTTTTAAAATTGCTCACCATCATTCTGCCAAAAGTAGAAAATGAGTACATTCAGCAATTTTTTGAACAAAATAGGTTTACATGGATGGTGCTGACGCATATGCAAATAATGCAATGCTTTCACTCAGAAACAGTAAGGCAGCATTTAAATGAATTGATATCGAGTTCGTATTTTTGGTGCTCCTGCTCTAAAAGTTACCAAAACCAGATAAAAATTACCAAATTACCAAAACTCAAAAAGCAAAACAAAAATTACCAAATTTGGTAAAAAATTACCAAAGTGGCAACCGTGGCTGTTTCATGAAGCACATGAGGGTTCTTACCTGTCCAGTAGCGCATATTTTGCTTATTGATGAAGCCGTTTAACCAAAAGTGCACTTCATCGCTGAAGATGAAAATTAGCGTTAACGCTATTAAAGTTGCTACCACCGATTCGGCAGTAAATTTAAATTATTTGTAAACGTTGTGCCTTCGTGTACTTCACCATGATGAAAATGTTGATTTTACTGAATATTTTCAAATTGACAGTTCGGTAATCGGTGTGAGGGTGCGATCACACTGAAAGTTTTAAGTTGCCAAGTCGCTAATGAAAGACCCTTTATTAAGCTGCGTTGTTTGCGAGTGTAGCTTGGGCGTAACGGAGAGTTTTAATAGGCCACTCTGCAGTCTGCACCTCATGAAATTTCGCACGAAATTCAGAAAGTGTGGAAGCCTTGTTTAAGTACTCTGCTACACTAATTTCTCGACCAAAATCAGCCCAAGTCAGCTGTCAAATTCGTTTTTTCCCCTGCCAAAAGTTCTCGGGAATATGTACAATGGGAACTGTTGTAGCTCCACTCCCTCCCCACAACCACATTATATTATATGCCTATAACACATCATCTCTAGTTATCACTCGCTGATTCCAAGGAACTTAAGAATTAACCGTCCCAAGTCCATTACACCACATGCTGACATACGCAAACCCGATATCCGAGTGTTCTTTCATACTCGCGTGCACACACACTTCCACCCAAATTAGAGCACACTCCAGCGCCCGCCGTTGGCCCGTTAAATATTGGGCGAAACAAAATTATCCCCACATATATACTTTCGGGGTGAAAATCTGCTGATTTCATTAAGCAAATTTAGCTAAATTACCCATTATCCTAAGGTGATGGCGTGGTGCTGTGCTGATGATGACGCTGGCGATGGCCATACCAGCCAACGCTAATCGCAGCCAAGCGTCAGCGCCACCGCCACCACTACCTTCGACTTTTAGTCTGAGAGTGAGAGCCTGCTTTACGTTCGCTGTAATGAGCCAAAAGTGCTGTGCTTGTCTGCGGTTTTTAGCTCGCCGCCGCCGTCGTTGTCTTTGCACCGCCATTCGACCAAAAAGATCCAACGCAGAGATAACAAATCTGACTAATATAACCCACCGCGGATAATTACTACGAACACATTACGGTTCGGTTCAGCTGAACTGGGCTCTCCCCCCGTCGCCGACACTCCGGCAGGAAGCGGGCACACCGAACGAAAATCACCCACACACACGGTAGGGTGGGAATATCGCACGTAACTCATTTGCATAGCAAGTGGTGGCGGCTTAACGGGAAGTTCAATGCACACTGAAACGGGACGGGAAACTTACATATATAGTTTCATTGGGCCACCTTATTTGTTGGTGTAGGAAAACAAAACAAGCTAGTAGGGTGTGGGGCATTTTACAATGACGAACGTGTTGACGCAACAATTTTGGTATTATGTAGTGCGAGAGCTGTGTGTTTGTTTGTCACACATCAATTCAATGTCTTTTCCTTTTTTTTGGGGGGCTTTTTCTTTACAGCGGTGGACTTGAGTTGTGCGCACTGCGCCAAGTGCAGCTCAGATGAGAGCCGAATGTTATCTCTTCTTAGAGGGAACTGCTTGCAAAAGAGAGGATTAGCAGCGAAGAGAAGTGGAGACTTGCGAACGACCGTAAGGAGATGGAGAACGGAAAAAGTATTGAATTTGCGTGGTACATTCGCGTTGCCGTTGTACAAAACTGGAAGAAAAACGCCCTGGGGGTGGCACACGGAAAATTCGGAGAACGAAATTATTTCTTATCCAGTTATATGTGTGTTCTCTGCGAACAATGTTTTCATAGTCCCTATCGTTTGAAGGCCTACCTTGTGGAAGCTGTCATGAATTTGAATCGAGTGAGTCTTGCCTGTCTTGTTGTCCTCTACGGCTAAGGAGCACTCATCCGCATCCATGGACCGCCGTATATCTCCATGCCTTTGGCGAAGGTCATGAGCGTTTTTGAACGGCTTTCGACTAGGTAACCGTGAAGCGGCCTTACGAGAACGAAAAACGACTTAGAGCTTTACCTTTGGCAGTAAAAATACCCAGCTTAGCACTTGTGCCAACTCATTTTGCGCAGTTAGGTGTATTGATGGGCGGATAATGCAACGGGGCGTGGTATCTTCAACTTAACAAAAATAATTGAATACTTGCAGCCTAGTTCTATCTAAAATGTTGACTCTCTTTGATGGATCTGAGTTCTCAGGGCGGATCAGATACTTTTTTTTAAATACCCATTAATTTTGAAATAGCAAACTGATGGCTTTAAAGGTGGAGCCTATTGAAGCCTTAACCTTATCCCGTCGACCCCAATACCGCCAATAAATGGTCTCATCAAGTGATCTTTCTTTTTGTAAATTTGAATTTGTAGGTCACCTTGCATTCGACTCAGTCAGCAACTTACAACAAACAGTATGATGGAATTGCTGCTAAAATATATCGATTGTGCTATTTTAGCGATACGGGGCAGGCAGCGTAACAGGGCAGAACAAGTGCGACAGCTTCCCACGTAAAAACGCTGTAGGTCCCAATTAGTTTATGAAAAGCTTCGACCGAAATTGTGACTTTGTAGATTTGAATATGTAACCGAAACAGGGTACATTGTTTTTTTAATTTCCATCATCACTTTTAAAGCGAGATATTAAAACAGTCCCATCATGATGAAATATTAAAGTTTGCCAGAGACTAACAGCCTGATAGAGCAATTAAGCACGACCCCAGACGTGCTGTTTATTCCGCCTCCACGCCTCATTGATCTCCAGACGATTTAACAGACGAGGTTGTTTCGTTTACCACATTTTTGAATGAACAAATTAAACATAGCCACCGCGTCCTTGTTGATGGATTGGTCCCTTTTGGTGTGCCAACGTAAATCATCATTCAATTTAATTTGATACGAAACAAAAAAATCCTTTTTGTTCGGTTGGGTCAATTAACATGGTCTGCTGGGTAAATGCCTATACAGTTATTCTCGTTCCCTTGAAGCGCACGATAGTCCCCTGGATGGCAGCAATATCTATTCAATACTATAGAAGGCGGAATAACAGGTTCCACAAAAACACGCCAACCGTCCCTTTTGACACACTTTGCAATTTGCAATCTTAACACCGCATCTGTGCAAGCTGTCATAATTAATATCAGACATGTAACCTTCCTATTTGAACACAAACTTACATCCCCCAAAAAATATTCCCATCTCATAGAAAATTAAACTAACAAACGACCTAATTTCAAAGCTTTCTCTTCTTGTTCCCTTTTTTCCCACACACTGTACGTTGGCCCACCCACCACGACACATACTGGCTTTCAGTCGCAGCCCTTTTTGTTCGGAGGTTATTTTTTATTTTTTCTTCTCAAAATTAATGCAAAGCAACTACCAACCCCAACACGCAGCCCTCATGCATAATCATGGTACATTCCCTTTAAATCACAAAGAGGACCCGAAACTAGGTCAGTACTTCATATCGCATCATTCCTTATCTTCAAACAAAGTGCATCCTTTTCATCCTCTGCACAAATGCTCCATTTCTGACACTTTTTTCCACCCTTATCTCGGATTGCGGAGCATAAACTATATGCCGGAGGAGAGCTAGAGTGAGTGTGTCGAAAATGTTCTCTCTGTGTCGAAAAAGGATGTATTTATCCGGCTAGCTTGTTCTGAGAGAACAGATTTCTCAGTGTTTACAGCTTTACGTAATCGCCAAGACACCAAGTGTCACTTGTGCACCCCCCCTAAGAGTTGGCGAATTGTAAGTGTGACAGTAAAGACGTGTCTGCGACTGGTGCTTCTTAACCTCAGTTTTGCGAGTTTGTAGCCCGCAATTGTATATCAGCCACCTCTATATTATGCGTATCCTTGACAGAGAACAGCAAAAGAAAAGAAAAACAAAACACAAACACATTCTGCGCATGGATATGGAGCGGATAGCCAAACTTCGCACAGCCTACCCTAAAGGTATTTTTCAAACTATGCCTTTCGGGGAGACTAAGAGACTGGAGAAAGTTACCATGGTTCTCTTAAAGCTTGTTGCACATGGTGAACTCGCACTGTGACTGTGACCTGTGAGTGAGGTGACTGTGAGACTGTGTCGAAGAAGCAGTAAAACAGCTGTGCAGCTCTAAACCGAGCCGGGTTCAACAGCTGAGCTCGCTCTTTGGTTCGATGAGGACTGTTCTTGAAGACAAAGTTTCCAATTGGAGACTTGGAAATCGCTCTTTGTGGCGATGGGTGACACGAACACGACCACGACACCATCGAAGTGCGGCTTTAGAGAAACACTTCCATCAAAGCGTACAGTGTAGCTACAAAAGCTCGTTCTCCCATGTCACATATACACCGACAAATCTGGCATAGAGCGCAAGCAAAGCAGAAATTCTGAGGCTGTGCTGTGTCTGTGTCTGGTCTGAGGTCTGACTGACACAAAACAAACGAACGAAACACCAAAGAAGTGGATGAGAAAAATACCGATTTTTCGAACACTACACGACTTGATGTCGAAAGTGATTTTCAGTTGAAGTTGGAGCGTGTTCACAGTCGGTCGGTTACGGGCGCTCTCAGCTGTCTAATTCCTTTTAAGCCCTCAAGTTTTTCTCACCGGGATACATTTTTTCCGTTCGTGTGTCAAAGAAAATTCGAATTTTTCCCACTCGTCTATTCCGAGCAAAAGAGCAAAAAAAAGGAAAATAAATCAAAAAGAAAAACATCGCGGGAATAATGCAAGTGCGTGAGGACGCCCCTTAAACGGTTTGTCGCTGACAGTTTTATCTCATCACCATCGAGCTGTGACATCACATTTGCATCGTAGTTTCGGGTCCGGTTTTTGTGTAGAAAAAAAAAAAAAAAAAAATATTATCAGCGAACAGTTGTCCAGCAATCTCGCGTCTTCTCGGTTATGTAGGTACCCCGCGGTCGCCCTTGGACCGATCTCGCATGTTCCGTGCACCGGCCAATCTCAAAGTGCAGCACTTGGACCAGTATTCTGTAACAATGCGCTGCAAGTTGAGTGAGGGTCGGGACGGGAAGAGAGATTGGGTTTCTTTTATGCAACACGATATAATATGCCCAGTAGCAGCAGCATAATTTGTGTGCGATAAAGTTGTATGGTCGGTTTTATGGTTTTTTTTTTTTCTTTGTCCGCTCCTCATAGCACTGCGATACGCCGCGACGGTACCGGTATATGTATGGCTTGCTTAACTGTTAAACAGAATACAGAAGTATATAAATGTGTGCTGTGGTGGTGCCGTGGCGAGAGAGGGTAGAGAGAAGTGCGATAAATCTTCGTGCAAACGAATCATAGTCATAGAGGAAAAATGGTCCGGTCCGAGTCTTGGGAAGTTCATTTGAGTCTTTGTTGTTTTTGTTTTTTTTTTCCTTCATTTTGTGGTAGGCTTTCAATTTCAGTTTCGTTGGTGATCTAGTCAACTCTTTGGACGGGTGATCGTGTTTCATGCGTGACAGTAGTACGGAATGGGACGGGATTGTGTGCTCGAGGCCGTTTCGAATTACTACCTTTCCATTTATTTTACACCATCATCTTGTGGACTTATTCATTGCGATTTCTTTTTTTCGGTATATCAAGACGAAAAATTCCATGGACTGCTATTTTTTTTTTGTTGTTTTCGGAGAGGAGAATCGTTGCCACATGGCAAATTGGCAGTGTTGCAATTTGTTTTATTTTTTATGATTTTTCTTGGAACTCTGAGGGAATGGGAAGAAATCGGTAGCCGATGATGAGGTTGTGAACTGTGGCATTTTATGAATACGAAGTCGTTGAGTTCGATGTTGTGAACTTTCTGCGTTTGGTTTGGGGTAGGTCATGACGAAAAGACGGGTCTTAGCCCTGAAGAGCAATTTTCTTTCGAAACAATTTGTTTTTGAAAAACCTTCCTTTGGGAAAGGGCACCCCTAAGAGCTCTAAAGTTGTCGCAGAAATATGTCAAGAAGCGAGTTGTAAAGTTTGCTTGCCCTTCAATATTGAAAAGGCTGTTGCCACTCGCTCGTTGTCGGAGCGCTTGCGGCGTACAGTAATTTCAAAGTTATATAGGTACGCCTATATCAATATTGGGTCGGTATATCTTTAGGCCTTATTTCAAACTCATTTAAAAAAAAGTAAATAGATATTCTTGGTGAAAATATCATTTCGGAACGTTTAGGTCCGTGTCCCGGCAGTCATTCAAACGTCAGAAGTACGGCAACGGGGGAATGCCACTTCGCTTTAAAAAAGTATTGTTCTTCCGGCCGTCGAGCAGTGTATTGTTTCGTGATGTTCGTTATTTGTCTGTTCGGTGGAACGCGCATAATATCGCATTTCGAGGAATTTATTCGTTCAGTAACATATTGCCATAGAAGCATGTACTAAGAAAATGGGTTGTGGGTGTTTCCGTACTTTTGACAACTCCCCGATTCCTTGTATACGAGAATAGGGGTGTCATTGTTATGTCACAAACGCCACTCAATTTCATGTCTCCACATGAGTGACTGTAGAAAGCGTCACCCAGTTCTAGGAACCGCGTCCATTCAAACTTCCAGTCAAAAGCAGTACGCAGTTCAATTGTGTGTGTGTCCTGTCCTTAATTAAGAGTGATGGGATTTTAATTTGACATGGTTTGACATGGGTATAAATTTAGTTTTCGCTGTAGATTGAAGCTTGGATTATGCAACTATTTTTAAAAGAAAATATCGCTTCAATGTCCTACGGCTTAATTCACTAGGGTTCCGAATTTGTATACACTAAAAAAAACCAAGCTTGAACTTTAGAAATAATTTTTTAATAATTTGCAAACTGTCAGGGAGCGTTGAAAGCTACAAATGAAAACTGCAGTGATGACTATTTTGATAACAGGAATTAAGAAAATGCTTCTGCGACTTGGACATTGGGAAAAGGTACTTAAAATTTCCTTTAGGGAATGCCAACTTACATATGGGACCCCAACTCATTGTTTTCTTATATTTAAGCTAGTAAAGACTGAACTTTTTAACAATCCGTATCGTCAGCTATCCCAGGCAGCCCTCAGTCAGTGTTTGATCTTCATACTTCACCTAGTCTGCATTTTGAAGGATTTTTAAGATCTTAATACTATTCTAACGATTCCAAAATATAAGATTGATAATTTTGCATCCAAAATTCAACACCAAGTGCTTTGGTTTATTTTCATAAGAATGGACAAAGCGGTGAGAAAGTTCACAGATTTGTTAGATTCATCTACGTAATGATAAACAAACCACGATAAAGTGTGCTGATTGCAAAAGGCAGATTTTTTTTTTTAATCGAATAAACAATGTTTAACCCTATGATAAATTTCGATTGAATTCGCCAGGAGCTGGATTTTCTAATGTTCGTTTCGTACCTCCAGATTGAAGCAGCAACTTCATGAAGCAAATCGAACGCACCTCGAAAAAAAATCCACCACAGGAGTGTTAGCGCATGCAGCTGTTAAAGTTCTTTCACTTTTCCTCACAATTTCCAGTTAAATCATACAGAGCCTTTAAAAGTGAAGTGAAACTCTTGTTCCATTTTTTAATATAACACTTTCCAATTTACACACACAGTGAACCACATTGTACACATTAGGAGACAACCTCTTTTATTTTTTTGCGGAATTTAATGTGTGTTGTTTGTTCCTCATAAGCCGGCATGGTGACTTTCCTAACTCACTTGGGCGGTTATTTATCGAAAAGACTTTTGGATTTGGATTTAAATTCCTACTGCAGTAACAGTTGGCAACAGACGTGTTCCGCTGTTTCCTTTTAATGTAATTTCCTCGTATTTAGTTATGGGTGATCCTGTTTGTCTTTGCGAAAGATTAAGTCGTTTATATAGGTACACCGGTTGATGCGGGGTTTCCTTAAAAATGTTTAGCAACAAATGTTGCTAACAGGGGTAACATTATTTAAAGAGGTGGGAAGTGTAAACTGCAAAGTTAGAAGGAATCGTTTACATATATGTCGATTTATATGAATTAGAAAATTGAGTCCCAAGCATAAAGACTTTATGACATTCCTGTCAGAAGTCGGTAACTCGTACATTAACTAAATTTTGACATACTGGGCAGTGTAGGAACCTTTATATCTCCGAAAATTGTAGAAACCTCTAGGTCTACTTTTAGATGTGGATCTTGCTTTGGGACCTTCGATTTGATGCCGTATTTGAACAACTGGGTGGAGGAGCTTCTCCAGGACAGTAATAGATCAAATTTGGAGCTTTTCTGTGATCATCTCTTAAAAAAAATTGGGTGAGAGTCCCAAGAAGATTTTTATTCCCAAAACCTTACACGGTGTCAAAAATGACAACCTAATCTGTGTCGTTTCTACCGCAGACCAGGGCTGCAGTTTTATGATTTCGTTGAGGAGTATATAAAAAGTTTTTTGGGGAGTACCGAGAAGTACAAAACAAAAATTAAGAAAATAGTTTTTTCAATTGTACGGGTTGATGTTGGCAGTCTGTGACGGCCCTGTTGTTTTGGTGGCATCCGCCTCATCTGATGCTTATAATTCAGTCGCTAATGCCGAATCACTATGACAAGTTACAGAATTGAGCAGAACGTGCAAATGATAATTTTTTTTTGTAAAATGGGCCAACTTTGAGCGCCTTGAATCCATTTTATGGCAGACGTGGTGGCCCTTCAAAGTCCACTCTCCAAAGTTTGGTGGTAAAATTCGAGAAAACCGATTCGGTTAAAAATCAGCCATAAATTGGACCAACCGGATGCTTGTCTCCGTGAGAAGCCGCGGCAAGTTTGCCAACAAAATCGAACACACAAAATCTTATTGAAACATGAAGAACGTTGAATTTGTTTTCCAATTTACTACCTATAGAAAAATGTAAAGACAAGTGAAAATAATTAGATCCGAAACTAACCAGTCGGGTGAAAATAGGAGTACAATTTTTGTCTTTGGGGAGTACGAGAGTACAGCGGACGAAAAAGGAGTACTTTCGGCAGCGCTGCTGCAGACAATTTGATTTTCTGATCTTGTGTACATACACGATTGAGCTTTTGTTGACTTCTTTTTAAATAAAGCAATCCGATAAAGCGCTTAATGAGCCCTCCATGAAAAATCACACAAAATGCAGAATTAGGTAGCGAGGAGTAACAGCGTCGTTGTCGTTGCTTTAAAAACTGAAAAGGACGTCTATGAATTCACCCTTACTTGGAGCAGAAGAGGAAATCCGACGATAAAGAAATCTGGTGACAGTTTATTGTTGCAACACAAAATCTGCGTAATATTTTCATAATCGAAATATACCTCATGTTAGCTCAAGAATGAAAGTTTTTATTTCACACAGCTGGAGTTGTGATGTTACAAGTCGGCTAGAATTGGGTGTTTCACCGCATCTAGGAATTTTCGTGAGGTATTATATTTGCTTACCTTACAGGTCCGTAGGGATAAGGCTTTCTCACAACCATTCGTTTTCTGACAGTTTTTCATACTTGGGGCGAATGGAAGGAATCTACAATTTTATGACGAGTCCAAACTACTAATTAAGACATTTATACTCTCGAATGTTTATCAGACTTTCGCGAGAAACAGTGGGAAGAAAAACCTTTAGATTGAAATTGTTTATACGGCCTCTTTTTTTTTTTTCAAAATTTGGTTTCTAACAATTTTTACAATCGCCCATTCAGAATAACCGAGAATATTTGAAAAAGATGTACGTCTCTTTAGAGAGGCCCTTTTTACCATCCTAGGATAATTTCCAATATTTTCCATAGAAAGTAGAAAATTATGCCTGATGCTATCGTGGTTTTAAGGGAACTTTTTCAAGTGAAAACTAAAGACATTGTGCTGCAAATTGAAAGATACTAAGACCAGTTTGTAAATAGATATCATCACATTATCCAAAATTATAGCGAAATGCGCTATGATTTGAATGAGATTAAATAACGACGGGTTAATACTCCTGTCGCCTTTCAGGAGGATCTGAATTTAGCCAAACCTAGCTTCATAAATGTTTACACCTTTATTCCAGTTAAAAAAGGTTGCAAATCTTCGCTCTTTATTAAGGTGATGCCAAAAGCAATGTACATTCGTCCCGTGGACCTTTGCTCTTCCAATCATCATCGGTGATCTGCCAGCATATAAAATCTTATGGACTCTTCTCTTCAAAAGGCATGTGCGCAGCTTTTGAGAAATGATAGCGCCATCTGTTGAGAGATGTTTAGAGTTGTTCATATACCAACAGTAGCCCCCTCTTTCGTCTAATTCTAGTACGTCCAACCACTGAATATATATAAAACACGTCGCCCTGACATGGAAACTTTTTACTCACGTGATTAAAAATTGTTACTTCTAAGAAACGTGAAGTGAAATGCCATTAATAGTTGGTGTACCTATTTTGGTTCATGTCTTGCTTATCGTGTCCGGGATACCGGATACATCACTGTTGAATATGATCTCCTGTCCAGACTGTTGTCGTATGTGTAGGGCGTAATTGCTGTCTTCGCAGGCTTAAAACGTTACTGGCAAGGATGCGCATTGCGCAATTAGTAAGACCGAAAATCTGCAAACCTTCGAAAAAGCCTGTTGAAAAAATCTATAAAAGAATTACACAAAAAAAAAAACAACTATTTGCGAGTCGTTACCATTTTTGGTGCTTTATCCAGAAGTTGAAGAGTTTTTATTTACCTACCGTCTTTCAGTCTTATGTCGGTGCAGGTCTTTTAGTCAATGCCGTTAGAGGAGTATGATCTACCTCCAGTCATTTCTTTTCGAATCATTCATTTAAATTTCCAAACAAATTTTCAAATGCGCGACAAATTGGTGGCAGCAATGAGCAAAACCTTATTTACAACCAATTTATTGCTATCCCCTTGATTAATAGGACTCGATTCAAGTACTATTATCGTCCTTTGTAAGAGATAAGCTGAAATAAATGACCCGTGCCGTTGAATTTTTCTTCTTCCATCTTTGTATTTCGGCCCACAGCACTGTATCGAAATATTTCGAAAAGTACCTTCCCTTAGAAAAAGTCTCTTTGAAGGTACCGTTCTCCTTTCATGGGACAATCTATTTTGGTTAAATTATTTCTTAATCGGGTTCTCCGGTTTTTGGAAGAAATCAATATTCACAAGAACATTTTATTTGCACTCAGCTTTGAATTATTTTCATCATCAGTGCGAGCATAGCCGAACTGCATCTGTAAACAGATACGCCCGACAGTGCGTGATTTCCATTTAACAATGCCCAGATAGCGCCTTATAAATAATTCGTTTTCAAAACGCAAATCGTTTACCAGTGAATTGTGCTCTAGAAATTCCCACTATATACATGTACTCGCACTCGTACATTAATCAATCCACTCTATAGGCCACATTCAAATACAGATTGCGGATGGAGCTGCAAAAGTACAGTGCACACACTATCTGCTGCGCGTCTGTGATGATAATTCTAGATATTTGCATATTTGAATGAACACAGACTTGTATGTAGTTCAATGCATTTGTAATCTCATCAAATGCAGATGAGAGTTCCTGAGCCATCACCAAGCAAATGGAAAATTATATTCAGAGCAGAACCCTCTATGAGGGTAATGATGTGCTAAACAAATTAATGCATGCTGCGGAGTTTATTAGCTTATAAAAGTTCTTTTAACCATCTACCGAAATTCAATTCTCATAGGCCGCCCTTCAAGCGAGTAACATCTGGAATGCGTTTGTCTGAACGCATTTGACCCACAATCAGTATCAACACTCAGCGTGACAGGCGGTCGCTTCACATGCCGATGTCTTTCTCACAATTAGACAGAAAAAAAACTGAATAGTAAATATCTATCTTAGCTGATGAAGATAAGATACGTGCCTCTTGCTTCCACTGAAGCGACAAGGCCATAACAACATTCGTTTTGTATAATTTCTTAAGAAGTCATTAGTAGATGTTATGCCAGATACTATTGCTCCTATTGGCCTTGCGGGCTGTGCCTACTATTTGTATTAACATAATTAATATGAGCGTCAGCTTAGTTATGTGACTGCTCATGTATGGTGAAGGTGGAACTTGTGAGTGTGCCGCATCCGTTTGTCGATTTGATTTATTGCCATACATATCACGAAGTTCGAAGCTCGCCCAGTGTCGGCAACGATATTCAAGCTCGATTTATTAATAGCTAGAGTCTTTGTCATTCTTATGAGAGTCTCAACTTGATAAAGCAAATATTGAGATCCGAGGCAGTGGAAAGAAACATTTGTGTCAACATCAAACAGAGTACGTACTTTCAAAATAAGGATGGTTGTTAAAGAACATGTACGCGAGTAGGTTTAAAGCAAGCATAGTCGGGCCTCAAAATACTACGAATATTCCCGCCGCTTAAGACACTCAATTTGGTGTAGGAAACCCTATTATTCGATGGTTGAAAATCCAGATGTGTTAAGGGTCGTCCGCCTTGATAAAATTTGATTGGGTGTAGGTCTTATATCACGACGAGAAGTCTCCTGGACAGTGGACAATATAAGCAAGTCATCGGGTCACTCATTTTGCAGGTTATATTTTAGAGTTTTAGAATATTTTGGAATAAAAAAGAGAATATTCCCTATCGAATGCACGGGTGTGTGAAAAGATTTTAGAACAGCAATCCCTCCAAATTAAAAAAAATAATTGCAGGACGCGACCTCTCCTTATTAACCAGGAGAGCGTTTCAATCTTCACCAAAAAAGTACTTTGTCTGGCTAAATGCATTTCGCTCCCTGATAAGCTGCTACCATAAGAGTAAATCACTTTCGCGTGTGCGAATATTTAAAGTACGTATTTGGTTGGAAAGCTTTCAAAAATGTGACCCGGAATGTGAATAACTATTTTTTTGCTACAGTGTCAGAGCATATTCATTGAAATCTTTTAACATTGCGACCCGGAATAGCTTTCTTTCGCACCTCTACCGAAATTGTTATTTTTTGCGGATAGAAAGCTTTTGCTATTGCGATCCGAGCAAAGAAAGATCCGAAATACCATTGCGACCATCGGAGTGAAATAAACTTTGTTTTCTGTTAGATATTGCGACCTGATCAAATGAGGAAATTGCATTTTCAGTGTCCGCACGCTTCTTCGTCTTTCTTAAACTGAAGTGGAGAATGCGATGTCTCCTACAAATTGTGAACTTTGCCTTTGAAAAGCTAACACTTTTGTAACTCATTCGTGGACAAAATACCATTTTAAATATTCATTGCGGTGAATCAACAATTTAAGAGCGAATAGTCAGATCAAGTGGATCAAGAGCTTCGGCCCTCGTGACTCTAAAAATAAAGTAAGTAATGCGATTTTAAAAATCTTCCACTGCAACTGTCAGAACGAAGTGCTTTCTTTCGTGTGCATAGTAAAATAAAGTGCATTAAAAGCTTTGCTGTTGAAATTGCAACCAGGAGAAATATTTTCGAGATTCACAATTTTTCTGATCGGTGTTTTCTATGGCAAACCTAAAATTCGCACAATTTACAATTACAAAGCTCTCCATTTTGAGGAAAGCATGGCATTCGATCCAGATGTGTTTGGATTTTTACGCGAAAAAAAATTAATAATGCTCACTTATATAAATTACGACAAATGACAAGTTTTTGCTTCATAGAAGTTTGTAGCCCATCAGACACAACACCGGACTTGGCATCGGTATTTTAAAAAATATGTCGAGACTGTATTATCTGTTTCATGGCGATTTCTTCGGCAATTATCTATTTCCGACAATTATTTAAAAAAAAAATGCTTTGGCTGCAGCATAAGATGCTTCATAGAGACCAAGCTTCACGGTTGTAATGTATGAATTGACAATAACAATGAAATCTCCGAGACACATAAAACGCAGCCCTCTCATATTGGAGAGAGCCTTGTCGATTGTAATTGGATTGGACTTGCCGGCCATCAAAACAGCTGACAGACGACCAAAGCCTTGTTCGATGGCACACAATCGGCTTGGATATAGCCAACCTAGTAGAGTCCTGTGAAGGCCGTTTAGAATATATTGCACTTTCCAGTTCTCCTTTTCTTGTCCGCTATCTGGCCAATTCACAATTGTGCACAGTCGTACAGTTAAAACATCTATTTCCAGGAAACGATATTTAGATGGATGAAAGACGCATTTGAACCTACCCGAAACCGAAGATTTTTTTAAAGCAATATGTGTTAAGAGGCTCAACAGGATTTTAAAATCACCGCAAGGGTCTTCCGACTTTAACCAAAAATAGATTTCATTTCGTATTCAACAGAGATCAGTCGCAAAGTTCCAATGTGGATCTGTTCTTGCTCAACTTTAGCTTTAAAAAACTCTGAGGAAGTTCTGCAGAAATTTGCATTCGAAGGCGCTGCGATTTCTGTATCCAAATCAATTTTGAGTTAATTTAACCAGATACACTTGAGTGGAACTTTCAAAACTACAAATATACGAATGAAAAAAAAAATATATTCCACTTTCAACCTTGTCATTCAGGGATTTGCTGCCTAATGGATATATACCCATTTTTTTCTCAACTCATCTGTTAAACCAACAAACTAAATGTTGCCTGACATCGAATAATGATGCACGACTAAAATACAAAACGAAATCAGTGCCAGATCATTAGCCGTCCGAGTTCCTGATTACATCGGACAAACGACAAGTAGAAAATATTCCACAAAAATGTTGAATCGCTCAATTGCATGCAATTCCTTTTCACATTACCTCCTCCCCGTACGCTCACGGCTAATTTATTTTGTAAACAGTCTGACAACACCACTGACAACCTTCCTATACATATCTATATCTATGTCGGTCGGTTGGTCAGACAATTAGCAAATTTTCTACTTCCCCTTCCCCAGCCTGTGTTGTAAATATTTGAAAACCGAAATCAAAAGAAACACTGAACCTCAAATGAGCACATAACGAACTCTCGCAAAAGTGTCTATATACCGAGCTACAGCACCAGCAGCATACAATGCCATCACATCTATCCATCCGTGCTTTTCGCATTCGCACATGAGATTACGCAGAAAGTACACAAACAAAAACCAACACCACCAACAACAACAACAGCGACCACATCATCAGTATTTACTCCACGTTTTGTTTGTCGGAGTGAATCTCCGGCAACGACCTTAGATAAAGAGGTCTTTTCTCGAAAAATAAAAAAAAATAAAAAATGTATTACGTACGTATAATAAAATAAGTATCTTTTCAGTTCTCGCCGTATTTGTGCATAAAACCTGTTAAATATTTAAAAAAAAAAAAAATACTATTTCAAAAGTTTTATATGATAAAAAAAAATAAATAAATTCATAAGTCCAAAAGTCATACATAAATCGTAAAGTGTTTCAGTGTCAGAAGCTGTATTTAGTGAGCTAAGAAAAAAAAAATAATAATCCACAACCATCGAGTGATTAAATGCAAAGCTAAAGATCAACTTTATGTTCAACGCCCATCGATGTAAATTAGCATAAGCGGCCACAAATCGATTTCACGGGTATGTATCACACAGTTTTTGGTTGGCCCTAATACACCCTGCACCTGCATGAACTCTCTGTGACCATTATTCTATTTTATCGCAGTTGGTGTCGGTATGAGTAATTACCTTCGAAGCGCGTAATATTTCGTGTTCCGCTTTTTTTTATTCGCTTTGATTTTGTATATCTCTCAGACATAACCAAAACCATATGTGCCCAACTGAGGCGGATAATTTTCAACTCCAAGCGGGAGCGCCACTGTCTGTCAGGACTTTTAGGGCCTTCCCACCATTCGTTTCTGGATAAGGATTTTTATCACCAGCAGCATCATTATTCACCAGGGGAATAGATTTGTGGGTTTTCTCTGGATATAAACAAAAATGGAAAAAAAAATTTGTGTACATATTTTTGCGTGAAGGAAATCGTCCTTTTTGGAACCGAAATGCGGTAGGTGGGTGGTGTTATGTTAGAATGTCATGCGATAATTTCCTTTGTAATTTCCATTTTTTTTCCGGTTTGCCTCTGTTCTCTGTTTTCTGTTTTCTGTCACTCGGTTCGTGTTAACAAACGGGAGGTTGTAAGGTTGTTAGGTGATAATGTGGTTACGTTGTTGGGAGGCGTGTATAACAAGAGCACCGAAACTGGAGATGAGATTAACAGAACAGCAAACAAATTTGGCGGGAGTCTCTCTCTGAATAGGTGTTGGTATGTGCTTGCTCGAATTTATGGTGAAGCAAATTTAAATTTATTTAATTTGCTTTATTGGATTGGATGCTTAAATGTAACAGTGTTTGTTGTGTAGGGTTTAGGTAGTAGTAGCCACCGAGAGGGATGTCTCCTTCAAGCGGAAATAAATACTCGAATGTAATGTGCAATTTGCTAGATTGGAAACGGCAGACGAAGAATACTTACTCAAGCTGTTTGCAAGGTTCCGCTTGGGCGCACAGACAACACACACATGCACTGGCTGTTTCACGCCGTGATTGCCTTAGATAGGTACATGCTGCCTAATTTTTGGAAATGCGAATGGGTGACATCAAAGATAAGATAATGTCGTTAAATTTATTGGAAAGGCTTTGCAGCAAAGAAAACACTGAAAATAGTTGCTCAGCCGGTGTCTTGCATGGAATCGGGCGGCCAGGTGTAGAGAACAAAAAGTTTAAAGTTTAAAGAGCTTTTCTATATTTACGAGTATATACTGGCAAGACTTGCAACCTTAGCTCTGGGCTACAGGTTTTGCAAGTCTATCGTTAAAAAATTACTTGATTAGGGTCCTGTACATAGAAAAATTTTGTGAATTTTCTCATAAAATGTTCCGTTTACCTCTAAACTGTTAATAGAGTAGTCCGCTTAGTGGGATCGCAGTTGTTTGCTCCCGGAAAAGTCTTAGGAGATACCAAGATTCAGCAGAAAGTCTTTTTTTTTTAGCTTCTTTTCAATTTTATCATTGAGTTTTTGATAAAAAGAAGGTGGCACTGCTTCGAAGGTATTCAGGGTCCTATTTAAGGTGATTTTAGTTTACTAAAACCTTAAGTTAAATGTGAAACTTGTCAAGATTTGCAGCCGGTTGTTAAGGGTATAAAAAATTTAAGATATGTTCTTAAAATAAAACAAAAACGACCGCCGACAGAAGCTTAAGAAAAAGTTGTATAAACAAATGCGAGTTGTAAACGATTATGAAAAATAAAAGGCTCCAATATTTTGTCTACACCCCCGATGGAAATGTGCAATCTGCACCATTTGCAACACACTTTTCTGTCGTTTGTGCAACTTGCCTCTTAACTCTTAACTCTGTAACTCTTGCGTCTTTCACGCTCTTTGCCGCTAAACTAATCACTAATGCTAAAATGTGCATGTCAACTGGACCGAAGCCAAAGCCTCAGTGGCTTCCAAAGAAAGTTTTCGATTTATGTGAAAATTGTTCAACGCCTTCATTGTCAACTACATATATACCAGACATAGTTGAGTACCTTAAGCACAGTCTGCGTCAAGGCCCGCGGACTGATTCCTTAAGCTGCAAAAGATATGTACCTTAATTTCGGTTAAAAGGATCATCTTTAAAATTTGACCGTGAAGCGTTACGCGATTTAACAACTCAACAATATCGTAGCCCATTAATCTGCAACGCAATCTTTCTTTTGTTCAATTCTAATTGTGTTCTTTTTTTTTAAATTGGTATAGTTTTTTTTTTGTGTTCAATTCTATTGCGTTGTTAACAACTCTGTTCTTTTTTTTTAAATTGGTATCGTTTGTGACGAATTACCCATTCGGGAATTCACCTACGGAAATGCGTCTTTCATTTGGCACATGATTCATTAAATTCAGTTTCGAAATAGCGCCGTAATCGGTACAAAAAAAAAAAAAACAATTGAGCCTATTTATGATATTCGAGGAAACCGATCAAGCAGGCCCAACTATGGCAATGGACCATAAATTTTACTACGATTGCATGGAGCCTAAACTTGTTAAATTTATGTCGCTCTAAGGGTCGCTTGACCTTTCGTAGGCCCAAACGCTTGGACTTGGAAGTTTTTTAGCTGTAGCCACGCCAAAAGTTGTGTATTTCCACGATTTACACTGTGGAGATGTTGGGAACCTGTCCAAATTTGGCTTAGAAAACCGTAATCAACGCGGTTTTTTTTTTTGTGTAAATGGCTAAACAAAATTGTTGATTTTGGAGCAATACCGAAAAGCATAAAGCTTAGGTCACCACTCTAAAAAGGTTTTATTTATCGTCAGCGGGAATCTATACCGGACCATGGTTATGGAGTTTGCAGTTGCAACAGGACGGTGCTGTGTGTCATTCCTCCTCACTCACCGAACTGAAGATATTGAAAGCGAAGTATTTGGGTCGCGTACAAGTATAATCTTAAACTTTCTCATTGCGGTTAAATCTCTCTTCAATAATAAGCCAGCACCGATTTTTGGTGCTTACGTTTATGACCGAGTCTTCCCCGACGGCACCTCTTAATACATAATGGCAGCACACGTTCTTTGACTTAAAACAAAGTTAACTCAATTCAGAGCGGTTGTGGTTGACGTCTTACATCTCAATAGCCCATTAGACACTTCTCTCCCTTTTATTTTTATAGCGATGTTTTCATCAGAAGTCTATCACTTAACATTAGACCTCATCTTACTTATAATTAACATTCTCTCCCGAATCAGGGGATTTTCCGCACTGCAATTAATCGTTTTTTGCATTCCCGCTGAACAAACAGTAAAAATGGAAAAAAAATAACTAATCCAATCGTCAATTTGTAAACAGAATGGAAAGTTCCCCCTCAATGCTCATCGTGCACCGAACAAAAGACGATAAACAAAGAGAAACAATTCGCCAGACAAACTGTTATACAAAGCAGCCATCCACTTGTTCAGACCAACCAAACAAGCAATAAAATTAAATTGCAAACCAGTAATAAAAACATCTCTTCAAAGATGAATGGAAAAATCAAAGTTGGTGGCAAATGAATATGAATCCGCATGTACACATTTATGCTGTGCCGATTTTTGGGGTTTTTCTAAAGACAACAATTGCGGTAGAAAAAAACTTGAGCTTTGGGAATTTATGACACGATGTCTGTCCGTACTTTTTTGTTTAATAAAAATCTCAAATTTACCATAACGTGTATTGTTGGGCATCGAAGACTGATTTGGGTTCCCATTAGGGGGGAATGAGGATGATGGACCTGTATTTTGTTGATGAACTTATGTCTGGTTCTATAGCAGCAGCAGCAGAATAGCCAGCGTGCACTTTAAAAGCGATTTTAGGAAATTATTGAACAATGGCGTTGCCCACTGAAGATTCTGAGTACCGGTACAGGTCATTCCCATATGATCCTAGTTGAAGATATTTTTTGATAGCCATCAGAATTCTTGTATGGGATAGGACTAATTGCAAAGACACCCTTGTACTTCTCATTCAACTTGACTTATTTTCAGTACCTGCGCCGATTTGTTTTAAAACTTTCATTTTCATCCATCACAAGTACTGCGTTCATTATATAAAGTTTTATATTATTGATAAGTGATGTTAATTCAATCTTCGAGTGTCTAAATAAGTTTGAGTTTGATTTGATTTGTTTTTAGAAATAGGAAAAATAAATTAGCGGCTTTCACTAGTCACTTTCACGATAAAACCGCGAAAAGGAGAGGAAAGTTTAAAGTTGAACTTAAAAGTTTGGTAGTTAAATAATTGAAATATTTTTAAGGCGAATTTAAATTCAAATTTAAAATAATTTTATTATTAAAATATTTTTCAAAAATCACTGCCAGTATACTGGCAGGATATATAAGGATAGAACCATAAGGGGCGTAGCCGCAAACAGCTAGCAGCATTGATTTTTATGAGTTTTCGACTTAACTTTCACATCGTCAGCAAAAAAACTTCTTACTTGAAAACGAAGTCTCCGGTGTAGACATTTACGTCTCTCATTATTATTGAACTACATCATATAAATAAAATTGGTGTAGTTCTGTTCGACTAAGATTGAATTTGCCTGCATGTCTTTAAATGCAAAAATCTTAGAAACCATTGAATATATTCTGATGCATTATTATCAGTCCTATAGAGGATTAATAGACCCACAATATCCACTTTGTTTCAACTCTATATCGCTATAAATTCCGGAAAAAATTTGACAAGAGTAATTTATTTTATCGCTTGGTTTCGCTTTTTTCTTTGTCACGCTTTCCGTTCGAAAATACTGGGGGCCTTTAATATATAGTAAACAGCACCTTATAGAGGACATCTGCGGTTACATTTTAGGATATCCATGAATTCAATAACTTAAAAAGTTTTTAAATAAATAGGCAAAATTTGAAACATTTGTACTATTTTCACCTGGGTGAGTGGATATGCATTTCATTCTCAAATCAAACACACTAACCGCGCAATATATTCACATCTCTTTTAACCTTATTTTATTCCTGTGGCGGAGAGGGAGACAGATAGAGGCAGTATGCTGTTTGGTTTGCTAAGAAAAAAAAAAAACCCATAAAAGAAATGTCAAATATGTAGGAAAAATATGTTTACCTCTGTTTTGCTTACAAAAAAAAAAATTCTATGAAAGAAATATCAGATAGGTATAGCTTTCAGTGATACCAGATCGTGGGTAATTACATTTCGTTTTTAATAGAGTAGAGTTTTTAAATAGCGTTTTTAACAGCCCATGGCCTCAATGCTCATAAAATGGTATTAAAAGTTGGAGTTCCCATAACATAAGCAACAAAATGCTTGACATGAGGCTTTAATTTGAACTGGGTGTGGTAAAGGAGATGCGGTGTTTATACCAAGAATACAAATTATTCACAGTAATTATTCATTTCAGTTTAAACCGATTCGATTGCCTATTAATGTTTGTTTTGAAATGACAATCCATAAGTCACAGGATCAAACTTTAAGAAATGCGGGAGTTGATTTAAGCAAGAAATGCTTCAAGCACGGGCAGTTATATGTAAAGTGCTCCAGGGTAAGTAATGCAGCAAATATAACTATCTTAGTCGATAGAAACAAAACAGCCCAAAAAATTTGTCCCCAACAAGACAGCAAATTTCTTAATTTTGTTTCCATCAACTGTTCTGAAACCACATTTTACACGGGCGAAGCCGGGTGGGTACAGCTAGTATTACATAAATTTGTTCGCCCTGTAATGTGTAATCGAAAACATTAATTCCTCGAATCTGGGCCGTAAGTAGGGTAAAGTGGAGTACGTAAACGCAGGGGCACACTTGACATTGGCAGCTTCAATGCGACTACTGAACCGACAAATTTAAATGCATCACGAACTTTGACAGTCATAATGGTACTCTTCTTGGAGTAAGACGTGCTTTTGTGTACTTCAGTTGTAATTTTCCACGCAGACATTTCTGGAACTAAATGTAACTTTTTTTTATATAGGATTAAATACATAGACATACTAAATATGGACTGCTAGTGAAATGCCACTTTCATATACTTCTGCGAGAGAATATGTTCCAAAACAGCACAGACGCTACTGTTTTACAGCGGATTACCAAAGAAGCACATGCCGCCGTCAAGTTTAAATTTCCCTAATAATGTAAACAAAACAGTGAAACTTTCTCAAAAAAAGTTCGTTTCCATAGAAAAATGTAAACAAAAGAGCGACATCTTGTCCGCAGGGATTCATTTCCATAGTTACGTGTAAACAAAAGAGCGTCATCGATTGAAAAGAAGCAAAGCTGCATAGAGTGATTTAAAAAAAAATCATGTTTATTATTTTGAAAAAGAAATCGAAAACAACAATAGATTTCTCAAGTTATCTACACATAAACAAAAAAAAAAACCTACAGGTATCTTCCAGGTATAGGTCATTCCCATTAGATAATACTAATACTGATAAAGTGATAATTAATACCGCTGGAGGTGAATCTTCGGTGGAGTTTAAATTAGTGCCGTAGTCAATTTTACCGACGTATTTCGTTTTAACTTCATCCCACTGAATGTGCTTACTTATAGCCACTTTATCCACCATGAGATATGCGACTATTTTCTTATTTTTTTCTTTCTAAGGATGTATCTTAATATCTAATATATCCAATGACTTTTTAGTGAATGCAGCCATCATTTAACTTGTTGTGGGGATTACAATTTCTTCTATTTTTCAATTCGAAAAGCCATTCCGGAACAATTGCACACAAAATTCCATACAAAAAATCAATTTATGATTTTTCCAATTTCCCGACTTTTCCGGAGGGTTTTCCCAATTTTTTTTCTTTCGTAAAAACCTTCTCCGGGCAAATAACAACTGAAAAAAAAAAATGTCTAACCAAATTGGCCCCGCCGTTCTCAATTGATGAATTACTTCAATTTTTTCACACCATTTTTATATATGAACCTAACCTACCTATATAGATAACTTATAATAACGTTTGATCTCGAATATTCAATGTATAAACAAAATTCAAAATTTCGGAAACTGCAGGTCTTTGTAAATCAAGTGCCAGATGCACTTCAATACCATACCAAGTTTTGCAATGCTTAATTTTTTTATATGACTGTCAATTCCTATATAGCTATCAAATAAAAGTCAAAGACTGTCGTGTGTGGTAACTTCGTTTTTGAAACGGATGTTCCGTCCTTTTTTGTCGTCTAGAACCTTGATGCAGTTCATGTACCTGCGTCATGGTAGATTTCCCAGAGTGCGTGGTTATTTCTACCTATTAAGCATTCGGTTTCCGGGCATGCAGTACCATTAATCAGTTGAAAAATCAGCATCGATGTGATCTTTACTTACCATCTTATCGACTTAAATAAGAATGGATTTTCTTCATGGTATAATGTAGGAATTCTGAATACGTCAAGCTGAATTAGCAGCGGTGGCCTAAGGTAATTCTTTGAGCTCCTCCGAGATAGATGAACTCTTTCTAGGTACCTCAGAGTTGCCGCTACCAATACTCCTTTGCGGTGGACAGATATTTGTTTGTTTGACAAAAGCTCATAAATTATTTTGTTCACGCGGGGTTTGTCTGTTTTTCTACCGCTGTGCGAAGGCCTCTATCACTGCACGGTTGATATCGTCTGCACAGTGCCTTCCGATGAGGTACTGCCTTGCGTATTGATTTTGCAAACTTTTCTGTGCCAGAATGAGATTGAAGAAGTGTGCTCAGGGAATCTTAAGAGTATTTCGTATATATAAGTTACCGAGTAATTCCCAGCGTCACCCAACGCAGGTGCCTGACTTCAGAATTAGACCATTTCCATATAAAAGCTTCTAACGATGAAAGCCATCATATTATGCAGCTTTTAAGTTGCTTAAAGCTGAATCATGTCGACTTGAAATTCCTTGGTCATTAACAGGACTTGCCTGGAAGTGAAAATTTAATCAATGGTGGGTTGTGTCTGCCCAAAAGCGAGACTGTTTGAGAAAATTGCTTTTTATTCACTCCAAAATAAAAATCTTAATTTTTGAAATTCCGCAGTTGACAAAACCCAACTTTGTCAAATTTGGATTTTCTCAACTCCCCAAAATCGTATAGAATTCAGCAAATCAAACTTGGGTTAGGATTGCACCTTAGCTTTTCACAACCATTGGTTTTTTGAAAGCTTTAATTTTCGAGACAAATGAAAGGGAACTACCGGAACAAGATCCTTTCCAAACCTCTTCTTTAATAGCTGGTGAAATTCGTTTTCCACTGATTGCCAGTGTTCTTTCTATCTCCCCTGGCGCAGTTCTTCTTCCTTTATGTTAATTTCGAAGGAAAATATAAATGCTCCTTTAAAACATCGGCACTTCTGCGGTTAACTGGCAAAAGCTGCCTTAAGGAGCCTGCTTCTTTCTTCAAAGCAGTGGCCAGTTGCTTTTCTTAATCATAAAACCTACATATGGTGTCTCAATCACGACACTCTTCTGCAACCTTGAGCTGAGAGAGTGCATCAGCCACCATAGGTTAATGGACAGGTCTAGATTTTGTTTGAAAAGCTCCTAAAGGACTAAGCTCGTTAACACACAACTCGTAGATATTTTCAATCTTCGTAGGTTCTGAATATTCATGGCGTCCAACTTGAAACTGCTTCCTCCGTATGATTCGCAAATTTTTCCGATGGCGAATTGAACTCTGGATCTATCCGCAATGTAATGGAGGTCCCCAATCAGTATGATTTTACGTGCATGCCTCACAGGGAGCTATCGGTCTGAGAGCTTGCGGTGTGTCAGAGGGTATGGTATTAACCCCCGAAAATCTACTGCAACTTCTAACTCCTGTGCAAGCTGCTGTAAAATTAATCCGCAGCTGTCACTTCGACAATCAACTCAGCGGTCAGATTCTGTAAGGCACGCACGAATGATTTGCTTCAAGTTGCTGAAGAAAATCGTTCGTGCACGCGCGAAAACGTTTGGATTTTAAGGTATTTGTTTACTGCTGCCACTTTTGAGCACAATTCTCAACTACACAATGGCAAGTAGGGAGTACCGACTGAAACCGACATATGAAAAATGCGCAATCAATGAAAACATCAATGAAAACATCACGCGGTACTTGCTTTTGTGTCTCCAACAAATACCATAGATACTCGTTCCGTTACAAAAATCCCAAAGCAAATAATAATAAAAAACAAACAATCACCTGTCAGTGAAACCTTTTGTGAACAATTTTTATATGGATTACACATGTGAGATCCGAAATTAGACATCCGCATCAGCGCCATCCGTACGTACACGCGAAATTTGAATGCCATGCAAGAACACACGGAAAACAATTACCAAAGAGGACAACAAATACCTACTCGCCGTGCATAACAACATTAGATACCTGAAGTGTGTTTCGAAAACTAATGAAGACATGACGCTACCAGAGGTATGGGCTTAAAACACATTAGATTTCGTTTTGTTTGCCAATTTTGTTGCCATAAATATATGAGTTGGAGTTGGCAAAACAATTCGTGCAGCTCTGTAATGAATGGCATTTTAATTACTGGGGAAATACGTGGACACGTTTATTATTCATAATAACCTCGAACAGCAAAAAAGCCGCTATCTCCACGAAGCGCACAGAGATTTCCGCTTTTGTTTGGGCAAATCAAAACACACGCATTAACTTCTCATTCCAATGATTTACAATCGCAAATCACACGCAGGTACGACGCACGAGTATCGAGTACATCTGTTCTGTTGTCAGCTGTCGCCGTGCTCGGCAACAATGCAACATCAAGGGAAAGTTCAGCGTCGTGTTTGAACCACAGATACCCAGATGGCGCACAACCAAAAAATTCAAAAACCGAGATACCGCCAGAGATAGGCATTCCGGATTGCCGTCGAGCGGTGAAATTCTCACGTAGAACTACGTGCTCTAATCTATTTGGGTAGAATATCCGTGTCTTTCCACTGCGTCGTGCTAAAAGAACGACTACATGCGCTGTGCTGCATTACGGTCATGTTCCATCAATATTTGGATATAAATTTTCAAGAGCTTTGCTCATTATCAAAAAGCAAGACCCCAAACACAGAGAATCGGGCGTGGAGCAGCATTTCGAGGTGAAATTAAACATTTTCCTTCCGCAGTAATCAGGAGCGGTCGGTGGTCCGCTAGCACCACACAACGTCGAGTCCTTGTTGGTTACGGTTGGAGGTTTATAATGCAAAGATGGCCGGAGAGCACGCAGAATTAAAATTTTAATGCGAGTACGTGGAATTAATTGAATTGCACAAGCGATTAACCAACACCACACTCAAACGCGTAGGTATCTGCCTGCTCAAAGGTAGGCAAAGTGTCTGTAGGTGCTCTTTAGCGGCATCGAATGTCATTACCGATGACCCGTAGCAATGGAATTACTGTGACCCGCCAGGGAGGGATTTTTTTTAATTGTGTTTTTAATGTATCCTGTGCAGTGGGTCTGTATCTTTTGTAATTGGCAAGCGAAATGACAAATTTGACCGCACCACAGATGTGTGGGGAAAAAATAACTTGCAGCTCGTTTTGCTGTTATTTATGATTGCATTATGCTCGCCGAACTGCGTTATTACATCGTCGTCGTGGCGCGCATTTTTCTCGGTAACTATATTGGTTTTTGATTGATTGAATGGTTAAAGTAATAACAATAACTGTGTCGTCGGCGACTTAGTGATACATATTTGCAAAGGGAATCAGATGCAGAGTATACAGGACGGCATAATTGCGGGCAACTATAAATTTTAATGTGTTATATAATAAAGTTGGTGGTTGCACACAATTCACCGATCGGCAGCCTCAGTGGTCAGTGGTCAGTGATGTAGTCGACGATTTTAATTGGAAAAAGTTGATTGAAACTGAAGAGACAGATCAAATAATTTTGCATAAAATAAGGATCGAGGGGTTCACTGTCAGAGGGGGGTAACTGACAGTTGGACAGTTGGCAGTGATCCCAGATTAAGGGAAAAGCGGCAATAAGCTTAAAAACGACTGATAAGCTTAAAAAACCGGCCAAGTGCGAGTGTCACTCGCGCACCGAAGGTTCCGCTCGTCGCTAGAGTTGGTAATTGCGAGGATTTTTTCTTAAGAGTAAGAGTAGAGAACACGCATGAGAAGAATGAGTATCCATTGGGAAAGTTCCAATTCAAAACGATTAAGAGAACACACCATCAACGAATGGTGGTTAAAAGGAGCGTACTCTATATAGTGATTGGCAGTTTTTTGTAAATATCTTGCAAAATATTAACTTTTCTGCAATACAGTCTTTAGCATATAAAGGGTGATTTTTTAGCTGGTTTGGTTTTGGCAACACTGGTTTTGACAGCTGACGTGTGTTTAGTACCTTGTGTCACTGTCAAACAGCTTCAGTTTGGTTTGCAATTTAACCATGGATCGTCTTACAAATGAACAACGCTTGCAAATTATTGAATTTTACTATCAAAATTCGTGCTCGGTTCGAAATGTTCATCGCGCGCTGCTTCCATTTTATGATCGGCATTCTCGACCTTCTGAGCAGTCTATTCGGAAGATTGTGACCAAATTTCGCACCAAATTTACTTTGTTGGACATTAAACCACCAACACGTTTACGTACTGTGCGTAGTGAAGAAAATATTGCGGCCGTATCAGCTAGTGTGACAGAAGACCGCGAAATGTCGATTCGGCGCCGTTCCCAGCAGTTAGGCCTTTGTTACAGCACTACGTGGAAAATTTTGCGGAAGGATTTGGGCGTAAAGCCTTTTAAGATACAGCTGGTGCAAGAACTAAAGCCAGCCGACCTACCACAACGCCGAATTTTTGGTGAATGGGCTCTTGGAAAGCTGGCCGAGGATCCGCTTTTTTATCGAAAAATTGTGCTCAGCGATGAGGCTCATTTTTGGTTGAATGGGTACGTAAATAAGCAAAATTGCCGCATTTGGAGTGAAGATCAGCCAGAAGCATTGCAACAGCTACCAATGCATCCCGAAAAAGCCACTGTTTGGTGCGGTTTATGGGCCGGCGGCATTATTGGGCCATATTTCTTCAAAGATGATGCGAATCGCAGCGTTACTGTCAATGGTGAACGCTACCGAGCGATGATAACAAACTTTTTTTTGCCCGAAATGGAAGTTCTTGACTTGCATGATATGTGGTTTCAACAAGACGGTGCCACATGCCACACAGCACGCGAAACAATGGCGCAATTGCGAGGCGAGTTTGGTGAACAGTTAATTTCACGTTTCGGGCCGGTCAATTGGCCGCCTAGATCGTGCGATTTGACACCATTAGATTATTTTTTGTGGGGGTATGCCAAGGCTAATGTGTATAGGGACAAGCCCGCTTCGATTGACGCACTGGAAGCCAACATCCATGCATTCATTCGTGAGATACCGGCCGATATGTGTGAAAGAGTATGCCAAAATTGGACTCAGCGGATGGGCTACCTGAGACGCAGCCGCGGTCAACATTTGCATGAAATTATCTTTAAACATTAAATTGCAAGGTTCAAACTATCGATTCAAATAAATATTTCATTCATTTTTTCGAATTTTTTGTGTTTTTTTTTTAAAAAAAGTTCTAAACCTCTTAAAAAATCACCCTTTATATAGCTACGAGCATGATCTACAAAAAAGGTATACATAAATTTTTTTTGTAAGTAAAGAAATAAACAGCTTTTGCGAATTACCAAATTACCAGATTACTACTTACTCTAAAACCTGTCGATGTAACGCTACCATATTTCCCGTTTAACTAGAGGTTATACCGGATGTTGTGTTCAAATTTTAGCCTTCTACGTCAATTAGTTTCCGAGATAAACCTAAAAACTAATAAGGTTACGTTTTTTCCCTTTGGGTACGGAACTACGGAAACTTTAAAAAGAGGCAAAATTAAAAATTCACTTTGAAACGTAAATTGTTTTTTTTTTATTACAAAATTTTTTTTCGAAGAATCAAATGTTCATACTAAACATGAAACAAAACAGCCCATCGATGCCCAAATTTCCGATTTTTTTTTAATGAATTTATGCATTTTTTAATTTTTCTATATAAAAATGAATGCAATTTTCGCTTATTAGAAAAAAATCTTCAACGTTTGGGAACAATGAGTTGGGGTGAAGTTCATTTTATTTAATTACCTACACAGTGTTTTCATGGCTTCTGGAAAGACCGTCTCTAATTACCGGGCCATTGATCCAACTTCTCTATATCGGTTTCAATTTTGGCACAATAGGATATAAGACTTAAATTTGTCTTGATGTAGGTCCGTCTAGGCCATGCCGGGACCCCTGAGCAAGCAGGACTATGGTTCCCTGTTGGAAAATAAAAACGGGGAATGAGAAAAACGTTTTTTGACTGACTGTTTAAATGGCATTTTTGAATTTCCTACAAACACTAATTTTATTTCATATAGCGGTTAGAGAGTCAAGCATTACATTACTTTTACTTATATTATTTTTTATTGGACCGCTCGAGGGATTTAAAAATTAAAATAAACTAAAACAAAGCATCAACTAAATTTTTGGTATTTAAATAGAAGAATATTTAAGAATGTTTAGAGTTAAAATCAGAAAATCCGATTTTAGTTCTAAAAAGGTTCAAATATAATTTTAAAATCTCAACACGGCTAATTCATTTTTCTTTCTAGGTACTTTGGGGTATTTTTATAGGTGTAAAAATGTTCGCTGGTTAGGAAAAAAATAACAAAACTGATCTGGTGTGCGATTGACGGTATATCTTGTATTATTCAGCCCGATAACAAAGTTAAGAGGGTTGCGAAATGCGGAACTACATACTTCCTATACCTGGCAAAGCCACATTTTCTGTTGAACTCGGCGTTTGGTTTGCCACTACTGCCATGAGGTCGGTAACAGCGCCCTCATTTACTTTCTAAAACTTTTTGTCAAGCTATGTCTACCACAATAGAAAGAAAATTTAAAGTGCAGAGGATCGGGCGGTAGACGGTACTGGGTCCATCCCTATAGTCTGTCTGGATGTCTTTCTTCAAAATATGCTTCTTATTAAAAGTTAGAGATATACTTTCTGAATTTATTTGTACCTCGATTACTCCTCAAAGCTCCTTCCCCAAAGTATTCTACTCAACAATAAGAAAAGCCATCCTCCTCTGTAGGATGAAAATTGAAAGCCTTTGTAAGATTACCCTGGTTATAAGAGACTAAAATATGTTTCTGCATCTATATTCCGTAGTATCGACCTATCAAAATAATAACTTTCTATGCCTAATACGCCCCGAAATGTTTCCATGTGACAAGGATGTAGACCATCTTATTCGGGGAATTTTCGCCTCTCCAAAAAAATGCTCTCTGAATTTCTTCATGCATCGTATCCCTGCCTCAGCTTCCAGTATCAGTTTTCGCTGGGCTAAACCCGATAATGCCCCCTTTATACGTCTTCGTTTTAAACTTGAGCTTGTTAGTTTTCTCTTGTATTAGGCCAATCAGATGGAGGCTTTTGCCTGCATAAACTTTTAATTACCAAGTTAACCAAGGTCGGTTCTGATCTGAAGTATACTTTCCTCGACAATTGGGGAGCACAGAATTATGGATATAGCTAATATTGAGTTTAAACCTCTATCTCGCTAATGGCGTCTGCCTTGGCAAAACATGCGCTAGGTATGCACATCTCTCTGTTGAAGGCTCATTAATTTGGTTTGTTAATCCGGAATTCAACACAAGCTGCTACCTGAGATTTTCCCTTGATCATCTGCTATCCACATTTGGTCTTCATATATTTCCCTATGCACTTCCACTTCGAAGTGCCCACAAAATTTTGTTTTATATTGTTTTGTTTATTATAGGTTCCCCAGTCAATCGTAAATCTTTCTGTATCCCTGAAAGTGTGCGCAGCTGAACTATCAAAAAGGTTTTTACCCTGTAACATTCCAAAAAGTTGGTCCCTCCATATCCTACGATTTTGTTTCATATAAACATTACTAAGAGAGTCGACTTGAGCTCTGTCTTGGCACATAAATCTCCACTATATATGAAAGCGTGTTCGTGCTCCCAGTCTGTCCATGACAGTTTGTCCCTAGCGAAGACGTATAGAACAGTCTATAGCGAAACATGCCAGCTGGGGGGGTAAGTTCCGTGATATCTATCGATACATCAAGTCATCGATTGTGTTTCCAATTTCCAAGACACTCATGCAATTACCAATCTTCCTTTCACTTATGGTCGTCAAATTATCACGAACTGCGTCCTATTGCCTATTGTTTGAGTGGAAAAGTCTCTCACGATCCGAAAGAAAATAAACTTTCACAAGTTCCTACAAATACCCAATCCATAACCTTCCAATCAATAACCGCACGCCAATCCTTCCCAGTTACCTACTTTGATTTTCTATCCAAATTAGAAAGTCCCTCGGCTATACCCCATCTGTGCACCAGAAGCTCTGCGGCTCTTGGGCGAAGCGAAAATAGCACGTGACTTCAGCTTCCCTCAGATCACATTCGAATCGAGGCTCCCCCATTATGATACAAGACAACAATTCCCTGGAGGCTGGCGAAGTCATATCCGCCTCCAGTCAAAGTCACCAGACATGCACGACAATTAACTGACATTACATTCAGAAATAGAGCTAGAGAGGGAGTGAGTTCTTTGGCTTTGCATGACCCAAAAGTTTGAAGCTCGCCGAGTATTTTCCCACACGACTTGAGCAAATCACTCGTGTAAGCGATATGACGTAACCCGAACAAAAGATATCTTGAAAAACAAAGAGCTACCTGCAGCACGCATCTGTCTATGAAGGGTAGTTGTTTGTTATTTTTCGTTGTGCAATCGTCGCAAAAGGACGAACGTGCAACACCTTCAATCCTGGTGCAGAGTTCATAGTCCGTGCAAGAAAGGCGCCTTTCACGCCAGTCATTCCACTTCATCTCCATGTCTATTGGGCCTACCACGCGTCTCAACAGATAAAGGATGTAAAAGCAACATAGATGCCGTCTCACAACTACGAGAATGACATTAACGAATGCAAAACAAATAGAACACCACACCCAGCCATAAGCCAAAGCCAACAAGACCGACAATAGACAGGCGAACTGAGGGCGTACCTATAGCAGCATAATGCTGGATGGATGGTGGAAAAAACTACATCCAACAACAACAGGAATAAAAAAACAAAAAACAATCAACTTCAGATAATAGGGACAACAAAGACAGAACAGAAAATATACCAGAAATGAAAATCAAACCCACAAAACGTTCCGTATAGTTGCGTGTGTTACGGTGAAGTCTAGGCCGTTGGGGAAAAAATTTATAAAATGTAAGAGACTCTACACAGATTGCAGATACTGCCAGACGGATGCCTAAGCCCAATGAATAAGGTAAAGCGGTGCTCTCCTATAAAATATAGATACAATTGTATCTACACAAATTCAGATGAATATGAATGTGCGCGCGCTGTAGGTGTATTTCTGACCACTGTGCCTCCTGCGATAGATAATACGGATAGTTGTTCTGTGTCACTCAACTGTTGACTGGGAAGTGGACATCTGTAGCCGGGACATGGTGGTTGGTGGTGGTAGCAACTTTCACATGGGGCTTGGTTGAAGTTTTATCAACTTTCACATGGGGCTTGGTTGAAGTTTTATCAACGAGGTCATGACATGGTTTTCTGATTGAATTCAATATGATGTCCTTTCGAATTTAACATCTTTGATGGTTGCATTTCCATCAGTTGAATGCGTTTAAAGTTTGACGGAATGCATGCCCTTTTGTGTCTTGTTCGTCTAAAGGCGTACTGCATGCTACCTACAACTCCAGACGTAGACTTGACCTAAGCCAATGTAAGTCGTAACATTTTATTCGAATCACCCGATGTACTGATTTGTTTTTAAACGTTTTTTCGATGCGATCTCTGATGCGTTCTTAGATCTGTTTTCGATGCGTTTTTAAAGTCGATTTTCAAAACTTTTGACGCGTTCTCCGCCTCATCGATGTATTTTTTTTTTTCGTTGTTAATGCTTTTTCAGATGTGTTTTTTGACGCGTAGTTTGACGGGGTTTTTTTTAAGGAATTTTTCGACACCTTTTTCTATGTGGTTTTGGGACACCCCTTTGTTTTTTGAAACATTTTGAAGCATCTCAACTCACTTCTCGTATCCATTGCCACCGTCATGAATTATTCATAAATTATAGATTGCGAAGAAGCTCTGTTGAACGCCGGCTACAAGACAGCCTTTCACCACCTGTCTTGTCATATTTAACCGCTTTAACCCCACATACAACGCCTTGTATTAGAGAAAAGATTTAACTAGAGAAACAGCATGTTGTACACGACTGGGTCGAACGTAACTTTCTTGTTCTTCAAAAGTTTTAATGTAAATGAAGTGGGAGTTGTTGATTGTGTGAGCTCCAAATTGTTGGAAATATTTTTAGGGTGCATATTCAATATGGTTGAATAAAATTTGACGTTGGCAATATTTGCTGAAAAAAAGTTTTACGTAGCTGTTATTGGATTTCACTGGAAGTTGGGGCATTTTATTATTTCAATTTTATACCGAAAATATGTGAATACAGATCGGAATTTGGGTGGTCATTTTTGAAAAATATTTAAAAAATTGATTTGTTCGAATTTTTTGAAAAAACTAAGTACTGGATCTTATTAAGAATACTTTATGTATTTTGGTCAAAATCGTTAGAGCGGTTTTTGTAAAATTTGCCAGACAAAACTGTACACACTATTGCAATGTTTAGTTTGAAAAATGCTATTGCTCAACTATTTAGCTGAAAAGCGAGTACAAGTTATTGTTCGGGATGTAAGCATTACTTTGTTTTTAAAGTTTTATTGAAATCGAAAATGGGGCTTTCGAGATATGAACAGTTTTTAAAATAAGCGTTTTTCGAATTGAAAATTAAGGACGCAATCATTTTGAAAACATCAAATTTACTCTAAGTTTGCATTTTGGTCGAAATCGTTATTGCAGTTTTCAGGTAAACTAAAGAGAACAACATTTTTCAAAAATGTCTTTTTTCAAAAATCCATTTTACGATAGAGCAAAAACGAGTCTGCCATTAAGTTATAAATGACCATATTACCTTAGAAATGCATTTTTGTTTCAATCGTATGGACCGTTTTCGAGATATGTCCAATTTTCAAAAGTACCGTTATTCGATTTTTTAGCGGAAAACTGAGTATGCAGTTATGTTAGCCTCACCTACTTAAGCTTAATTCGTTGAAATCGTTAGAGCCGTCTTCGAACAAATCAAACTAGTATGAACATTTTGTATGCAAAACGGCCCCCTAACTCCAAATCCGGGCAGCAGTTTTGGAATAATTCAAAACAAGATCAATGAAAACAAAATAAAATAAATATGAACCAAAATAGTGACCGTGACATATCCAGGTACAGGAAAGACAGCATCTTCTCGAATTAATTTGTATGACGAAAAAAACGCGTCTGCTTCTTATACTCAGTGGTTTCAAAAATTCCGAAAATAAATAGTTTCCGACTGAACTAAGAATTTTGTAAAAAATACGGATGCGAGCTTTATGCCATGTTCCCACCAACGTGATTTAGCTAAATCATCGCATAAATTACGTGATTTGTCATACATTTTCGTGATGAATATTTACGTGAATTATACGAGTTTAAATTTTAATTACGTATATGTCATCGCAAATACACACAAATAAAATCCAACATACCTGTTATTAACTTCAGCACTTTATTCAGCAAACAAAAAATAAAAAAAAAAATTGTCAAAAAAATTATTTCAATTTCAATTTTCTAATTTTGTTCGTGCTTCGGTGAGCTTTTGATATTTTTATTAATTACATACAATCAAAAATGGTTTTATTCTTGGCAGGTATGGAAACAAAACAGAAACAACAGAAAAAAATAGCTATCTGGTCCGAAGTGGACGAATTTACAATATTGAAAGTTGGACACAATGTCAAAGTTGACAAAAATGTCACACTAAGTTCGGTGGAGACGGCTTTCGTGATTTATAAATAACTTTGGCTAAATTACGTTGGTGGGAACATAGTATTAGACGAATAAATGGAACAACAAAAATACAACATTTTCTAGCTGAATGTACACGAAATCGCTAATGAAAATTACGCTAAAAAATGCGATATTAAAATAAAAAAAAACTTACCAAAACTATAGACGATACTTTTTGCTGCATACAGCACTTTACACTCAGACCTACTCGGTAAGAAGTGGACAATGGACTGACTGTTTATGGTATACATTTGCAAATTCGAAGCAAGGCTCGATCTGAAATATGGTAGAACTAAATCTATTTTCTCGATAAGTTGAATAAAATTAAACTTAGTTTAAGGTTAAGCTCAAAATTCATAGAGCCTTACCAATAAACATTTTTAGTTTCGACTCAAACTTTTAGTACTTTACAGTGCCTATATTTTTCATACAAATTTCGCAATTGTGAGATTCCGTAAATTTAAAGTCGAGACTAAAATTTGTTATTAGTACGGCGCATAGTGTCAAATTTTTGATTTCAGAATATTTTTCGTAACTTATACAAAACTCGTTTCTTAAATCAAGAAATATTTCTTAACATGCTTGACTCTCCGGAGGAATTTACCGAGGTGGACACGGTTAGTGTCACGGTTTAGACCGTGCTTTTCCGCTGGATTTCTCATAGCCTTTCAAAACCTATTTCCAAGTCAGCAGTGAGGACACGTTTCGAAGAAGCGATCACTGGGTATATGCCTTGTTGCAGCTTTGTTGGGTATAAAGTTAAACAAAAAGCCACCATTCTTTTAAATTTCTTCCAAAATACATGCCTCTCAATTCAGTACTGGATCCACTTGCAGTACTGGATAAGTCTGCTAGATACGGAACAGTTTTTGTTGTTTCTGAACATCTGACAACATCCCCACCTTTCGATGAAGCTCTGCAAACCAGAGTCTTTAGTAAAATCAATCATTTAAAAAAAACCTGAAATATGTTTTGCGTTTTAAGTCTCCTTGATTCCATTTTCTTCCTCTTTTCACATTAATCAAATCGTTGCAAATGATTCACGTTTTTCGTTGACTGGTGTGCCCCGGAAATGGACGAACAAGCTCCAAGAAAGCTGATCAGCGGGATAAGTACACTTCATCAAAAATGCGTCCTCCAATCGATAAAAACTAAAGTACTCTCTATCAAAAAAACTATCACCCATCAAAAGCTTAAATAAAAAAAGTTGGCACTCAAAAAAACCATCATGGCAATTTCACTGCTACTTTGTACCTCTTTAGCACTCGGTTGAAATAATAACAACCACTCCAACCCTTTCGGAGAATTTCACTTTTCGGTGTCTCGTTCTATACTTTAACAACTCTCCGCCGCTCGACATTGTTTCTCTGTAGCTCATCAACAGTTTTAAGAATCAATTTCACCAGCAATTACTCCACTGTTTATTAGCAAAGCCATGAACACTCTATAACCATGCGCCGCACAAGAGTGTTGTGTTCTCGTTTCTTGAGATACTTTGAAAAATACCATAACAATAACAACTTTGCTTGTGTGAAATCACTTTGTACGCGTCATATCCCTCATCATATACTGGAAGTACTACCCCGCTGGGAGCTCAATTGGAGCACTCTTCTCATATACGAAACTAATTACACATTTATTTGCATGCTAATTGGTAGCCTTGAATTTTTGTTGCTCCTTTTTGCATTGCTCAACAAGATTTTATATGTCATTTACACAATTCTCTGTAAATTGTTTGATAAAAAGTTGGTATCATCTCTGCAACAAGGTACGTAGTAATTACGTAAGCACTTCATTGGGGCGAGATACATCACAAATTCAATGAGATACAGTACGTTTATTTTTGTATTAGTGACTACACCTACCACTGACAAACGTCGAGCGCCCCTCTGGAGTCCGGACAAGCTTTGAGAATGGCGCAAACAAGATGAAAATGATAAATTATAATTTGTTGCCATAACAAATTTACCATGTCCTCTCTTGTGTGCTGTTTCGAGTGTTTGTCTGTGTGTGTTTCTTGGTTTTATGTCGACTTTTTTTATTTTTTCAATTTTTCATCATCAGAACGCTTTTCTACGATTGATAGTTCATCGTAATGATTAATAGGAGTGTATCTGTGTGGAGTATTTATTGAGCGCGGAAGGTTGAACACTGAATCGCGGTGCTTTACACGAAGGGATGATTGTTGATGATGATGCCGATGAAAGTGGAAGGCAGTAGTAGTTTTCTTCTCGGAAAGACCAACCTACGTAGATACACTCGTATCGTGAAGGAGCTCTTTGCATTCAAAGGAATCCATTATTCGCCCAGTGAAAGAATTTTATTTTTAAATTGGGAAAGGGCGTTCTAGTGGATTGGAGTGTGGTTGCATACAGTTGGATAGGTGAATCCATTTGGTTAACAAATTGTTGAATGGAATTAAAATAAATTAAGTCGGCAAGGAAGATGTTACGAGTTGGTCAGAGCCATCAACAGTGTCCTTCGAAGAAAATTCGTAAATTCACAATTTTCAATAGATTCGCGCCTGTTTTTTTATTCTATCCATCTACAGTCGAGACGATGTTTGATATAGGAAGGAGAAAGGTGTCCATCGGGGAAGGTGGCACAGGTGTATTTTTGTTTGACGCTTCGGAGAGTGGACTCCTTGCATGAGGTCAAATTTTCAGCTTCTCGTAGAGTTTCGAGACGCCTGCGATGCGAACCTCCTCGTAAATTTACTTTGAGATCTGAGCCTGCAGTTCAAAAAGTGATTACCTCTTATATTCAGTTTAGGAAACAATGAGAAGTTCAATACTTCTGTTTATGGAATTGGGGATATCTCTATTGAAGATCAGATTACTTCTTTGAGGTGTCTGCTGTATGGAGGGCCTTCTGTCCACAGAGCAGATGCGTATGTCTTCCTTGTTAAGACGGCACTAAGTCTCTGAAATGAAATCTATTTTGTGTGACCTCCTTCGTCATCAGTCATTTCCTAATTGTGTAATCGGCCGTTTTTGCGATCAGAATTGGCCATCCAGATCATGCGATTTAACGCCATTGGACTTCTTTCTTTGGGGTTTTTTTGAAGTCAAAGGTCTAGGCAAACAAGCCCACGACCACCAACGCCTTGAAAGAGGAAATTGCGAGGTCTATTAATGAAATTCAGCTACATTTAAAAGAGTACGTGGCGTCCATTTATTCTATGTGCTATTCCATACATAACCCCAATCTGTATACTCTACGAATCAGTAAAAAATTCAAGCTTTCTAATTAAAAATCTGTATTTTCTATCAAAACTACATTTTGCGTGAGTTATGGGGCACCCTTTATATGTGTAAATGTTGGCTAAAAATTTGTTATCGACGAGACTGAAAAACGACAACCAGAAGGTACCAGTCAGCTAGCCAATAATTTTTATTGAAATCAGTCATTTTATTCTCGCAATACTTTCTTTGGGACCTTTGTGAAACATAACAAAGTCAACCATTTTGTTTAAACAAGATAGTTCTAGTTGCGTACGCGATTTGTATTGATATAAATCTATCGCAATCGCACAAAGATTATACATGTACTCTTCAAAAATGGTAGAAGCGGAAAATTAAAAAGGAACGAGTAGCGAGTATTTTTTTTTCCGCTCTAAGCTTGGAAAATTTCTATCGGCTTGTAGGGAAAAGTGCAGATATCCAATGCGGATAGACAAAATAGCAACATTTTCAAAATGCCACTGTAAGAAGGATCAAGGATATTGAAAATTTAGTAAACTTGCACGTTAGTTTCAAATAGTTTGGCTTTTTTAGGATTCTAGCAAATCCGGGACAAAATGGTGTCACCAATTCACTGATTTATGTTCGAAATTGACTAATAAAAATCTCTTCTAATTTAAGTCAAAACTTTTGGAACTCAAAACAGAGTTCGTTTTATTTATTGTTCGACTCAACATCAGGATCTCTTCGTTTATGGAACTTTCCGAAGAGAATAAATCGCTTGGAGCGTCAAACCGTCCTACAAAAAGCAATCAAATCTAATTTGAACTACTAAAATCCATTTAAAGAAAAACTTGCAAACAATTTTCGCTCCACGTCATCGCTGTCAAGGCCAAACTATTTCTTCCACAAAAAAAAAAAAAACAACCAGATATCTTGATTTTGAAAAGTGCTACGAAAAATAATAATAATCACGACGACAATACACCATCATCGTCATCATCATCAACATCCACTGTGGGTTCGTGGCATATAAGGGCTGGAAATAAAATGAAATTAGGATGTCAAAACTGAGTACAAATGTTCGCAAAAGAAATGTTTCCGCCAGACAGAGGGTTCCTTTTTTTCTTTCTCCTCCTTAGAAATGTATATATGCTCTTCCAAATCCACTTGCACATACATGGAACGATGGAAGTAAAGCAAGAGGGTGGATGAAAGAAAGACAGCAAAAAGAAAACTTTCTTCACACTACACAATATTTTCGAAGAGTTGAAAAGTTTGCAATGATCATCACTCATCGCACTCACTCACTCTATATTTATATGCGTAAAAGGGATGAATAACTTTTGGGCGTGAAAAAAGGGTTTTCGTCGTCTCAAAGTAGTATCTCATGCTAAAGTCAGACCAAAAGCTAAAAAAGAATTCTAATGAAGTACACTAAACAAATTAAGATGTTTACGACTTACGACAATAAGACAGTCCTTAGGGAAAAGTTTGCATTCGCGAAAGAGTTTCATTCGAATCCTCCGATTGAGTTACTCAGCGTAACGAGGGTGTAAATAAAGCCAACAAATTAAAATAAATACTTATTCTTGTTTACATTTAGGGTTGTCTTTAATATTTTTTGTGCAACCTTTAAAAATGCAAAATGTGTACATAAATTTCAGAGGGATGTGATGTGGACTTTTGGGACTGGTTTTTCTATAGGTTGTCATAATAATTTAAGAAACAAAATTTGTTTTCATATTAATAAATAAAGGAGTTTTTTATTCATGGTAAGGTTTTGAACTCGAATGTACCAAACAAGCAGTCGAAATCGATGGATTTCGTTCACTGCTCTCGATACAGTGTGTTAATTTATGAAATCGTCAGTCAGCCTCTCCACTCGTATGTAGTCTGTTCAGCGTAAGTCCCGATTTATTGAAGTAACTTAGTAGCTCATATCGATGAGAGTTACAGGAGTGTCACGATTGTAATGGGCGTCGTACACTGCGTGCGCAACCCCTCATTCAACTTAAAAGTGATGGTTCGAGATCGTTCCTGACCGCGTTCCTCAAAAAGTAGATTCATATTTAAACATAGTAGGTGGGTCAGTGATACCAGAACGTTGGTAAATTCCCATGGTTCCCATCTAGGGAATGGGAATTTGAAAAAAAAAATTTCCATGTGTTAACGGTTGACGTGAAAACTACTGCACAGAATTCGATGAAACTTTTTAGAAATGTCCCTTAAGATCCAGGGAAGGACATAGGCTATTCCTTTCATTGCAATGCCTTTTTTGGGAGCGTTTTTTGACCAAAATGTGTTTCTTTTTTTCTGACTATATTGCCTTTTAATCGCCATTACTCGAAAAATTCTTAATCAATGCAAACAAAACAAAATATTTAACAGAGCCAACACTCCCATAATTATTTTAAGCCATCAATCAGCTTTCTGTGTCATCTAGAAGCTGAGCTACAACCTAAGATCTAACATGAAAAAACTAAATTTATTTTCTCAAATCGAAAATTATCAGGAAACGTTGTTCTTGATCGTTGTTCTGCGCAGGGGTGGTTGGCTGGTGCACATCGCACTAGCACATACATTTCAACAAAAACTGCGTAAAGTTTTCTGCGATTAAGTGAAACGAAAGAGAAGTATGCGACAGTGGCGTACACGTAGGGAAAAATCCCTACATGTAGGTATTTTCGACTAAAAAATTGCTCCGTAGGGGAAAAAGGACAGATTTTTAATATTTAAAACCGTTTGCTGTAAACGTAGGTATTTTTTATATTTTATAAAAAATGCCTGATAAACGAGAACGTGTATGTTTTATTTTTAATTTCCCAATGTTTTCGTATTTCTATAGGGAAACTAGATTTGAGATCTTGCTACATACATCTTACCCTGAATTCACAATTCTATTTTCACCTTAACGTTTTTCGCCCAAGTATACTCTTCTTTAAATGTCATTATCAAAAGGCATTCGTTTGCGCCTTTTTGCGTCTTTTAAAGGCAAAGACACACATATTAACAAAATGAGTTCAAAAGATGTATAGGTAGGTATATGATCATCACATTAACAAGTTAAATGTTTTAACAATACATTTTTTTTTTATTTATGTGTTTACTCTCTTTTAACTTTTAAAGACAATTTGGCCGAGCAATTTGAATTATTTAAATAAACTAATTTAATTTAATAAATTTATGCCTACAATTTCTTTTGCGTCTCTATTTTTATTACTTTCTATAAATAACCTACTAATTTATTGTTTTGCCTTCATATTTGTAAATATAACATCCTTTTTTCATAATATTAACATTAACTTATTGTTTCATACTAACTTTATATAAATAACGAACTTTTTTAAATAAAAAAATTAAAATTAAATAAAATAAATACAGCTTTTTAACACTTTTCTCTTAATTTTTTCAAATATTATGTAGGCAAGCAGCTTTGTAGGGGAAATCTTACGTCGGTAGGGAATTTTTGGACCCGGGGTAGGTTTTTTTTTTTTTATGTTCGATCACTGGTATGCGAAGTGAATTTGAATGTAATCAACAGCGACAATGTTTTTCTGACGTGCGATGATGGGCGTATATATTTACCTCTTGCGGTTCACACGCTCAACCGATCTTAACAAATGAAGTGTCAAAAAAAAGAAATTTTCGGGGTATTTATTTTTGCATTTTTACTTTTTTTAAATATTAACAATTGAAAAAGTTGAATTTTACTACATTAAGTTTCAACTACGCAGTTGTGTACAACTATGATTCAGGGAAATACTTTTCTTTCACGCTACGAAAGAGAGTCGACGGCCGAAGAGAGTTACAGTCATAGGAAATCAAAGAGAGAATTTTCAAAATTTGCGGGGGAATAGGAATAGGTGATAGAGCGCTGTTATGTTATTTCAAAACAGAGTTTTGTTCATAAACTAAGTATTAAATAGACCGTCAGCTCTTGCAACTTAAGAGAATTTGCCTACAAGCTGTTTTCCGTGTTTCTATGTGGCAAAGTATGTGTGCCATGTTAAAGTAGATTAGCCGCACACATACTCTCGCACATAGGAACCTGACAGTTGCCTGACAGTTCATTTTGTGGTAACATTGAAATAAATTCAAATAATTCAAATAACTGCCCGTTATCGGGACGTGTTAAGAAAACGGTGGGTATGCTGTGGTGAATTTAGTACCAAATTAAATTAAAACACATAGATTAGGTAGGTATACGTATTAGGATTTCGTTCATTTTACCTAGCCAATCAATATAATACCGAATGTTTACGTTTTTTTTGTAAACAATGGAAATCAATGAATCATTTACAAAAAAAAAACGCTTATTAATATAAAAAATATGTGATAACCAATGATCATGAATCGTATGAATTAAAAGAAAATTGTAAGCTGCAAAACTTAAATGCGTGAGACATATCAAGGTACAAATCAGTAAACATGTTTATTTCCAATTTTGCTTAAATACATTTTGAGTTTCGTTCTTTCCCGTAAATTTTAAAGAAAATAAATTTTCGTTGATTGTGTCTACTTGACTTTTTATTTTTATTATAAATGAACATTATTCATATTCTCGGCTGACGCAATTGATTTCAAATGTAATTTTATTAATTGTTCAATTGTTCCAAATGTTCTAATAATTTTTTATTTTATTTTTTAATAAACGGAATCTTCATAAAAAGATTATAACTAAAAACTCATACTATTTCAAATCTTAATAGTCGTAATCAATTCTTCTCTTTAAATTCGTTGCCGTTTTTCTGTGGACATTCACGGTTAAATCATTTTTTGCCAAAAACAGCAAACGAAAACAGACACAATAATTATGGGAACAAAAATATCTTATTTTATTTCACACATTATTCCTTTGTTTATTTATGTTGATTACATTTGCTATTTTAAATTTTGGAGAATATCTACATGTTTTCGTGGTGAAATAAAACAACGAGCTTAAACTCTCAGAACGCATCCATCAGCTGACAGAAACTCACCAAATACACTAACTCTCAGTCAGTGCTCTCAGCACTCTCTCTTTATTTTTCACACGAAGCGTGTTAATTTATCCCTTTTCACTTAACTCAAATTCCCTTAGTTTTTTTTATGTAAAAAACATACTTTTAAAAGTAAAATTTGTATTGTTCGGAGAGAAAATCATATTAAATTAATCTTCAGTATAAAAATCGCAGTTTGCTAACATTATAATGATCATTTTTTCATAATAGAAATTTTTGCTTAAGGCAAATCTCTTTTTTGTGTACATTTAGTGCGTTGATATTCATAGTGAAATGTAGTTCGACTTTTTTTCTGCCAGATTATTGATAGTCCAACAATTAAGACATTTTTTGCTCTTACGCAGGAAAGTTTTTTAAAAATTTAAATTCCCACAAAAAGGTAGAGATACCACAATGCAGGAACACTGCTGAGTGTCAGTATTTTATTACTCCTCCCACCTTTTAAAATTTTTTTTTTTTGCTGCTTCACACGTATTCACAGATAGGAAATTTAAGAGAGAATTTTATTTTAAAAATTTGCGGGGGGAATCGGGTAGGTGCGCGGGAGCTGACGGTCTATTTAATACTTAGTTTATGGTTTTGTTGTCAGTTGTCACTTATCCACAGAAAATTCAAGGTAGCCTTGATATAATCCTAATATTATAAATGCGAAAATAGAAATATTTTAACGACCGCAAAACCAATTTTTATGAATTTTGGTATAGGGATAGATGGGACCTCTGCGAATTTTTGTCGCGAAACGTGAAGAGGATGACGTAGGGGTTCCAAGTTTAAATGACGAACCAATTATTTCTCAAGTTAGGGATAATAAAATTCATCATAGGTATCTATATTTGGCAAGAAATAAATATATTTGCTGTGTATTTTACCAATGAATTTAAATGTGTAGGGCTAATTGGTTGGCTTGAAAGATAGGATAGGCTTGGATTCGATAAGTGGCGCTGTTGTTGATATAAATATTTTAATTGAGTTAGGTACTCGAAGTACTAATTCTACGCAGACGAAGTCGCGGGTACCAGCTAGTAGAATAATAAATTTGCAGTGCTTTCTACTTTTTTTGCTGGGCACTCATTCCGTAACATTTCAAACGATTATCGTCGAAGCGATAGAACTCCAAAACTAGCTAAATTACAGGTGTGAGAGCTTAATCCGGTTAATTTTCTACAAATATAATGAAAGCTGACGTTTTTCCAAAAAATTCGAGCACAATATGGCTTATTTTGGTGATCAAAGTTGCAAAAACAATATCGTTTAGACGATCGTTGATATACGGAATCTGCCTGTTTTTACTTGTGATGGTGGGATTTTTCCAGCAACATCATGGGAAATAAGGGACATTTTTTTTCATTGTTATGGGAATACATGCTCTAACGTATGGCATCACTGAAGTGGACAAAGTTGTGCGTCGCGTTGGACAACGATCTCAAAACAACGTGCCGCTCAACGTGTTGCTCAACTGATGCGTGAGTGTATCATAAGCAACACCAAAAAACAGATGACCAACTCCAGAGAGGCATTTTTTGCCAAGGAATAACCTATGCTAAAAAACTAGGTATACAGGGAGGCATATTATGGCTCATCAACGCATTCAACTCGATCGTATTCAGTTTTTAAATCAAACTGCGCTTTTCAAAGCCAGCTACATGACATGAGTGTATGGGGATATAAATTTGGTTACTCACTTTGGGAGTTGAGAAAACCCGCTGCAGATGTCGCGGCAGTCCTTTTTGAACCTGTCATTGTAAATACTGGAAATACTTCCGTTTACTTCCGTGCAAAGGAAAAACAATGCCATTCCAAGGAACTTTAATACTTTTCAACCACTATTTCGAGTATCTGTTCTTGTAACAACAACCCACCCATTTCTAAGTTTCTAAGGAACTGTGGAATATCATCTGAGGTACAAGCAAAAAGGGCAACCACTATTTCCGAAGTGCTTGATTTAGATATGTACTTTCGTATTTCGAGCTCCAAATGGGACTGAATTATAAACCCGACACAACCCATCTTGGTGTGCATTTTCGTGGAATAATAGATAACAAAATCGACTTGCTGAAGCTCAACCTGCGTTCAAAGCATTTTCGGTACACGGTCAAGAACCATTCGGACAAATAGGATTTGGTCAAGTGAATTACACTCTACAATGAAATGCTCACTCACCAACGGGATCGCAATTCATCACTTCTCCTTGCAAGGGATTCGTATTCTTTGTCATCGTTCTTGGTTGTTTTTTTTTTCCCTCATCATTTTAAACTTTTCCACAGAAGCTGCTCTGGTGGGTGCTTACGCTTGTGTGCGACATCGCTGTCATGTCCAGAAATGTGTCCTAATTTTAGATTTTTATCCAATTGTTGGCCACTGCCAGTGCCACACTAATACTACGACCCCGACAACTGTCATCACAATTGAAAGTGGTTGTTGCTGTTTTTTTTTTTCACGCCGAATGGGATTCTCTATATTCTACCGAACATTATATACCACAACGACCAACATTGTACAATGTACACCATAAAAGCGTATGAATAAAGTCAAAAAGAAGAAGGAATACGAACGAGAATATAAATGGCGGGCCAGGGCAGGAGGACGAAAACGACGAGAAAAAATAGATTTGCAAGGGGCTCTAGAAAAATGGACGATAAATTGGAGGAAAAGGCAGAGACAAGCGACGACCGACGACATTCTGACATCGAGAAGAACAGACGACGTCGACGACCATGATGATGACGCGAGTGGTGAAACCAGAAGGAATATGACAACTCGCGAAAATGAAGTTGGTTTCTTTTTTTCGATTTAATTTTCCTGTAAGGGACTCATTAGCTAATTAGGGTGGCTTGGATGCAGTTGCAGTAAACTGTCGCATTAATTTTTTTTTGTTGTTGTTCTCCTTTTGTCCACTTTCGAGAGATGAAATTTCTTAATTGAGAAACATGCTCCTGATGAAGAAAACTGTTTTTAATTTTCGTCATATATATTATGGCGCAAACAAGCGTTCGTTTGTCCTAGTTTTTGAAGGATAATTGGATGTTATTCAATTAGTATTTCGTTGTGATTTGTAGTTTCGTGCACCTAAGTCGAGGAGAGCGAATGGCGTCAGATGACTTTTGTATAGGTATAGGTACCTGCCTGGGGGCTTGTCGTACTTGGGGATGCATTGCACGAATGGGTTGTTATGGCCTTAAGTGTGCAACGCAAGTTAGTGTCCTCTGTTATAAAATTAAATTTATATATGTACCGAGTTAAAAAAATGTAAGTGCCGGTAAAAAACGTCTAAAATCCACAAAAAAAAAAAAATTGTTTGCGTTTTTCAATAAGAGCGCTACAAACGTTTTTTTAAATAAAACAAAAAAAGTTTTGGATATCAATGAAATTCTTTATTCCTGTGAATGTATGTTCGATGCCATTATGTATGGAACTCGATTTCTTTTGCATGGCCACCAAGGGCACGCTTGCAGAAGTCCAGACGCTGAACCCAATTTTCGACGGTTTTCAAGCATAAATCGGTCGGCATAAATGCTGCAATTTCACGTTCGATATTCGCACGAAGTTCATCAATCGTCTCTGGCTTGTTGGCATAGACCATAGACTTGACGTAGCCCCACAGGAAATAGTCTAACGGCGTCAAATCGCACGACCGAGGGGCGGCCAAGCGACTGGACCATTTCGTGCGATAACACGTTCTCCAAACTTGGTTTCCAATAAATTGATTGTGACAATCGCTGTGTGGCTTGTGGCGCCGTCCTTTTGGAACCACATGTCCTCCAAGTCCATATCATCCAATTGGGACCAAAAATATTCGGTTATCATTGAACGGTAGCGATTGCCATTCACAGTAACGTGCCGGTATTGATCATCACGGAAGATCAATGGCCCAATGACGCCGCCGGCCCATAAACCACACCAAACCGTAATTTTTTCGGGATGCAATGATGACTCATGAAGTACGTGTGGATTGCTGCTGACCAATACCGCATATTTTGTTTATTGACGAAGCCATTCAGCCAGAAATGAGCCTCATCGCTGAAGATGATTTTTCGATGAAAATCCGAATCATTTTCAAGTTGTTGCTCAGCCCAATTCACGAACATACGACGCTTCTGGTGGTCAAGCGGCTTCAGTTCTTGCGTCAATTTAATCTTGTTAGGATGTAGGTCAAGATCGTTTCGCAAAATTCGCCACAACGACGTCACAGAGATGCCCAACGCTTGAGAACGACGTGTGAGAGACACATTTGGGCTTTCTTCAACTGAAGCCTCAGCGGCAGCAATATTCTCGACACTACGGGCACTTCTTTGTCTCACTGGCACGGGAACATTTTGTACTGTGCCTGTGGATTCAAATTTTTCCACTAGACGCTCAATAGCGCTCTTAACGTTGAGGCCACTGACTCCGAATTTCGGTAGTAAATTTTAATAATTTCGACTCGTTGTTGGCTCGTATATCTTTCCATCATGAAATGGCAAACCTTACTGAAGAGAAATGTCAAAAGAGCGGCAAGAAATTCGGCGTCGTTTGCTGTCCCTGTCGCTCTAATTTTGTAGCGTCCCTGTTGAAAAACCCTTTATATACGAAATTTTTTATATCAAATAAACTTATGAAAGTATTTTTCTTTATACATATAAATATTGCACATTAAAAATATGCGTGTTTCTTATATGCGATAAATTTTATTTTGAATAGTAGATTTTGTGAGTGAAGGTTCGTTTCTTATATTCGAATGTTTCTTATAAGCTTATTTCTTAAATCAGCTCTTTTTTGTATGGACATAATAGAAATAGACGCGTTATCTCCACATGCGTTTCTTATAAGCCATTTGTTCTTATATGTTTTTTATATCCGTGGCGGACTGTACCAATGATTTGGTTGGATATTTATTATTTGCGTATTTTTTTACAAGATTGTATATGGTATCTGGTAAACACTAACTAATTGCAACTAGGAAAATCCAGCTTTCGAAATTATTTAGCTAAAATGTTATTTCCTAAAAGCTCGTCTACCCATTTATTCTCATGTTTTATTCCATTGAAATGTGAATCGACAAGAACTCTGTGTTTTTTTTTGTTAATTTTTATATTTATTTTCTTAAGAGTATTTATCTGGGTTGGGAACTCTTCTACGGAATTTCACTTTCACTGAGTATTATTTCTTAAAAATCTACTTTTAAGTGGTACAACAAAAATACGCGTGACTTTGTAGCTAACACTGGTTTTTCTTTTTTTCATTTCAGGTAAGCATTGCCGGCCATATTTTGAATACAACTATTAGTTGAATGATTGGTGAGTAGTAGAGGACTATGGAAAAAGTTAACAGAGATAATTTTCTACAGAGGACAATCTTTTTCGTAATCCAAATTTAGCACCCACATGTTTGTGCTGGAAAATCTGGAAAGGCAGGCGTTGAAATTTGGACACAACCTTTAAATTGAATACATGCGTGTTTTTGTAGCAAAACAAAATAAAATTTACAACGGGCGTGGTGCCCCCCCACACAAAAAAAAAACCTGTACAATGCGGACTTAATTTTTGTTTTTCATTAATTTCACATGACATGTGCATTGTGCAATGTGAATTTTTTTTAATTGTGGCTTAGTAGGTAGAGCAGGGCGGGGCTGGTTGCCTTCGAAGTTAAGTATTAAAGATCTTTAGCATTTATTTAGATTTAGGTAACACTCTTTCGCGGGACTAATTTTAATTTAAAGAATTTACCGCCGGAAAAGTAAATTTTCTGTAAAAATTCAACCAATTCCGGTCTAACCTAGCACTCTTCCCCGGAAGTAATTTTTTTGTTTAACTATTTTCCGCTGGAAAATGTGTCATTTAACCACAAGTAATATATATATATATATATATTTCGAGAGATAATCGAATCAGACCACCATTGTCGGGTCTCTTTTCGTCTCTCTACCACTGTAAATCTTACTCAGAGAGACTCTCTGGATTTCTCCACAGTTCTTCTCTGGGCTCAATTCCTAGTGTTAACGCTAGCATCTGTTTATGGGAGATCCGTTTCATCGACTGGGTCTCGACCCATTGATGTCCCAAGATCCTCATTCTTCTGCCAGCCAATGCCGGGCATTGACACAGTATATGTGCCGCTGTCTCAGATTCCTCCAGGCATAGTCTACAAGTATCATCCTCTATAAGGCCCATTTTCCTTAAGTGATACCTGAAATTACCATGTCCTGTAGACAAAGCCACCACCCATTTCAATGTTCCTCGACTCATGCTTAGAACTCTTCTTTGAGTGGAGCAGGTCGGCCACTTTATTGCCATTTTAGCTTGTCTACATTGTTCCACGGTTGACCACCTTCTCAGGTGTTCTGCCGTGATCCATTTGTGGACAAGCTGTTCAACCATTCCTCTGCCAATTGAAGAGAATGGTTCTGGTCCCAGCAACTTTTCAGTTGACCCCTGTTTTGCAAGGGAGTCCGCCTTTTCATTGCCTTCGATCCCTATGTGTCCTCGTACCCAAGTCAGTGTTACTTCATTTTTAGATGAACACTTATTGAGTTTAAGTACGCATTCCAGTGCCAGTGATGTTGTGATGTTTGTTTGTTCCATGCATCTGATCACCGCCTGATTGTCCAGTGCTATGAGGATATTTCTTCCTTCCACCTGACACTCAAGCAAGTAGTCCAACGCATAAAGCAAGGCAATCATCTCAGCCTGGTATACTGAAGTGTATTTCCCGAGGCTAATGTGACGGGCAAGTTCCAGCTCTTCTGAATAGATACCGGCCCCCGCCCCGCCATCCATCATGGATCCATCCGTGAAAATCACTATTTCACCATTTCTTTTTTCTGGAAGTAATCCGTTCTCAATACGAGTTTTATGATTTCTTTCCATAATACGCACCCTTGTTATTCGATCCATAGGCATGTTTAGCTCCCTAATCTCGTCTTTAACAAGTTCCAGGATCTTCCTATGTCCATAGATCGTACCACGATGGTGCCATTTCGCATCTCGATGCAAGCGAAGTGCCGTTTGGGCCGCTGTTTTCTTAATAAATAAGTCTAGCGGTAATATCCCCATGATGACTTCCAATGCGCATGTTGGGGTTGTACGTATTGCACCTGTAATTCCCATACATGCTAAACGCTGAACCCTATCCAGGTGCTTCCTCACAGTTTTCTGAGAGGCTTTCGCCCACCATACAACCGAGGCGTACGTGATAATGGGTCTAGTTATCATCGTATACATCCAGTATGCTGACCTAGGCGAGAGTCCCCACCTCTGTCCACATACACGTTTGCACTGATGTAGTACCCTCTTTGCCTTCCGGACCTTCTCCTCAACATGGTAATTCCAAGTAAGTCCAGTATCTAGGTAGACTCCCAGATACTTAACCTTCTTAGTCATTGTTAGTTCCGATCCGAAAAGTGTTAAGGGCCGAAATTCCAGATTTTTCCTCTTCCTAGTGAAGACTATTAGATCTGTTTTCGCCGCATTAATGGAGAGCCCTTGTTCCAGACACCACCGCTCAACCACTCTGAGTGCATTCCTCATGATATCTGCTGTGACGTCCATGAATTTGCCTCTGGCCATTATTGCTATGTCGTCGGCATATCCCACTGTGTGAATGCCCGTCGCCTCGAGTCTGTCGAGAAGAGAGTCCACAGTGATATTCCACAGTGTAGGTGAGAGAACACCTCCTTGTGGGCAACCTCTGCTAACCCTTCCTCTGAGTTTTGAGGTTCCCGTCTGAATATTAATCGCCCTCGTATTCAACATATTGTCCACCCATCTTACCACCAGTGGGTTAACCCTACGTTTTTCCAAGGCTTGTTTCAGACTTTCAAAGCATATCTTATCGAAGGCACCTTCAATGTCCATTATAGTGGTCATCGCAATGCCCCCGGTATTTAGCTCTTCCTCCGCAACGCGTACTACTTGGTGTAGCGCTGTTTCTGTAGACATACCTACCCTGTATGCATGCTGTCTACTATTTAAAGGATACATCTTAAGCGCAGTACTCTCCATATAGTCCACCATCACCCTTTCCATTATTTTTAACAGGAAGGATGTTAGGCTGACTGGTCTGAATGACTTTGCCTCGGTGTAGTCCTTTTTTCCCGGTTTTGGAAGGAAGACCACATTTGCTTCCCTCCATGTTATCGGGATATAGCCTATTGCTAGGCATGCAACGTATATATTCCTGAGCCTTGGTGCAATTAGGTCTATACCCCATTGCATTAGACCTGGAAATATACCATCCGGCCCCGCAGTTTTGAAGGGTGAGAATGTTGCTATCGCACCCTTGACCGCTTTTGGTGTCACGATCCGTTCTGCTTCCGTCCTATCCATCCTGTTCGCTCCTTGTTTCCTTGGAGCCCAGGGCTGAGCTGACTTATAGCTTCCTGGAAAGTGTACCTCCATTAGGACCTCATTTGTGTGATCCAGTGTTTCCACCATCTCCCCCGCTCTATTACGAATGAGTCCGATCTTAGAAACTGGATCTCTCGAGACAATCTTTTGTAGTCTACTGACTTCAGATGTACTCCTCATACTCGAGCAAAAGTCCCTCCATGACTCCCTTTTACGTCGTCGCAGAGTAACGTTTAGCTCTTTCTTTTTCGCCTTATATTCATCCCATGCTTCGGGTTCTCCCCTCCTCATGGCGTGATTGAAGGCCTTCCTCGCAGCCTTTTTTAGCTTTTCAAGTTCCCGGCACCACCAAGGCGCAGGATCTTGTTTTTCCACTAAAGTAGGTGTACAAGCCACTCGGTACGCAACTTCAACAGCTGATTGCAGATGCTTCAACTGTGATTCCACATGCCAAGTGTTTTTCGGTATTCCGAATGTCATTACATTCAGTTTTTCCTCCAACACTTCAAGGTATTTTATCCTATCTGTGTTCTTCGGAATTCTGATGTATTTCCGATCTTTTTTCCTTTTAGATCCATAGCGAACATCAAATGAAATGGCTCTGTGATCCGACAATGTAGCCTGATCCATTACCCTCCAATTTGATATTCTTTCAATTATCTGGCTACTGCACAGGGTAACATCGATCACTTCCATTCGTCTCACATCGACGAAGGTTGGCTCTGTTCCCCGGTTTAAGATAGCTAGATCCTTGCATGATACAAATTCGAATAAGGCTTCTCCTCTGTAATTATCGTTGGTGCTGCCCCACACTGTATTATGTGCATTGGCATCACAACCAATTATTAGATCCTCGTTCCTGTTCCTGCATGCATTCACCAAAGACTCTAACTCTCTTGTCGGAGGAGGTTCTGGAGAATCATACGGCAGGTATGCAGATGCTATGACAAAACTTCCCGCACCTGATCCTACTCGTACTGTTGCAAGGTCTGGGGCACACAGATCCGGCAATTTATATGCTTGAACTCCGTGCCTCACCAAGATACAGGACCTAATTCTTCCGCTGGTTTGTGCATAATGCAACTCAGCCATGCTATTTGGGAGTCCTCTAATCTTTCCTCTAAAGATCCAAGGCTCCTGTATCAGGGCTATATCAAACGAATCCTCATCAAAACACTTAGTCATCATTGCCGATGCTGCTTTGCTGTGATGAAGGTTCAATTGAATCACCCTCAGCTTTTCCCGGTACGGGCCCACCTCCCGCCCGACTTGTGTTGATCCCATCTCCATGGTGTCTATCACTTCGTCGCCCTACCGGGTGGCTTTCCAGGTTGAGTCTTTTCCGATGATCTTTGGAACTTCACGAATGCTATGTCCAACCCGCAAAAGAGTCTATCTCCTGCTTGTCTAACCAGCCTCGCTTCCTCCCTCGGACACCAGATCGTCAGCTTGGTTCCACCAATTTTTTTGTCATCATATCTTCCCACATGAATAACCCTCCATTTCGAAGTGTCCTTCACACAGGAATTTTGACGACAAAGTCTGGCAAGGATGACATCCTTGCTCACGGGTTCACCGGGAACGAAGATTATCAACCTTTCCACATCCTTTAGTATGTGAAGCCTGTCTATTTTAAGGTTGATTCCCTCCCATAGGTCGGTCATCTTCCCTACAGTCTCACATAGCCACCCTTTGGTTTCTTGGTTTACGCATTTTATTGCTATAATCCCTTCCTCCAAGGTTATCTCCTTTACACCGATATCACCTGCATTTGTCGGAAGTAAGTCAAGAGCCCTCAGCAGAGCATTCTTGAAAATACTCAACTGTGAAGCTTCTATCCCCCCCTCTCGACTCATGTCGGCAACACCCATTTGGAGATCGTTCGCCGCTGTCTGAGCAAAGGTTTTTACACCCTTGTCAACTTTGGCTCTCTCACTCCTAGCGTAAGGCTTTGCAGCATCTGCTTGCTTTGCTCTCCTTCCCATAGCTTGGCTCAGCTTTCGCTTTACCTTGCTTGGTCCAGGTTGCTCGGCCTTGCACGATTTCTGCTTTCCGGGTTGACTAATAGTCCGTTGTAAATGTTGTCCATCCACATAACCACTGGAGTGTGGTACCTGTAGACTGACCCCATATTGTACAGACTGTCCGTCTTCCCTTCCGCCTTCCGTCCCCTTCTTCACAGTTTTAGGTGGATTCATGGTCCCGGAACATTTGAACCGTTTCCTAGATCCACCGTCTTCTGGAGAGGTTTCGGTCGACGTCAAGTTGGCAACCATTTCAGTCAACTCCTCAACCGACTTACTTATGCCTTTCGCCGAGACAGATTTGGCCAAGGCCAATCTTTGCCTCCTTCTGACCCTCTTCATTCTTTGCTTCAGTTGCTGGTGCAACTTCCGCTCGGAGTCGGGACTTCTCTCCTCTTCCAATCCGGCTTCCGCAGTTCCGGCTGACCTCTTGGCGCATTTCTGCCCCGCATTGTCCACCTCCACTGACGATTGGTCTGCTAACTCTTTTGGTTTCCCATCAGAGTCCACTGACCCCTCGAGCTTATTCGGGTTCATGTCAGCACTTTCCAGCGCCTTCTCGACCCCTCCTAAGCCTTCCACCTCGTTTTCCGAAGGAATATTATTTTTATTATTTAAATTTAGGTCCATATATGTACCCACGAGTAGGGGAGAATTAAACGGACCGAATAGGCAGAGATCCCCAATACCTATCCTACTCAACTAAATTACAACAGAGGATTGAGCTGCCCCTGAGGAGTCTCCATTAGCGGTTCAATTACCCCTGAACCCTGTGAACAAGTAGTTTTACCTACCTCATCACAGCTCCCTCGACATTGCAGACTAGTCATCTTGGAGTTTAAGGGTTGATCGATTGATCGGATTGAGTCTTGGTTCTTCAATTCACATTCAGCTCTACCAGAGGAGTTGGGCCACTACCCTGGTCTAGCATCCTGTTAATCTACTTAAGCCGCCCCACCACGACAAGGTGCCCAATCTTCGGATAAAGGTAGATGAACTTACCGGCGGTAACCACAAGTAATATGGTCGCACATTCGAGAAGGCTCTTGTGTTTTCAATTTTACTTATCTCAAAATTAAACACTGACCTTTAACAATATCTTCCAACCTGACCTTATACAGGCTAAGAATAAAACAAATAAAAAAGGCTTCGTGTTTCAAGTTCAGACATAGAGATGTGGTCCCTTGACACCTCATTAGGATCTATTCTTGTTGTTTGTAAGGTATTTCAAAAATCTCCTTAATTTATACATAATATATATCCGAGTATATACACCTATTTGATTGTATAAAAATAACGACAAACAGATATTCAGCTAAGAACGCCATTGGTGTAGGGCATGTTAACAAATTCATCCCTGGACGTGCATAATTTCTTTGAAGGAAGGTCACATTCAAAATAATTATACGTACTCAAAAAATACGTTGATGGACCTTAACGGGAGCTCTCTAAAAATAAAACAAAACTTCCAAATTTATCTTATAAACCCTACCAATGTCCCTGGTGTGTTACGGAACAGTCCACAGCTGTGAGACAGTGATTGGATTACTATGAGCAAGAGGATTAGTTCAAATCATCAGACAAATATAAGAGAGTACCGTTGGGAAAGCATGAATTTAAGTTTCTGGAATGGGCCTCCTTTATATATGTTTTCTGTACTATATTTTTGCAGATAAATGTAATAAATTTAGAATTTGTAAATGTAAATTATATTTCAAGTAGTAGGTACTTGTTTAATACATAAATTATTTTATTTGTGGTTATAAGTTTAATATTTATTTTTGTGTTTTATTAAGAGCTGCTTTTCTACCATGGAACTTTTTCTGATTTTGCACAGAGTAGTACCTCCTAAGCTTGTCGATATTTTTGTTCGGTTCAATTGAATTGAATTCAATTCAAAAAATTTAATGCCTGAACAGCTCAGTGGAGGATTATTTTCCTTGAACTTTTAGATAATTTTTGTTTTTTTTTTATATTTTCTCTTTCATTCCATTCCGCAATTTGTTGCGGCACTTTGAACACTTGAACGGCCTATTAAGTTTGCGCAACGGCATGCGGTTAGAAAATGACATTTTAAATATACCTTATCAAAAGTGGAACAGCAGCGGCTTAGAAAAATGAAAAACAAAAAAAACTATGATGCCCTTGAAAATACTCTCGCAAAAAAAATCAACCTTTTTTAAGACTTCTACAGAAATTATGAAGGGTCGACATCAAGCTGACTGATTATACATCTTTTGCATGATTCCCTGGCTTTCTTCGATAAATCTGCGGCTTAAAAATGAAGAACCATTTTCTGAAGTACCTACTTAGAGACTGCATAGGGGGATGTACTTCCATTAAGCTCAGAGTCAGAGGAAGTTGTTGAGCATAAAGCAGCTGGAGCTTGAGAGTTGTGCTGCGTTCGGTTTGCTCTGAATTTCCGGCTAAAGTTTCTTAAATTTTTTACCAGGCTAACAGAGACTTAAAGAACCCTCCATCCATATACGTCAAGATAAATCTCAAAGTGGGAGGTGACTGCTGCCATTGTCACTGCAACAGCATTTCTGAAAGGAGGTTTTTTGAGCTAGCTGAAAGAAAGATAGATTATCAGGTCGTAGATGGTGCACTAGGCCTTTTTATTCCTTTTGAAACTTTGTGACCCAGATCTCAAATATCACGACAGCAGAAATCTGCTTATCCATATTTTTTAATACTGCGGTCGCGACGTCTCTCTCTCTTCGAGACTGAGCAGAGGTCCGTAAACGAGCAATACGTGACGGAATTTATTTTTGTTTCTTATGTAAAATCGGAACCTTTAACCTGTGGCTTGTTTACGCATTGGAATCTTGTTTATCAAATTCACAGTCTTTTTCGTGGTTGGAGTTTTTTTTTTGCTGAACGCATTCATAAATCTCTCGAAATACTAACAAAATTTCTAGGGAACTTCAACAACGTGACTGGCATACTTTAATTAACTGTGCAAGGAAAGGCTCAACTGTGACTTGTCGCTGGACTCGTAGAAAAGCATTGAAACATTTCGTGCTATCAAAAATCTCTTCTCAGCATTCTTTGCCTATAATCTTTAAAGCGAACTGCAAGGTGCAAGCATTTCTCAAGTTTTTTCTTGTTTCCAGCGGACACCCGAAAGGTCATTCAAATAACTATCATTCACATTTTTACTTTGAAGTGATTTCAACCCTCCAAGGCGCAATCAGAGTCACATCTAAAAATAGATACGTGTCAAGCAATAAAAACTGTAATTTGCCACTATATTCCTGAACAGTGAGAGTTGTTGTCCTTGTAAAACTTCAAATAGACCTACAAAAATATTTGCATATTTTCAAAACAGTCCTTGAAGCATTTACTAAACACTGCTTCGGAGCATTTCTCAATTAAATTGTGGTAAATCAAAGTATCGACCTTTTGTGGTCCTCCCTTCCAACATTTTATCGCAGAAAATGAGCCCAACAATAACATTTTATTACCCCATGACTTCTAAATGCTAAGCTTATCAAACCATCCCAAAATAAACATCTGACAATGAATTAATTTTAGCTTGGGATTTATTTTGGTTTTCAATAATTGAGCACGTAATCAGCATTTTTAGCACTTCTAGGATGAATAATAAATTCAAACACCACGTCATTTTTCTTATGTAAAACATTAATCTCTGCTGAATATACTGGTGCCTATATATTTATTCGGATTTAGTGCGAAACACATAAAATGTTATAAAATGAAAAAACCTTTGTCTGATGCAAATTTGTTGGGAAATTTCAAAACAAAATATACGACTCAAATTATTAGAAAATAAAAAACTAACAAAAAAATAGATTTCAAGTTCATTACCATTCAATTTGAATTATGTGAATTAATGACGCGTGTAATAATAGTGCGCCTTTAGGTCGGCCTTGTTGTGATAAATAGGTTGACAATTAAGTCTGGTAAAGCAATACAAATCGTTGTGACTCTGCAATTTGCTTTTGCTACATTTTTGGACAATTGTGTAAGCGAACGGGTGTTCGATAACTTATTGCTAACAATTGAATTTGCGTTTGAAATAAATAAATCAATGGTGAAACGGCGGTTGCCTTTCTCATCCGAAACAGTAGGTACCACGAATTTGGTATTATAAAATAAATAAAAAGTCCATCAGCTATTAAGTCGGGGAAATATAAGTACACTTGAAAAATCAGTACCTTACAATGATTTCTTCATATATACCTTACAGATAAAAAAACCTTTATCGCATCATTCCTGCTAGCGTACACCCATCATTCTTGCTTCGCATATCTTAGACCGAAGGTAATGATTGATGTGAGACTATGTGAAAAAAATCAGGGAAATGCGTATGCAGTGAGGCTTTTTCATGCCTTTTAGGCATTATTTCATTAGCCAAGGCTTTAAGGCTTGTTTTTTTTTTCAAAAAGGCATCTTTTTTTTATTTTATTTTTATTTTTTTAATGCATGATTTCAATTACCAAGACGATCTGATGGACATTTTAATGTCATGAATTTTGTTCCTATTAAGAATTTCTTCTGTGATTTATTATTTAAGTTTTTTTTTTGTAAATAAAAATTGTTTTTTGTTTAATTTTTGACTTATTGTTCCAGTTTACCTAAAAAAAATATTTTAGGCATTATTTTACTGAAAAAGGCATCATTTTTTCTCAAGTTATGCATTTTTTTGTCAAATTTGGTTGGCAACGCTGAGCGCATTTTAAAAATGAATAGCAGCTCTTCCTTATTTTTTAGGACGTTCGCGGTGGAGACTAGCAACCTCTATCCTGTCCTTTCGGTTTACTTTCACTGGCATATGTCTAAGTACAGAATTTTTTTTTATGCTAAAAGCTATGTATTATTATATAATTTTATTTTAATATAGAGTTCAATAATAATAATTAATAATAATATAGAAATTTCCTGAGACATACCACTCGATGCTTAGTAGTTTTAAGACTTTGGGCCATTTCATGTACAGTAAAAGTATAGTTTCCATTTTAATTTCAATATAAATACAATATAAATATAAACAAATTTCATTTAAATATTTATTTAATGTACATCCAATAAATCGAATTAGCTCTGGCTTGTGGTGGGAATTTGTATGAGTAGTCGGGGCCCGGGGAGTATTTTTTACTTTTTTAATATGGGAAGAGAAAAAAAAAAAACAAAAAAAAACTATGAGACATAAAATAATAACCTTTTCAGTGTTCAACTAAGAATTAATAGGGGCAGTAATTCCTAAAAACAAATTTAGTGTCCAATTTCGAAATATAAAAAAAAATCATACAAATTTTTTTTAAATTTTTTTGCTTAAGTTTTAAAGTTTAAGGGCCGTTTGCTGATGCGACTCATAGCGAGCTAAGTGCCACATAAACTCTTATGTGACAGTTTATGGCCTAAAAAAGTAGCCTATAAGTATTTAAGTAGAACTTAAATCGTTATGAGTGGTATGAGCAAACGGCCCTAAAGCTTTCAAACTGATATAGTTCTTTATAGTAAGCGTTGCTGTTTTTTTTTTTTAGTTAAAACATTTTTTATAAATTACCCCTCCTGCCTGGACGGGGGGATATACCTATAGATTCCCCTCCTAAAGCAAATAGTGCTTGTTATCATTTTTTGCCACCTAAGTTTTAGTACTTGCCGAGTATCCGATTATGAGTGTCGAAAAATGAGGGATCTCTTTTCCAAGTAACATCTGACATATAGGACCATAAAGGACTTTTTGATTTTAGTCGAGGTTCTGAAATTTCGACGGTTATATTTTTCGTCTTGAAATCTAGAAATTGGACCAAAAGGGCTAAACTGGTTGTTGGAATGCTTTCCGTCTAGTTTCACTCTCCAAAGTCCAGATCTCCCATCCGCTTGCCGTTCATTCTTGAGAGTGAAACGAGTTCCAAGAGTTTCAAGCTGTCAGTGTTTCTAGTCAGAGTGTTTTATTTCCTCCAGAAACAAGGCTTTTTCAAGCTTCTTATTAGTCCCCTCACCTACAGCCGTGGACTTAAAAGACATCATAAAGTTTTACTGCCTACCTTTTTAAAGATATGAGCGGGTCACTGTCAGAATTTAACACTTTTGTAGCACAGCGCGGTGTACTAGTGTAGGGCGTACTGACATATTGGAACTTTTTAACGCGCCCAATCTGTTTTCCTGTATACCATTCATTTTTAGGCGATCTAGGGTTTGTGGGAAGTTAATTGCCACTTTCTCTTTTAAGTTACCCCAGAGAAAGTAATAAGGGGCAGTCAAATCTGCCGACCTTCCAAGTCTTATTTTTTCTTAAATAGTTCGGCTGGCCAATTTCTTCTTGTGTTTCGACAATACCACGACTTCGCTATATGTAAGGATTTGAAAGCTCATTAAAAGTTTTAATATTCAATCATAAAAAAAAATTGTGACAACAAACTCATGCGCCACACTGTACATACTGATTTCTGTATTATAAACGACATCTTTCAACTGTTGCATATCGCGTGGAAGTTTTAAAAATCCTTTGATCATACACCAGATGAATACCTCTTTCAAACCATTACCCTCAATTTATATCGAGTTGCGTTGTAAAAATTTCCTTTGGCAAATTGTCATCAAAGCACTCTCAGAAGAACTTCCGCCCATCATGCTTTTGACTTGAGATTATCGAACGAGTTTCGTTGGTATTGCAGACAAAATGTAATTGTAATTGATATTCGGAGACATTCTCTGAGGTTTGCCACATCCGCAGTGTATGTGGTACACTGCAACGCATTTTTGGTACGACCCCTGTTACATGGCTGTGGTTGTGTTAAAAGCGGTTGCACACATGTCACTAAAACGTGTTGTCACTTATACAATGTATACCTATACATGTGCCAGGGTGGGCAAATTAAATTTAAAATTGATTTGCACCAAATTGTAGGGGAGAAGGTGGACCCAGTTCGGAATTTGTCTTCACAGTAAAATTAAATATACATTTGCAGGCGCAACGAGAGATGCTCCTTTATACAGAGCGACACTCCGGAATATCTGAGTGTAGTTATCCTAGTTAAGCAACCAACCATATCCCCATGCAGCCCATCGGTCCGCACATGGGTGTCACGTCACATATGGAAGTTTGTTTCAATTACTGTCAATAATTTACATAGATGTGGCATTAATTGTAAATCGAAATAGCCAACATAGGCAGACGCTGTTGCCGTAGAAATCGATGAAATTGTACACAGCCGTATATAGGACTATGAGGATGGGGATTGGGTTTTGGGTTTGGTTTGGGTATGCCGTAGGCCCAATGCCTAGTCTATAATTAGAATGATGGGCTGATTGAATTCGATGCATTTCGTATTTAATTATTCTCAGTTGATGTTTTCGATGGCATAACGGAGTAGTACGGAGTAGGTAACTGGAGTCGGATGCCAGTGTGAAAGTGCGATGGACTTTTTTTAATTCAAATGGGCTAATATGTTGAGTGCGACAGAAATGTGTCATGTGACACCTTTAATGGCTTACAGGGATTAAATGGGTGCGACAGTTGATTGGAATTATTTACCTTGTAGTTGTGATATTTATGATAAGTGGGTAAGAGCAGGGAGTGTGATTTGCGCCTTTCATTTATTGACTGACTGATTTTTTTTTTGTATTTGGCGTGGAATAGTTGCTACTAATCTTTCGGTAGGTACTTATTATTCCCAAAGAACAATGAAGGATAAAGTGGACAAATATGTCTTTCATTTGATGTGTATTTCATGCAGTTCCGTTGAGAACGCACGGAGAAAAACGTACGACAAATTTACCCCAAGCAAATCATTTAATACGTGAACATCATAAGTTTTCGCACACTTTTTAAGTATTTATTATGAAATGAGGAGAATGAAACTTATGTCGTTCGAAAGGTACTGTGCCATAGATATGCAGTGCACAAACAAAAATTTATGCGTTTATGTCGCCAATAAGGCTGGTCAAATTAAGTTAAGAATTCTCCATACAAAATGCTTATCGGTTAACTGAAATCATTTTTGTGACATTCAATCTGTCGCCGCAATGTTACCTACCAAAGTAACTCGTTAAAAAATAAGTCATCAAAGATTAGAACCTGTTTTCGATGGAACGAATCATATACCCAAAAAAGAAATACAATTGTTTAATTTTAATTCAGGGCATATAGAGCCATTATCACCCCTATCGAATTATTTGTTTCGGAACAACAAAAAATGAAGCATAAATAGGTAAATGCGTTCATTTCTAAATAACATAACGCAACAATTAGTTTGCGGAGAGCTTCGGAAAAAATGTGCCGTTCTGTCATCGGAGAATTTTTCCGAAAGTTGTGTTGAAACGGAAATCTCGAATGGAATTTCTCCGATTTTGCAAAATTTCGTGAAACTTCGTCACAACTTTTTCTTCATTTTGGTGAAGCGACAAGCGTTCTTTGCCTTCTTTTAACACAATTAGACGGTTTTGGTATGGAAATAATGTTTAAACTAGGCAATCAATTTTGTAAGAGAAAGTCACCTCACTAAAAACACATTTGGCGAGGAAGTCGTCACATCGGTAAACCTTGCTGAGATTGTTCCAGGGAAGCTCATCGTCTTCCTGACTGCCTCCGGAGTGAAAACATAGATCTAGGACCTCATCAGGGAAGGCAAAATATGCTCCTTTTAAAGAGGCCGAAGTGTCAGAGCTCCAGGAAGGCTCTTCTGTTTTAATCCGTTGAAATAGTGAAGAGAAATCTTTAGCTTAAGGCAATTCATTGACAAACGTTTTTTTTTTAAAAAAGATTTATCAAAACTACTGCAACTGTATTTATGACAAAATTATCATCTCAACAGTGTGTTTTATACGCATTTAAAAATTTTGTGCAAGTTCTCACCTACGCATTTATTAAAGCAATTAAATTGATCATTGTGTAATAAATTGTTCAAGCTTGTGCACCCTTCCCGACTACCTGCATTATATCAGCCCCACTTTTAATGCATATTTATTAATGAGCATTAAAATCCAATACGAGTTATGGTGGCCAGTGAATATCCGCAAACAACGAACATAAAAAAGAAAACATAAAACTCATCGCGGCTACATGATTTATTGTTATAACAGTTTTTTTTTTTCATTATTTTCGCGCCGTTCTTTTCCGCAATAAAAAAATAACAAAGCACCCACACAAATAAACAACAAATTGTGCAGAAAACCCGCCTCATGCCATGGATGGGCTAATAATTACTATCGTTTTATTATTAAGCCTATTAATTTGTTGTGAGTAATTAATATACGCGTTTTTATTTATTTTTATTTTTGTTGTTGGGTAAAAAAATTTAAATATTCATATGAGAGTATGATGTGAGCTGTGTGTGTGTATGTTCTTGTTATTTCATTGATACGGTCACTTGCACTTGCAACGTGCGCAGCACAACCAGCATGCGAAATATAGTATTATTAAGCAATAACCACATCCACCTCAGCAACCAGTCCGTAATCAGTGGTTGGCTGGGCGGCGGGTTGTTCTTGGCTATTAAAATATTTAACTGCTTCTGGGTGGGATCGGTGCTTTATTTTTATTGCCTTTCATAATAGCTGTTATGAAATTAAATTACAAATTTAAGTTGAAAAAATTACCGCGGTTTCTTTTGGCAAACAAAAAATCGAGAAAATTGACCAAAAGTGTGTTGTGTGTTGTCTTCTCAACTGAGTCATCTTGTTATACGAATTATGTGTTCATAATTTTACACGAGTGAATATTCTCGACTGTTTAAAGGAGTTGAATATTTTTTAAGTGATTGCTGCATATGAAACTGCCCACCTACTTTTGTTTTGAAGAAAGAAATTTTTGTAGGTTTTTCTTAGTTCTAATTTACCAGTTTATTATGTCCGAAGAGGTTGACGATCAAAAGCAGAATAGACAGAGATTTGGTTATACAGCATTTACAAAATAACAGAGAGGAGAGAAATATTATAAAGTAGTACTGCAGCCAAAAGAGGGGAGTGTTTTGAAATAAATAGTAGTACAGGCATTTTTCAGTCTTCAAAATCCACGGAACCACCAAACCATAATATCAAATAACAATAAAATAAACACCGAACTCCAAGAACAAACTAGAAAGAGGGAAATTCCCTTTTTGACGACAGTTTGGAAGATAAAAGCGCTACCAAATTGCATTAAATTTGTAGTGAATTAAATTTATTAAGGTTGAAAAATTAAGCTTTGCTGAGAGTGTTAGTTATTTTAGGTCTTTAAAAAATAATGGAGTACGAATGTGAATGGAGGAGTACGGAGGTGTTGAAAGTAGTACAATACTCCTATGGGAGTACTTTCGGCAACACTGGAACTGACCAATAATAGACGAATGTTTCAAACAAGGAAGAGAGCAAAAGAGAGCATAGTTTACGTCTGGAAGAGGGATGAAAAATGAATAGTGTGGACTGTAAGAAAATCTAAGTTACGATTGTATTTTTTTGGGCTCAATTGTATTTTTATTTCCGTATACGAGAAATTTATTTTCGTACCAAATTTCGAATGATTTCGAAATGTTCATTAATTGTATGTAATAAAAATTACGCAATTTCTTCCGTCAGCTTCTGAGGCCTACAGCTGGGCGGATTTGTTTCAAACTTTGTTTTCAGAGTTTGTGGGCTTAAAGTTCGGAGCCATTTTTTATTTTGCACAGGAATTTCAAAATTTGAATTTTTCTCGAAAATGATAATGTGCGATATGTGAACAAAAATGTATTTTAAAGGTATAATATGGTTAGCTTAATTCAATTGGTTTTCTTAAAAACAATTTTATACAAAATGGATGAGCAATTTAATTTTTTTAAATTATACTGTCTTTCGTTTTCCACACGAATTTAACAATAACAATAGGTAAGTCATTAAACCTCGAACACCAAATTTTCTGTTTTGATAAAAATTTGGCATGCTCAACAATACGTTGCACTTACTCAATTTTTAGCTTAACAGATGACGAAGTGTACTTTGTCAAACCTATTGTCAAACTTTGTTTGCGACCACATACTTCAATTTTGAAGGAAATCAAAATTTAGGTTCACTGAAAGCCCACAATTTGACTTTGAACTTGTTTATCTGCATAATAATGAGCTTTCATGATCACCATTCAATTCCAATTATGTACTTTGAAAACATTTCCGCAAGGATTAACAATTTCACTCAAAAATCTTGTAAGATGCAAAAGTTACATCGTTTTCGTTATGATTATACACAGAACCTGTAAAACATTCTAACCGAAACTTCCGAATATTGGATAATAGCAATAATTAAGGATGACATATAAAAGAAGTGTATAAAATATGCATTGGCCCTTAGGAATAGAAAAAGAAATCGAATCTAAAGTCCACTTTTGGTAGGCAATGAACTCTTAACCCCACCTAGCATTTCATAGAAATGAAATAAATTCCACAAGAGACAACTTCTGCTAGCTATTGTGACACTGTGTTTTGTATTGAGTTGGCCGCAAAAAAAACCTTTTTGTTTACTTGCACTCATATAAATCCATTGTAATTGAAACTCTGTTCCATACGCGTAATTGTTATAAGTAAAATCATGTTACATGCAAATCTGCGAAAATATTAAGATTTGTGAAAATTGACCCGGATCGGTGACTCAAATCTGAATGCTTTATTTCTTATAATTTAGACCTAGAGCTGATTTTTATTTCCAAAGTTCTAATATATTTTATTGCTAACGGCCAATGAGTATAAATAAAAATTCAAAATAAAAAATACTCTTTGAGTGTAACTTTTTCAGGGCGATTGTATTGTGTATTTTTCCAAAGTCCATTGTTACTAAAAAGTTACGATTGCAACACGTTTGTCAACCCTGGTCTGGAAATTACAGTTTGTTGAATGTAGTAGTGTTTATATTGGAGGACAATAAAGCAAATGCCTAACTGATACAGCAGAACATTTTATATTAAGCTAGGTAGAGATATATTTATGTACGTTAGATGTAATAAGGTAAATTTGGATTGGTTGGCAATGCACAAAAAATAACAATAATAAAGTAAATATGCATTCTAACTGAATTAAATTAATTATACCAAAATAAATAACTTTGGGTCAAACTATACCCACCCACATATAAAGGGTGATTTTTTAGCTGGTTTGGTTTTGGCAACACTGGTTTTGACAGCTGACGTGTGTTTAGTACCTTGTGTCACTGTCAAACAGCTTCAGTTTGGTTTGCAATTTAACCATGGATCGTCTTACAAATGAACAACGCTTGCAAATTATTGAATTTTACTATCAAAATTCGTGCTCGGTTCGAAATGTTCATCGCGCGCTGCTTCCATTTTATGATCGGCATTCTCGACCTTCTGAGCAGTCTATTCGGAAGATTGTGACCAAATTTCGCACCAAATTTACTTTGTTGGACATTAAACCACCAACACGTTTACGTACTGTGCGTAGTGAAGAAAATATTGCGGCCGTATCAGCTAGTGTGACAGAAGACCGCGAAATGTCGATTCGGCGCCGTTCCCAGCAGTTAGGCCTTTGTTACAGCACTACGTGGAAAATTTTGCGGAAGGATTTGGGCGTAAAGCCTTTTAAGATACAGCTGGTGCAAGAACTAAAGCCAGCCGACCTACCACAACGCCGAATTTTTGGTGAATGGGCTCTTGGAAAGCTGGCCGAGGATCCGCTTTTTTATCGAAAAATTGTGCTCAGCGATGAGGCTCATTTTTGGTTGAATGGGTACGTAAATAAGCAAAATTGCCGCATTTGGAGTGAAGATCAGCCAGAAGCATTGCAACAGCTACCAATGCATCCCGAAAAAGCCACTGTTTGGTGCGGTTTATGGGCCGGCGGCATTATTGGGCCATATTTCTTCAAAGATGATGCGAATCGCAGCGTTACTGTCAATGGTGAACGCTACCGAGCGATGATAACAAACTTTTTTTTGCCCGAAATGGAAGTTCTTGACTTGCATGATATGTGGTTTCAACAAGACGGTGCCACATGCCACACAGCACGCGAAACAATGGCGCAATTGCGAGGCGAGTTTGGTGAACAGTTAATTTCACGTTTCGGGCCGGTCAATTGGCCGCCTAGATCGTGCGATTTGACACCATTAGATTATTTTTTGTGGGGGTATGCCAAGGCTAATGTGTATAGGGACAAGCCCGCTTCGATTGACGCACTGGAAGCCAACATCCATGCATTCATTCGTGAGATACCGGCCGATATGTGTGAAAGAGTATGCCAAAATTGGACTCAGCGGATGGGCTACCTGAGACGCAGCCGCGGTCAACATTTGCATGAAATTATCTTTAAACATTAAATTGCAATTGCAAATTCAAATAAATATTTCATTCATTTTTTCGAATTTTTTGTGTTTTTTTTTTTAAAAAAAGTTCTAAACCTCTTAAAAAATCACCCTTTACATAGTCTCGCAACCATGACCTAAATGAAAAAAAAAATCAAGCAAAACGTATCACTTACCGCACGGTCTATTAATTCCACTTTGCTCTTGTCTAGGTCTGTTGAATTTTCGACAGAAAAACCTGTCTGCCACAAAGACAATTTCGGAAGAAAAAAAAAATCCTTTAACTACGTAAATCCGGTTAGTGGCTTGGAAATTATGTTCTACTACAGAATCCTTCACAATACGGATAAAGCCAAAGCCAAGTGTAGTCCTTTCATGTCTGTTGGCTTTCATCGAAAAAATATATAATTCCATCTCACACTACATAAAATCCTCGACTAGAAGAGGCACCAGCTAAAGACAAAATAAAAATGAAAATAAAAAAATACATCTACCTCCTCTCGTCCACAAAATGATTCCGAAATAAAGACATAAAGGCATGGGATAAAATATTTCTTTCTAATTTGTACTATTGGGCGTTTTTGGCTTAATACGAAAAACCATCTTATCCCTTAGGGCAGTCATTTATTGTGCATGTGGGGCGCAAGTATTTCCAAAAATTAAGTCATCATATATGAAGGCATATAGAGATTCAATAATTGTTTAAAATATATGTACCGTGCGCCATAAATTCCGGTTAATGATTTGCACTTCCATAAAAGAAGACGACTCTTTTTATACCCTCCACAGGAAGGTATATTGACTTTGTCATTAAATTTGTAACGCCAAGAAGGAGTCACCGGAGACCTCACCTCATAAAGTATATATATTCTGTATCAGGATCACATTCTGAATCGATTTAGCCATGTCCGTCTGTCTGTCTGTTGAAAGCAAAATAGCGCCCAAAGGAATAGACATAGGCGAATGAAGTTTGGTGAAAGGACTTATTTTTATCGTCGTCAAGTTAGTAATAAAAATGGGCTATGTCGGTCAAGTAGTTCTGGTACTTCCCATACAAAATCAATATTAGGCCCATGTGCCTCTCTGTGTGTATGCAGTGGATTGTATCAAAGCATCGGCCAGGCCGCTGATAACACTTTTTCTTGTTGATATTGAAACAAGGATGGGACTTCTCGAAGAGACTCGGATATATCAGTTAAATGAGGATATTTTCATTAAAAAAAAACTCAGAAGACCAAATTTGATTTTTATTGAATTTAAAAAAAATATTCCCTTCCCTTTGGTAAGTCACAGATCAATATGTTGGAAAAGGCGTTCGTATCACGCTTCAATAGCGCTCCACCTCTACTTGTTGGCTCTGCACTCCAACGCCCGCCGTATTGTCAGCATTGAAATATTCTTCCTTCCTTGACGAAACCCCTCAGCAATCGTACAAGGCACACATATAAGACACGGCCAACAGTCCATGACCAATGCACACCATTGCTCGAGCACTTCACGTCGTTGCTCCTGACACCCTCCCACTATGCACAAAGCCATTTATATTTATCCCCATTCAGACACCAATATCGTCTCATTAAATATACAAACACGGCGAGCACAGAGTGACAGCGAGCGACCCTCTTCACAAACCCAGCATCGCGAATAAAATGTGTAAATTAGCCAAATTATTTTCTGCAAAACGAAAACGTACACGAAATTAATGTTTCACGCTGCCAGCAGCCAGCCAAATATCAAGTCTGCCTCTGCATGTATACATAAACAGAACCCAACCACAACAGTCTGCCTTGCCCGCAGTATTTTGTGCTTTAGCGCGTCGCGTCGTCCGCCGTGCACAGGCACAGCACAGGCTCAGCGCAGAGACATCCCTTCGGAGTGGCATAATTTGTGTTTAATATTTTATGATAAGTTCGTAGGAAGCACCCAAAAAAGGAAAGGTGCTCTCTGAGGCAGATATTCAAATGAGCCAGCGGTGGTGGGCGCTTCGGACATTCCAAAGTACCAAGTACCAACCACAGCGAGGGAGACTGCGTGTACACAGGAAAAGGAAGCGGAAAACAAGACGCACAAGAAAAAAAGAAACACAACAGTAGCAAATTCCCAAAGCAAATTTACAAGTGTAAATGCCTAAGTAATGAAATCAAATATTCTTTTCGGAGATTTCTATACTCACTGGAATGGAAACGAACACACTTTCACTTTGATAATCTGAGCGGCGAGAGGGAGTTCAATAATTGACTTTGTGTTTTGCGAAATTTTGATTATATTTCTCTTCATCTTGATTTGCGCCCACAAAAGTACTGATAGCATTAATAGGTTCATGGTAATCAATTTCAATAACTGTTGAAAGGTGGAGCGATCTGGAAAAAAAGAATCCATCTAGATACACGTGCAAGACAAGAGAATCTCATTACGTATGCGGTACATATTTCGGAGAGCACTCACACTTGTATCCATGCAGACAGGCCATCCATTCGGAGGGGTATTGTCTCAAAGGAGTTATTGACACCGCCAATAAAATGTTTTATCCAAAAGCATAAATTCACAAATAATTGAAATTCCCAAAATTTCATTATCACTTCGCCATGAATGCCACTCGTTGTTGTTGTTGATTCTATATACTGCTACCGTTTAGCTTCTGTGTTTATTTTGGGTTCCAGCACGATACAAAGGCGAGGTAGAGATGCCTATGGAAGCAGGTGTCTGTGTATATTTGTAGTTGAGATAGACACAAGGAGAGATTGCCTCACACTTTTCGCTTGAAATTTGCCAATTATTCCCGCACATAGACAGCAGGGTGCGGGGGTGAAGAGACGACAGAGTTTGAGTCCTTTGCCTCACCGAATCTTTAAGGCACATCATCTAGCTGAAAACTAAAGCCACTCCACCACCGCCCCCGAATCGACAGTTGAGAAAGTTGAGAAAGTTTCCAAATGGCAAAGTTATGTCCATGGAATAGAATGTTCAGTAGCCGGGTATTGTAAATATATGCTATGAGAGGATCTCTGGACCACATTCCGTTGGTGTGCTTTGCTGTGTAGTTTCCACTTAAATAATATCTGTTGTTGGATTTGGCAATTTAGTATTTCGCTGGCGTAAATTTTGAAATTTTGTAAATATTTAATACGTACTTTAATTGCGGTGATAATTGGGGGTTTTCTTGTGTTCTTTTTTGTTACAGTGAATAAAGAAATAGTTAGTTATAAAAATTGAATGCCTTATTCAAACTGTTGAATTGAGAAATTTTTCTGGAGTCATCGTTTTTATTGATTGTCAAGCGTTCGCAAGAGGTGTGTGATGTGTAAGTCTTCTTCGGTGTTCAGTAGTTCGTTCCAAAAAATATTTAAAGTTTTTTTTTTTCACTTTTGTGACTGGAGGAAGACGAAGGAATTAGTTGTCCTTAAAGGCGAATTACTTACTGAAAATTATTGCAAGTGATGTCGTTCTGGCTTTATCTATTTATTTTCAAAAAATTGGAGTTTTTGTAAATGCTGTCAAATAGAATTAGATCAATTATTGTAAAAAAAAATGCAAATAATTGGAAATGGTTGCATTCGAATTATTTAAGTCGAAAAATTACTGAAAATGGTTGGAATTGATGGCAGATGATTAAAAAATTATTACAAGTTGTTTCGCACTGAATTTAGCTGATTTCGAGGTCGATAACTGGCAAACCAAAAGGACGAAAGCGAATATGTATTTGGCAATTGACTGAAAGGAATGCTAAAGATTGCAAGTCCATTGAATTTAGCTGCCCTTGAATTCCAAAAAATTATTTTAAATGAAATAAATGAAAACGCTGAAAGGGTTTCTTCTAAAAACTCAACGCCATACCACACACTACTACTACAGACTCACAACAATTTTAGCGGTAAAAAGTCCCTCACTCTATCCCTCTAACTAGACATCCGCGCGACGGTGCTATTGTCAGCCTCGATCCCTCCCCCCTTGACTGTAATAGTTTGAAAAAGCTATCCAAGAACACACAAATTCCGTTTCTGCTTTTGACACGTGGAGGTTTCTCTGCCGTTTATTCCATTAAGTGCATGCAGCAAATCTCTTAATGCGTCATAAATGCATTTTTGCATGTCCCTGCTGAGAGAAAGCCCACCCACATATTGCCGCCCAGATGCCCAATATTTATTCTGAACGTTTGCACACATCTGTCATCGTGCAACTCTATTTACATTCACTTTGAAGCATATTAAGTGATAATAGAACACAAAGCTGGTATAAAGTCCAATCTTTTCGATTTATCATTGCCCTAGACAGCATATAGTACCCCGCACCCTGTGTACCGCTTGTGTCGTCACCCACTTGGTGTGTCAACCGACTCCACCGTATTCATAAAACAAACTCACACAAGTGGATGTAGAAATGATGGGGCACTACGAAATAGAACCCGGCTTCCCTTCGGAACATCATCACTCACATACACACATCCACATGCACATTAACGAGAGCCATAACGCTATTACCGCATATTTCATGTATAGACACAGAAAACTATTGCCAATAAGTACATCATTCAGTTTCACAACCAAATGAACTTATATTCTGTTTATGGAGTGTTGGCGCGCCACCTTAAGCATGCAGGAGCCTTATATGAAGGTTTTTGCTGTGCATAACCATGCTCGAACTATGTACGACAGACGAAGGATATGGAGGAAATAGGTATCAACACTTTGGGGAATTGGCTTTTCCATTGAATTTGTGTGCCTTTATCATTGGACTTGTTTAATGGTTTCGACGAAAAGTATAGTCTCCCTCTTTGCACACCACCCTTCGGTTGCTTTGATATTGGTAAGTTGAGTGGAATTTGATGCCATATCAGGTCTGAGACTGACTGAACGAACTGTTCGGCCAAATCAACCACTAAGTGAGTACGACGACGACGAGACTATGTAAAGGACCCGACTATGAAAACTCGAAAAGACAAGGCGAACTGTTAAACAAATATACGGAGAGAGAGAGAGAGAGTGAGAGAGAGAGAAAGAGCGAAGGCTCCAGGGGGTCTCCCTACCCCCATACATGTGGAATGTTAATTGATTTGCTGGCGGATGGAGAAGATTTATGTCTTTCAACCCTCATACGCTGGCTGAAATATTTTTATTTTCGAAAGAAGATGCACACAAAGGAGGAAACATAAATAAAACTCGGTAGCGCAAAAAACCAAACAAACAGCCAGCGAAATGTATCCGAAAACAAAAGGATTAGACTTCTTGATTTAAAGCGCCTCGTTCCTCACATGAGGATTTACGTGCGGAGCTGGGTATATGCGGAGATATAAAGTGGTGAGCGGGCGTCAGAAGTTGCATCAGCATCCCCCAGAGTCGATACAATTTTAATTAAAATAAACACGCATACATACACTCGAACACATCATCACCATGTGGTATGGCGATGGGTTGGGATATGCTCCTAGGTGGTAATAATTCCATCACAATAAAACGGGAGTCTTGGAATTAATCAGCATTAGCGGCGGATAAGCAGAATCTTCCAAAGTTGTGCGATCATCAGGGTCGCATACATTTTTAACGAGGGTGTGAGACAGGCGCTATTGGTTGGCGGTATTTATGCACGCGCACGCAAAGCTGGGGTTATTGTTCACCTCCGTAAAAGTTGTGCGACTTTTGACTGTTTAATTGAAAAACAATGTTTTGCGTTTTGGCATATTCGGTGCGGTGACGGTGAGTTTTCTTTTGTTGCATCTGTTGGTGTTGATTCTGTTTTTAAAACCCCGAAAAGTTGCCACACAAAGGCTTGACACGCATAAAAGAGTTTGCACATCGTAAAGGATTTTGAGTTACATATGGAATGGGGAGGTCTATTGTTAGCTGATCTGGATTCACTAGTTGGTGATGGGAGCTCGCACGCAACATTGTCTTAAAGCCGCTGCCATTGTCGAGGGGCATTATGGAGATATATATCAAAACTATAGCCGGAAACCTATCGAAGGCTCTTGCAACTTTCCAAGTAGTCATTAAAATAACGAACCAGAGTTGCTGAATAAAGCTTACATCTATCTATAAGGTTCACAAAGGCTGAATGGGCATGTCAGTTGATGTTTGTGCTGTCTGCAATGCTGTCAATAGTTAGAATCAGTGCTACAAATGCCTGGAAAATCAAACAAGAGGGAGAGTTGCAATAGAGTCGAAACTGATATTGGGGATCAGGGACAGGATTCTAGTCTTCCATACCAATATTTAGTGAGGGCAGTTCTACCTGTGCTTAAATTTGACCAAAATAAAAACTGATGGGCTGTCTTTTCGAAAGCTCTTGGAGGTGATTTTGTGCGGAGCTAGTACCAACTTTCCTGAAAAATTTAATCAAATATAGATAATTGTAATCCTAGCATCTTTTGCCCCGACATATGGAGAATGGACGTCCTTGGATTTGTTATTCTTACTTAAATTTTCACTATGTCGTTCGAACAGCCTAAAAGTTCCTGAATGATCGCGCCTGGAGAATGTGCAACTGTGATGGGTCTTTCTTTTACAGTTTACGAATTTCCCTATTTGATTGCCTTGCTATCAATAAAGGGATGTGGTCAACCTTTTGAGTGTAAGACCCGAGAATAGTGTCTCAGATTATGTGAGAAAATCGCGAAATTCTGATTGGCTCTTGAGAAAGCTCCATAAGAAGATCAGTTTCGTATATCGTCCAAATTTGATGACAAACTATGTACACCTGCCTTTAGTCTATGATGTATTTTGTTTTTAAAGATTTTCTTTTTTTTAAATTGCTGTAACTTATTTAACAACTGACTTGTTTTCCGTCGCACCATGAGTAACTGATTATTATTTATTATTCAGGTACTTACGATGTACGGCCCCAGTTGCTTGTAAAACTAGTCAAAAATTCGACTTCCAGGCTGCCATTTATATACGTCCCAATTGCGGCGGTTAAATCATACCTTATGTATCTTTCTACTATTTCCGTACCTTGTGCGTGTTTTAATTAGTTCAAAGTTTTGTCCCCCTAAAGGAACGCCCTATACCGGGTAAACATTTTTCTCCCCTTTGTTGCCCAAAAATTACATCTTTATTTACCCGATTTTTATGACAACACAATTTAAACATCAGGCAAAATATTTTCGAAGCTGCTGAACGATTGTTGGAAAGACTCGAGATCTTTAGAGCCAAATCTTGAATATACGTAAGGTAATTAAAAAAAAAAATTGGTCGGGAAATAAAACTTCTATGTAAATATCTTTAGCTTCATTTCTTCTTTAAAATAATCCAATTCGCAAACGACTTGATATATTTCAAACGTGTTTCATATGAATTAAAAAAACTTTTTGCGCTATTGTCGACAGAAAGATATAAGTAGAACAATAACAAACCATTTTTTGTTTTATCTAACATTTAACATTTAACATTTAAAAAATACCATCGTCAAAAAAAAACCAACTCAAAGTAGACATTTGCACAAGAAAACAATTTAGAGTGATTTATTCCATGCCAGCCTGGAAGTATGCAGGTATTTATGATAGAATGATAAGAACTGGGCACTCATTCCGTCGATTATCGTCGAGCAACCAAGTGCAAAAGTTACCAGCTTGAGAGCTTAATCCAAGTTAATTTTTTCACAAACGTGATGAAAGCGGAGGATAGTGTGAAAAATTCGGGATATAACTTATGAACAAAATTTAAAAACGATATCGTCCAAACGATTATTGTCATACTGAATTTGTCCCCGGCCAAATTTGGTGTATGTCTTGACTTTTGGTTTCAATCAGTACTCTAAATAAATATCCTAATCCTAACACCCGTTTGCTGAAAATAAATTGCACTGAATAAATTGTCATACACACATTCGACCAGAAAGGTGTCAAGTGAAACCATCAGAGCTAACCAGTTCTCTGCTCTTTTGGGGATGTTAGATAAAAAAGCTGTCAGGAAATTTTACCATTTTACCATCGGACTTTTAGTTCAAATTTAACTATTTTACTTTTAAACCTGAAGTGGGGGCTAGCTTTTGGGAACCACTGTCTTATGTCATCACTTTCATCCTCAGCAAGTTATTATTTAATATTTTATCGTTTAATAGCAGAATCCTTGTGGGACAGTTTTTAGTGCGAACGAAAATCTTGAAAATCGATAGGGTGACACTTGAAATTGGACTCCCTAAAGTCACTTCCATTTGGGATAATTTTTTATTTTTATTTTATTTCAATATTCCATCGCAGTCTACGAAAAGGTACTCTATATAGACGCTTTTGGATCTTCTCTATTCTAGTAGACTGTACTTCATAAAATGGATTCCATACTGAAATCGAAAACAAAGACGTTTTCTTCGAAATGCCCCTAACTCTTCCTCCCTATCAGGACCGCCTCAAACTCGTTAAATTGAATAGCCTTGAGGATCGCAGGGACGCTGCAGACTTTATCTTTATTCATCGACTCCTATCAGGCTCTATCGATTTCCCATCTCCTTACAGCTCCATCTTCTTGAATACAAATTTAAGATACCCCCGCCTCTCCTTTATACCAACCCACCGCAGGACCTAACTCCAACGAACCAATTTTCCGTATGCTACTGAGTTTAAACTCAAACATTTCCATTTTTGATTTCAACCGCTGCACTCCCTCCATTAAATCCAGCCTCCTTCACTCAAAGCCCTAGCCTTAATCTATATGTATGAAAATTGAGGCTTAAAGTTGTGTATATTTGTCGCCGATTCACGCCTTAACGCATTTACCGATTTTAACTAAACTTTCACACATCTTTGGTATTGGTCTATATATGGGTTTTGTGAAGTTTGGTTGAAAATGTATGTGTGTGCTGTGCGTGCGTAAAAAACACATGAATTTCCAAAAATATTGTTCGACGGCTCGACGGATTTAAAAGATTTTTTTTATTTTGTTTTTCTCAACAGGTGGCGCTGTAGGCACATTTCGTTTTTCATCTATCTCCTTCTATATATTATATATATCAAAATAAGTCGCATTGTGTTTGAATAAATGATGTTTCTTAATGTGTGAACCGATTTTGTATCTGGAAAATTCAAACGAAAGGTGACGTCAATACCAAGGTTTATATGTATATACGGTCTTTGTATGTATACGTTATACGAGTTATCAGCATTTTAGTGAACATACCTACGTTATCGACCTATGGAACCATTCAATTAATTTCTATGGAAAATATGATAGTTTTGGACCCGATAGGTGGCGCTGTTGTCGATATCCGAAACCACTCTACTGATTTCAATGAAATTTTGTGGATTCCTAGTTATAAGTCAAAGTTTTTAGTTTTAGTATTGCAAGTTTGTTTTTTCTAGCTTGTACTAAGCCTAATAAATGGGGACATTTTGGGTGTTGCCCCCAAAGCCAAAACACCTTTAAAAAAGAGTACTGAAAAAAAAACAATCCCATACCAACCCAACAAATCCACGAAACCTCTCCCTCTCTCTCTCTCCATGAAGTAATTTTCCTTTTTTGTAACGTATTACCAATAGAAAATTTAAACTCAATTTGAATTTCTGTAATTCTCACAGTGACACGCGATTAAACTGTAAGAATTCCCGGAATCTATCCGCATTAAAACCCAAGCGACGTTATACCGTCCTCATTTGAAAGTTTTCGGCGCTGACCCAAATCAATCAGTTTTGGTCTTCTTTTTTCTGTGGGTTTTCTTATGTTCCTTGAAAAAAAAGACCTCCAGTTAGAACGGAAGTGAGATCAAATTGCAGATTTCCACAGAGGGGCGGCGGGAGGGTATTGCGCTGCGCTGGGAATGATTCGATTTTAATTTGTCTAATTATTTTTCGAATTGGGTCAGTGTCTCCCGGGGGCGGTTGTGTTGGATGACTTGGCGCAATATTCTCAACGAAAGTAAATTGCTCGGAGAATGGGGTCGGGGTTTCACTTTATATAAATTTTTTTTCTTTGCCTTCTTGTTTTTATTGTTCCACTGCTTCATTTCCACAAAATGTGTACGAGAGCTTTGTACAAGTTGCACTCCACAGCTTCGCAGAGCAGTGCTGAATGAAAAGCAGTGTAGCCTAAAGGCCGAATATGGGCAAATTTGTATGTACTGTTGTGGTTGTTCCATGAGTGACTTATTTGCTCCGAGCAACCTTAAAGCTTTAAAAACAAAATGATCAGCGTGCTTTTTTCTCCTCCTGCTGATTGAAAATTGCCCTTATAATTTTCGTTCACGCTTGATAAGTGTTTGGCACTTAAACAGATTTGCTCACGTATAAATGTACATTAATACATATCGCAAAGTGATGCAAGAGTAATCGATTTTTAAACAACATCCGCCTAATGAACACGACCTTTTCCACCCCAACCGACTAATCAACCAGATTAAAGCAAGAATGCTGTACGGAGAGAGGCAGAAAATCAACCATAATTCAATCTACCATATGAATAAGTGGTAGTCAATCTGGCAGCAAGGAGGTTATATCCGCATGAGCAAGAAAGTCATTATTCGTCCTCCGTTCGATCTGTTGTAACGCACATAACCGATATCCTGAATGAGTTAGCGGGAAAGTTTCTATTCCTTTTTGTTGTTTCTTTTTTTCTCCCACATGATGATGTCTTTTGTTGTTTTCTTGCTCGTCATGGTTGTCGTCGTGAAATAGTTAAGATCCACACATCTGCTGGTTGGGTTCAGTTTTTATTGAGCAAATTTTTCGAAACGTGTCCATGTTGCAACAATTAACCACAAATTGCACCTGCAACAATTGCGCTTATAAATGATCTGCGATGGATGCGGTGCATTAAAAGTGAAATAGAAAAATCATTCAATAAAAATTGGACGTTTTCAATGGCAGCCAGTTATTGCAACAATAAACAATTGTACACACACGTTCGTGTCCACATGCACACACTCTTCAATACAAATTGTAAGCGATTGCTGAGAAAATATATGTGTGGCAGTGGCAGATGAGGTAAAGGAGGATGAAATATGTGGTGCACAATACAAGATGCGATGGGGTAAAAAGAGTGCCAGCATGGTATTGACCCATCACAGTCTTCGTGGTTGGATGGCGCGCTCGAACTCAATCATGTGGAAAAGAGTGCATGTACCTTGGTACATGTTCATTATTAGGTTCCGCCAACAATTTACGTTTGTTGGCTGGCTTGAGATTTGAGTGTGTGTAAAGTGATTGCAATTATTGCGAGTGTTCGTTTGCACAGTAACAGAGCTCTGCGATGTGATGTGATGTGACCGGGTAAGGTCTGCGGTTGGTATTTGTACTGCTGACTGCTGTGTGTGAAGATTTCGAATGAAGGTTAATTGAGCTGTGCCTTGTTGTAGGAGCAGATGAGCAGACAGAGAGGGAACTGTTTGATGTGATGCTGTCGTTATAATTGGACGTGAATGCGACATATCCAGCTGTCATCTGTCTGTAGCTCCCTGCTGATTATAGCTTTCGGGTTAACCATCTTACGCACCCACGAGGTCATATTTTCTAAGGAAGTACTTAGTCACTCACATGGAACCTCAGAAGAAACCTTTGCCAAAACCTCTACTAACCCTATTGCAAATACATATAAAAGGGTGTTTTTTTTTTTAGATGTATATAACTTTAAGTTGGCAGCACTATTTCAACTGGCGGCCATTTTGTCAGCTGTCAAGTGATTGATTTTTAGTTTTGTTTGGCATTTCAACACGAATAGACTGACGCCTGAACAACGCTTCCAAATTGAGCAAATTTATTTTGAAAATCATGGTTCTGTTCGAAATACGTATCCCAATTTTCATAACCGAATTTTGTTTAGCGATGAAGCTCACTTTTGGTTGAATGGATACGTCAATAAACAAAACTGCCGTATTTGGAGTGATGGTCATCCTCAAGTGTATGTTGAGACACCGTTACATCCACAAAAACTGACTGTTTGGTGTGCTTTATGGGTTGGTGGAGTAATTGGTCCGTACTTCTTTAAAAACGATGCTGGCCAGAACGTTACAGTCAATGGTGACCGCTATAGAGCCATGATTACAGAGTTTTTCGTTCATCAATTGAACAACCATGATGTGCAGGAGCTGTGGTTTCAACAAGACGGCGCAACATGTCACACAGCCCGTGCCACAATTGATTTATTGAAGGTAACGTTTGGTACCGGCATAGTTACACGCGTGAATTTGCCTCCAAGATCGTGCGATTTAACGCCGCTTGACTATTTTCTGTGCGGATATGTGAAGTCGCTAGTCCACGCCGATAAGCCCGAAACGATTGACCTCTTGGAGGACAAAATTCGCCGCGCTATTGCCGATATACGGCCACAAATGTTCGAAAAAGTCATCGAAAAGTTGACCTCCAGATTTGACTATGTCCGAGCCAGCCGTGGCGGTCATGTGCCAGAAATCATATTTCAATTATAATGCCAGAAGATTATCTTTCGAATAGAGTAAATTTCATGTCAATTTAAAAAAATTATGTGTTTTATTCCATTTCAAAGTTCTATACCTCTAAAAAAAAACACCCTTTATATAGATCATTCCTTACCAAAGCAGTTGCGAAAGCTGTTGGTAAAGATCTCTTCGACATTTTCTCCGCCCTCCGCTCTATTGGGATTATGTCTCTAGGTGCCCTAAAACCATCGCCGGGCACCGTTTTTGCCACAAATGGTTCCATAAAGAGCTGCAGCGATCCTGAAGCAAGGAACACATTCACCGTTGCCATACACGCCTTTCTGTTCGTAGTTTTTTTTTGGAAGAATATTCCGTCGACCAGTTTATTCCATCGGTATAATTGTAAGCCACCTGTATGAGGAAAGTTGACTTAAATCCAATCCAGCATAAGCTCACAGAAGGCTTAGTGCCCATCACTCGCAACTCGACCTGATTAATTCTTTTGAGATTAGCGTTTCCCACATGTCGCATTTGAAATTATTACGAAAGCCAATTTCCCGAATACCGGTGAGCATTTTAAGTAAGTAAGTCTTAAGCTTGTTTACCTTGGCCTCAGCTCATCCCAGGGGCCTTCCTTGGTGGAATATCAATCCATATTCGCAACCTCTTCCGCAGGCGGAGACCGTCAACTTTTATGTATGACAAGAAAGCACTAGGAACAAGAAGAAAGGACCTCAAAAAAATATATATGTAGAACAAATCACATCTATGATTAGGGGAAGCTTTCATCCGGTTGACATCTATACCCGGGACTGCGTATTATCCTGCCGCAAAGGACACGTAAGCACCTGTTATAATAGACACGTACTCTCGAGAAGCCTACGCACTACACACACTTGCATATACTGTGCATATGAGTGCTCCTGACACACATCTTCTACTGGCATAAGCCCTGAATAAGATTATATAAAAAAAGACGGTAGCACACCTTTGGAAAGCAAAAGCCACCCAAAAACATCTGGGTTGGTATGTGCCTAAGAAGGGTCTCGCCTGGAATGTGCCGAACATTTCACATTTCACATTTCACATCCCCCATGCTCTAGCTCTCCATGGGATTGAAATGATGACGACGACTGCCGACCCAACCCATATCTCTTTTGCCTTGCTGCAGGACGCCAACCTTTCAGAACATTTAAGAAAATATTTCAAGAAAAAAATAAAATAAGGGAAATCAACTTGAAATGTGTATAGGCTACCGGCATGGAACAACTGCTCAGACCAGAGTTAGGATTTGGGCCTTGAATCTCCCGCAAGGGAGGAGACATTCCAACAACTCTCGACTGTAGGAACGCACTTGTGCAAGTACCCATACCTGTTTGGCTTTTATCTAATGGCATGCGGCTAATGGACATCTGTCATGTCGGTTTGTATAGCATTCTCCACACATGCTGGCATGTTGATTCTATTAATCGGCAGGAGCTCATTGGCACACCTATCGTATACAGCTCCTGACATATTTGGAGCACATCCTGTTTGATTACAATCTGAAAACTTATTCTATATCCTGTGGAGTAGTTATTTTCTTTTTTTTTTTGATTTCATTCTGTCAATTGCACAGCAAACTGATGCTCAAAATCCATTGTTTGGGTTCGGCTCTGTGTGCGTGTGTCTGTGTGTATGGGTGGATTTAGGAAATTCCTTAATTTGATTTCACATCCGATTTTATTGGTGCAGGAGCAGGAGCGTTTTGAATGGACAACAAGGTTTGCTGTTTGTTCTGGGCGAGTGCCCTTCGATGTGAGGGGTTATTCTTTAGGAAATGTGTATTTTTGAAGACCACACAAGATTGTTTTCTATACCTACCCACGCAAACGTGAAGCCGTCACTTCCTCGAATGGGCCTCTAGGCAGAAGTGTTTGCAAACAAAAGATGTCAGAGTGCCACCGCATCGCTTGTCTTCGCAGCAAGTCGGTTGGTTCAATTGCTGCCTGCTGTAGGCCAAATCGTTCTCTTTATTCGAATGTTTGCTATCCCTGACATTGCTTCTTGAAGATGAAGGCATTCTCGCGGATCAACGGAAAATGGAACGGAATTCCCGGAGGAGTGAAAATTTCGCGGATTAGGGTAAACAAAGGAAACCGAGATTTTGCCTGCCCAGCTATTGGGTTGCTTTCCCAATTGTGTACGACTTGTGTGGTGAATTATGCAAACGCTACCCGACCATGAAAAATAGGAAAATATTATGGCGCCACGTTTACACAAGACGGGAATGTTTGCCAAGCTGACAATTAAAAATCGCATTTGTTGGATTTTAGGACTTGGAGGATGGCTGTCGTTTCAGATGTGCAGTAGATGACTTGCAAGTTACTAAGAGGAAAAGATGGGCCTCAGGCAAATGAAGGACACGATAGGCAGAACATTGGTTGGTTGAGTCTTGCGTCCAAAATATGACTCAATCTTCACCACCAGACAATTGGACAAACCATCATCTAAGATGATGAAATGTCCGACATAAAATCCGGTTCCTAGGTCGAGTCTTAAAACTTGGCGAAGTGCATCTGCGTAGTCTGGACAATTGAGCTGTGGCATCAAAATGGCACACAATCCAGAGCCAGGAACATCCTCTCTTGGCTTGATATTTCAAATCAAAAGGAGTTTCTAAATTCTGCAGCCCACACATCTATGCCGGTCCTTTGTGTTCCAAGCAGGAATCCAATTTTTTAGAGAAATTCTGATAAATTTAAATTCTCTTTAAATTCGGTGGCAGCAGATTACTGCTATCCCCCCGGTGATGGGGCTCCAACCTGCGCTGTCCGGGTCACAAGCAGTATTCCCAAATAAAAAATCTGAAAATCTTGTTTTTCGGAAGTAAAAAAAATTTTCAAGATTTTTCAAATAAGAGCGAAATATTAAATACAATTTTGAAATATAATTTTGAAAATACTACTGAAACAAATCACCTAAATATCTATAAAAAAAATTGGTCAGACTTTTTGAAATTTTGGAACATATTTGAATTAAATTGACTTAGAAGTTCATTGCTTATATCAAGCTCATAGAATTTTGGTTCATTAAAGTGCAACAAGCCCTTTGTAAGAATTAAAATTTCAGCAACTGTTTCAGTACCTACTCAAACGATTACGAATTTTTGTTTTATTTAAATTTACACCAGAAAAGATTATTTCAACATTTACAGAGGAATCTGAAAGAGATAAAATATTGAATATCCATCCGCTGTTTTTACTCCTAAAACATTTTTCCAAAAACACCTTACATCAGTTATCTTATCAAATTTTTTAAAATTCATTTTTCTTTAAGAGTTGATGGAAACGTAAGTGAAACAGAAATTGTGCGTGTGCTCAGTTCGACTCACATTATACATAATAATGGAATTAATAGAAAACATTTTTTTGAATGGAAAAGGTTCTGTTAATTTGTTAGATTTGAAAAGTTCTTGATATCAAAAATCCTTCAAATTTGATGGATTTGAGGTAAAAGTCTTGTATATATTTTGGAGCTCAAAAATCTTGAAAAAAAAAATAATACAGCTTGTAATCGGCATCATTGGTCACAAGCAGTGAATCTATCCAAACCCAGCTAATGAATTAAAAAAGACGATCTAGAAAAGAGCAAGAAAATTGGTTGAATTAAATTTTTAAAGAAAAACTGTTACGTATACGCCCGAGTTATGCATGAAAGTTCTGTATAAATATCAAAAAACTTTTAGCCTACTTTGGGTTAAAGTGAGATCATGCGCTTTGAAGAGGACATCCGTCAAATAGGTAACATCCTTTTAAATCGCATTGACCGATAATGTAGATACCCTGAATAAAAGAAGAAGACCAATGAAAAGGTCTCCTAAAAACTTTAGAAGCAATTTCGAAGCATCTGCTAAGGGGGGATTTGAAGAGAAGTGAAACGTAAACTAGCGTAGAATGCTTTTACTAAGTTTGAAGTAGATTGATAAAAAAAATATTGTTCCCCCCAAAAGGGGGCCAAATATTTTCGCAGTCATTTATTATTCTCGACCAAAGCGTAAGACTGCACATTGCTAGCTATATGGAAAGCATTTATAAAGTTGGAGCTCCTAAGAAAGGAACATAGGTTTAATACTTTAACCCTCGAAAGGGGGCTAGAGGGGTCATTTAAAAAATTTATGAAAACCTGTTATATTATTTTTACTTCTATGAAGTTTCAATTGTTACCGAGGTTAGTAATACCATAAACCAGCTAGTTTGTCGAAAACATCTTATCAGTGAGCCAGCCGAATACATCCTCAAAGCTAGGACCTGCAGGTTGGGCTGTGCTTTGATGCATTGATCAGTTAGTCAGTCTGTCAATAAAAGAGAAGCCCTATACAATCTCGAACAGTTTTCCCGTCTTTTACAGATGTCCGGACGCAGTCGTTTAGTGTGTCTGCACCCAGCACAGTTACGCCACCGACACTCGTGTTCACGAGAAACCCAAGTATCAATGGAAGACCTAACCACAGATGCAGGCAGACCCAGCGCAGGTTCACGTCCTGAGAAATCTTCTTCTGAACCCAGCCTGGCAAGCTCATCAGCGATCTCATTTCCCTGGATACCAGTGTGACCAAACAAGATTCACTGTGTTTAGCCTTCCTATCGAGTTCAGAGAAAGCTTGAGTTCGAGCACTAACTTAGACGAGCTAAGAGGGCTAAGCAGCGCTTTTAATGCAAAAGCGTACTCTTAGGTACTCGGAAACTGAAGTATTACCTTCGAAGTAGAGCACAATACCACGGGCAGCAGATTCCTTGGGACCCTAGGCCTAGCTTCTCACAATCACTCGTTTTGTGTGAGTTTTCCATTGTTCAGTTCAAGATAGTTTGATTCAAAAAAAAAAAAAATACCACTTAAGTCCTTGAGTATCAGCTCATATGCGATGGAGGCTAACACTGTCAAAGGACTGCGATTCTTGCACCAAGCCCGCCGTGCTTTGTTGATTGCACGAGATCAGCTGTCAAATCCTTCAAAGCATTTTGTTCCCTCAATCGCCTCATTTCATCTTCCAGTGCATTATTTATAAGCACCCAGCCAATCCACAATCCACCACGAGACTTCAACACGTGAGTCGCTGTACTTGTCGACATCTGTCCTCAGTCTCGCACTAAAAACTCATCACACTGAAGTTTCACCTCATCAGGCTGCAGCTTCTTTGTGCATTGCCCTTAGCTGATAGACGCTCAGCTGCCAGAAAGAAGGTGGTATGATATAACAATGATGAAACTACCTCATGACGACGCGCGAATTCAGCCCGAAGGCGTGATACCGGAAAGCGTTTGTTGTTAAATCCGTCATAAATAGGTCCCCGGTGTGAATGGCGCAGGGATTATTCGCCAGCGAGATGCATTCTCTACGCTGCCATCGTTGCCTCATGTCATTATCATCGTTATATGCTCAGCCACAAGTGTAAAAATATATGCCAACAGCAAGGGAGTGACATTTTTCCATTTTTCCATCCCGACATCATTTCGCGAACGAATTAAAAAGTCAACAAACATGGAATTGAAACACTTTCCTCTTCTGCGACACACATAACCTGTAATGGTATACAGTTCCGAGTCTATCAGTCAGTCATTTCCGAAGCCTTAAAAGTCCGCTCGGCTCTATACGCGTATATCAAAGCAGCGCATTCACCAGGCTGCCGACTCGACGTATCTGTGCGCATAAATTCGCATCAATAATCGAGATGAATCGACTTCCCGTAAGCATATCCAGCAACTGCAATGTGAGCCGCCTTCTAAAAAGGTAAACACTCAACCATTTCACCGCAAAAGCTGAGCGCGTACGCCTGGTGTGCCGCAAGGGTTTATGACCGGTTGACTGCCTTGCCGCCTACTTTATGTATGGGCATTCGGGAACGGATAGATACGAGTATATCTATTTATTTGTAATTATCGTGGCTGGCGGAATATTACTTGAAATCGATTGCTAACCGCACTGACCGTAAATGACTTAGATATGCCGACTTTAATTACTATTATCGACCGGAAAGAGACGCACGTTCGCACACTTTGAGTACTCGCGTGTAGCCAGTGCGAGTCCCTGAATATAGGGGATGCTGCTGTGCCATGTCATCGAAAGATTGCCTATCACGACGGAAGTAATGTCCGGATTTATGGGGATTTTTACCGCACATGCCGAAGCGTGCGGATGGCGAGGGCCAGAAGTTGGTCGTGTATGTCATTGGTGTATTATATTTTTATGTGATTTTCTTCATTGGGAAATGTTTTTCCTCCTAATTTGGGAACGGCAAGGAAGCAGGAATTGATGGACACATGGTTTGGAAACAATAAGTCGGAGATGTTTCTTTTATTTAATTGGCGTCGGGGATGGTGTACCAGGAAATCGATGAGTCGACGTAATGATGGTATTCAGGAATCAAGACGCGCTAATTTATGGCTTTTCTGCTATATTTTTCATGATCTGTATACGCCGTTAGGGGAGATGTTGTTGGCTGTAGTCGGTTTCTCATTCATGGGACGGCATATTTTATCGATGCTGCAAATGTCTAGCAAAATAATGGTGTCAAAATAACTGTATCCTTAATAGCGAGCAGCTATAGAAGGAAATTTATATCGTGTGCAGTGCAGGAGGTAACCCTGTCCTAATAAAGGGACTTGCTGGCTCCTGAAAATGAGTCGAAAAAGGTGTTGGAAAAATGCAGGAATACCTTATCTCTGGGTTTTAAAACTTCCTTGCAAAGCTTATATACAAACCTTGGGTAGTTGTCCTGATTTTTCCAGGCAATGAAACTTGAAATGGCTTGAAGGGGTTGATTACTTTGTAAAAAAATGCTCGTCTAGAGAAATTTCCGCTCACTTGTTTTTGATGACCTGCAACCCAATTCACAATTATCACCCTCAGACCCAAGGTCGGATAAGTACTCGTTATATTTTTCTGAATGAGGGACTGTATCGATAGCTTTACGGTCTTCGAAGTAAGGTTTAGTTGATTCAAGATCTAAAACCTTACTTCTAAAGACTTTGGAAGATGTCTTCTAACTGGGTTTTTAAAAAGCTGCAAACGGGTCGTTATCTCGGTGAGCGGAGCATCTTTAGTTTCAACCTCATTTCTAGCCAAATATAACTTTTTTAAAATAAGTCGAAATCATTCGCAAAGCCTCGACGATATTTAGATTACCCTGATGCTTATACAACATGAAATGTAATTTCAACTATTGGATCAACAATTTCAATAGTAGGTATTCCAGCTAGACCTAAAAAAATGTTGTGGAAAAAAAGTTAAATTTACTCCTAAAAATATAATAATAAATTGACTTTTTAATCATTTATTATTTAATGTTAATCCAGTAAATAAAGGATATCAGTGAATAAATCCAGCTATAAGCCATTAGACCTAAGAGCTGGAAATTAAAGACCTTTAATTTTGCTGTGCACATACGACTAGACAACAGCTGAGATTTTGATTCAAAAGTGGGGTCTAGAATTTTGTTTCCTTCACTTCTTCGAGTCTGTCACAAGCCAGATTCATAAATTTTAGTCAATGCAGAAATGCTCGAATCCGACTTTAGGCTGCAGACTTGTGAGTATTTTGAGCTACTCCTAAGCTTTCTACAACATTCAACGTTTTTTTTTTGTAATTATAAAAGATTCAAGAAGATCCCGATTGTAGCTCTTCAGTATCAAATACACATACAAACACGTGTGTCGTGAGATTTTAGATTTCGAAGCGAGTGTACTACACTGGAAAGTAGTTTTGTTTGTGTTCTAAAAATATTATTTTCTAAAGATATATTTTCTGATTGAGGATGAAGATTTATTTTTTCTTTGCGATGTACTTATAAAATTAAACTTGTTCTTGTACCAAAATATAGTAATTTCGAAATTGTTGCTTTGCTGCACAGTAAAAAAAACATATCTCATATACATGAACCTTAAAGGTCTCCTTTTTCATCCGTCTACATATTTCCGTGACTAAGTTATTCCACATTCCACCGGAGATTTGCTTTGCAGTAAATACCTAACCTTATGCGGTATATGACTATGTATAGCTGTTTTCTGGTCGCAAAGTGTCCTCACTCAGTAACTGGAAAAGTGGGGTGCATATTCTGTGGTTTTACTGGTGGCTCCATGATTTTATTCATCACAAGCCAAATTGATTCAATCGTCACAATCAAAGGCAAAACTCAACAGTATCCTCTCCTCCTTTTCGCAAAAATTTAACATCTTCCTTAGGCTTATTAATTACCCAAGAGCTCAGCTATCTTCTTTCAGCAAACAGTTGCTCCTTCCTTATTCCCACAAGTAGGATTACCCATCTGCCTTTCTAATGAGACAAAGTTCTACACTCGTTCACCCACTGATTATGCACAGGAGAGACAACTCCTCCGAGCGACAGCAAACAGCATTAAACAATAAACAACAAATAAACCGAATAGCAAATTCCATTTGACAATCTCCTTAGCGATTCTCATACAAAAACTTCGCCTCCTCCTCTTCGTTTTGTTGCCAGAATTTACATTCTCAAGTGATATCCTGATTATTTACCCACCATACCTACTACTGTACTAAAACTATCACCCCTACTCTGTTGCTTCATTTAACTAATTAATTTTGTGCATTTTTTGTATGTTGTCTCTTCTATCTTACAGATACACCACACCAGCAAGATACAAGGAAAAAAATAACAACACCACACCAACTATTTGGATTGCTCGTCGCTCCTTGGAATAAAATTTGCATTCGGGATTCGCATTTTATATGCAACGAAGGTACGTATCCCTATGTATAGTGTAGTCTAGTTTCTAGTGGGAAATGTGCCTGCCACTCGACAGTCGACAGTCGACATTCGTATTCAGCGCTCGTAGCCTTGCCCCCCAGTCTTGTTGGTGGAGAATAAACACCCAACCATGTCTGGGGTCCGCCTCACATCCATATAGCGCCAGCTTCCTTATTGCAGGACTACGTGTGATGGCAGATTCCAATTGAATTTTTGCAATTTGTAGTCATTTGTTTGTTTGCGTTGTCCTCTGTGTGTCTTGATTAGGGTCGCGGGGGGGGTTCTCGCAACTCGCCTCTCGCTTCACGTCTTCCGGACGGCGAGAGCGCACTGTGCTATTTATGAATTTTGAACGCAATAAGCGAAATTTATTTCCACCCAAAAGGGTATCGCATATAGAAAATGTGAAATAGAAACAAAACAGCAAAAATCTCAGACCGGAAAAAAATCCCTCTCGTGTGTACAACAATTTTTACCCGGCACAGATGGGGAACACAAGCTTTTGGCAGCGCCTCGAGTGCTAAATAATCGAATAGTAAAGTTTATTATTTTGTTGCTGGCATCCAGCACCCACATGTATCATCGCTGTTTTCTAAGGCTCTGCCTGTGTGTGTGTGTGTGATACGCGACGAGTTCATTGTGGCGCCATTGATTACATCAATGCACGGTGGTGTACTCGCTGTGTTTCGAAACGCGCATTGCGGTGAAGAAGGGGATACGAAATCCCACTGAGAGCTATATGCATGGTTTGGTTTCAGTTTTCAGATTTAACGTGGTTCCGGTGAATTCGGCAAAAACCGAATTAAATGCATGGAACATAGAAAAAGACGCCAACCTCTATCGCAATGTGGACGAATCTGGATGCAATGTGAGCCATAAATTATTATGCAATATTTTAACCGAGGTCAGGTATAGGTAACCGTAACCGGTAACCACTGTCGATCGGCGTTTGATTGACATTTCAACATCATGAAACTGCGACTGCAACCGGTATTCAAATTGAGTCAATTTATTTAAATCTTTTTTTTTATTCGTCTGCAGTTTTTCGGTAAATTGTAACAGATTGGTGGAATTATTTTATTTGTGTGTCAAAAAAGCAATTAAAATAAATTTGAAATTGTGGCCAAAGAGTGACAGTAGTTATAAAGTAAAGGCGCGTTCCCGGCTTGATTTGGTTCATTGGCAGACCATGGAAATCATTTTTGATTGCATGGTGGTGGGGAGTTTTCTTCTTTTTTTTTTTGCACAGAATAAACTATGTTCAAGCTATGGATACATGGCGATCAACTTTACAAAATTTCATACATGTGGTTCAAGTGGAGCAGGTGTTTTTAGCAGGTTTTGGAGCTCAAACAATTTAATACGATGTGGTGGGGCTGCTTGAGGGGGAGTACGCATCTGCTTGGGGGAAACTCGAAGCTATGCATGATAGGTCGCGATGGCAGTTGTTTTTTTGACAAAATGAATTTAGACTCGTGGCCCTGCCCAATTAAGCGAATTTCATTTCAAAGCTTAGTTTTCCTGGAAAGTGTTTCATATAACAAGGGTGATGGATGATGGTGCCGTGAACAAAATGCAGACTTTCATTCGGCATTTTTTTTGCAAGTTTTTCGATTTGTTCCTAACTGTTTCCATTTCAAAGCAATTTTTTTGAATGTAAATTTGTAAATATAATAGCCCCGAAATTTCATTTGCTCGCACTCAGTTATATTTTTTCGATTTTTTTAAAAGTGAATGAATAAAAGTCGAATTATGCCATCTGACGGTTTCAAATAAGCTGTAGTGACATCGTTATAAAGACTCCAAGTCTCCAACGCAAGCAGGGAACAACTTTGGGAGAAGAGGGGCTTTTTAAAACGATACACCCACAAAAAATCACAGTAATGAAAAAAGTTTTCGTTTGTTAAAATTAACCCAAATATAAACATTTTTGACTTGAGAATGAAATGAAATTCAAACTGTTGGCAATGATGAGAGAAAATATGTGTGGAGCGTATATTATTGTTACGCTGCATACTTGGCTCCTAAAAACTTAAAAACCAGTTCTTGTCATGAAAAACAATTGTTGTAGCAAGAATTTTTAACTTACAAAAACTTTAAAATATTCTTCGCTTAACAATATCAATTTATAACTTTCTCGATTACGTAGTAATTGTATTTGTAAAAATGTTGAACTCGAGATAATAATCAATTCTGACATTACGATGACAGAGGAACTCCAAAAAGTTGGTCTGCGAATTTCTGTCCGTCTGTCTGCTCCCGAGGCCTACAGCCAAACTTCGGATTTGGAGTTTGGGTGCCTACAGTTCGAGGTCGTTTTTTTTTCCATGGTAACCTCAATATTCCATTATAAAATGTTCACATAAGTTTGATTTATTCGAAAACGGCTCTAACGATTTCAACTAAAATTGATATTTAAGCTTAAGTAGGTAAGGTTAACATGACTGCATACTCAGTTTTCCGCTAAGAAATCTAAACGCGCTACTTTTGAAATTTAGACATATCTCGAAAACGGTCTATAACAAAAATTAATTTCGAAGGTAATATAGTCATTTCTAACTTAATAAAAAACCCGGGCTTTCTCTATATTATCGTACAATGGATTTTTGAAAAAGCCATTTTTATAAAATTTGGGTTTCTTTAGTTTACCTAGAAACGGCAGTAACGATTTTAACCAAAATGCATACTTAGAGTAAAATTAATGTTTTCGAATTTATTGCGTCCTGAATTTGCAATTCGAATTCATGAAAACGCTAATTTTTGAAACAGCTCATGAGTCGAAAACCCCATTTTAGACTGGCATAAAACTTTAAGAACCTAGTAATACCCTAAAATCCCGAACAATATCTTGCACTCAGTTTCCAGCTAAATACAGGGTGTCCGCCGGGAAGGTATACTACTTTGTTTTATTATGGCAAAATATTCGATAAACCAACGTGTTTTAATCGTTAAAACATTTTATCAAAATCAATCATCGATTACTGTGACGATGACAAAGTTACGTGAAATTTTTGGGAGAACACATTTTCATTTGAAAGGATATGTGAATAAATAGAATAGTCGGTTCTGGGCAATGGAAAACCCTCAAATTAATTATTCATCAATCACCAATTTGGTCAGGAGGACTCATTGGACCTTACTTCTTTGAAAATGAAAACGGCGTAACGGTAACTGTGAACGGGGAGCGATATCGTGATATGATTGAAAACTTTTTAACACCACAACTTCATCCTTTGGGCTTGATTAACATGTTGTATCAAGAAGACGGTGCCACATCGCATACAGCCAGGATTACAATGGAATTACTGCGAGACCTCTTTCCATAACAAGTTATTTCAAGAAATGGTGATGTTGATTGGCCTCCACGGTCGCCTGATTTGACTGCTCCGGACTTCTTTTTGTGGGGATATCTGAAAAGTAAGGTTTATGCAAAACAAACCGGAAACGCTGGAGCAACTCAAACAAAATATTCGTGATGAAATTAATGAAATACCGCGTGAAATGTGTGAGAATGTAATGAAAAATGTGCTCAAAAGGGCTCGCATTTGTGAGACTAACAGAGGCGGACATTTACCTTATATTGTATTCCATACATAATTGCCGACATTAAATAAAACATTTATCAATATAAGATCGATTCTCTTTCATTTAATCAAAAATTATAAACAAACAAAGTATTAGTATACCTTCCTGGCGGACACCCTGTATTAGAAAACGAAGGAAAGCGTACTATAAAAAGAACCGAAAATTGTGTCCTTTCGAACGATGGGGCATTACTGATTTGCATATGATATTTGACAGATCAGCGAATATTTTGTGCATTTCCTGTTTTGCATAATAAGCTTCAAAAAGCCTTTGAAAGATATCTGTTGGGCCAATAAATTTGCAATTTATGTATTCCTTTTTTTAGAATAAAACCCTCGTTGTGAAATAAACCACTAACCTTGTTTTTCACGAAAACATATAATGAAATTTGAACTCTGTGAGGACAAAAAATTTAATAGATTTTAAGAAAGTTGTCGCAAATGTGTCAGTCTAATTGTTTATTGGTACCGTGTCACTAAAGCTGTACATTTTCACTAAAGCTGGCAACAAGCTTATCGTCGACATTATTGTTTTATTATTAGTAAGGCCGTTTGTCTAGATTTGAACGTCTTTAGCGACATCAAACTCCAACTTTAGGTGTCTCGTGTCTGCATTGCCGACCGTTGACCATTGATTCAATCACGCGTGTCCAAGGTGCATGCAGAGCTTCTGAAGCAACCACACATTTTCAACACAGTTGGTTGGTTTATGAGGCTGTTTTTCGGTTTCCTAGCTGGGGGAAACGCAATTAACGGTTGAGCTCCGTTTTGGGGTACCAACAAAGTAGAGGCACTTTCCTCCTTGTTCAAGTCACGCACTTATAAGCTTTGCGGGTAGGGTATACCGGTGGACATTGGGGTTATGTGGATACCATTCAGTGCCTGCACTCTTCCAACCAACAACAGTTCCGCCACTTGACAAATTGGCACACGAAAATTAACTCTTTCCAATTTTCGAGATGCAAATTGGACTTAACTTCACTTGGACGAACAAAAGCCCTCTTAATCAGGGAAACTCACATTCAACAGGTCCAATACACGCAGTGCATTTTTCCCGGATTAATCATCGTCCATCATTGACAGATTGGACGGGGCCCAGGAGGCCCTATCTGATGGATAAAAAAGAAAGAAAATAACAAAACCACCCTTGAACAATGAAAGCCATTCATTTCGTCCGTAAGCAACGCATTCTTGACAACATCACCGTACCCTCGGATCGGACTACAAATGACTTCATTGTCCCATTCCAAGTGCACACAATAATGGCATTGTGAATGCTATTAGCGTAATGAGCGTCATTAAGCACTTAAATGTCCGACATGTAATGTAATGCAAAATTGATTTACTTTTCGCTTCTTTCTTCTTTCTTTTTTGTGTACAATTCGTCACGACGAATAGACAGTTGGAAAAAAAATACGTCACCCGCCAAAAGTTCCAATACTCTTCTCGTTTGAAGGTCATTTGCAATTTTGATTGTGAATTGCTAGTGACGTGCGTGTGGTTGTCATTTTTTTTTTGAATAATGTACGTGAACGTCGCCGACATAGTGTCAAGCTGACAATGCATACGGAGCTTAGTGCTGTCTATTGTCTTGCCTCGTACAAAGAAAAAAAAAAATGGAACAGCAACTTTATGCGGGATGGTAAATCAGAAGCATTCCCATGGGTAGAACAGATTTTCCAATTTACATATTGCAGGGTTGATTTTTGCCTCACAGTTCGTCTCTGTGTCGTCGACAGTCAATGGTGAGGATATGCCTACGCGTAACAATAGGAAAATTTTGAAAATCCATTTCTATAGACGTCGAGTGAGAGCTCTTTTTGCCTCAAAACTCAGTTCTGCTTGATGTCAAATTGATGACAAGTTGTTGCTCCCTGAATCTCCTCCTCGATGGGTGATGGAAATTGTTGCCCTTTTCGGTTGTCGCTGCTGACAAAAGGATAACGCATTGTTGAGGACTTGTTCGTTTTTTTGTCAAATTGTAATCGTGAAATATTTGATTTTTTGATTCAGTGGGTTACTTCTTGTTACTAAGAGAAAGAACAACTAATTCGGGGATGCAAAATGGGAGTGTTTTAATATATTAGTGGAAGGAAGTCCGGAAAAAATCAACAGATTCGATTCGGCGGACTGTAATCGGTTAAGATCATTGAAAAGATGCTGGAAACCGAAAAGGCGGTTGAACGTGCATGATTTCCATTCGTTCAGAAAGTGAAAGCTACCACCAAACGAATGTTGACGAAGCAGGCTCCGTGTAGTGTCTGGAAATACTGTATAAAATATTAGAATGTGTTGTTTAAGCAACACTATAATTAAATGTAAATCATGTATTTGAAATCATAAAAAATAAAAGGACACTTTATACGTGACTAAGCAACAGAAGAGTTGTATTTCTTTTACGGATACGGATACTACACTCCGCGTCCATATTGCGCGACTGACTTTGTAAAAGCTGGGTCGGGATTTTGTAAAGGCGAAGGGTTTGACCGGTTGTTTTTTTTTGTTTTTGAGTGAAACACTGCATAGGGCCAATAGTTTCTCCAAAAAGATTTCTCGCAATCATTTGTTCGAATTTTTTGAAAACAAAAATTGGAAGGTATTTTGGGTTTTACCCCAATAGCTGAGCCACTGTGCTCACGAGCCACCAAGCTTAAGTTGGACTTTAGGTAACAACAATTTTGCCATAGTTGCGACATGCGATACAGGGCGACGTAGTTCAACTTAAGTAATAGTTGTGCCTATGATTGCGAAGAGGAGATCCAATGACAAGCCCCACGAACCATTCGAATGGAATTGCCATTGAACTCGTCCACTTTCGTGCAGAGATCAGGGCGGCATTCTGTAAGGCGAAACGTTGAAACGTTTTCGTGAGCACGAAAAAATTTGCTTGTCTAACATAGGGCAAAGCATTCGTGCGCACGAAAACGTTTGATCGTTTCGCCTTACAGAATGCTGACCCTGCCATCTGCAATCATGGCTAAAACATCATACCAGGGAAACACCTTTTCACAGTACAAATGCCTTCTAGCGAGAGATCTACACACATCAACTTCATGTGAATATTTATGCCGCTGCTGATATAAAGGGGGTCACATACTTTCGGTGCCGATGCGACTGTAAAACGTCCTCATCACTAAAGACGCATATTTCTTATAAAAAGCACTCAATCGCAGCTTCCTCTCTGACAGTTTACCCCGCCTTGGATTTGGTCTGATCAACTTCCAAGAGTATATTCAATATAAGGCGTGTTTTTTTGAGCTTCGATCTCAGCAAAGCAAAGTAAAGTAGGATTTTCAGTACGCGATTACAACAACTACAACTAAGTCTCGAAGTGTCAAGTAGAGCGTAGTTGTTGTAATTTCATGATGGAAATCCTACTTTACTTTGCTTTGCTGAGAACGAAGCTCAAAAAAACACGGCTATAGTTATTCGCTTTCCTATGAGCTGAAGTAAAGCTTAAGATCGAACATAGAAACAAATCGATGACCGAAAAAGTCGTTTGTGACCGCGTCTTGCCGCTTTTAACAGATTTTGTTGATTTCACGCAACTAAACATGTCGTGCCAATATATTTATATTATAGATACAAGCACTATTCGCAAATTTGATACTGTGCCACGCATTTAAACTGATCTTCAACCTGGGAGGCTGTAATATATTAGGTACTCTGCTAAGCTGGTTAACACCTTACACTCTGAGAGATCAGCACAACCTGTTGTTCGATCGTCTGCCGGAAATGCTAAGAACGTCCCAATGACTTACAGCTACCTTTCTAAAATGCTGCAGGATATAAGGCCCCAATGAAATAAGGCCCCAAAAGTGAAAATGAAGTAAGGCTCTAAATTTCATAATGAAATAACACCCCAATTTCAAATATGAAGTAAGGCCCCACTGCGATGAAATAAGGCCCCAAAAGTGCAAATTAAATAAGGCCCCAAATTTGGGGTCTTATTTCATAATGAACTTTTTTTTTGTATATTTCATTGCTTTTTTATTCAATATATTGTCTTCTTAGAAATTTACAATCTATTATATTTACAAATATTTTTAATATCTAAATATTGCAACATTTCTTCGTAGCATTTCCTCGTTTTTTTATTCATTAAAATGAAAAATACCGCAAATACCTAAAAATAAATTTGAAAATATTTTTAAATTTGGATTTTAAGAAAAAAAAACTATCTTTGACATTAAGATATAATGCAAATTTGCTAGGTACAAAAAATCGCGCGATATAATCCTCGGTAGTTTAGTCATAAATTAAAGCAAACTTTCTAAAGCGATTCCAAGACATACTATGAAGTCTGGTGCCGGTTGAACAGAGGTTCGTCCCAAGCTATTTGCTAGTCAAAGCCTAGCTACCTTAGACCGTGGTCCTCCCTAGACTCACTCTAAGCGCCGCCCAAAGTAAAGCAGAACAAAGTGGGCAGGAATACACATACACCGCCTCAAAAGCAAAGCAAGCTTCGTCTAGAATACTCGTCGGCGACCGAACCAAATTGAGACTGCCTCAGCTCAACCTCTTCTTATGAATTCCATGGGTTCAGTAAACGTTCGTTTTTGGTATACAGGTACAGGGTTTTAGGACCTTCATCTGACGCTTGGGGATTCCGCGAAACTAATCGCCACACAAAGCTATGCAGAGTCCATTGAGAGTCCAACTAAACACGTTGCCCAACTGACCTAGATCCGCCATCTGGACCGAGTAGAGGCAAAAGTACAACTCGGATACGAACTCGCCTCTGAAACAATATCTGCTATTTATATTAGCACAATGGCTATTGTTATTCAAATATAAACAAATTCGCCAAATTGCAATTACTCAACCGGACACTGAACACTGAACGGTGCCTGGGCGCTCCACGAACTCGCACTTGCACTCGCATTCGCACTCGTCCTCGTCCAATCCCCATATGCACATTGCACATTCACAAGCTATCTCCGTATACATTTTAAAATGGAATGCGGCCACAAAACCCCTTGTTAGGGGAACAACAACAAAGTGGTGCACGCGACTGCAAAACCTTGCCTAACCTTCCATTATGGCAGACCGTAACTAAATCCACTTCTTTCGCTGTAATAGCGATTTTCGAAATTGTTCCACCTGATCCGTTTAAAGAGGGCACGCGCGCGGTCTTTCCAATGTTTGCACATCTAGCCGAGTATTGGCGTTACCGCACCGCCCCATCGCTGGACCCCAGGCCAAACAAATGTTACATTTTACACCGTCTGATTACATCCCGCAGATACATTTATCCGTCGGCAATATGGTTGTGCGTTTGTTTAATTTTAAATTGCTGGCTTTTAATTAAATGTCGCAGTGGTCATTGTGACGCACGGCCGACGTGTGGTGGCTACAATGAAATCGAAGTACGCACCATTTACCCGAAGCGGCTCTGTGAATGGCTGCATGTGTGTGGGTCGAATTGCAGCCAGATATACTCGCTAACTAAAATATTGATTGATGAGCATAAGTATAGGTCGGGGTAATTTGATTCAATTTTTCTGTACAAGCTAAATGGTTGGCATTGTGTGAGAGTGAAAACCAATTTGTTTGTTAAATTAAATGAAAGGATTAAAAAAATGGTCAAAGGCTAAAAAGAAACTAGATACCGCACGCAAACATATTTTTTCTGCAAAAAATACGAGGTAATGACAAAAACGTTGTCCGTGTGGTTCCAATTTATTTGTTTACAGTAGCGAAAAAACGCGATGGGCAATTGAATTGGAAATTAAATGATTCGCAGATAGATTGGACACGCGAGCCGCTTTTATAGTGTCCGTGACTTGTTGTTGGACCGGTGAATCACATGCGAAAGTGTGTGCGAGTAGTTTGGAGGCTTTTGTTTGAAGCAAAGTTTGAGTCGTAGAAAGTATCGCTTGTGAGAGTTTGAAAACAATAGTCGCCGCCTTTATAAAGCTAAGCCAGGTGCAACGTTTTGCATATCTGAAACTCCGGGGCCTGACAGCCTACTACTGCTATAGAAGCCCACGAGCCTCTCCACGTAGATATATAGAAATTTGTTATACGCAGCTCAGCAGTCAGAAAGTCTGGTTGAAGGCGAAGTAAGCTTTAGTGACCATCTAGAAGAGTCTTATTTAGGAACTTCCGGAACTAGATATGTAGCGGTAGCGGAGCGGCCATTTTACTCTGCCATGTTCGACAATTTTCCATCTTTCTGTAATTAAAAAAAAACAGTAAGTGCCGAAAATCTATAAGACTGAGAAAAAATAGGGAGGACGATAAAACTGGTAGCCACTTCAGGGAGCGATCGTCTAAAGCTTGTGCCAGAAAATAGAGTCCGATAACTTGAACAATGGAAAGCCACGATAGCAGCAAATAAAAAATATGAAAAGCATCAATCGAGTAATTTTTAGTCGACACAAAGCTCTACTAACTCTAATAACTAAGAAAAAAAAATTTTAAAAAATATGGAAGAATATGGTAACCAGTCCTGGGAGCAATCGTCTAGTGCCGAAAAAAGAATCCGATAAATTTAATGATGAAAAGCCACGATAACAGATTTTTTGGATCTGTCTGAGTAACTAAAGGATGTTTTTTTAGAGGTATAAAACTTTGAAATGGAATAAAACATAGATGATTTTTTTAAATTGACATGAAATTTACTTTTTTCGAAGGATAATCTTCTGGCATTATAATTTAAATATGATTTCTGGCATATGACCGCCACGGCTGGCTCGGACGTAGTCTAATCTCTAGGTCCAATTTTAGATGACTTTTTCCAACATTTGTTGCCGTATATCGGCAAAAACGCGGCGAATGTTGTCCTCCAAGTATTTTATCGGCGTAGAATAGCGACTTCGCATATCCCCACAGAAAATAGTCGATCGGTGTTAAATCGAGCGGTCTTCGAGGCCAATTCACCGGTCCGCAACGTAAAACTATGCGGTTACCAAACGTTTCCTTCAACAAATCAATTGTGGCACGAGCTGATTGACATGTTGCGCCGTCTTGTTGAAACCACAGCTCCTGCACATCATGGTTGTTCAATTAATGAACGAAAAAGTCTGTAATCATGGCTCTATAGCGATCACCATTGACTGTAACGTTCGGGCCAGCATCGTTTTTAAATAAGTACGGACCAATTATTCCACCAACCCATAAATCACACCAAACGGTCAGTTTTTGTGGATGTAACGGTGTCTCAACATACACTTGAGGATGACCATCACTCCAAATACGGCAGTTTTGTTTATTGACGTATCCATTCAACCAAAAGTGAGCTTCATCGCTAAACAAAATTCGGTTATGAAAATTGGGATACGTATTTCGAACAGAACCATGATTTTCAAAAAAAAATTGGAAAAATTTGGAAGCGTTGTTCAGGCGTCACTGCCAGCAAATTGAGCCGAACTCCAAGCGAAGTTTTCTAACTGCCCCCAAACAAATCAGCGACTCTTACAGCCTCAGTCTATAAACACAAAATTTATAAAGGGCTGGGGAAGATTCGCAATAGGAGTTGGACTAAACGGGCTTTCTACCCGGGAAGAATATTTGCCTGGGACACTTCAGCTTAGACACATATCGTCGGCTTACAAGCAAAACTGAATGACTGCAAAAACGTAGTTCGTGGGAAAACGCAAAACAAGTTTTATTGTTTCCTGAACTTCTTGAGCAATAAGGCAGATAGTCAACCAAACATTTTAAATGCTTTGCATATTTCTAGGAAAAATATCAGATAAGCAGTTTTGGCAGAATTTTCTACATGCTTTTCTATTATACTTAGAATTTTTGTTGGTCCGTTTTACTTGTTAGCCGACGATATAGTTTCGTGTTGCGATCCAGTATCTGCGACTGCTTGTTCTGTTAAACGTAGGTCCGGTATACCTTTTCATCTTGAGCCTTGAGATTCAGAGATCTTCTTGACTGGAGTGGCATCGGTAATTCTTTCTGTTTTAACAAGAAGTTCTGCTGTTGTGCAAGTGCGTTATCGAAGATGTGATTTTGATGATCGAGGTCGCAAGAAAGGTGGAGCTAAGAAAAGTCAAAATTTAGAAGGCAAAAGTCCTACCGACTGCAAAGCTTTACCGTTCATGTTGAACTGGCAACTATCAAGCCTCTCCAATAAGCCCGATCCTTAGCTAACTGCCTCCAGTTGGGCCCTTTAACCCGGTTAAGTTAGGCTCTACCCCGGGGGTTAGACTCGAAGACTCTACGAGCTGGAGTATAGTTCTTCGTTGAATCTTTTCCTCCAAAGCCCGTCTTCACAAACGGGATCGAAAATTGTACGAATCGACCGAGGATGTGTTCGCCTGGTTTAAATAAATTTGAAGCACTTTGTTTTGTATAGAATTTCCTTCATTTTTCGAGATAGGGCTCTACTGATCAAATGACTTCTGCGATTGGTAAGAGTTATAATTTTTTCCGAGATGATATTCTTAGCATTTATAGCAAGCGAATGCTACCCAATCTGGATATGAAAAATACCCAAGTACAAAAGAACGAAAACCATAATTTCGATCAGAACGTGAATTTAGGCCATATTTTACAGCAAATAGGAACCGGTTTCCCTACAATTTAAGTAGGGCGCTGGTTAATCAAAGACTTCACGAGAGTAAGCGCGTGCTCATAAAAACACGAATTAATCTCAATGTTGTGTGCGATGTTCGTCCAAACCTAAGACTGCAGGCCTAAAGCGTTTTCCATATATCGCAGCTTCACAGCTGGGACTTTCTTTTAAGCCTGGCGGTGAATGCACTGCAGACGTGCCTTAGAAGCGGAGAGCCGATCACGATGGACTGATTAAAAACATAAAACTCCGACATGCTCTTCCAAAGAGTCAAAAACTTTAATCCTATTGTTCCCCAAAAAAACGACATCGGAGTCAGTTGGATTTACAAAACATACTGAAATAAAAAAGTCGCAACAATTTTTTCAGCGATCCTTCTGGTCATAGACTGTGGGCTGCCATGGTTTTTTTGGTTTTAAGAACTACTAAAATTGATGCAAAACCCAATCCGTCCTTGACTGAAAAGCTTAATCCACTTAATCCCATATAAGCTCAGGTCTTGGGACCCGGACTAAGCTGGAAACGGAATCGCTTAATTCATTTTCGTGCACAGATATCCGCCCAACAAACTTCAACAATATATTACTCAACAAATAAATATAATTTCGCATACCCCAGGACCAGGACACATGACAATGTATACACAACCGAAGTAATCCTGCGAAGGCGAACCCGCGCCAACAACAAAACCCATTTACGGCAAACAACCAACCGCACCAACCAACTTTATGATTATGGCTAAATAGTGTGAAGACAATTTTACTCTGTCAGAGCAATAAAGTTCCTTAAAATTATTTCGCAGCGTATAAATTTATCTATCCACAAATCCGTGTGCATGTACGACACACACAAACATACTTTTGGATGGGATTCCGAAAGAAGACAACGCACAAACGGTATGGGAATTTATCACTGCGGGTATACAGTAGTATGCCCCACCAATCGCCCCCCGAAAGTCGGCGACACTCATTTAATTTCGATTTTTGGCACTGTAAGGATAATTATAGAAATGAGAATTTATGCTCGAGCTGGGGCTTTGTGTTTTACTTGGGTCACCCTTCCGTACTACCTTGGCTTTCACACCAACTCTGCTCTGGCTCCGACTATGTATACCAATGTCCAGAGGGTCTACTACATGGACTTTCATAAAAGGATAAGCAGAAAAAAATGAGGAAGCAAAAAATCCACAAAAACATTCACAAACCAAACATCCGCTCTGTTTGGTTTCATGTTCATGTTGTTGCAAAGCTAACCCGTTGGCGATGTGTTGGTGTTGTGTTTACTCAAAGCAAAAGTTGCATTGTTTTGTTGAATTTTTTATTTTTGTTTTTGCTGTCGCTTTTTTGTGCCCCGCTTTTGTCTTTGGAAAGTGTTTCTGGTTGTGCGAAGTAGTTTCGAAAAGTACTCGGGGGGTGGGATTGTTAGGCGATAGTTACAGAGGGTGTGTGGAACTTTTACGGGGGTGCTACTGTCGAAAACACAAAAAGTCTTAGCCAAGAGTGTTAACGAACAAACGAACATTTTGCCACAGACTTTTCGTTAGTTTGCATACGATGCAACAATTAAAGGCTGAGGTTTTACTCACACGTCATATGTGAGTGTGTGCGACAACAACTCAGTCGAAAAGTCGAACTAACTTCCTTAGTTCGTCGGGTTTCTTATGTTTGCTATGTCCTGTGGCAAGAAAACTATATATGTAAATATATACATGCAGTAACTGTATCCGTGTGTGGTGGGGGTGCATGCACGAGTCGTAATCGGTTAATGGTAGTCAACTTTCAGAGGCGACGGAGACTTGCTGGGATCTCCTGAGAAGTGTACGATATTAACTTGTTTCGCTTTGAGCCCTCAAGAGGTTAAGTGTGAAGTTCAACTGGCTGGGAAATTACTTTTTAAGAGGGCAAGCAAAATTTGCATGTCAGTAATGAGAAAGCCATTCTTTTGGATTTGCGTTGGAAAAAAATTAATCAAAATGATGGGGGACTCTTCACTTTTTTTTTCGCTCGTTCCTTCGTCTGAGATTGTTAAACAAATTGAGTTTTCGAGAGCAGGAGGTTTGAAAGTCGGCAAGCAGTATGGGCTGCGGATGCGGGTGCCAGTGGCTGGTGTTTACTTTGGGAAACTTGGTTTTGATTTTTTGCGGTCTAGTTGTGTAGCTAGGTGGACAAGTTGTTGGTGTTGGGGCAAAGTTTGAAGTAGGAAGCGGTTGCGGTCGAGAGTTTTGCAAAACAGTAAGTTTTTTTAAAAAGACGCCACCGAGTTTTCAGATGGATAGGTGAGAATTCGAGAAATGTAGGGCGGCGGGATTTTTCTGCCTCTCGTTACTTGAGAAACTACAAAAGCTAGATAGACAAGGCTCAAGGTAAGCCCAAGCATTGGTAACCTCTAGATAATCCATGGAATGGGCTGACTAACAACACACCACAAAATTTCCAACATTTTAGATAAAAAAAATTTGTGCCGCATAACCAACCTCGTAGGTATGTAGGGCGAAGCGTCCGAAGACAAGTTTAAAAACGAGTCGGAAAACTCGCGGAAATTTCCGGTTTAACCCCCAGAAATAAAAAAGCTGCACCAGGTGTCATAAGAAACCTTTTCGATTCAGGCATTTTAAGTCGACACAAAACTCTAGTTGATAATACACAAAAACTAACAAAACAGAAGGTTTAAGGCAGCTAGGCTTAAGGTCATATAGGGATATTTTGCGCCGACTATTTATTTTCATTTTCATTCGCTCCGATCGGCCATATTGTGTCAAAAAATCATTTCAAGGCAACATTCTTTCTCATCGGTGCAGTTTGAGTCTAAGAAAGACCACCCTGAACCACGTTTTCGATAAGTACCTCCTTTTCATCGATTTCTAGACCACCTAGGTTTCTTTAAAAGCGATCTATACAGATGCATAGAGGTGACAACTCGTCCGTCTGAGTAGTATGACGGTGGAAAAATCTCGCTGACTGGATCCAGCTCGATAACGATATAACTCGGCTCTTGGATGCCGAAACGCCGAAAAAGGGGCTAGTCAAGGCGACGGGCTGTCTTATAAAGTTACACAAGTCTCCGAGGTGTGATCTTTCCAAAGACTTTTCAATTGCTTTCATACGTAACGCTTTTTTGAGTCTTGAAAAGTCCACCATTAGGCAATAACGTGTTTGGTAGACAATCTGCAGTTGCTGTGGCCTTGGTTAACCATTTTAATAGGATATACGTTTTTTTCTTGTCGTACCGATTGCAACGTTATTTTTTAACCAATTTTTTATGAAATAGGAATCAAACGAAGGATTAATTTACATAGCTTCAACCACTTCTATAATGTTTAATAATTAAATTTCGAACTGTGGGTTTTACACTAGCTTCTAGAATACCAAGGCTCTGTCATCTTTTCTAAAAAGTACATCTAATAAAAAGACCTTGGAAATTCTATTGGACTGACGCAGAGCTGAAGCTGAAACAAAGATGCCATTGACAGTTTTGACAGAAAATTTGCTCAGTCTCGTTTGAGTTTGACCGACTGCGCTGAAATAAACGCATAGCTGCATCCATCTTGTCTGATGGTAGTTTGAAATAGCTAGAACAAGGACAACGGCTCCGCATAATCAAAGGATCAACAGATCAGAGTAAAACTTCGCATATGGTGGCGCTCACCAGTGGAAAAAAGCCCAACCAATTTGGGGCAGTTGGCACTGCGCTAATTACCAAGTCTTGATAGCTCCGGCAGAGGTTAGACCCAAATTGTTTAGGCAAAGGCTCTGTAGTTGTATTAGCAAGTTTCAGTTAATACCTCCGTGTTTCAACTTGGTCATCTTTGCCATACAATAAGTCTTGAAGTTGTCAGCAGCAATCCTCTTTAAATGGCAAATGTCACTATAGTTCACCTCTTTATTAAGCCATGAATTAATTAGCCATAAGCTCATAAAATTGCAAACCAAATTTAATTTCAACCAATCAAGAACAATATGCGTCGCCGCGGAGCCATCGATCTCCGTTGCTCAAAGTCCAGCTCTCAGTGCATTTAAATGCGACGACAAATACTTTGTGCCAGTGTCACTCTGCCCCGCCCGAACTATACAAATGCGACCTCAATTGACTGCACAGATATTTGCATAAAGATGCAACGTCATAAATCGCTTAAGATGCCTTACTCTACAAATTTGCCCTCGGATTGTCCATCGCCCTCGGCACGTAGTCAGGCGTGCTCTTCATGATCTTGACTGCAAACAATAAATGCAATGTCAATAGCATCCACCACTTGACGAGGTCAAGTTCAATTTTCTACGCATCTAATTTGACAAAATATTCATCAATCTAAAATGCGACAAAAGAAGTCCCGAACGCTGTAGCAGCGGCAGCTTGGGGGTGAGGTAAAACAAATCTGCTCGTCGTATACTTGTGACTAAATTGAATGTCAATTTTCACATTGAATTGAAAGTCAACACAGTTCGAGATGTTTCTTCTCCTTCTTTGTATAGTCTGTCGTTGGCGTTTCGCTGAATAAATATCAGCGGATGAATGGCTTTTTTTTGCTCACTAAATACACTTTACCCATGGAAAATGATAAAAAAAGAAGAGAAAATCGATTACATAGATGAAATGACAGATTTGCAGGTCTTTAGAAGTCTTAGATACATTTTCAAAGGGTAGAGGTGGCTCTTGTCTTTGGGGATACATTTTTTTCTGGCAAATTCATCTGAAGATTGCTTTGTGTTTTTCGTTTCTACTCTCATTAATCACAGTCGCCATGGTTTTGGGTTCCGGAATTTTCGCTTTGAAAGGAAATAAAAAAAGTCCATCACAACAAAGTCTTTCACGAGGAATCATAAATTTATTACGCCGGATGTTGGTATCTTGGATATGATATTCTAAGGGAGAAAAATTGTATGTAGCTTAATGGGGGAAGGTATTTAATCGTACGCCAAGAACTCTGACTTATTAGGGATGGCCCAAAGGCCGCCAAGAGGATAGTTTTTTTTTGTTCCATGGGGCTAGGTATATGAATAAGTGGGCTTCCATTGTGTAATGGCGATGTCTTTGACAACGACGAGAGTAGGTATTTTGGCACCGAGTCAAGGAGATTAAAGGAGCTAGATATAAAAGCATTTTTAGCTTCACTTTCAGTTTAATTTTCGCAGGGACACACCGGGGGGCAAATTTACAGCTTATTAAGGCGGGTACATTCCAACAGAGCGAGTCATTAGTCTCTAATCTACAACGCAGTATAAACAGACTGCAAAACATCTTCTTCATCAGACGCGGACACAAATATTGGCATAAAATACTTTAATAGAATAGTTGGCGCAATACGTGAAGGACCATAGGGGTAGCTGCTTACAACCGTTCGTTTTAATTTCTGGGACGAATGGAAGTGACCTTGCATTGTATGACAAGTTGAGAAGCTCTTTCAGGGAACTAATAATGTTTGCCAGACGTTCGCGCAGTGAAAAAAGCCCTCAGATTTAATATGTGTTTTTCCAGTGATCGTACCTGAGACCCCTCACTCAATCGTCCATCGCACTAACCACTGAGTCACTGCGTCGTAAAATATCAACATCTATCACAGCGTTTTTAGTAGTTTTGAAAGCACAAATGTCTTAAAAATTGCTAAAAAAGCGCAGCGGTCGAAATTTGACGACTTTCTAGAGAAGCTTCGTAGCAATACCTGCGGGAGTTCACCTACAGAATTTTTTTTTCATCTGTTCCATATTTCATATTTCATAAAAATTGATAACGGCAAAAAAGCGTGTATAAATTTTATCAACTGAATCTATGTCTGAGGAAAATATTTTTTTTACTATAATGTCTAATTTTGGGTTTTTTTTTTTTTTGTAATTGCAAATTTTGCAAATAATTTAACTTCGATTGTGATCGCTCAGTTACCCTCTTAAAGCGAGCAGTAGAAAATGATGCACCGTTCTCCATTAAATCACAGGGAATCTTGGTTTTTCCAAATTATGAAAGAATCCCTAAAATGTTGGATAATACTGGAAGACATGTATCATTCATCATAAGTGTAGCCAGCCCCCTTAAAAACGGGCGTGGAGTTAAAGTTAAAAATGTCCGTCAAAATATTTTATATTCTCTGCCAGCCCTCCTAAAAAGGGGGGTGGAGTTGGAGTTAAAAATATCCGTCAACATTTTTTCCATCCTCTGACAGCTCCCCTAAAAAGGGGCGTGGAGTTAAAGTTAAAAATGTCCGTCAAAATATTTTCTATTCTCTGTCTGACCGTCGAAATATTTGCTATTCTCTGCACGAGCGTAAACCTACACAACGCTCTGTTCAGCAGTTAGGAAGTAATACCCAGTGACGTAGTTGCAATGTATTTACTTAAGTGGTTAGGGGGGTCATTTTGAAAAAAAAAAAAAAAAAAAAAAAACGAAAAACCTGTATACTGATTTTTTTTACTAATTTTCTGCCAAATTTATACGACCTACGATTTTCCAAAACCATTGAAATGCCTCCTTAAAAGGGTAAGGCTTGCTTTTCGTATTGCCCTGTTGGAATCGAAAAAAAACCTGGGGACTCTCAATTACCTTCTACCATGTTTAATAAAAAAAACAGGTTTCTATAAAACTTAAGTTCTAGCCTTCGTGCGTTTGGGTGATATTTTCTGTTCGGGACCTTCACCTTTATGCCGAGTTCGAACTTGCTTTATTTTGTCATGTTTTTCAAAAATGTTCGCGCAAGGTGGGGCCGTCAAAAATCAGATCGTCAAAATTTCTTGTTTTCCTTATTTGAAAGTTCATCACACTTTTTAGTTCTCAGCAAGAGTTGATATAATTTGAACGCGTACCCCCTTCGTTCAACAAGCAATTGAGTCAGTGTAACCTCGACAGGATGTGAATTGAGACTTGTAAATTGAGTTCAACCTAAAAACGAACCGCATCATCAAAAAACGCGTCACGTCTTAAAGAACTGTACTCTCTATTATATCAACACAAACCTCAGCGGGGTTATAAAAAGGTAGTCACCACCACAACTCCAGTTTGGTACTTATTCAATAAGAACATAATTATGGTCCGACCAACAGCTTTTAATTAAAAATTATTTATCCTTCTCATTCCTTGAACACATTCCGTCGAATCAACCATTGTCGGAGGTTGTAGTCGTGGTAATTTTGGGAAGAAAAATTAATTTTAATTCGCCATTGATGTATTGACTTAATTTTTCATCCTTTTTACCAATCAGTCTGGACCTTTTTGCAATCAACTGGCTTTGTCTATAATCACGCTTCTCGCATGTGAATTGTTAATGGGAATAACGTAATTCCCAATAAAATTTCACACAAGTGGTCTCTGACTGAATTTGTTTGTTCATTTCCAGTATTGATCTCGTAATATTTGCTTACCTGGCAAAAAATAAATATACATATTTTTTAAAATAAATGATAAAAACCAGTCCAATCGATGTAAGATAGGTAATCAAAAGAAAAAAAACCCGAAGGGGCTACTTGAATTCAACATAATCAACATAATTAGGCATTCCCACCATTTATATGTAGGGGCCACTACCAACTAACGAAACAAGCCCCTGACGAGTTGATATTGAGTGTAATATCGAGTAACAGAGATCCTGGCGGATGATTCCTCTCCTGCAGAAGAACCACGACCCACGACCAGATACAAAAAAGAATACACACACAAAAGTTCAATAAAAAAAATGTATGTAGGTATTTAATCCACACACAGACGGACAGATTAAATCAAAACGAGAAAACATTTACAGTCCATCTCATTTTCTGTATAAACAGACTATGCTACTGGTATACCCAAAGATATGATATAAAGGGTTTTTCAATAAGAGCGCTACAAAAGTTTTTTAAACAAAGCAAAAACGATTTTGGATATCAATGAAATTCTTTAATCCTGTGAAAGTACGTTCGATGCCATTATGTATGGAACTCGATTTCTTTTGCATGGCCACCACGGGCACGCTTGCAGAAGTCCAGACGCTGAACCCAATTTTCGACGGTTTTCAAGCATAAATCGGTCGGCATAAATACTGCAATTTCACGTTCGATATTCGCACGAAGTTCATCAATCGTCGCTGGCTTGTTGGCATAGACCATAGACTTGACGTAGCCCAACAGGAAATAGTCTAACGGCGCCGCCGGCCCATAAACCACACCAAACCGTAATTTTTTCGGGATGCAATGATGACTCATGAAGTACGTGTGGATTGCTGCCTGACCAATACCGCATATTTTGTTTATTGACGAAGCCATTCAGCCAAAAATGAGCCTCATCGCTGAAGATGATTTTTCGATGAAAATCCGAATCATTTGTTGCTCAGCCCAATTCACGAACATACGACGCTTCTGGTGGTCAAGCGGCTTCAGTTCTTGCATCAATTTAATCTTGTAAGGATGTAGGCCAAGATCTTTTCGCAAAATTCGTCACAACGACGTCACAGAGATGCCCAACGCTTGAGAACGACGTGTGAGAGCCACATTTGGGCTTTCTTCAACTGAAGCCTCAGCGGCAGCAATATTCTCGACACTACGGGCACTTCTTTGTCTCACTGGCACGGGAACATTTTGTACTGTGCCTGTGGATTCAAATTTTTCCACTAGACGCTCAATTGTTGATCTGCTAGGACGATTATGGCGACCATAAATTGGACGTAGCGCTCTTAACGTTGAGGCCACTGACTCCGAATTTCGGTAGTAAATTTTAATAATTTTGACTCGTTGTTGGCTCGTATATCTTTCCATCATGAAATGGCAAACCTTACTGAAGATAAATGTCAAAAGAGCGGCAAGAAAATATCTGGGCATATTTGGAAAGAGATATTTATGCGGTTAATTTATTTTAACGCTCACACTTTATACTTTTCCTGGCAAAATACAATTTTTGGGCAATGCTGGAGGGGGGTGGTAGATGTGCTATGCTGAAATGAACCTTTCATTTTAAATTATTAAAATTTGTGGTTAAAATTTATGGTTTTGTGATTTTTAATGAGATTTTTCCCAAACTCAAATCAAAGGGAAAAGTTGTACAATTTTTTAGCTGAGTGTTTGATATCAAATTTTAAACGAAAATAAAAATATACAAATAAAACAAATCGATAAAAATTAAAGTCGTCTTTAAAAATTTGTGAAAAAATAGCAGTACCAATTTAATTGCATTTTTAAGAAGATTGTGCATGAATAGAATTGGGATTGGGAAATTTTCATTGAGAATTGCCGTTCCTTTTTAAAAACAATTTTAAATTTGAGGTGGGTTTTCATCAATAGTTTTTGGGACGATTTACATTTTGTAAAGTCCATTCAAGTGGTAAACCATTTGACGTGCATATTTGTCGACATTTTGTTGACAAAGTTTTGAACTCTTCAAGTTTCCTTCGATAGGAGGTTTTTTGAGTCGTCTTTTGCAAGTCGGTCTACCTAAATGGTTGTCAAACTTGAGGCAATCGCCTTGGATACTATTTATTAATCGGCATCATTCTTATGTGAATCTGTGATTGCTAAAACAACTCAAGTGACATTTTGATTTTTTTACAGGAGAAAAAAAAATGGTAGAAGAGTCAGGTTGTCTTAGTACAAAATGCCGATTTTGCGATCGAATTTCTGTGTGTTTTAGGTATCGAATTATGTTAGTTTTGCTCACAACGCATTGTATGCATATAAGCTGTGTAAAAACGTAGTAAAACTGATTTCGAAAAATCTGTTACTTGTTCACAAATGTTTAGAAATCAATCTGGGCGAGCATTTTGAATGTTTTCATATAAAACTTAAACAGTGAATGGAAAACGCTTAGAAAAGTTTCGAAGGCTACAAATATTCCAATCGCACAAATATCTACACAAAAAAGAGCAAGTGAGGTTTTTATATTCGATTAGACACACAAAATCTGAAATCTGAGAGCAAATCTGAAGAAGCTCAATCGAATACCACATTAATATACCTTAGGTCATTGGCTTCTTAAGGACCTGTTGCCAAAAAGTATTCTTTCCTTTCCCATTTTGGAAGCGGCCTCAGCCAACTGTCATGAAAGAGCTTATCAATTATCCGTTTAGGCTCTGCATAAAATTGGAGAACCCTTTCATTCGTCCCGAAATAACTCACACAAAACGAATGGTTGTGAGAAGGTAGTATTTATTTATTTATGTACGTTTGTCAAATGGTTCACTGGAAAGGTCCTCACATCACAGCCTTACAGGTTATAATATATTGGGTTGTTGAAAAGTTCCACCTAGACCATTTCTCATATGGAACATGTGCTGTTAATAGTAGATCGAACTATTTTGTATAATTTCAAGGATCCATGATTTTTGGATGAGCCAAGCGAACAAGTTTCGAACTTCTAGGTTTTTATTGATAGTCAATTTTGTACACTAGGAACCCTGGCTACATCCCTCAAATACTTCACTTCATCGCAGCTTTCTTCTTAACCTTGTTATAATAAAACGAAACTTTTTTCCGACTGTACAGTGTGTGTTTGGAATAGATTTCAAAATTTCTGCACGAAATTGACTCCGGTTTTCACGGTTGCACTGCAAAATATTGCGGTTGAATATAGGATAAGCTCTATCCTTATCCGCTATCCGAAAATGTACAGGCAATGTGCCCCCAGCCTAGTTCTGGGGGCACATTGCTAGGAAAGAAAAATTTGTTTTAACATTTCATCAAAAAGCTTGTTGAAATAAGCCCAAAATAAATACATCCATCACACCTGTGCTGAATTATTTCTTGCACATTAACTCACATCACTTGCAATGTTGGAACTTCAAGAAGAATCTAACTCAAAATATCGCAAAATTAAAAAGTACCACTAGACCTATGCAAGTTCACTATTTATCTACATAATCTCAAAATATTCCACACTTAACGTGTAGGTATATTTCTTGCACATTCACTTACATTTAACAAAAGAATCTAGTTCACAAATCTCAAAACAAAAAAATACCTAAAAAAAAAAACCCATTGAAAGTCTACCTCCTGAGTGATGTGGAAAAGACGTATGCATGTGTGCAAAGATGAAAAAAGGGCGCTTTCTGTAAATCTTGCACAGGGCGCTAGTTTGGCTGGAGCCGGCACTGCACCTACCTCCATCCCCATCGATTTATTCAGTCCATATTTCGCATAACTCCAACTCAAACTGCAAAACAACCATCAAATCTCGCACTAAATTCCAAAGTCCATGGCATTCTTTGTGAAGTGTTTCATTTCCTGTGTAAAACTAAATTTACTCTGACCATTTAAATAAACCAGCGAAAGTTGTGTTCGCCCCATTCTAATGTCAAGCTACCACGTAAACCTACTTCAGTGCGTGTAAATGGAGAAAAAAAAAACCGCTGCAAAAATATTTAATTCGTTTCGGCAAAAAACAGCTATAAACACAGAATTTAATGTCCAATTAAACAATACCCCAGAGCCTGACCTCAAACAATAGGACATAGCCGCAGCGGCTTTCCCAAGTCGCCCAGTAATGGCCAGCAATTTACCTACTTCCATCCACAGGGAGGTACACTTAAAATGTTAATTGTGACGCCGCGACAATAAAAACAATGTAATGAGTCTATCTGGGCAAGTGGCGAAAATTCACATGACATGCAGCGAAGCAAGGAAACAGACTTGGTGTGTCCTCTAATCATCAAATTCCAATCAGAAGTCACGCATCACATCAGAAATTTCGTCGGAATTGATGTGCTTCTCATAGCCAATGCTCATCTATTACGCGCGCAACGGTGGGGCAGGGTGGCTGTTACTCTGAAAAGGCAGGATGAATTATCGAAGGTGCCTTTTTTCGGCTCGATTGCTCATAAGTGTATTCGATCGGCAAAATCCACTTACGTATTCCGCCCCAACTCTAACCCGAATTCCATATTTGTAATTACGATATTGATCCTTACACAAGGATTACGTGATGTTGATGCATGTGTACATGTAGACACCACACCACACTTTGCCACGGACGATTGGATTTATGATTTGTTGCTCTCTGCCATCTCAATTGAAGGACGACGAGCCGAGGAGATATTTATGGATGACTTCTGCCATCAAAACTGATTCAAATCGAAGGACTCGTAAATCCCCCATCGCAACAGACAAACACACATACGCCCACTCACTGACGCAGGACAAGCTTATAAATGGATTGTGAAAATCAGTTTGGCTGTCAGAAGTCACAGGGGCTAATCAGAACTCATCTCTCGTGCGGATGATGATGATGGCGATGGTTCTCGTGCACTTTGATAATAAATATTAAGCACGCATGTAATATTCGCCTGCGAAATCAATTTTGATAATTCATGTAATTAATTACAGTTCAATTTAATGCCGCACACTTGTTAGGCATCAGGACGAGGATTGATTGATGTGCCGAACAACAAGAGTTACGTCGCTCTTGTAGCACATCAATCCGCCATAAAGATGATTGCTCACGCGAGGAGCAGCTCTCAAGTGGTTTTGTTCAGTTTTCGAGTCGTGCGACAACGACAACGCGACGACGATGACACTCAAAGACCAAAGTTTTGTAATTTGCCTGTTCGTCTTCGGTGTCGTGTAGTCACAGTCGGTCGTTTTGAATTGAGGTGTATTCGTCGATGGCTAAGCTAATCGCGTGCGCCAGAGAGGGATAGAAGTTGTTAATTTTAACCCTGAAGTGCCATTATGAAATGCCTTAACGACTTGAAATATTCAAGGGTTCCATCCATTAAGAAGTGGTTTAGTGGATAAACTCAAGTGTTTAATGACGAACTTAGTTTCGGCATGGTCTTGTGACCAAATATTTTCTCAAAGCGGAGAAGCGCTTTTGTGCGTTCTTCTTCGTTTTAATATTTAAGTACATTACTTGGGCTCTATGTTTTTAAGTGGGTTATTTACATAAAGTTTTATAGCCTTACCGAGGCGAAGGACCCTCCTTGGCTGCTCTCTTCTTGCGTGTGTTCACAAGTTAACCGAAAGAGAATTTCGCAGTTGCAAAACTTAAATAGCCGGCTAATAACTTTGTTTAAGCGTTGTCTAATCGGGGGTTTTTTGGGCAAGTTTTCCTTTAAGGTGACCGCTGAAATTTGGGAAGAGACCGTTCTGAAAATTGCATGGTAGTTGCGTATATACTGTGAAACGTGCCAACAGTATTTTAGAGCACAATCACTGGGCACCTTCCGTTAGAAGGAACTTTGTATTGCATTTGTTAAAGAGAGGTTAAGCACTACGAAAGAAGTTCGACTATAGGAAGCCTGATATTCTAAGAAAAATATTTATTTACACCCCACATGAGTTAAATTGTAAGAATTCCACAAATTCACTGAATTCTGAGAATCATAGGGACACAAACCTTTAAAGAAATTTGTTGTGCTAATTCGTATTCTAATGGTTAACCGACTTATTTCATGAAAAGCTTTAAATTCAAGCCTGCTAGCCATTTCATTTGATATGTACCCTACTGCCATTTCAGATAAATAAAAGTTTTAGACAAACGTGCTTCATCTATAAAAAACTGAAGTAACTCTGATCTGGGAACGAGGACTCTTATGGATCGAAGGCAACGAAGATGTAGACTCTCTTGTAAACAGGTGTCCATAAGCATTTTCTTCGTAACGGTAGAACAGCTGATCGGACAGACTGATTACGAAAGAAAACCTGGTTTACCGTGGAAATATACAGCCAGGCTAAGATATTAATAGAGTGGCCAACCTGCTCCACTCAAAAAAGGACTCTTAACATGACTCGGTAAACATTGAAATGTCTGGTAGCGTTCTATGCAGGGAACGGTTATTTTGGGTGTCATTTAAGGAAGACGAGACTTGCAGAGGCTGGCCCCAGCAAAACTATGTCTATCACAAACTGGCAAAAGAATGAAGATCTTGGGACATCTTTGGGTTGCGACTTAGAGAAGAAAAGAGCTCACCAACAAACTCGTGTTGACACTAAGAATCGAAAAGTGGGAACAACTGTGAAGGAATCCAGAGGCTATCTCTGGGTAGAGAAACGAAAAGGATCGGTTTCGAATGTCTCTCACATCTCTAAACTTCCAATGAACGAGAATGGTTCGTGTGTCCCAGTCTTGCATTTCATTTTTTAGCATCTGTTTGCAATCCAAACCAAAAGAAAATGTTTGAAAAATATTTGTAAAGTCAGTAATATTGCTCCAATGAATTCCGATTGAAATAGATACTGGACAATGTTTAAGGAGCTCGACAAAAAATCCTTACGAAAAAATGTTCTAAACTGAAATCGACGGCAAAAAAAAAACGCTCACGGGAGTTCCCATGAGCTTAAGTGCTTCAAAGACTAATTAAAACTCATAATTAAACTGACCCTACCTAGGGTTACAATACGTACAATTAGGAAGGCAGTTCCCCTTTTTTTTTGTTTTAAAAATGACTTTGTCCCCCAATATTCAAAATAAAAGCGTACAGAGACAGAGATGTCTGACTTTTTCACACATCTTTTCACTAGACAAAAAACAGCTTTGCGAAGCCATAGTGATAACATGCCTTTGCCAGATCCGGAAAATTAGCTGGCGGGACATTTTTGCATTTGAAGTGAAAAAACTGGTTTTATTTTCGTTTACATTTTATTTGTTGTAATAACTTATGAGTAAAAGTCTTTTAATTCATATTCGTACATTTTATGTAACTTTTCCAAAGCAAATGCTTACAACGTATTTCGTTTCCGGATTTTCCCGATAAGGTAGATACATGTTTAAAAAGTAAAAATTCAAGAAGGAACATAACTAAATATAAATATTAATAAATATTTTTTTTATGATAATTAAATTAAAGTTAAGCTATACACATCAAAGTTTTTTATATAAAAAAAGAAGCAATTCTACGAACGCCAAACTCTAAATTTCAGTACCTTCTAATCGGATGAAGTTATTTTGGAAATTATTTCCTCTTTTCTAAAATCAGTTTCGCAAAAATATGTATTATTAATTGTAATTTATTTTATTTAATAATGAAGTAATAATAGGGCGACAAGTTGAAAGGCGGGACATTTTACGGGACAAATTTTCAGTGCGGGACAAAAGCCTTATAGCGGGACAGTCCCGCACTGAGCGGGACGTCTGGCATCCCTACCTAATACGAAGTGTTATACAATCTTTCACAACTGAATACATCAATTATTGAACGAATTTATTGAATAAAATATTTGAAAACCTTTAATTTTTCTAATCTCAAACTGAAAACTAAGAGCATTTTAATGATCGTTTAAAATGTTTGTGCTCCCAATGTAAAAATTTTATAATGTTCGACTTTTCTCGTTTTTTAACCAGGTAACTCTACCCATATCCATAAAATGGATAACAATTAATCTTTGCAGGTATTGTTTTAAAGATTTTCTAGCTCTTTACAACTCTTTGGAATATTCTAAGGATATTTTTTTCCTCGAGCACTTATTGGAACTACAATCAGAACTCCAAAACAGTTGTTTTTTCATGAATTGAAAATGGGTTAAGAAAACTTTGTAGAGAAATTTCTTTAGGCTATTGGTTGTGAAGGAATGGAAATTTAGCTATTTAACATTTTCAATACCTTTTAACTACTTATTTTAATAATTATTTCTTACAAAATTCAATATTTCGGAGTGGAGTTTTTTAAATATTCGAAAATAAATGTTTGTTCGTCTAAATCTGACAAAACTTGCACTAAGAAACATCTAAAATTTCAGAACTTTTACAACTACTCCCCATGGGACTTAAAGAAAACAAATATTCTACCAACACTAGAATTTCATCTACCTAAATTCAGCCCATTATAATGTGTTTTCATTTTTTTCTTTGCAGGTAAGCCCAGCATTGCAACTCATAATTGAATTGTGAAAAATGTCACAAGAGTATTAAGGTAGGCTCTTCCCCATCCGTTAACATTTACTTTCGACTAATGGCAGCCCAAGGCTACCCTTTCCACCTCCTAGACGAGCCTCAAAGTAACTAAATATAATTACGTATTTCCCATACCAATTAAAGGACGCAAACACTACAAAAAAAAAAACCAAGGGAATAAAAGTATACTTACGTTATTCCACAAATCACCTCAGTTACAAACTCTTAAGCCCATACTTCTCCCGCATATACTATATAATCATTTGCATGAAGCGCATGGAACAAACCGTAACACTAACTACACCCGCGCACCATATTAAAATCTGGGAGCTTGAAACTTATACGGTCCTTTAACAAATTAAAACAAAAATGTGTTTTAATTAAACCAAAAATTACTTTCTGGCATTTTTGCAACAACCCCCGACCCCTTTCGCACTTCTGCACGATACACGTACCCGCCGCTGCCGACATCTTGGATATTAATTACAAAAGTCTAAGGTCTATAGTCTGGTGTAAAGTGTAAAAAGCAAGCGTGGATGTGAACGAAGATTACAAGAATAACCCCGTGTGCATAATGACTGCCTTGAAATCGCGTGAATGCCCTCCATAAAATTCGCCACACAAAACATAATCCGCTGCGCGTTACAAAGTTACGAAAGCCCTACCACGATGATGGCTCTGGGCTTGCTCTGGTACATATTACTCGTATGTAGCGCATAGTGCGATGACGATGATGCGGATAATGACTGTGTAACGAGTCTTTAAAGTGCTTAGCAGCATGTTAAACATATAGTGTGAGGTTAAGTGTGTATTATGAACTGTTACATGCTTTTTGCATGCACAAAAAAAGGCTGTACGAATTCCGATTAAACTGACATTTCATCAATTTGTCGAATGTTTAAGGGGAAACGTTCCTTAAGCGATATCGATTGGGGTGAGTTGTTTTCTGCCTGTGCAACAGAGTGTTTGAAAAGTTTCTCGATCGAAGTAACTCTTGACTAAATTTTAAATACTTTTAAGTATTTAATACTTACGATTCTTGTAAGAACCTTGGACTAGACAAGAATCCGTGAGAATTTTATTTTGTACACAAATAGATAGGACGAACTGGGAAGGTCGCACGGAACAGGCTACTAGGAATAGTAATAATCACTTTTATAAAACCAAAGTTTCGGTTAAAAACTACCAATGAATGCTGTTAATATAGCTCAGAAAATATATATTTTTCGGTTGTTCTTACCAACTTAGAAGCTTAAACCACTTTATTGTTTTCTAGACTGTCATGCTTTAAGTTACGACTGTTCCGCTTTAATATGGAACATGTTTGAATGTAAGGACGCACTTCAGCCCTCTGTTATTCGATTGAAAGATCAAAATCAAAATGAAAATATGAAACTCAGGAGCTTTTTTACATGGGCACTGTATAGTTATCGTCCAATTAATGTCCAAATGAACCTTCAAGGCCAACTTACCATGAGTAGGACTCTCGGAAAAAGCTGACGAGCTAAGGCTTCTGAGCGATCGCTGCTAGGATTTGTTTAATGGTGCTGACCTTGTGGTAGGCAGAATTCATTATTGATCTACCTGTTGATGTGGAAGTCGGTTTACCTGCTTTAGTAACGTTAACTTTGAGGTTCCTCTTAGAAACAAACAACCAGATTCGGTTATTTTATAAGAAAAAATATAAAGAAAACCCTAGGAAGCGTTCATTTTGACCGAGCTTATTTTTAATTTTTGGGACGGCTGAAAGGGACCTGCAATTTTGTTCAGAGACCGAACTGCGACAGTCGTACTCTCAGATTTGTCAGACGTTGGCGAAAAGTGGCGCATTGGAGAAAAAGTTTTCTTTTGTGAATTTCCAGGGATCAAACACCTCCCTATACGTAGTCCAGCACACACTAACCTAGCCACTGTGCTCACGGTTTTTGTATACCTGAATTGTGGTATTTGGAGTTTATTTTATAAATTCTAAAGCTCAGCGACAAGGCGCCTCACCTTTTTCCAACCAATTTTGATTGACATTGATCGTTGGTCACTGTTCGTCACCCGGATTCTAGATGTAGTAAATATATATTGAGTCGCACTTGGAAGCTTTAATTTTTCTTAATTTTTAATTTTTTCTTAAATTTTCATAACTCTAATGTTTTTTTTTAAATTTAAATACATATTTATTTTTTTATTATTTTGTCCAAATCTTAATGGAATGAATATTGTGAGCCTATTTGTAAGCAAAAAGTAAACATATTACTAATAAAGATAGAAAGAAAGAAAGAATCTAAAGCCGGTATTGTATCCTGCAGTCTTTTGCCTTCTTTCGAGCGACTTTGATTTATCAGTTTTCATTTGTCATGATTGAACCTCTGCTGCAACAACCCTGCACGGGTTGTGCATCTATCATGAAAAGGCAGTTTATCACTCGGAGCTAGCAAAACCCGAAAACTCCATTTCGCAACAACAATTCTCAAGTGATTCTCGCGATGGTTGCAATAAAGATTACGCGTATTTAGGCATAAAAGGCAGGTTCGCACTACTGCTTGGAAAAAGCTATAAAAACATGCTGTTTGGACTTAGTTTTTGGCGAAAGCTACGTTAAGGCCGATGGGAGGGTCTAAGTACCGCTGGTAGATATTGCTCTCTGCATAGATTTAAGCTCGAGTTAAGTATCCATAGCAAAACATATTGAGAAAAAAGATAACATTATTTGTATTCAATGATATCTTTAGTCTCTAGTACAGTCTTGCACACAACGCTACAATGATAACATATGTAAAAGAGATAATATCGTTTGTATACAATGTTGGAATATTATCTCTTCTTCATTATCAAGCAAGACGATTGTACGCTTGGGTCTCCTTGTAGATAGATAAGAAAAGTATATAAATACGACTGTATGATGAATTTATCGATAGTCTTATTGTAACTACATAGTAGCCTTAAGCTCCTTTTAGAATTAGTAAAAAGTATTTCAATAATAAAGGACATAGTTCCAAATAAATATTGTTTAATTTTAAAAGTAAGAACCAAGTGTTTTAATTGGCGATCCTGCCAGGAGGTTAAATATACTTTTTAACTTCAATCGAGCGGACCTCGGGAACAAGTAGTGAAATCTAGTATAAACAGAACACTCGCGTTACCGGTTACAAGAATTACCTAGCATAGCAGGTACAAATATAGCTCCTTCGTACGAAGCAGCAAAGCAATTCAGTGAAAGTGTAAAAGTAAAAAAAAAAAAAAAAAAAAAAAAAAAAAAAAAAAAAAAAAAAACACACATTCATATGGACATATACTTCAACGACAAGTATACTTTCCTTGTAACAGTAGATAAGTATTCTAAATATACAATCCTTCGGGAAATCGAAACTCGAAACAGACTGTACGACGTTATGGAAGAGGTCTTATCTAATTATTTCCCAAAATGTGAACGACTCATGACAGATAACGAGAAGGGATTCAAAACAGAAATGGTGAACCAAATGTGTTTGAAATACAACATAACTAAAGTAGAAACTCCAGTATACAGATCGACAGCGAACGGTCAGGTAGAACGTGTAAACGGTACAATAACTGAACTGTCTAGAATATTCACAATTCAGAATAAAACAAGACTTATCGAAGAAATATTTAGAACAGTGCGTGAATTAAATAATTCCATACACTCAGTTACCGGTTTGAAACCTAGAGACATTTTCTTTAATCAAAATAAATATAGCAATAGTGAAATTATAATAAATAAACTAAACTCAGCATCCAAAAAAGTGATCGAACGTCTAAATAAAGGAACTCGACACAGAGAATATAAAAAAGGAGATAAGATAATGGTAAGAATCACAGGTCTTAGAAAGAAATCTAACGCCAGATACATAACAAGAATAGTAGAAGAAGATAAAGGAGACACTGTAATCTCTAAAGAGGGAATAAAAATTCACAAGGATAACATAAAGAATTATCATTTTTTAGATGACGAAAATATTAATATTCCTAACATTACTAGGAATTGTACAGAGTCAAGAAGGGCAAGGAAACGTTCAAATAACTGAGTTACTAAACAAGAAGTTTATACTTACGCAAACAGATGACGTGTATTTATTCAAAGAACAAACTTATTTGTTACATGCCACCAACCTGACTTCGATATTTCAACCTTACGTAAATATCGTAACTAGTAACTATCAACCTACACAAGAAGAAAAAATTTGGTTAAGTAAAATTAAGAATTTAGCAGACCAATTACAAGAACATACTAGGCATACTAGATCAATTAACTTTTTAGGAACAGCTTTCAAATATGTGTTTGGTAATCCTGACCATTATGACTTAGTTAACATAGAAACGAGTATAAATAATCTCATAGAAAACAATAATAAACAAAAAACTATAAATTCTAGATTCGAACAAATTTTGCAACAATTCGAAGGTCAGAGCCTTAAAGAACATTTAGTAATAGAACAAGTGTACGAACAATTATTATTATTGACCAGAACAATTAATGCAGCAAAAAATAATGAATATTTATCAGAAAGCCTAGACTTAGATGACATTAAAAATATTATTCAACATGAAATAATTCAAGTACCCATAATAAATATACTTGAGTACTCTAAAATATTATTAGCTAGAACTGATGAATTCTTCATCACAATATATAAATATCCAGTTCTAATTAAATCATGTAAATTGTATAAAGTAACACCCTTAAATTCAAAACATGGAAAAATCATTACAGATAAAACAATTGCCTTATGTAACCAAACTTATTTAAGAACAAGAAATTGTCAAAATCATCTAAGTAAAAACATTTGTGAAATTAACTTTGAAGAAGAAAATTGTCTTATTCCACTTTTAAAGAATATAACTTCAAAATGCAACATTAAACAAGAATACGATTACGACTTAGAAATTGAATCCGGTGTTATGTTATTAAGCGGTAAGCATAAGCTAAATAATCAAACAATTAATGGTATAAACTTAGTTACTTATGAAAATACTATAAATCTAGATGATAAAATATACAAAAACATGCATAAGCAAATTAAAGAAGTTATATTAAGAAATCATAATTCAGAGTCTTACATCGACCAAATAATTAAAGAAGATACAATATACAAATTCGATAACATAGATACTTTAAAAAAACTAATTATTCCTTTTGAAGAAAAACCGATATTATCAACTATATACACAATTGTAACACTGATTGTTATTTTAGCATTTACGTACGTAATGATAAAAACTATACAATGTATAACAGATCGTCAAAAACAAAAAAAGATTGACGCATATAACAAAACTTATGAAAGAGAGATGTTAAAAATAGCGTCGAAAAATCGGGACGATTTCGTTTAACAAGGGGGGGAGTTAAGTATCCATAGCAAAACATATTGAGAAAAAAGATAACATTATTTGTATTCAATGATATCTTTAGTCTCTAGTACAGTCTTGCACACAACGCTACAATGATAACATATGTAAAAGAGATAATATCGTTTGTATACAATGTTGGAATATTATCTCTTCTTCATTATCAAGCAAGACGATTGTACGCTTGGGTCTCCTTGTAGATAGATAAGAAAAGTATATAAATACGACTGTATGATGAATTTATCGATAGTCTTATTGTAACTACATAGTAGCCTTAAGCTCCTTTTAGAATTAGTAAAAAGTATTTCAATAATAAAGGACATAGTTCCAAATAAATATTGTTTAATTTTAAAAGTAAGAACCAAGTGTTTTAATTCTCGCTAGTCCCGCATATGCACTCCGACGTGTGTCAAGCTCCACTTATATCGCGGTCTTAATTAAAGCTTTGCTAGTAGTTCAGGCCTTCAGAACGAACTGCCCTATGATGTGGTCTGTCATAAGCCCATACTAGGTGTCCAAATATTAATAAGGTGATTTAAGTGTACTGCTCTTTTTAAAAGACATTACCCTCCCTGTGTTTAGTCTGGTAAAAATAGGATCGATGGTCCTAAGCCGTGCACCACTCCAGGTCCCCTAGAGTTACATAGTTACATACATGTAACATGTATAAACCTGAGTACGATTTTTGCATACTTGCACCCAAATGAAAAATCATTAAAAGTAGGTCAAATGAAATCTTCCGTTTCTCGAAGAGCGGTACAAACATCAGCCGATGTTTGATGCTAACTGCAATTGGGTGAAGTGCGTACATATGCAAACAAAGCAGATGGAGTAGCGTTGCTTATCTGATACTGTTACGGATGATGACTGATGAGTTTTTAGTTGTGTGTCGTATTGCCCTGTTATTTTGTATTGTATTTAAGCATTATGTTAGGTTTGATGTTAAGTTGCCAGTCAGTCTAGTTTTAATCTTCGAACGAAATAGTTCGCTGTGCTAAAAAATAAATAAAATATATAAAAAAAGAAAGTGATTTATTGTATTATTACTCTAGGGGCCACCCCGGCTCCGACAATCCGCCTTTGACGAAAACCTTTCGCATCTTACAATACAAAGATCAGTTCCTATTTGGTTTACAATAAAGTTTATGTTTGACTTGACCTACATTTATTTTAAAGCATAAACTGCATTGAGAAAAAATGATGGATCTTTTTTCAAAAGATTGTGGGAAATATACCGAACCAACAAATATGCCTTCTTGAGTATAATTCCACACATTTTCTACATTTCTACTCCAAATCCATGCACGCTTGACCTCCACTAGTGTAGGTAAATTTAACATCTTTCGACCGAAATGTCCTCATATTGAAGAGCAACGTATACACAGATAAATAGCATCTGAGCTTTTCACACGACAAGCTGACACATACAACTTTGAGTATATCTGCCACCACCAGCACACACCGATGAAACGCTACAATTATACATGGCATAGCCTAAATTTTCGCACAACTGTGCTGCGATTCAAATCTAGTGGTGAGTTCTCAAAAGAAACTACTTTACTTGCCAGGACGTTATAGAAACTAAAAAAAAACCCATATCCAAGTATTTCAGTATTTCAACTTTTGCCATCCCTCTTTCGGTTTGCATCCTCCCAACTGTCGAAGGCAAGGATGTTTCGCATTCATTGAGTGTAATCTATTTAATGCTCCCAGAAGATTCTTCAACTAACTTTTCTATTTTTTGCAAAAAAAAAAAACAAACTTATGCCGCAGCTTCACACCGCTTTCAGCTAAACTCGATTTCGTCGTCACACAAAACCCGTGCAAGCAGCATATTTTGATGCAAATTTTGAGAATATAATGACATCCACTCATCCTCTGGCAGTCGCCATTCCTCTCATACATAATTTTCATCCTTATTAGTAATAAAGCTTGAAGAACTCGAAATTGTTTGCAAGTTGTCAAGTCAAGTGACTATGCGTGTGCATCTGCATCTCTATCTCTATACACGAAATTGTGGAGGAGATTGTTTTATATCAAAAAAAAAAAAAATGTCAATGCGCTTGGGAAGACAGAAAGAAAATTTACTACCCATCGTACGCCCTAAAAGTTGTAACAGCACTCGAGTGAAGTAAATCGTCCTTATTTCGAACATTCACCACCACCATACCGACCTCTCCAAGTGTTTTTTTTTTTCTAAGTGGTAAAATAATTTCTATCAGTTACTTTTCCTGAAAATCATTATCAAACTGGGTAGTTATCCCAGAAGGTCAATGAGACCGAGCTTGACCAAGAGTACTTAACCTGGTTTTCAAGTACCCCTTTGGGGGATGTTTTTCTTCTCGGTTTAAGACTCGAGTGCGTACTACTTCTTTTTTTAGAATATGTCGTCGGAGTTCGAAGGATACCATGCGGTTGTTGGGTTTTTTCCTTTGGGGTTGTGCCACTTGTTAAAAATCTTTAAAAGATGCTCCTATCTGGCACATCAAGTCAGAAAATCGCAATATGCGAACAAATTGCATTCTATAAATTAAAAAGTTGCAACGTATTTTTTGTTCTACACTAAATGTTTTATAGAACTTAAAATAATTATTTTTATATCATTTATTCTTTTTTTTCTTGTCAAACATTAAAATATCCAAACCGCACTTCAAGGTCTGCCAAAAAAAATTTGATCAGTTAGGGTTCCGTGGCGGAAAAAAAATTGGGAACCTCTGGGTTAGTACACTCACTATTCCTACGTGCTAGTTATACTTAAACAACTTTAACCCGCCTGCTTTAAGCCAGGAATGAATACCGACTGTCTCTGCATCTGCATCGTCACGCAATATGCACAGCGACGATTTGGCTTCATGATTGCAGCTGTCTAGCAACACCACATACCTACCAGGGTTCGGACTTTATTGCAATTGCAGTAGACCCAATGCGTTTTCGTTTCAAAAACACTGATTTACTGCGCTACTGCCTGACCACACCAATCTACTGCACTTTTTGAATTAGAGTAATTTTTTTGTATGTAAAACTGTGTTTTAGGTTTAATTTCTAATCCGTATATATATTCAATCCGAAATATATAAAGTCTCATTCAAAATTGGTGGAATGCAGACAGCTAGCATTAAAAAATTGAAATAACCGCCAGTCATCAACTACAATTGAATAGGTGTGAATGGATAAACACAAATGATTTATAAAACATAAAAAAACAAAATCTGCTGCGGAAAATTTTAAATTAGGTACTGCACTTTAACAAAAAATCGACTGCGTCCGAACCCTTCCACTTACATACATTCATCCATAAAAAGAAAGGATTTCGATATTTGAACTATGGACATTTTATGACGCGTCGTTGGGTTGGGGTCAAAGTTCTGCAAACAAAAAAAAAAAGGTTTGGAAAATGTTCAAAAGCGCGCTTTTTTTTTATAGATAGGCATTGTTTTTTTTATTCAAATTTTGTGTCAATATTTTTAATCTATTTTTTCTTGTTTTTTTTAATTTTAATTTTATTTTTATTTCAAAATTAAAAGTAAATAATTTTTAATATTTTATAAATTTAAAAATGTTTTCTGCGTCGTTTACATTTGTTAGTTGGAAAAAAAAATTTTATTGCTTTAAATTTGAAAATCTGAATTTTGTTAAGCAGAATTTTTGTATGAGAAGACAGAATTTTGCAAAGCAGAATTTCGACCGGATCCCGCGTCGTCACTGTCGGCTGCCTGTGCATAAAATCATTCCACAGGTTAGGTGGTTAACTCCATGGAAATTACAAAAACTATTTTTTAATTTACGATTTTTCACGTCAATTTGCGTTTTCAATTTACGTGTGTTAAATTATTATAAGATTTAATTGATTCACCATTCATTGCTGGTAAATCACCAAATGTTTTTTGCAGTTGGAGATTGTGAAGTGCTGTTTGAGGAATTGACCTATTGAAGTGGTAAATGCGCCAAACAATCTCGCAAATCACTACAAATAAAAGAAGCTCGAATTGATTCTTCCAATCGTAAATTTCAACAAGCAAATTTTTGTATTTTACGCCGTTTTCAATGTCAAATTACGAATTTTTGTATCAATCCAAGAAAAAATCGTTGTGATTTGCGAGAAATTTTTTCATATATTCGTAAATTCCAACTCAAATTTTGCAATTGGTGATTTTCACTTCTTTGCTTGTATGACAAATTATGCCGATATATTCGGAACTCTCCTGGGGGTCCGTAGCAACTACTGCAGTACATGGCATTCAATTTTGCAGCTGGCAAACCATCCATAGACGTCTTGGTTTCTACAAGTCCATATTTACGGTAGAGTAATATCCACCAACGGCCTTTAACTTTTATGGAGCTCAACGGGCCAAGCCGCCTATCTGCGCATATTGCGCCGTTCTTTAGTTATTCGAATCCAGAGTGTTCAAAATTTCCACATTCACCACTGATGATATACTAATCCCGATTACGTCAACTCTGTCGTGCGTTTTCCTTTGCACCCACCCTATTTTTGGGTCCAATAAAAATGTTTGTACACAATCGATGCCACAAACAATATCAGCACAAGTCCATTACGTGCAGCTTACATCGGCAGCTTACAATATAAAAACGGTCCCACCTATAGCACTTCGTTTCAGTAATTGCACCAACAAAACTCAAACTTTACTTGACAAAAAAAAAAAAAAAAAACTATTACTGGAGAATGGGAAAGTTACATGTATACCATCTATCATTCTACCAAATTAAAGTTTTATCTGTCATTGTGTCCAATTATTTTTGGGAGTTTTAGTTTCACCAAAAATGAAAACGAAAATAAACACACCACGACCACACTAAGCTGGTTATTTTGAACTCTGTCCTTAATTAGATAGCGTGACAAAGAAACGAAGAAATTTTCTCGTCGCAGACAAAGTTTCATTTAACCGACAAGTACAACAACAAATGCCACAACACAAACTAAAGAAACCCAACCGAAGGACCCATCCAATTTCGTCCCAAACATGTCAATTGTGGCGGTAAAACCTTTGCCCGCACACAAAAGAAATTTTCGTTTTCTGCAAAATGAACACTTTTGCCGCACACTCTCCCTCTCGTTGCGAATAACCTTTTGTTTATGGCCATTCCGTTTCTAGCATTTTCGTTGGCCAAAAAAATGGAAGAGGGTAACACCAAAGAAAAGAAGAAAAAAAAAAACAAACAACCTTAGAAAACGAGAAACTGTCTGAGATACAATCTCAGTATTCAGTATACTGGTCCTGGCTTTTTAGGGGAGGTAGGGAGTGAGTACTCTTAGCTCGAGGCCGCAAATGAATGAAGTGTAAGCGGAACTGAATTTTCGGGCGAATAAAAGAATCGATTTGTTCTAGTTTTTGGTTGAACAGGCCACCGTACCGCACAACTGCTCTGACCTATGGGTAGATCTGACAGTGGGCGGATGCCAGTTAAGAGTGCAGGCGTTTTTTCCCAGTTTTACCTTATGTGCAGTCAAAGGTCGAAGCCTGGAGGGATGCAACTTTTTTACCCTCCCTTGGCTGACCGACAGGAGTTCTGGAATCTGAAAGTAATTACCTGCAGTCGCAAAGTTTTCTTTCTTCGTTTAGCACAGCTGGAGGTGCTAGAGGTTAAGGCTTGAGAGTGGGTATGTGTACGTAGGTGGCTTGCGGTGTAGCAATATGTTCTGTTGTGTCAGATTTTGTGAGAGCAGTGTAATGGGAAAGAAGTTTATAATTGGTCCAAGTATAGTTTCAGAATAAACTCGTCGAAGGCGTAGCTCTTCGTAACTTGATACTTGATGCAATTAGAGGTTGGCTGTCTGATTGAGTTGCAATTTTAAAACGAGAGTCAACTGCGGGGACTGCTAACAAGTGTGAAGGTGAAAGGTAATAAGGTTGGGGTTGGGTTAGGCTTCTACGGTATTTTGATAGCTTTGGAAATCTATGATCTAGTTTGGTGATGAGAAACTAGGCCTAGAATCATTTACGTATTTGATTTAGTTTTCGAATTACTGCAGTTTGGAAAACGGCTTCTATTTTGTATCTGTACGAATTCACGGAAACAATTTCTTTAAATATGCTCACCTACCTACCGCAGAATGGTATTCCAGGTTGTAATTACCCGCATGCATTACTTATGATGGAATTTACATTTTATATTTGTCCTTAAATTGTATTGCCTCGGCAGACAACACTCTCACGCACACCTCCATCTCTACCTCTTTGCTTTTCGCATTGGGAAAATAAACCGCCGCGCTGATTACATCCTTACAATGCTTATCAGCGTACAATGATCCAATTTCAAAAATAAAATTCATGTAGCAAACAGAGAAAACTCTTAAAATTAAAAACGCTATTAATTATGAAAATGCCATACAACAATTCCTGATGAGAAGCACGTAGGCTGCCCCATTCTCACCCCCCACCCGCGACTACTTGTAATTCATTTCATCTACTTGTGGTCTGCCATTGTGTGATACAACTGTTTCTGCACTGCGAACAAAAATTAAATCATCATTCATGTAAGGAATTAAGCCACAACATCAGCCATTTTCATTTAAATCAAATTAATTGAACAGGAAACGCATATACGTATAAATCACCGGAAAACAACTACCTATGCTATTACTGGTACATATACATATACTCTTAGTAAGGACTGCTGCAGCATCCGCATGCAACAAAAATGTTTATTAAAATTAAAAAAAAAATAAAAATTACGCCGCAAAAAGTTACTTTGCATAAAAAGTGCATACAACTATTTTTATGACAACGCAAACCAAAAAAAAAAATGAGAAAAGAAATAAAAACACAGACAAACCGGAAGGATGCTCACGAGGCATGGTGCTGATATTGAATGGCCGCAATGCCACCCGAGTGCGCACACCGGCATCGGCGCCACCCATAATCAACGAGGATTCCAACAAATAAAATATACAAAAAGACAGACAACTTAATAAATTGCTATATGGACTTTTGACTCTCAATTAGCGATCCAAAATTTTGACTGGGATATTTTTTTTTTATTTTGAAAGGAGTTCTTAAAAAAAGGGTTCTGGGTGGTTGGATAATGGCTCATACTGCATAATATCTTTAAGTGATTTGAACTACAAAATGTAATGAGATATGAACTAGCAGTGACGAAGATGATTTTATTAGAAGAATTATTTTATCCCATCATCCTTTAAGTGTGACTTCAGGCACAGAGGCGTCACCTGAAAGTCTAATTTTTAACGAGGTAGTATGAGTGTACTCATGGCAATCAGTAAGGATACAGTAGTTATCACTCATAAGAAAATGTTGGCGCTGCTCTCTTATTTCAAAACGCGACTTTAATATGTTATACATTTATATACTGGATTTTTTTAGTAAAAGTTAACTTTTTCGAGTTAAATGGTTTCAATTTAGAATTAAAAGCATTATAAAAAATGCCCCTCAAAAACTACAGTAGTTGGCACCCCTGTACAGTAGTTGACGCTCTACGGAACTACAGTTGTTGGCACCCAAAAATAATACTAAAATTATAGCTACCGGTTTATTAAAATACATATAATGCTTCTTTATTAAACAAAAATGATAAGTTAGTTTTTAAATAAAATGAAAATAAATTATTAGCTAAATCCATTAATTAAAATAATAATAATAAATAAATTAAATATATTTACATAATGGGCCTTAGCAATAAACATTTTTAGTCTCGACTTTAAATTTACGGAAGCTCACAATTACAAAATTTGTATGAAAAATATAGCCACAGTGAACTACGAAAATTTTGAGTAGAGACTAAAAATGTTTATTGCTAAGGCCCAATAGATTTAGCAAATTAGTTTTTGTACTTAACAACTAAATTTTAAACTTTTAAGGAATACCGCTAAAACAAATTTGTTGCAATTTAAAAATTTTAATTAAACAAATTCTATTTTATTAATTAATATTTATGTATTAGTCGTACATTTTTTTTTTCAAAAATCTGACACAAACAATCGTCGTATACTAGATATATTGGTTGGCACCGTACATTTATTGTGAAATGCATAAAATCTAATGCTATTCTTGATACAATTATTGGCAGGTGTCAGCCCTCATATTTAATATTTATATGTACTAGCAAATAATTTTAATACTTAAACTTTAATTAATAATATTTCTTATACTACGATTCTTGTTACAATGGGCTTAGATTAAATCATGTGTTATTTGTGGAAAGGGATTTTCCGTTGGCATTTTTGGTCATCGGCGTTAAAATGAAACTAAACTAATTCATTAATTTTTCCCAACGTTTGGGCAGGGATTGCTGCCTTCTTCAGGGTTGCTTTACTGAGAAACATAGAATATTTTAATACGCAAAAAAGGAGATAACGTAGAACTTACAATATTTGTAAGAAAAATGAAACTGCTTTGGTAAAAACAGTAAGAGGCAATTTTGCACAAGGATTAAAACAAAAGGAAGAATTAAACAAAATTCGCTTTAAGTAAATCACTTCAGTTAAAGGTTAGTCTATTATTAAGTTTTGCCATCAACTTATGAGCTATATACATAAGGACTGCCAGATTTAATTTTTCTTTAAGCGCCCAAACCTTAAAAAAGCCCAAAAATCGTTGAAAGTTTTCCCAATAAGTACTTAAGTACTGTTTTTGGTATTTCGCCCACTTACCCATTTAGTTATTTAGTTATTTTTATTAATTATTTATCAACATCATTTACAGTAGACTAATATAATCTTTAAGTTTTAAATGAAGGTACAATTCGGAAAATTATAGGGAGGACAAAATCTCACTTATGAGCGCCGCGAACTTTATTTGACTTCTATCTTCTGCAATTGTAATTGGCTTTTGTGGCTTGTGCCAAATTTAAAGGCCTGAAAAAGAAATTCAAATTGGTGTGCCTGCAAGTCACTTAACTGCTAGAGTGCTGCCAAGTTTTAAAAGTGCGGGTTTGTTCGAAAATATTTCTTTTTGTAGTTTTGTGAAGGAATTAAATAAACAACATTTACACAAATTTTGTTAAACGATATATAGTCCAAAATTGTGTTGGGCGCTCACGGAAGAAATTTCTATCCCTTTTTAAGAAAAAGGATAGCGCAAAATACGATAAAGCGCCCAATCTGGGAACACTGATTCCAATCTGGGAACACTGATTCGATTCATGTTATTCCTGTTGTTTATGATGTGTAGCTATTCGAGTGTGTACCGTTTCGAGGTATGTCTCTACGTCTGAAGCACAGTTACGTCTTGCGTTATTATATTAAATCAGACAAATACAGGATTTCCTTGCGCAGCGAAGTTTTTATTCTTTTTTTTATTATACTTAAAATGGACAATGATATAATTTGTAATTCAGAATTCATTGCTGACAAAGCTAACTTGACATCGGTGACGGTTTTTCATATCATAAAAAACAGAACGCATTTTTTACATAACCTAAAGTCAATATTTATTTCCCACAATTAACGTGTACAAATAAATAAATAACTCTTTAAAATTATATTTTTCTTTGAAAATTGGTTATATTTTGAGTTTTCAACCAAAACCATGCAAACTTTTCAAATCATTTCCAACAATAGCAGCAATATCAAAATTCCATCACATTTCCAAAAAAAAAACAAATAAATAAATCTTTAAGACTGGGTCACACTATGTTTCCTTATTTATGTATGTTTAAATTTATGTACTATGCAAGTACTATTCATTTGAAACCTGTATCAAAAATGTCCATTTTAAATCGGGATGCGAATCTCTAAGATAGTCAAAAACAAAGTTTTGTTCAAGCCCGTTCATCCATTTAGGCTGCAGTTAATAAATAAATAGTTGGCGCAACAGGTCTGTAGGGACTAGGCCTAGCTTCTCACAACCATTCGTTTGTGTGAGTTTTTCATTTTTGTGACGAATGGAAGGGATCTACAATTTTATGCCGGGTCCAAACGGCTAATTGAGAAGCTCCTTCATGAAAAACATACGTTGGAGTTTGGGTTTTTTCGGGACTCGAACCTGGGACCCCTCGCTTAGTAGTCCAACACACTAACCACTAAGCCACTGCGCCTACTTAGGCTGCAGTTGGAAGTAAAAAAAAAAAACAGATGGGAGACGGACGGAACTGTTAGACGCACTTTTGTCTCCTCATAATGTAAATTCAAACTGAAACTTCAAGATCTTACTATAATTGGAACTTAAAACTTAAAAACCTGCTACGCAAAAAGCGATAAAAATTTGATTTTAAATTCTGACAGTGGCAGCTAAAATGCTTGCTTTGCAATGAAGTCTGTGATAAATAAGTGGCAACTACGCAATACGGTCACCAGTGTTCCAGGTTGTGGCAAATTTTCTGTAATCGAACTGAACGGAAAGCGACATTTTGCTTGCTAAAAACTAAAAGAATTATAAATATTGAAGATATTAATTTATTTTATTTCGCTGTAACCATCTGTCAGAGGAAAAAATCGCAGCTGTCTAAGGGAAATATTATCCAAAAGAATGAAAGACACACTTAAGACAGATTTCGCATGTTAATCCGATTTAACTGGGAACGCTATAGACTTGAAAATTCTTTGACACATATACCACCCTAAGTTTACAATGTTTTCGAATTTTTGTTTCTTCTCTCAATGGAAATAAACCAATTTAAATATTGTTTTTTTTTTTTTTTTTTTTAATATATACGAACAATTTGAGTGGGGTATTTTAATTTTTACCCAATTGTTTTGTTTGGTTTGACCATCAGGCTATCCATTTCTGTGCAAGAATGCTCCATCAGGAAGTTAGCTAAGTGCACCATGCGTTGCAACAAAATGTATCAAATCGCATCAGACTATCAAGTTTTCGTCTTCAAATGCTGCTCCCTCAATTTGATTGAAACCATTCATCCATTTGCTTCGCTGCATTCCAGCCAACCACACCATCCATCAGCATTATCCTCCTCTGCGTTCAGCAAGGCGTATCACTTTCCACAGCGCATACCATTGTAGACACAAGCAAATTAAATTGATTTTGCACTCGATTTGACTTGGTTACATAGACGCAATTAATACGTCATCTCTGGAATCGATTAACTTGTTTAGTGAGCTTAGTGAACGAATTTGTTCCAGACAGTAACCGATGCACGAATAGTACATATTGCCCGCCTTGGAGCGCAAGCAAAAAAGGAAAGGAAACACATCGAAAAAGTTAACCGCTTTTCACTATTAATTCGGAGCGAATAACAGATTAATTCCACACCACTGTACCGCTGCAGCTCCTGCCGGTGCACGGGTGCCGAGCATGTAACTTTTTACATGCAACTAAACTATTGTTCAGACATTTTCATTATAACTTTTCTGTGCATTTCCTTCCACTTTTTTCCATTCCTCGCTTGATTGTTTAGATAATGGGATTAAAAAAAAAACGACTTCTCCTCGTCCCTACATCCAACATCCTGGTCCAAGAGCCAGGAGGGATAATTATGTGTGTCTGGCACATGACGGTGTCAACAGTGATAAATTTAGACTTTCATGCTGGTTATTATATTTTTTTTGCACTTTTTTTTCTGCCCCTGGTTGGTATCCTAGAAAGTCAAATGGCGAATTTACTTGATTGCGGGGAGTAATTCATTTGGCTGCATGAGAGTGTATGGCGGTGGGTGGTTGCAACACGTAGGAATGTGTGTGGTGCGGCAGTATTTTCGTTGCTAAAAGATTCTCGTAATTCTTGTGCTTCGGTTGGGAATGCTGCTGTTTGCCGATGATGATGATGATGATGATGATGGTGGTGGTGGTGGTGGTGGTGGTGGCGGCGGGAGATAACTAGTTTAGATTCTTTTAATCGTGTGCAGCGTTCGGAAATATGGTTTTTAATTACAAAGGAAATTAGAGATCGTTAGCGAAAATCTGGGTCAAATGACTAGTGGAAGGAGGGTTGTTTTTTTTTAATAAATTTTGTTTAACCCTCAGAGGTATGCGGGCTTGGGGGTGTTACTGGTGAGGAACTCGCGCGATGAGTATGTCCAATTCGCATCGTTAAAGAAATGTGGAAACCGACATTTTCAAGTATGTACCACATGCTCCTGGTAGTTAAATTCAAGAAATGTTTGGTATATACTTTCACCTCACACATTACGAGTCGCAACTAAAGTAAAGGGCCAAGAGTCGTGGGAGAGTAGATGCATCTGAATCGTGTGCTCATTGGGACGATGCATGGTGTATTTGGCAACTTACTGAATAAGTCTTTCCTCAACATACATTTACCTTGCTCTTCCCTGGCTGTATACCTATATAAGCTTCCGGAATGACTTTCTGATCAATAAAATAAATTTTGCAAATTGGATAACAGGCTCTTGGATTTTGGGAGGTCTGACAGACAAATTGACAGGGGGGAAACGATTTTTCTAGCCATGTAAAATTAAATCAAAGAGTTTTCAGTCTTGTGCATGGGACACTTTTAAACTTTAGTCAATTATTGTCGAATGTTTCCCGACAAGCCACGAACAAATTACCCACAAAATACCCTTTTATCTATTTTTTAAATTTCTTCTTCCAAGACTCTTTTAGGAATCCTTAAAACCACACGAGTTAAATTGTTTGTTCAGGTTTTAACAACTGCCGCAAGCACCATGAAAACTAGGACCTCAGCCAAGTTGTCGTTTTCGTTTGTTGTCCTTCTTAATTTTTTCATTCTATTGCTTATTTATGAGTCTTCGATGTTATGAGGGATAAGAGCGAATCGTTCATTTTATTAAGAGGCACATTTCTTGTCGTACCGATTGCAGCATCATTCCTAAACCAATTTTCAATGCAATATGAAATATGAAGGTTTATTTCCGAATGTGAAATTGCGCATATATTGTGTCACCACTTTTCCTGGAAAGCCTTAAAAAAATACCCGCTACATTTTCTTAGCAATAATAAGCGACTGTGATGCAGGAGATGTTGGTTCGGGAAAACTAACTCAAAATTCTCGAAAGCATGGAAATATTGCTAAAGCAGTCAAATGGATGGTTACTTACTTTTGCTGTGAGATAAGTTATGTTTCCATAACTGACGTATGTGATGTTAAATGGCTGGCAAAATGCTGCCAACGATTCAGTTTGTCCCAGTGGAAATAAGGGATCACGCAGAAAAATAAATTGTAATGCCAACAATTTTCGTTGGTTAAAATTAACCCAAATATGAAAATCTTTGATTTAAGAATGAAATTGTTGGCAATGATGTAATAAAATACTTATAGCGAGTATATTATTCTTACGCTGAATACCTAATTCTTGAAAACTTAAAAACGAGTTCTTGTTAACAAAAATAATATTTGAACCAAGAACTTTTGACTTACAATTTTTTAAGAATCTCAAAATTCTTCGCTTAACAATCTTTTTTTTTTCTGAGTGTATAGAGTGACTGCAAACACCTACCTAGGTGGCCAACTTGTCCAGAGCCAATCGACTCAGTCTTTGCTCAACTGGCCATAGTCTACCTCCAAGATATCCACGGCGTCCTTCTACTTGCGCGCGCAATAATCCTTCTGGGTTGGGATGGTATTGAAAACTCTTTTGGAGGGAGGAGGGATATGTGCTTTATAAGCGCTGTCCATCTTAGACTGCCGACTAATCTTAGCCGTTTCGAGCATAATTAACAAGAAAGTACCAAACCCTTTTTGCGACAGTTTTTGAGCGGAGACTCTCTTGACCTTTTCAACATACATCCTTTTGGGTGTCTCCCGCGTTTGAGCGAAAGATGCTGAGATTCCCACCACCATATGCAAATATTTTGCCCCCAACAGGCTTGGTTAGAGTTGAGCTTAGATATCTGTGAAGAAGGAGGTCTCTTTCTTTCTGACAGCGGTCAATTTCTCCTTTAAACATTTTGCAAAAGTAGGTTCTCCATAACCTGAACACCGACAAATAAAACTCAATTCCAGGTTTTAGTATTTTTAGTATTTATTTATTATAAAAACTGTTTCACATTATGATTGCATCTCATAGATAGTGAAGGCTTTACAAATGTAGTTTAAGAGCTTTAAAATTTAAAACAATAAGTAAAATGAGAAATAATTGCATGCATTAAATGGAAAACTTACGTTACATAAATTAAACAAATTAATAACTCTTATGAAACATACATCTCTGTGACATGAGCCCATTATACAGGGTGTCCGCCGGGAAGGTATACTACTTTGTTTGTTTATAATTTTTGATTAAATGAAAGAGAATCGATCTTATATTGATAAATGTTTTATTAAATGTCGGCAATTATGTATGGAATACAATATCAGGTAAATGTCCGCCTCTGTTAGTCTCACAAATGCGAGGCCTTTTGAGCACATTTTTCATTACATTCTAACACATTTCACGCGGTATTTCATTAATTTCATCACGAATATTTTGTTTGAGTTGCTCCAGCGTTTCCGGTTTGTTTTGCATAAACCTTACTTTTCAGATATCCCCACAAAAAGAAGTCCGGAGCAGTCAAATCAGGCGACCGTGGAGGCCAATCAACATCACCATTTCTTGAAATAACTTGTTGTGGAAAGAGGTCTCGCAGTAATTCCATTGTAATCCTGGCTGTATGCGATGTGGCACCGTCTTGTTGATACCACATGTTAATCAAGCCCAAAGCATGAAGTTTTGGCGTTAAAATGTTTTCAATCATATCACGATATCGCTCCCCGTTCACAGTTAGTAGTAGTATACCTTTCCGGCGGACACCCTGTATATCACTGGCCAAGTGTTTAAATATTTTTTAACTTTCCCCATTACGTAGTAAGAGAAAGATATTGTAACCTCAATATTAATGGTACTTCCCATTCAAAATTTTCATACCAGTTTGATTTGTTCGAAAACGGCTCTAACGATTTCAACAAAAATTGATATTTAAGCTTGAGTTGGTGAGGTAAACATAGCTCAGTTTTCCGCTAAAAAATCGAGTAACGGTACTTTTGAAATTTGGACATCTCTCGAAAACGGTCAATACGATTGTAATAAAAATTAATTTTTAAGGTAATATGGTCATTTCTAACTTAATGGGATACTTAGTTTTTCTCTGTATTATCGTAAAATGGATTTTTGAAAAAAAGTCTTTTTTGAAAAATATAGGTCCTAGCATGATTTTGACCAAAATGCAAACTTAGAGTTGATGTTTTCAAAATTATTGCGTCCTTAATTTTCAATTCGAATCACTGGAAACGCTCACTTTAAAAACTGCTCATATCTCGAAAACCCCATTTTCGATTTCGATAAAACCCTGAAAACCAAGTAATGCCGAACAATAACTTGTACTCGGTTTTCAGCTAAATAGTTAAGCAGTAGTATTTTTCAAACTACACATTGCAATATTTGGTACTACATATTTTGTCTGCGAAATTTTACAAAAACCACTCTAACGATTTCGATCCAAATACACATTAAAGATAAAATCAGTATTCGAAATACGATACGTAGGTGCTTATTTTTTCTCAAAAAATTCGAAAAATTTTTTTTTTAATTACTTATACTTCCCAATCTATTTTCACATATCTATGCTAAAGTTTTGTTATATCTCCCCTACTTCCGATAAAAATGCAATAACAGCTACGCAAAACTACATTTTAGCAAATATTACCCTGTTTTCAACCTTGTTGAATATGCACCTTAAAATAATTGCAGCCAATTCCATTCACAATTAGAAACACCCACTTCATTTGCACCCTCAGATCTTTACCTAACTACTTAATAAAATAAGAAAACAACCAACCAAACTTTTGATGAACGAGAAAGTTACGTTCCACCCAGTCGTGCACTTTATTTTGAAATGTGCTTGTGTTTGTGGTTCTCCTGAGTGCGGACTCCGTTGCATTGGTACGTTCTTTATCCCTTCCAAAATTCCCCAAATATGTTCTGGAGCATCACCTCTAGACTTTCTCGGAGCGCGGCACTCATCCGCATTTCGTGCGTTGCCTCTTCAAAGGCAGTTTTGCCAATCTCTATCAAACCAGTTATTACGTCTTTTGGACGAGCTAAGTGCAGTGCATCGCAGTTATGAATGAAAATTAAAGCTGCCTGTCCTTTGTATAGGGATCCCCAAAGGTGATGGGTGCTGAGTGATTCTTTTTTTTAACACTGAAACGCCTCGACTTATTTGCCACTGATGTGGTGACCTACATGCCACCTGTAGACTATAAAATGGCTGAATTAGCAAAAATCTCAAAGTCAACATTTTCCCACCCCATGTCTCATCTTCTTCTATTTTGGTGGCGCTGCAGTTCAGGGTGAACATGGACCTCTACAAACAATTCCCTAAAATCTTACTTACATTTTTTCCTAACCCCATACTCTGTTGGCTGAAACTGCGACTTTAAAGAGCTATTGCATCAGTGGGGATAGGTTATTCTTAAAGACGAGTGACCTGCCTAGGTCAATACCCGCGTCAATAAGTCCTCAGTAACATTTGACACGTTCGAAGAGGGTAGTGGGTATATTGGCGGCATAACCAATTATCCCGTCAAAACAAAGGCTGCCTACAGCCTAGATAAGTGAACAGAAGGCAGATTTGGGAATGTCTCCGCCTATCAGGTTGATGTTCCTTACAAGTCCTATATAAAATATTTTTGGAAACAAAAAGACATCAGCTTAACCTTCAGGACTTCCTCCTTAAAACATTTATGTGGGTTAGGATAAAAAGAAAGTCTCCATTGTATTGTATTCCACATCCGAATACCATCGATCCTTTGGTTCAGCACAACAAGCGTGAAGTTAATAAATCACAATTGAATGGCAATCATTTCAAAACGCGTTAAAGGACTAATTACTCAACCCATCCGACTCGGCAGCTTTATAAAATTATGAATTCAATTTGCATACACGGTGGTTAATTAGTCTCTGTGCGTTGTGGGTTTCGATTGGAAAGGGTCCATAGCAATTCAATCAACCACGCGTTTCTTTGGTCAACTGACTTACCTAATTACTGCTCCGACTTACAGAGAAAATCAATCTAAAGTCCTTTTTTGCCGTTCGCTCTAAAACTAATTAGCTGCAATTGAGTACGCCGAGAGTAAAGATGCAGAAGTGCACCACCAGAACCATACCACAGCAGTGCTGTGCCCCGCCTACGGTTATGCAAAGTTAAACCATCACTCCTGATGACTCGCGACTTACGTAACAAGGATACCAGACAGTAAGTGGTGGGCGATGTAAAGCAAAATCCATGCAGCAACGCAATTAATAGATACCATCGCATAATTACGCTAATTATTCACGTCGATGATGCTTAAAATTTATTGCTTTGAGCCGGAAGCTGTACAGCTCATGCCATCCAACATCAGCACCCCCAATCAACGCCGCCCGATGCAGTGTTCAAATTTAAACAAAATGTGAAACGCTATCTGGGTATAATCATGAATGGGGGGGGGGGGGGGGGGGGCGCCATTCCAATCGTGGCAGTCTATGCAAACAAATGGTATCAGCCAACAGTGGGTCGGCGGCGGCGTGCGGCAGTGGTAAGTTACCCGCGTTGTTGGCATCACTTATGGCCTCACCGATTCATTCCTTTCTGCTAAATTAATTTCCACAACAGAGCGCGACTACAGCGACGATCATTGTACAAGGATAAAGGATGTGAGCGAAGCTCCTCGCAGTGAATAGACTGATGAGGTGCTGTTGTTATCGCAGCAGCAGTAATTTTTTAATGATCCAACAACTGGTGGCGGAGAAGTGCCCCCAGCAGCCCCCATCATGCTTGTTATTAATGGCCAACTGAGTGCGAATTAAAACACTTGGTTCTTACTTTTAAAATTAAACAATATTTATTTGGAACTATGTCCTTTATTATTGAAATACTTTTTACTAATTCTAAAAGGAGCTTAAGGCTACTATGTAGTTACAATAAGACTATCGATAAATTCATCATACAGTCGTATTTATATACTTTTCTTATCTATCTACAAGGAGACCCAAGCGTACAATCGTCTTGCTTGATAATGAAGAAGAGATAATATTCCAACATTGTATACAAACGATATTATCTCTTTTACATATGTTATCATTGTAGCGTTGTGTGCAAGACTGTACTAGAGACTAAAGATATCATTGAATACAAATAATGTTATCTTTTTTCTCAATATGTTTTGCTATGGATACTTAACTCCCCCCCTTGTTAAACGAAATCGTCCCGATTTTTCGACGCTATTTTTAACATCTCTCTTTCATAAGTTTTGTTATATGCGTCAATCTTTTTTTGTTTTTGACGATCTGTTATACATTGTATAGTTTTTATCATTACGTACGTAAATGCTAAAATAACAATCAGTGTTACAATTGTGTATATAGTTGATAATATCGGTTTTTCTTCAAAAGGAATAATTAGTTTTTTTTAAAGTATCTATGTTATCGAATTTGTATATTGTATCTTCTTTAATTATTTGGTCGATGTAAGACTCTGAATTATGATTTCTTAATATAACTTCTTTAATTTGCTTATGCATGTTTTTGTATATTTTATCATCTAGATTTATAGTATTTTCATAAGTAACTAAGTTTATACCATTAATTGTTTGATTATTTAGCTTATGCTTACCGCTTAATAACATAACACCGGATTCAATTTCTAAGTCGTAATCGTATTCTTGTTTAATGTTGCATTTTGAAGTTATATTCTTTAAAAGTGGAATAAGACAATTTTCTTCTTCAAAGTTAATTTCACAAATGTTTTTACTTAGATGATTTTGACAATTTCTTGTTCTTAAATAAGTTTGGTTACATAAGGCAATTGTTTTATCTGTAATGATTTTTCCATGTTTTGAATTTAAGGGTGTTACTTTATACAATTTACATGATTTAATTAGAACTGGATATTTATATATTGTGATGAAGAATTCATCAGTTCTAGCTAATAATATTTTAGAGTACTCAAGTATATTTATTATGGGTACTTGAATTATTTCATGTTGAATAATATTTTTAATGTCATCTAAGTCTAGGCTTTCTGATAAATATTCATTATTTTTTGCTGCATTAATTGTTCTGGTCAATAATAATAATTGTTCGTAGTGATTCTACCATGTCTGATTATGTGACCTAAGTATTCTACTTCTTCTTGAAAAAACTTACTTTTCTCATCAGATATTTTTAATGTGGCTTTATTGAGTACGTCGAATACTTGACTTATGTGCTGTATATGTTCTTCCTCAGATGAAGAATATATCAATACGTCATCAATGTAAACGTGTACGAATTTACCTACAAAGTCTCTCAAAATGTCGTCCACGCATCTCTGAAATATGCTTGGTGCATTTTTGAGCCCGAAAGGCATTCGTTTAAAATGATATTTTGCGCCATTTATAGCAAAAGCTGTTTTTTCTTTATCATCTGTTTTGATTTTAATTTGGTGGAAACCTGACTCCAAATCTAACGTTGTAAAGTACTTGGCTTTACCTAAATTTTGAATTGTCATGTTGACATCCGGAATGGGGTATCTGTCTGTTACAGTGTGAGCGTTAAGTTTTTGGAAATCAACAACCATGCGCCGTTTTGGTTTTCCTTTTTCGTCCAAACCTTTTTTAGGTACTGTCCATATGGGACTGTTATAAGGACTATGGCTTTTTTCTATTATATTGTCATGTAAGAGTTTCTGTATTTCTTTGTTTACGAATTCGTTATCTGCTATGGGATATGGATATTGTTTAACATAAACCGGATTATCATTGGTCGTCCTAATGCTTGCTTCTATAGTATCTGTAAAGGGTAACGGTCCTATGCTGTTATTAATCTTCATCAGTCTATCTATGTCTGCTTTATAAATATTATTTTCCCCAATTATGTAATTAATTTTCTGAATAGATTCGACACTGCTTATGGTAGTTAGAGTCATATTACTGAAATTTATTTCCGCGTTTAGAACTTTAAGTCCTTCATATCCTAATATCATATCAAAAGACTGAATATCCTCTAATTCAAAAAATGTTATATTTTTCTTTAATATCCTAACTACTTTCTTTGTATCTACCATAGAATAACCATGCATTGTTTTTATTTTTATAGGTTTAATTTTAATTTTTTCGCTAGAATCGCATTTTCTATTAATGTAATTATGGGTTGCACCAGTATCAATAAGAATTTTATAAATTTTCTTAGAAATAGTACTAGTTAAATTTAAGCAGGGCAACCCGTCTACTAGTTTAAATGATCTATTCTTATGTTATTATTTACCATACATTCCGTTTCATCTGCTTCTGCATATGTACTGCTGACATCGTCTCTGCGTTGTTGTCGGGAGTTATTTACTCTCTGCTGCTTGAAGTTCTGCTGATAAGATCGTTGCGGTCTGTTGTGTGTGTTGAAACTCCCGCTGTGTTCACGTTTCGCTGGTGGATTATATACATCGGGTTTGTATTGATTCCAATTTTGTCGCTGTGCATGTACAATTTGTCTCGAGTTTATCTCCATCGGCTGTGGTCCGTCATTTCTCTTGGAAGGGTTTAGGCGTGGTCCTTGATTGTGTTGCTGCATATTATCGTATTGCTTCTGGGGTTGATAATTCGTTGTTTGGCTCGAATAGTTTGGTCTTCTTTCGTTTCTGTGTTCATGTGGCATATTTTTGTGGTGCTTATCTTGAGTGAGATGTAAATGCCTGTGCACATTATCATGTTCTATTCTGCGAGCAATTGCGAATGCGTGTTCTAGATCATTTATTGTAGCTGAATATAATGATCCTCTTGTAAAGTTGTCACTCATACCATCAATGAATATACGAACTGCGTCGTCGTTAGCATTTTTAATTAGTCTGTCGATTATATTCGGCGGATCACCTGACATAGTGATTTTTGATATTATTAAATTGAGATTTTTATTTATCTCGTCGTGGTATTCAGACAGTGTGCTTCTTTTTTGCGTGATGGCTTTCATCATGTCTTGTAGCACGTATAGAGGTTCTTGATTAGAGTACGTATAATCTAATCTGTTACGTATCGCCTCAAAATTAAAAATTGTGTTATAATTAGTTAACACATTCGCGGCTGCTCCCTGTATTTTACTTTTCACTATAGTCAATGCTGCTGCGTACTTACTGTGTGTTTTGAGGTTTTTAATGCTGTCCATTAATCTGGATGCTTCTTCGCGCCACGACCGATAATTTGATTGATCGCCGTTGAAAATAGGTAGGCTTTTAAATGCGTCTAACTGTATTTCACTACCATCTGTATATGTGGTTCTTATTTCCTCTAGCACAGGTATGTTTGGTACTATGCCTAATCCAGATTTTACTTCATTTAGTTTTGTTTCTAAATTAGTGTTTATTTGATTTTGGTTAGTTATTATTGCTGCTAACCTTGCATTCTCTGTGCGTGTGTGCTCTAGGGTTTGTGTTACTGTGTTGCACCTGGTTTCTAAAGCTTCTAATCTTGCCATTAATACTGCGAGTTGTTCCATTTTGAACTCGTGTCTGTTGTCGTCGAATTTGTGTGTTTTTTTTTTTTTTTTTCCACATATACACTTTCACTGAATTGCTTTGCTGCTTCGTACGAAGGAGCTATATTTGTACCTGCTATGCTAGGTAATTCTTGTAACCGGTAACGCGAGTGTTCTGTTTATACTAGATTTCACTACTTGTTCCCGAGGTCCGCTCGATTGAAGTTAAAAAGTATATTTAACCTCCTGGCAGGATCGCCAATTAAAACACTTGGTTCTTACTTTTAAAATTAAACAATATTTATTTGGAACTATGTCCTTTATTATTGAAATACTTTTTACTAATTCTAAAAGGAGCTTAAGGCTACTATGTAGTTACAATAAGACTATCGATAAATTCATCATACAGTCGTATTTATATACTTTTCTTATCTATCTACAAGGAGACCCAAGCGTACAATCGTCTTGCTTGATAATGAAGAAGAGATAATATTCCAACATTGTATACAAACGATATTATCTCTTTTACATATGTTATCATTGTAGCGTTGTGTGCAAGACTGTACTAGAGACTAAAGATATCATTGAATACAAATAATGTTATCTTTTTTCTCAATATGTTTTGCTATGGATACTTAACTTGCGCGCTCTCGATTCTATATATATTTTTGTGTAGGTATACGCAACGTTGCGAGTTTTGATTTGGCCACGGCCACCGCTGAGTAAATTTCAGTAACTAAAAGTAATCAATTCTCCGTTTGATTAATGTTGTTTGACGTTTTAAATGGTAATGCGTTGAGTATTTTCGGAAGGATTTATGATGGAGTATATGCCGGCGGGTAGTTTGCACATGTATTTACATGGAATTAATGAAATTTTGAAGAAATTCCCTGCGTTTTTGTTGTTGATTAGTCATAGTCATAGTGCGAGAGGTGGGCTGGTGGGCTGGTGGGCTGGTGGGGTGCCTTTTGTATGGGGGTATCTCTGCGGGCCTGCGAACATAAATTATTTCAATAAATTAATGTTTCACCAAACAGAGAGATAGAGAGAGAGAGAGATAGGGATTGGTGGACAATGATAGATGAACGCTCGAGAGCGGGAATCGTCAGAGGAGAATCCAATTAAATTATTTGGCAATCTTAAGTGGTGAGACAAACAGGCGACTTTTCGTTTACTTTTTGCAAACTTTTGCTTGCGATGGGTTGTAATAAATGGTAGAAATCGGTAGGGGCTTCTTAGACCAAGCATTTGGTAATCAGAAGGTTGGGGATATCTGCAGGTCTCCGTGTCTCAGTGTTCTGAAGGACGAATCGCCTCTGAGTTGAACTCATATCTCGTAAGAATGTCATCGGGTGCGATGTCAGAGTTTGTCCACTATAACATTATGCCCCGGTACTTATAGGGGGCTGGGGATGGCGATGGGCCCGTCTTGGTGCCTGGTCTTTTGTGACGATCTCACAACCCCACTCAACCTAACCTACTTATAGAGGGTGTCCCGAAATTTACGCGAAATTCCGGCAAATGGCCTTGGTTTGAAAATCAACTTCATTCGCCGAAGATGATTTTGCTCGAATCCTCGTTCAGTAATGAACTCTTTTCGCTGTGCGTGGCCATTATTGACTTTGAACTTTGTAAGCACGGAGACACAGATCTATAAAGAGTAAACGCCGTAAAGAGCTTTCTTGACTTTGGAATTCATGTCCACGACGAAGAATCGAATTGTGGCAGTTAATCTTGCAAAATTTTTGATATAATGTTCTACAATGAAAACCGTTTCGCGAAGATCTCCATTTTACTACCCCGTAGCTGTTAGTTAGCAGACTATTGCATTTTTTTTTGGTTTCAACAATTACCACACAAATGGCGGAAAATTGAAATCTTGTGCGTTCAAATGTCGGCCACAATTTTCACTTTCAATACGAAAGTTTAAGACCGTAGAAATTTCCACTTTTTCATATACATAGTTAAAAGGTTCCGGCGTCCATTTCCGCATTAGGTACAGTGACCTCTCAGATGATTCGGCTTCTTAAATTGAAACATATGCCTATGTCCTCTTAAGATCACCGAAACTGTGGTAGTACGACTTACTCTCCTATCATCAGCGTCCGCGCTGTTATATCCAATCCATATAAATAATAAAAAAAAAAAGGGAAGACAAAACGCACCTTTGACGCAAAGCAAGGCCATGAAAGCTACCTCCATTTACCATAGGTACTCTTTATGTAAGGGGATCAAGAGACCCCCATTTGAGGAAATCGCACTGATCACAACTCGAACTCCACTTGGCAAGTTTCCGAAAAGTTTGCCTATTGACAGGTGTTTCGCCACATTCCCCTTTCGGCCGGATCCTTTGTATTCCGGCAGATTTTTTAATTCTTTTAGAGTTTTGATTGCGATAGTTTTTTTTTCAAAGAGACTGTCCCAATCAGTTTCAGGTTTCGCTTTATCTAAAATGTACTTTCATAGAAAAGAAGTGCTTCATTTACTTCAGCTATATTCCGCTTCCTTCTGATGGTTTGCGCGAATAACTTGCTCTTGTACGACACTGAATACAGTATAACTTTTCGACGAACTTCTTCCTAGACTGATAGCTGCGCCAACAAAACAACCAATCTTCAAGACTATAAGCTGCGCACAGCACTTTTAAAAGTGAATGGGCTTTCCTATTGTTATTCGACAGCATATATCACAATAGAGAAGATAGTATAGGTCGGACAACAAATACGTATTGGCTATGCAATGTTTATAGCCCATCGCTGTATAACACCCCTCATACCGAATTATTTTGAATCGCAATTCAACAAAATGTATTCAGCCAAAGTTTGAAAACTGAAAAAGAGGAAAACATTTTTTTTTTTTAAATGTTGGTTAAAGAGTTGTTCGGGTAATTTTCAAGACTTTAAACAGAACCGACTGGAATTCTGAACAAAATTGGATTTCCCGACTTGCTTGGAATGAGTTTAGCAGACCTTTCTTCAAGACCTCTCCAGTAGGAACTCAAATCTACACACACTTTTGAACATTATTTGCCAATGGAATTTTTTAATGGGCTTGTCGTGTGTTTTCCAGAACTATAATCTGACCAAAGAACTCAAGATAAATAATTTTGAGAACTCCACAGCTGCTGGTGTAAAAATAGTTATTATTATTTCTGACTTGCTAGAAGATATTTAAAACAAAAAAACAAAGACTCCAGAAAAAAAACTTTTTCTTTTGTTTTTAATTTTTAGCTGCTCCAACAAAATTTTAGCTCCCATACAAAACTCTCTCCAAAATAAAGCTGAGCTAAATTTAAGTGAATCCCGAAGTAACGCATTTTGAGCTAAAAAATCAAACTTTTATTTCAGAATGTACTTCATGTATCTGTCAAAATTTAGCGTGACCATTTAATGGGTCGGCACATTTTCTCAAGCTAAATTATGACAGATTGTTGTGTTCTGTTGCGCAAAAGGATGCAAGGATTATATTTTTTAATTATTACATGGACAAGAAGTAGCTAGAATCTGAAATAGTTGAAATAAGTAAGAATTTAATTTTTGAACGATGTTTTTTCAATGAATTTTCTGTTACACTTATCCACAGCGTACTTTATGTCAAAATTTGGGTGGGACTTTAACTAATCTTTGGAGAGAAAAGTTGGAGAGCAGCTAAAATTTAGTTTAGCTTGAGCAGCGAACTAAGCTTAAGACTCCGAGAAGGCTGTAGACTATGTTGTTCACGCCTCCTCTTTGAGGGCGTTTTTGAGCAAAATGTATTTTTTTCCGACTTCACTGCTTTCAACGTAAACACAAAAAAAATAAAGTGCACGACTGGGTCGCACGAAACTTTCTCGTTTAGTGCGAGTCTCACTAAAATTCAAAGTCATTTAAGCAAATCTTTTTTCGGCATGTAAGCATTACTTGGTTTTTAGAAAATGGGGTTTTCGAGATATGAGCAGTTTTTTAAAGCGTTTCCAGTGATTCGAATTGAAAATTAAGAACGTAACAATTTTGAAAACATCAATTTTGGTAGACTAGGGAAAACTATATTTTTCAAAAATTACTTTTTTCGAAAATCCATTTTACGATAATACAGAGAAAAACTGAGTTTCCCATTTAGTTAGAAATGACCATATTAGCTTAAAAATGAATTTTTGTTACAATCGTATGGACCGTTTTCGAGATATGTCCAAATTTCAAAAGTACGATTTTTTAGCGGAAAACTGAGTACGCATTTATGTTTACCTTACCTACTTAAACTTAAATATCAATTTTTGTTGAAATCGTTAGAGCCATTTTCGAACAAATCAAACTCGTATGAAAATTTTGTATGGGAAGTACCAATAATATTGAGGTCACCATGCAAAAAAAAAACCGCCCCCAACTGTAAGCCCCCATACTCCAAATCCGAAGTTTGAACGAAATCCGGGCGGCAGCTTAGGCTATAGGCCTCGGGACATACAGACAGACAGGCAGACGGAAAGAATTTTGCGACCCACTTTTTTGAGTTCGCCTATCATCGTAATGTCAGAATTGATTAACATCTCGAGTTCGAAATTTTGTATGAATACAATATCTTTCTCGTACTACGTAATGGAGAAAGTTAAAAAAAAATACTTGAGGGAGCCAACATTTTCAAAAATGTTTGAAGCTACCAATCAGCTTTGGTATGTTTGTTTTGAAAGCAAATACGCTACGGTATCAAAACTAGCACGACCAAAAAATGAGTTCATCAAACCGATAAATACAAGCAATGATTGTTCTGGAAAGTGGTTGGTTCTATCTTGGGGTGTTGGCGCATAGTGAAAGCACTCCGTCGCTGTGCTATTGGAACGGAACATCTCTTGGACGGGCGGTGTTCTGCAAAATAACTGCAAGTGTTTCCTTAGGTTTTTTTTCTGTAATAAAATTGTCAATTTAGTCTGAGTTGAACTTGTTTCATCAGAGTTTTATGCTTCATAGAAAAGGAGAAGTTGCTAAAGTACCTACCTCTTTTCATCCAACGAGAAGGAGGAATCTTCCAGGAGCACTTTCAGTTTACTATGACTGAAATCGATTAAAAATTTGAGTCCGAAAACTTCATTACTTCGCCTGAGTCGATATGCGTACGTGTGCTGCGTAAATTATTTCCTAAATCCTTTATCTGACTACATTTCCAGAAGCCGCACCAATATCCCCATTCATTAATTAATTCTCTTCTCAATAATATTGCGACTCATAGATTGTGCCCGCACCACAATTTCCCCATAGAGAAATAATTTTATCCAGCAATATAACCCCGCCCCGAAAATTCATAACTATCTACCGCATAACAATAATTTCCAATTTCATTGAAACTATTATACAAAACGAATTCAAATTTAAGGAAGAGGCATCATTTGGTTGGTAGCCCACATTTCGCATACATCATTCATGTACCAAACTACATAACATACACAGGTTCCAATTATGTTGGTCCTGCCAGCTAACCCGGTTTCACTGGGCCAGCATGTATAGAGAAACCCAAACTCTTGCGCCGTTATAATCACAAAATGCATATCAAAGTATGAAAATATAAATAAATTACTCATTTGGGGATATATCCTCAGTTAAAACTGAATACCCCTTCCTTGCCCCATTTATATTTGAAATGTGGGGAAATTTGCCACTAGGTAGCAGAGCGGAAAATGCTCGACTCTTGTGCCATTAATCCTTTTTAGAGAACATCACAGATAGAGGGAGAGGTACGAGTAGCGTGTGTGGTTTTGAGTGTGTTATACCGGACGACACAGGAAATTTCCCGAAACGCTTTTTGACGCTCAAAATTATGAGTGGTTGCGGTTTCACTGGAAATTTTGTTGCAGCGCTAATCTGCACTCAGGATATCGAATTTGTATTAAATAATTTATTATGCAAGACTCTTGAAGTGCTTGATAGGCGAATTAGTAGGGCTTGTCACAGTTGACTTTTAGTCCGCAGGATTATTATTTCAAAATCACTTTAATGTTTAATTTTGCATTAATGAAAATGTCCTCTTCTCTTGCAGGAAGCTGTCTGAATGGCTGACAACTAAGGGTAAGTGCAATGGAAATACATTTTGTTTTTGTCTAACGAGGCAATGCTCACAATGCTAGGTCTGGGTGTATGAATGCAGTCGGTTTCAAGGGGTATTTCGTTTGGAAAGGGCAGGGAAATGATTATTATTATCCAATTATTACATTGGTTAGTTGGTTGGTTGTATTTTAAAACCTTTTGCGGTATTGAAACATAAATAAACTCGTGGATTTGAATCATAATTTTTCACATGTCCCTACATCAGTAAACGTCGAAAGCTGAAAAAGTGTTTTTGAGCCAAGTCTCGGTTTTGCGGGTCTGCGGGGTGGTGCTGGGTTTAAAAACGGGTTACAATTGCAAATTTTAAGGTACAGAATTCAATCGTCATAAATGCCTAAATCGGATCGTACTTTTTTACATAGAAAAAGTGTGCTGTTAAAATCCAGAAAAAAATAAACATAGAAAAACATTCAAAAAATCGCCACTAGAAAAACTAATCAACTATCATAGTTAAACGTGCAGGAAAGCGCTTTCAAAAGATTGTCCGAAGCAATAAAAAGAAAAAAACCTTACCAAAAAAAGCTAAGAAAAAAACGCGGCCAAAATCAAGTAAAAAACGGTTCCAAAAAAAGGCAAACACACTCGAAAGACTCGAGCAAAAACACGTTAAAACAGGCGTTCAAAATGTGTCCAAGACGCGTCGCAAAAAGCGACCAAAACTTTGTCCCCAAACGAGTCCCTTAACGCGTCAAAAACATTGAAAAACGCCTTAACAAATGCCGCCAGAAAAAAGGCCAAAAATCCATTGAAAAACTCTCCTAAAAACAGGTCAAAGTACGCAGCCAGTAAAACTTAGAAACTCGTACTCTACCAAGAGCGTGCCCAAGAAATCAACTCAAACAACTTCTGAGAAAAACCGTCAAACACACCAAAATATGCTTCCGAAAATGTATCAAAATCATGTCAAAAACGTGTCCAAAAAATTAATCGAAAAACTCCCCAAAACCCGTCAACTAATGCTTTCAAAAATGTGTCTAAAACGCATCCAAATAAGGCTTCCAAAATCGTAAAAAAAAACCTTAAAAACACGCGCGATCAACCTTTCATAAACACTCAATAAAATTTAAGATATACGCGATCAAAAATGAATCAGAAAAACGCGTTGTCGTGCGCAAACTGTCGAAAAACTGTCAAAAACGCTTACAAAAATGCGACAAACACGCTTAAATAACGCATGACAACAAGTCGATAAACGCGTCCGAAAATGTTTCCAAATGTGTGTCAAAAACGACCCCAAAAACGCGCCCATTCTTCTCGGCCAATGACTACTGTGATCTCGGAAGATCGTGTCATTGTCGGGCATACCAGAGACTTGTTTTATTTCCTCCATATAGATTCATTCAGAAGTCTTAGAAAACCTGGGTCGGAATTTTGTAGGGCGAAAAGATCACACGTTTCAAACGCACGAATGATTTGCCCTGTGTTACTCAAGCAAATTTCTTCGTGCACACGAAAACGTTTGAACGTTTCGCCTTACAGAATGCCCACCCTGGGCTTAACAATTTGGATGAGCTGTAGAATAAGTTCGCAGAAAAAAGACAGACTGCTGAGGTTGATGGACATAAAACTATAACTATAAATAAATAAAAACCTGAACAAAAAAAATACTCTCCCGCAGTAAGCAAGCGGAAACACCACGGAAGATCTTCTCAAAGGTCAGACACTTGTCGGAGAAGAGATAAGATTGATTTGGACTTTTTTTGTTTAGTTCCTGCTTTATATTTCCCAATATCGAGCTTCCGTAAATTTAAGGTGAAGGCTAGAGATTTTTACACTACCCCAAGTTTACTATGCCATCACCCCCACTCCCCTAAATTCTTCCTCCATCATTTTTGCCGAGTCAAGACTGCCTTGCGACTTCGGGATGCCCGAATTTTCCAATTACACTGTTCACATGAACTCAATTGCTCGTGCCTACGTTATATCTGCGATACTCTAATGCAGCGTAATCGTAACGATCCACAATAAAGCCTACAAAATCCATGTGAAAATTGATTCTTTTTTATAACAATAAAGTCTACGTCTGCAGTAACAGCGAAAAGGTAAACATTTCATAAGTATACCATATGCTACACTGAGCGTGAAAAAAAAAAATACTCAACTTGTTGATTTTGTTGTACGTCACGGCTCACGGAGTATTATTTATTTGTGCCGGGCTTATGTAATTTTTGAACGTTAGTGAGAATGAACACAGATGGTGTATTTGGTTTTTTTTTTCGGTTGATTTAAAGTTATAAAGAACTGTACTTAAGATTGCTTTTAACATAAAGTAAACTCGAGAAGCCATACTAGCCGAAAGGTGTTGTTGTGGTGGAATACATTTTTCTTCATTTTGTATGTGACTTGTGGTTTCGAGTAGATTGTAGAATATCGCCGCCTGCAAAACGATTGCAAAACTAATTGAGACGAAGTCGCATGATAAAACAAGTTTCTTGGAAGTCGCATTATCTGAGATGATACTGCACATACGAGCGTTGCGCCGGTCGTTGCCATGGGTTTATGTGTATTGCCCGGACAGTACCAGTGTTGAGATTGACATCATCAGGGGAGTCGTCGGCGTCGCTGGTTTTTAGCATGTAGCTTATATTGATTTGTACGCCAATTATCTAGGTTGTTGTTAAAACAAATTATATCCAAGTTGCGTAAGTGTTGGATGTTGCCTGCTGACTTAAGTGTGTTTTTGTTTGAGATTATACTGTTTGTAGGCAAAGATCAACAGTCAGTAAATGTCTGGCACTGTTCTCAGAGGTTGCTCTTCTTAGCTCTCGGCGAATCTGGTAAAAGGAATGTTAAAGTTGTATATAAACGAATGAACGTTAAAATTAAAATTGCGGTTCGTCCCTTCTTTCAAATACAAACGATGGCTGGAAAGTCGGTGTTCAGCTTGGAACAGAGAAAAAAACAAAAACTGTTCGCAGTTGCAAGCTCTGAGAAAAACCACTTTGAAAACTCCGTACTGAATAAAAACACCGCTTTTTTGAGACGTTGTATAACTGAATGTGTTTACTGTACAAAAAAAAAAAAAAACCCCAATACTTGTTATTACATTGATTTGACATTAGACATTAGTTTGACATCATTACCCCATTTAGGAAATTTCGGAATGACTGGGTGCATTCACTTGAACTTGTTGATGTCACCGTCAACAGTTAGCTGTCAAAGGCTAATAGTATCGTGATAAAGAGAAGCCCCTAATGACAAGCCATAGCTTACGAAGCAAATTTATATCGGCGAAAGGTGGTTTTAGTGATTAAAAATCGAACACTCATTTTTATAGTAGATGCTTCTATCATGCGTCTGTCAAATGCCTCCACTCTTGATCAACAAGCCACCTATTGAATGAAGGAAAGAAATTATACTCGTAACTTAAGTTGAGGCTAAAAATGCACCCTTTAATAGCTGATGATCAATATGGGATTTGCGGCAAGGTGGAGATGGCTATATATACCTCTCGCTGACAATTTGTGGCAAGGTTGAGGTCAGTCCAACCCAGGGCCAGGGGTGTCAAACTCAAGCTCCTTTACCCTTACTTAGACTTAGGTTACTGACTACCCCTAATAAATTAATCATTCGTCGATTCTACGAACAATACTAAAATACACTTTTTTTCTGAAATATAAGAAAGGTTTTGCCAAATGAAATACTTCACCTTTTATTTATTATTAAACAAACAGTCTTTAAAGTTTTAAAGTAAGCACAACATTTTTGTGTCTAAAATTAACTTTTTTTCAAAAACTTGAAAAAAAAAACACATTTCTTCTTTTAATAATAATATTAATATAACAATAATATGATAAGGAAAAAAATATTAAGTAGCCAATTTTTCTTCGCGCAAGATCCACAAAAGTCCGAAACGACGAATATGCACGATTAAAAAAAATAAAAACAAATATAAATTTTTTTACCTACCGGCAGTGTTGCCAGATTACGAGATATATCTTTTTTTTCAAGATTTTTGAGCTCCAAAATATGTACAAGACTTCTTACCTTAAATTTATCAAATTTCAAGATTTTTGATATCAAGAACTTTTTAAATCTAAAAAATTATAAGAACCTTTTCTATTGAAGAAAAACGTTGCCTATTAATTCCATTATTATGTATAATGTGAGTCGAACAGAGCCCATGCACTATTTGTGTTTCACTTACGTTTCCATCAAATCTTACAAGAAACGTGAATTTTAACGAATTTGATAAGATAACTGATGTAAGGTGTTTTTGAAAAAATGTTTTAGGAGTAAAAACAGCGGGTGGAAACTTCGCATGTCCAGTCTTAAAATATTTTATTTTCAATATTTTATCTCTGCCACATTCCTCTTGCAAATGTTGAAATAATATTTGCGGGTGAAAATTTAAATGAAACAAAAATTCGTAATCGTTTGAGTTGCTGACATTTTAATTCTTACAAAGTATTTGTTTCGCTTTTTTGAACCGAAATTCTACGATCTTGATATAAGCAATGAAATTCTAAATCAATTTAATTCAAATACGTTCCAAAATTTAAAAAAGGATTAATATATGACCAAAGTTAATTTTATAGATATTTAGGTGATTCATGTATTAATAGTAAAGTACTTCAAAATTTTAATTTATGTTTCGCTCTTTTTATATTTTGAACAAAATCTTGAAAAAAAGATTTTTTATTTCGGAAAAACAAGATTTTCAGATTTTTTTCTCTGGGAACACTGCCTACCGGGCGCAACCGTCATTCGCAAGAGTGACTGAGTTAATTAGTGCAGCGTACAATTTGGCAGTTTTTTCGAGAGCCTGCGACAATTTTTTTTTTGTTGGAGAAGGCAAACATTTTCAAATGCGGTTATTTCCAGATAAATGTAACGCAGTTGCCGATCACAGTCCTGTTATAGTGTTTAGCCCTTTTTTTCTGTAACGGTCACACTGCACACACGCTACTAATTTACTATGTCGCCGGGTTGAAAAGAGACAGTGAGATTACGAATCGACGAATATTAGGGTTAAGTGTCATTTTTTGTCTTAAGCATGACAGCGGGCCCAGGTCCAGGGGTGTCAAACTCAAGCTCATATAAGAAATAAAATGCGAAATTTAATACTGTGTAGGAAGTATATAAAAAAATATATTATTTAAGAAAAAAGTTATATATTGTTTTGAGAAGAGACGCAAGAAGCTGAACTATTTTTGTGATGATCCAGAAACTTGACACAGAAACATACACTAGGTGCATTGCGACGGCAATTGAAATGCAAATGCAACTAGAAGCTTATTGAAATGGCCCGCGGGACGTATTTTTGACATGCCTGGTCCAACCGATCTAATAGTCTCATCACTTAATGGTTTTGCCGCAGGAAGCAGTCGAAAGCTTGTTTATATAGCCAGGCATAGGTCTTCAAGAGATAGATAGAACTTTACTCACGCGAGACTACACACTCTTCCGAATATACCAAAAGAAGGAGAAGATGTATGCTGATCTCATATCAGTGGTCCTACAGTGGTATTCTTTAGACAACTTTTAGAAGGTATCTCGCACTGCCATGCGTTGAAGCGACTTCGTCGATAGCCTGACCAAGTACAATATGGCCGGTCCTCCATGTGCGACGCACGTCACCGGCTTTATGTAAGGCTATGGCACTCTAAGTCGTCCTTTTACTCAGTAAAGGTTCATCATCATCCTTGACTTCATGCAGTGCCAAATCAAAATGTTCCTTGTTATCTTTGCTTTCGGGCATCTTCCTTGGTTTTAATGATTTCTATCTGCATTTATATCTAAAAGCTGTCGTCGTGATGAAACAACATACATTCACTTAAAAGTCCCAATGTTTGACTTCAGGTCAAAACCCGTGCTGAAAGCCGCCAACTTAGACAGCCCGTTTCAGCTGCGCCACTCAGGCAAACAATTCCGACCGGTTTATCGTCGGGAGGCATTACTCCCATTTCCGACAGTCCGTTTCCTGTCTAGCAACCTTTTGTGCCACATGAAACGACATCTGTCCATTCGGTTGACTTTCCGCACATTTTCGTCCTCTAAGTCGCACCATCAACTCCTTTCTATACGGCATCAGGATACGAAAATCCAATAATCATCGTCCATAACTGTAGAAGCTAAACGACAGTTAATAACAACCCCGAGGACAGATTCTCCATCCTCTGCTCCACTAACGCGCTGTTCCAAGTGTTTTATTGTAAGCAATTTGTTTTCAATACGAATTGGTCCCGGTAACTGCAACCGACAACTTTTACTTCGATATTGCCTCACATTTACCAAACACCTCCTCCGATGAAGATGAATTATGTGGCGTAACCAGTTTACCGTGCGCACCAGCGCCGGGGTGTATACGTACATTCATATCCCAGAGTCACCTGAAGAAGTGGATTATTTCCACACCAGGGGGGACGCCGCCCCCTCCCCCCCCCCCACAAATGGAACTTAATTGCTTCAATATCCTGAGTTCAAGGACCGCATCGTTGCAGATCAAGAAACCGAAAGTGGTTCGGGTTTCTCAATTTCTCTATTCCTTGTCATCTGCATCCATCTTCCGTCTCGTCGCCGGCCGTCTAGTTTCTGCTTTGGTGCTGCTTTGCCTCTTGGTCTGGATTTTGTTTTGTTTTATCCATCATGGGGAGGATATCAAAAACATTGCCCAAGCATTATGCAAGGGGATAATTTTTTCCCTAATTTCGAAACGCTGCCGCAGGACATCTCTGTTTCGTTGTGACGAGGGAAAACATGTAAATCCTTTTTATGGGTAGGCACCGTTGCGTTGTGCGCTCTCTAAGGCTGTTGGGTTCATTGTGTTGTGTGGTTTTGCATGGCTTTGTGTGATTGTGCAGGGATGCCAGTGAACTCTGCTTACTAAGCACACACAGAGTAGAAGGGGCTTGATTAGTGCTGCAGAAGGAAATGACAGCTGGAGGGGGGGAGGCCCTACTTGGATGATTTTTTATTAAATTTTTAAAACACTCGTAAAGTTGGCTGTAAAAGTTTTTCTTTTTATTGCCCAAGGGGCAGTGAGTTTGTGTTAAAGGCGAGATATTCTTAAAGCTTCCCCTTTAATCGGCTGGTCGTACACTATATGCACTAAGATAGACACGCAGAATTATTGTCACATTATTCAGCAGACTTGTCGCAGCTGGTAAGTAGTAAAGCTTAACCTACTTAAATAAAAAGGCAGCCCTACATTCAGGACTTGTCGCACTCAGACCGTGGAGACCTTTTAATTCCACAAAAAGCTAAGTAAAATACACTTTCCACCAGCCAGGCCATAAATTTGAATCTCAACAATAATACACTTTCGTTGGCAAAGCCGCATTAAGGCGGGGAGCAAGAGGAAACACAAAATAAATGATGGCCCCCCCTACTTCGCTCATATGGGTGTGTGTTTGGTTGGCAGGTATGGTGTAGCCACACGTCCGTGACATTGACATTTAAATCGTCTTGAACGTGCTATTTGCGCACGGTGTACCTCGAGGTCTAGCAACCAGGCAAGGCAAGCAACCAAACAGCGGCGGTAAAATAGAGCTTTCCGATTTTCGGATGACAGCTGACGTCAGTTTAATTTCTCCGAATGGTGGTAGCGTCGTTGTATGTCGTTATCGAAGAAAAACTTGTTTGACTGTCACTGTGGCTGTACCCCTTGGCGTTGGCCAATTTTTTCTTCGTGCAAATGGGTACCTTTGGAAACGCAAATAATATCGTCAACAAACAGACACAGAAATAAGTTATTATTGGACAGCCGGGAGGGGGATAAGTATGCGACAGGCGTTATTGGTAAAACGGTTCGCTGGTGGTTTGGTGTAATTGCGGCGAAAGACGAACCAGAACTGGAAATGAATGAAAGTACAAAGTTGAGGTGCGTTTTTGGCTCGAAAAGAGGGTCAGCACAGTGACGAAATTTGGTTTGTTTGGCATCCATATATGGGTGAGGGGCTATAGAGATCGAAAAGGATTTATAAATAGAACTACAACTGGTTGGTTGATGTCGGACAATAAAGGCAGACGGAAATAGTAAGTGGGCGCCAGAACGAATTGCGGCTACAAGCCCTCAGGAGTAATGTATAATTCTAGGTTAATGAGCTTTTTTGAGAAAGTGAAAATAATCGCGAGTGCGTGGCGGATGAGCATCCGCCAAAGAGCATGCCAAATGAGTTCAGCATTGAAATTTGAGTCAGATTTTGTTGGGTCTTTACAATCGAACACCAGTTTCAATTGAATATACTGTGTTGAGTTAATCGTATTTCTCCGCTTTCCGTTGAGAGGGCCGCCTTTAAAAATAGCACTGGAGGAATAATTCCAACTTGTCGAACACCATTGGTTTGGTAATAGCTCTTGGATGTTTTTCATGGGCACCTAACCAAATAAACTCTGCTCTGTTAAAATAGTTCAATGTCTTTCGAAGTCCACAATAAGAAACAGCTGCAGATTTGAGCGGTACAAAGTTGTTTATTATTTTTTCGGCAACTATTTACTTGTCAAATCCATGGTAATCTGGCACTGTCCTTCTTAGTTGACATTAACAGTCCGAACTTTGCTATATAAGTGATAAGTCTTGCGACGGAAAACTCGAGCCGAACGGTCATTCGGAAATATGCCCTTGTACCTCGAGCCCTCTTCTCCCGATGCTACGATTGTGCTTACTTAAGAAAAACCGGTCCTCGAGAGCAACAAAACTTTGCAAGCAACGAAAATTCAACTGCGGCTGTATTCCTCTCTGCTGTACTGAATAATTGAAGGTCTTTTGCTGTTCATTCAATTTGGCAGTCGCTTGGTCAATTGACGGCGAAGCAAATTGTTTAAGTTTCACTACCTGGTAGGGAAAGTTTCAAGCGGAACATATTGTATGAAAATATTTGTTATTCATAGCCTTGGGATATGATCGACACTGATCTTCAATTTGGAGAAGCCATTTAAGTCAATTGTATACCAATTGTATGCGGCTATTAATCTCCATCAATCTCTGCCATAAAGGTCATCTTCATCAATCTTTGTTCAGTAGAAGCTTGTAAATATCGACTCGAGATCTATCTACCTGATCATGCATTGTGATGGACGGAATATTGATCTTGCTGTCGATCATAAGAAGTTTTGACAGTCGCAATAAGATCTGGAAATCGACGGTTTATTGTATGTTCAGAAAATCGATTCATACCTTTAGTATTTAGTGATCCAATAATGGCTCAAAAATTGCGATCTCTCGCTGCGATCGCAGTTCGTGATCGGCAATATACTGTCGATGAGCAAAGGCATTGCCAATACTAGAGAAACAGTTTTCTGGTTCACAGATAATAATAACTTTTCCGCAGTTTGAGCCCGACGATCAGTCAACTGCAAACCGTGTGATGATCACTAACAAATTTCGATCTATGTAAGTAGGTTGTTCAAATTTTGGTATCAACAGCGTTTATTTGACAGTATATATCGATAAAAATTCCTACAAATCGACAGCTAAAATACTCTTATGGTCAGCTGAGATCTTACCTCTTCTTGATCACTGATCATAAGCAATATGTTACAATTCCTGTCGATCTGTAGAAATGCTTCGCCGGTTAATTCTAAATACTTTACTGATCATAAAGAAAAGAAAATGCCTCGCGATCACTAGCAAACTGCGATCTATCGACCTGATCTTGAGTGTTGCTTTTGGCCACATATCCCTGTTGATCGCTAATTTCCTCTGCACAATAACTGATCACAAAAGATCACCTTATGGCAAAATCACTTGTTAATCAATATATCGTGATCGCGATCACTAATCAACAGCATTTACTACTTCGTGTCGATCAGCAAGCAAACTTCCTTTTTTTTTAGGGATTATTATTTGCCGCTATGCACTAGCCCGTGGACTAAATCCGATGGGATATTTTGTGAACTTCAGTTGGTTTGCGTGTATCACCCAGATCACTTAAATTCGTCCTCTTCTTATCTAGGTTTGTGTAATTTTCGTATATTCGTATTTTTAAAGCTGTTTGCAATGTTAAAGATGTGGCTTTTGGTAGCATGAGTAACCTTTCCACGGCCTTATTCCATCTCGGGCTAGTCAGTTCCGTTGCACTGAAGGTTTAGCTGTGTAGGTGTCGCCTTTTCGAAATATGTGGCAGATCCACGGACACTTTTGCCGTTCAACTTTAAAATGTTAATCACTTAAAATGCCCATCTCCACCAAGCCGCATGACACATTTCGGTAGATGCTCCTCCGAAATGAGGCTGTTAGTGCTCTACACTCTATGAAAATACAAAAAAAAAAAAAAAACACACCTCATTCGCTACCGAAACAAATTGACTTACAACATTATCCCAACCCTCCTTCCAAGTGGCACAAACAATTAAGATCTTCCGCCCGATTGGGCACAATTGATTCTTCAAGCGGAAAATTCATTTTCGTCTCGGTTCTCTTAGCCGGGATTTCTCGGCACACTCCCACGTAATTAGCAACAGCAATTTATATGCACTGACTCCAAGTCACCCAGAGGGGAGACCTCACCCCACTCGAACAATCAGCATATTACAATAATCTCGTTTGCACAACTTTGTTTTGAAAGTTTAATTGAAAATTTTATAGCTGAGCGATTTGACACTTTTTAGAACCCTGGCAGACACGAACCACTTAGAATAGGTACGTAGCTACCCACCCAATGCGAGGCGGTAATTAAAGTTCCAATAGCAAGACTTCCTCCGGCCCATCGAGCGCATGCCGACCGAACACCGAACGCCAATCGATAACGATGCGATGTTCGCACTCAATTTTTCATTAATTCATCCCCTTCCCATTAATCGAGCTGTGTCTTTCAGTTTGTTTTACGGAAGGAAAGCCATTTCGAGCATTTCATCACAGCTAAATGTTATTGCAGAATTATGAGTGCGCATTAAAGCTGCCAAAGACTCATTTGCCGAGAACTACATCCAAAAACACTTTTCGGTTCAACACGGCATCCATAAAAATGTATCTTCTCGTCGTCACGGGGTTTTTTATTGTTCACTGAAAGACGTAATAAAATTCGAAATGAACCAAAGATACAAGAAGCAAAGACAAGGAAAAGGCAAACGAATAATGCCTTGATGAAGGATGTGCGGCGGGGAACCGCACACCCCTTTCTATCATTTGTTGCAGGCAAATTGATGACGGCTTTCGTTGGTATATCCTACACCGAGAGCATTTATCCTTATCCGCTAACAAAAAAAAATTTAGACTTTACAAATCGTGGCAACGCTTTCCCTTGCAGGCATCCCGATGCACGCGCTGTGAAAAGCTCAACAAAGAGCAAGCGACCAGAGTTACGACTTTTTTTTGGCGATTTATTTTTATCTTGATCCCTTTTTACATCCTTTGTGCATTATGGGTCTTTGTATGCCGAACGCGAGCGAGAGAATTTATGTGCCCCGAAAATGAGCACAAGACCGAGAAGATGTTAAATGTCAAAATTGTTCGGCACACCCGCACACATTCGCATCTTCGTCGGCGTCTCTGTCGGGAGCATATTTTTACAAGCTTATCATTCATTCATTGATAAGAGTTACGATCGTTTACCTCGGCGTGCAAAGTTGCAGAAAATGTATCCTTTGTCGGTGATTCGGGGGAATTATGTTTTTTATGACTATATCTTCTATGGGGGATAGCTGCGTGTACGTTATGTATGACCAAGCAGATCAAATTGATGGCAGTTGCAAATATGCAAGTAAGTAAACAAATTTGCATATTTATTTCACAGGGTTCTCGCCAGGACACAAAATGTGTAATACGATTGACAAGGTGGTAGGTGGTGTTCTGTGTTTTAGGGCTTTTACGAACGTAAAAGTCTATGGCGCAAAGGTTCATCAGTCAGGGGAGGGCGGGTGTACCCGATGTGATAAGTCAGGGTATCCAATTTAGGAAATGACGGTCAAGAATGGAGAGACCATTGTTAAAATGCTATCGGGGCGCTGAATAGGGGAACGCTTCGGTTTATATCAGGCCGGTTTGGAGGGATTCACAAGGAAGTGTTATCCGAGTAGATTTTTAACACAGAAAACAGTGACAAGGGCGTACTTTACAGTGAAAATCAGGGACGGTTCGACAAACAAAGGCTCGTAATCAAAATCTGAATGATTCTAGTTAGGCACTACCTTTTTAGTTTTTAGTTTTTAGTTTTTTCATATGGTCCGTTATATGACTTAAAAATTGCTAAAGGCGCAACTATAACCTCTGCAGGCAAGCGAGGGATTAACAGGACAAACAAACACAGCCAATAATTGGAAATTTGTGTAAAATTTTCTAAGAATATTTTACGAAATTATGGGAATCATGCTATGTCGATAAATGGCGTTCCAACAGTGGCTCGGCGGTTATAGTGTGTTGGAATATTGCGCGATGGATCCGATCCACGGAAACATATATATTACATTTGAAGACGTTTTCCAATGCGCGACCTCTCTCAAACGTCTGACAAGCATCCGGGAGCATAACTGACATCGAAGAGCTTCTCAATTCAGCCGATCGAACTCGGCATAAAATTGTAGGTCCCTTCCATTTGTTCAAAAACAACAAAAATCACACCAGGACAAATGGTTCTAAGAAGCAAGACCTTGAGTACCATATTGGGCCAATTATTTACTTATTTTTAGACCAACAATTCATGACTTAAGAGGCGCCATGTCAACGGCAGGTAAGTCAATTTAATTGAATATAGGTCCGGCGCAATAAAATGAAAAATAAATGCAGCGTGTGTAAGGCAAAAACAAGTGACTTGTTCAGGGATAGCATTTGTTTCAATGGTTGCAGTTGGAACTCCTCGAAGTCAGCCTTTTACACCTCACGATATACACTCTTGCACATTTTATCCTGTAGCTCTTCGAAGGTCGCTCCCAATCTGAGGTAGATTCTTAAATTGCACCAACGTCTTTGGGATACTAAGAAACTCTAATGACGTCAGCTAGTGTTTGATAAAATTCGGGTTTCAAAAACGCCGGCATCGGTACGACAAGGGAACGTGCAAGATGCAACCCATTCATTTTATTTTATGGTATTCTAAAAGCTTCGTTTAGCTTTAAGGTGCCAGCTTGATGGAAAGCTATAAAAATCCGCCTTTTTTAATAATGCAGATTACATACAGATAATTTTTTGTTTAAACAAATAGATCTGAATTTGACAAAAAAAAATTAATAACTTAAGAAAAAAAGATGTCTTTTTCAACAAAATAATGCCTAAAATATTTTTTTTAGGTAAACTTGAACAATAAGTCGAAAAACATAAATATTAAAAAAAATAACAAAAAACAATTTTTATTTCAAAAAAAAAAACTTAAATAACAAATCACAGAAGAAATTCTTAATAGGAACAAAATTCATGATATTTTAGTTTCAAAAGTAGGTACAAGGTATTGAACAAAACAAACATATTTTAAGTCCATCAGATCGTCTTGGTAATTGAAGTCATACATTAAAAAAATAAAAAGTCAATAGGTATGTTGATTAAAAAAAATTAGAAAAATTAGAAAGATGCCTTTTTGAAAAAAACAAGCCTTGGCTAATGAAATAATGCCTATTAATGCCTTTTACATGCCTTTGTAAAAACCTTGGTTGGCATCACTGATGATGACTACAACGACCAATGATTTTTTTTCGGTCAACACAACTCGAGTCTGAATTGAAATAAGGCCGCAATAGCTTGACAAAGTGGAGCATATTTCAACTGAGAGGATGAGGATGCTAAAAATAATTTTTTCTTACACTTTAACGCTATGTTTATTTTTTTTTAGAAAAAAGTGCACGTTGTGATCTATCATTCTTAACTTAAAAATAAAAACTCTTTAATTTTTATCGAAAATAAGGCCGACATTGTCCCCCATTTCCCCTATCCATCACACTCTGATATACGGATTTTTTTAAAACCTGTTTTGTTTCATAAATCCCCTGTTTCCTGTCGGCACATAATAATTAACATGCGCATATTTAAGTTTTCAAAACTCGATTTCATCTCTAACAATTGAATTTCGTAAAATTCGCGCACCATCCGCACACTCACACAGCCAATTATTTATGCAAGTGGATGCGATTTAATAACTCTTAATTGGCACAAATTTTCCACTTCAGTTTCTAAATAATTTCGATTTCATGAGTATTTTTATTTCTGTTTTCTCTCAGGGAAATTTCTTCCGTTTTTTGGTGCCTACTTTTTATCGTGTTTTGTTGTTTTAATGGTAATTTAATTTCTCGTCGTTTATTTTCCGTTTTAAGCAGAAAAATTGCGGAACTAAAATAAATAATGAAAATGGCGCGCAATACTTTTTTTTTACCGATGAGTTAGACTTTCGTTTGAAGAATTGCGGATTGCAGTTGATTTGTTCTTGGTTTGCCGCTTAGTAATTCAAATCAAAAGTAGCCGAATAACTCCCTCACCGTTTAGCATGATAAGCTTTCACAAATGAGTCTCATAAATTTATTGTAAGCCCATAAGTACATTCATTTTGCTTTCTTCAAAGAGAGCGACATAATCGTTAGCCGAATTAATACCGACTTATACCAGCTGACCACTGTATCCATTTAATCGTCTTAGCTGCGTGTAACTACTACAAACGTCCTCCTAATGATGTATTAATTGAAAGTAAGCCCAGTAAGGCATGCCAAAGTTAACAGTTGATCCAATTACAGGGAAGCGGAAGAAGTAACCGTGTATTTTGTTGAATATAAGCTTTTACTTGAATCAAAAATCGTAATGATGTAGTTTTTACCTTTTCAAAGTTATTAGGGCTTCGATTGGCTATTACAGTTCAGACTTCAGATAGAAAAATTTCAAATTGATACCTCGAAGAATATAATCTCCTTGAACGCAGATGTTTCTGCCAAAGGTCTTTAAAATGGCTCAAGGTCGTCAGTAAAAAGCTGAAGTAACGTCGCAGGGGATGAATTGCAGTTTTTCCTAACCCGACAAAAAAAAAAAAACCACACGAGAGTCTTTAAATCATCGCTATGTATGTAAAGTAGGCGTGGCTGCTGTCACTCATAAATTTTTTATTTTTCCCCAAATCTTCACCTTCCTACCCCAACCCACCATTTTTTAATCGAGAGTTTAGTATTTTTGTATGAACATGAACAATATCAAAATAATTTAGTCGTCGTTCGTTTTTAAAACGGAACAAAATTATTTATGTTGTTGAATGACAGATGGCGCTTCTTCCCACCCCAATTGAACTTACATCCACACATGCGCAAGTCCTTGACGTTACATTACTTTGACATTTCACTCTGCATTTTTTTATATATCACAACCCCGAAAATAAGAAATTGCAGTATTTCAGAAGTGGATTGTGGGCATTCCTGAAAATTAAATTTTGTTTGGGATGGAGAAAATTTAAATCTATGACAGTGGGCTAATTTTGTCCATCAGGAAATTTGGATTGCTGTTAATTTTTGTATTATTATTTTACCTAAGGATCCTGAACATGACTTCAATTTTCATTGTTTTGAGGTTTGTAAGAAAATTTATTTTTTTAAGGGGAAATGGGGGGGATGTCTGAAAATTTAATTTTGTAAGGAAAGGAGAAAATATCGATTGAAAGGAATGACAAACACTTCAAAATTGACAATCGTCTAATTTTGCCCCCCACTAAAAACGCGTTTTCGCAAAAAGGAAGAGCCGATCATATAGAGGCAAATCATGTAGTGAGAGCCACCCTTCGTGCGAATGATGATTAAGATTAACGGAACCTTATTTGACGCCAAGACCGAAGGACACGTGCACCACTTTACAATTTAAATCGAGCTGCGTTTCGTTATGTTCCGCACTCGAATACAATTTTATTCGATATATTGGGCCATTGAATGACTTCTGTCAGTATTGCCATGCATTTTCCGCAATATGAAAGGTGTCCTTAACGTTTCGTCATTCCAATTGAATTGGACCGACTTGCTATTGGGTGCGGTCAGATATCTATCGAAATCGCATTGTGAAGAATGAAGTTAACCAACTGCACTTGATTTCGATACGGCACAATTTGAAATTGAAAGTCGGCTCAGTTATAATTTTGTTGCGCAACCTCAACCGAAACTTAGTAACGGAAAGCGTTTGATTGTGAAGAATCTCAAATCAAGTGTCGTTGAAGTGACGATTTTAAGTGGAAAATTCAAAGGCGAAGATGGTAAGTTTGTTCTTTTGTCAAAATTGCTGTAGGGATAAATTCTACGTCAGAAGGAACACTTACGAAAAAATTTGGTCACAATGGATCCAATTGATGGTCTACGTGAAGCTGTGGCAACCACCACAAGAGCACCGATTTACCTACCTAACTACCTACCAACGAAAAAGTTAAGGAACGATTTTTTGGTAATCTATGAAAATTTAAAGATACATAAATCAAAAATTCAAAAAAGTGGTACGAAAATTCGTTAAAATGTCTGATAAACTCGAATATTTGGCTATTGACCACATTAAATGAAGCAGCATGTGCAATGTCCATACTCGGAATTATTATATTCATTACATTAACGCTTTTGGACGGAACGAAGTTCGCCGGGTCAGTTAGTATTTCATAAAAATCGGTTGGGAAATAACGCTGTAATCGGTACGACAAAAAAAACCGTGATGCCTTTAAATACGATAAACGAATGAGGTGTTCTTAGGAATTTAATATTACATGTTGGATATAGGACACTACTAGAAGGCGGAATTGACGCACAAAAGCTCTTTTAGATTGCCGTGGCGGAAAGGACGTTTTCCCTTGCAAGGGTTTTATTCTTATTGCTCTATCTGTCCTTGTTCGGGTTTTGAACCGAATCTAAAGTCGAACTAACACGCATACTGAGATGACGTTGAAGGCTGTATTAGTGGACTCTTATGTCCTGATGAGTGACGCTAAGTTTGTATAAGGAACGGTGACTTGAAATAAAACCAATTTTCAAATGAAACAAATTCAAAATTTGTATGGGGGCATGCTGCCCCTCTGGAACCTCCTGTCTGGGGTCACTCTTTGGGGATTGGCGTAGGTGCTTGGTTGAGTGAATGAAAAGTTGTTTCGCATGCATTCAAATAAACTTCGCATGAACCCAACCTCCAAACAGTGACCCCAAGCAGGGGGTTTGCACACACATATTCGAACATTTCTTCTTTTTTTTTTGTTATTGAAGGTGAAAATCTCGAAAGACACAATGGGGCTAGAAACCCAGAGTAGTGTGGGACTCTAACCGCACTAAAAACACCTCCCTTATCATGACCAATTAAAGAAAGATCGACAAATGATTTTCCTTTCAACGTTCAGTTGCGTTTGAGAAGGTATTACAATTTAAATACGGGTTCTCATATTTTTTAGATTATAAGTTCGTGAGGCTTAGTTCTTCTTAATCTACGAGTATTATATCGTACATTTAAGACGTCTATTATTTCAGGATTAATATGCCTCTGCAGACGGTCATTGTAACGAATTGCGTACTTTTTAATTACTTCCGTTACAAGATCAATCTGCAAATCACGATGCAAGTCATTATTTCTAATATACCACGGGGCATTTACTATTCCCCGAAGGACTTTGTTTTGGAATGTTTGTATTATTTGTACAATTGTTTTCTTTGTGCAACCCCATAATTGGATACCATACGTCCAAACAGGTTTTAGTATCTGATTATATATTAAAATTTTATTCTCAGTGGACATTTCAGGGTTATGGCCTAGCAACCAATACAGTTTTCTATACCTAATATTTAACTCTTCTACTTTCTTTTTCACATGTTCCTTCCATTTCAGTTTAGCATCTAGATTCATACCCAGATACTTAGCTGTGTTAGAATAAGGAACTACTTGGTTATTAATAACCACAGGAGCGTTCGCTATTTTTTTATTTGTAAAATTTATATGAGTGGACTTTGACTCATTAAGTCTAATTCGCCATCGTTGGGCCCAATCACATATCTCGTTAACAGAATTTTGTAGCTTTTCTGTGGATTTAGTCACTCATCCATCAGTTGATAGAAGAGCAGTGTCATCTGCGAATGTAGCTATCATCACATCGTTTGTATGTGGTATATCACTAGTATACAGTAAGTACAGGGTTGGTCCCAGAACACTTCCCTGTGGAACTCCTGTTTGTAATCCTTTGAGTTCAGAATACGCTGAACCATAGCGAACTCTAAAGAATCTATTTGAAATATAAGATTTAAGTATCTCATAGTATTGTCTTGGTAGATCCCTATGAAGTTTATACTCTAAGCCCTTATGCCAGACCTTATCAAAAGCCTGAGCAACGTCTAAAAATAGTGTAGAGCAAACTTGCTTTTCTTCTAATGATTTTTCTATAATATTTGTTATACGATGTACTTGATCTATTGTCGAGTGTTTATTTCTAAACCCAAACTGGTGGGTGGGAATAAGCCTTCTTTGTTCTATTATTCTGTCTAGACTTTTAAGAAGCAGTTTCTCAAAAAGTTTTGATAATACAGGTAATAGTCAGATTGGCCTGTATGAGGTGACTTCTGATGGAGGTTTACCTTGTTTAGGTATAACTATAATTTCTGCTATCTTCCAATGATATGGAACATATCTTAGCTTAAAACAAGCTTTAATTAAAAGCTTAAGTTTAACCAATGCTATGAGGGGTAGTTCCTTCAGAATTTGGGCAGTTATAAGATCATAACCTGGCGATTTTCTATTAGAGAGCTTATGAATACATGTGCTGATCTCTTTAAGTGAAACGTAAGTGATTACGTCTTCATCTATCCTATCAAAGAATTCAAGGCGTTCGTTTGCCACACTAGGTGGAAAAGGCTTAAAAACATTTGTTAAATGTTCCGAAAATAGTTTGACATAGATATTCGAAAATGAAAGCGAAATAATGGCAAATTGGTCTTGTTTCGTTTTCAGTAACGAAATAAAGACAAATTAAAATGGTTTATATTTTTGGAAATAATGCCAAATTTTTGCAGTTTGTCCATATTTGTTTGGCTTTATTACACGTCACGTCTTGCCCCTCAGGCAGACGCTCTCTATACCCTAAAGATGACCGAAGATCTTGCTTTAGGGATGGCCTACTTAAGCATCTCACAACTTAAGCTCTGAACGAAATCAAGCTCTTTTAGAGGGAAACCATACTTTGTCCCTCATGGGTGCCAATCAATAATCTGACTGCATATAGTACGGTTGCCCTTGCCATTACCTAACCGCACTATAACCTTTTAACGCTGCCCATCTAGCGCACACTAACGAATATAATTGTTGGTTTTTCCTTTGCCAAGCTAATCCATTGTTTCCAGATTGAGCCATTCTACGGTCCGTTCGCGACAGAGTTGAACGATTTTATTGCACATAGCAATAGGATGCAATTTGTCTTCTCCTCTACTGCCGCACCAGCCTTCTTTATATCGAACTGGCAAAAGGTGAAAGTGACCAATCTGGTTATACACCGTCACATTGTATTTTGTATATCCATATGGCCTCGCACGAGTGTTGTATCTTTTTGTTTCGTGCTTCTCCATTTGTATGCGCGCGAACCAGTTAGTAGTCGTATTTTTGTTGGTCTAGCCAATTTGGCTAAATTGCGAGCGTGCGGGGTATTATGCTGCCATATTGGCAGCGATTGGCTATCATCAACAGTCTAGTGCACCTCGCGTGTGTAATTGTGAGCTGTACCGGTTTTGGAGAAAAAAAATTGCAAGAAAAAAAAAAAACGGTTCCGGAGTTTTCTGGATGACGTGATTGTTATTTAAATGGTTTCGTTTGGATGGTTCTGTTTTAAGCGGTCTCTACCGGGTGTCGATGCAAGATTGCATGTGGCGCGACGTACTCGTAACGTTGATCATAGTTTTCCATTTCGTTGAAGGCAACTGCAGCATGGAAGCGCCTTTCATGAGGGCGTTGGCGTTGTTTTGGTGTAGCACGTTCGGATGTCTGTATAGTGCATTCACCAGCATGCCCTGAGGCGCTAAAGTTATTCATGCTGCATAGCTGCTGTGCCCGTCCTTTTAAGTAATGGGTTTTTAATTTCGCTGCGCATTTTTGTTTTCCTTCATTTTCTATTGTTCCTTTCTTTTTTTTTTAGCTGCTCGGCTATGGGTTGGTTTGTTTCTCAATCACGTGGCGGAGACCTTCAATCAAAGTCTTATTAGGAACATCAATCAGACGGAAAATTTGTGTATTGCTCCTTTTTGATGTTTTCCAATTTGTAGATCAGGTAGGTATGGGTTCCTACAGTCTGTCGACGGAGGTGATTCCATCCGAATGGTGCTGATGTTTGTCGCGTGACGAATGACTGAATACATTTTCATCGAAAGCAATTTGCGCGGGCTTATCGCATGCGATTTGGAAGGGAAATGTATTTATTTTTTTCACAATTTTCCTATCGTATTTGTATGACAGTTGTGTCTGGCAGAAAAGTGTCGATTGCCGAATTGACATAGACTGAGGGAAATCTCTACATTTAGAGCCGTTACGTAACTGTCAAGCAACACACAGGCCGAGCGGCTCAAGTAGAGTCCAGGATTTTTGAGGGTGGACGCGCATTGAATGAAACCCCCTGCTCCTTTTTAGGGGCTTTTTCTAAAATTGCGCATTTCAGGGCACTGACTGTTAAGAAACTTGTTCAGAATTTAAAAGTCGTGTTTGTCCTTTTTCAAAATGACCCCTCCGCCCCCTTTTTCGGGTGTCAAATACGAAAAAAGTGTCCATTTCCTTTCTATTGCTTACGATTGCAATATGGAAATTTTCAGGCATAGAATAAAATAAATTTCAAGATATTTCGATTTTTGCTCAAGACCCCCTCTTAGGGGGGGCAACCACTAAAGTGCGTGTATGGGAAAAAAAATATTTGTTTCGTCAAATAAACTTAATTTTAGTAATAGTAGATATACTAAGATAATAATGACGACCTACCTAGCGATTTAATATTTGCCAAATCAAAGCCTCAAAGCTGCAATACCAGCCTTACAGTTTATGGCGGCATTTGTATAGTTTGAGACTCCATAGATTGGATATTTTAAGCTTTGGTAGGAAAGTTAAAAGCATTTGCGAGATGCTTCATCGTTTTTTTGTAAATAACCCCCTAACACTATTCAGAGGGTTGCTCAAAATTATCTCCAGAGATGTGACGTCAATATCTGGCGGGTAACCAAAAAGATGCAAGCGAAGCCACAAGTGACTGTTAGTCATTTTAAAATCAGAAACGACCTCCAGTACTGTTTATAAACGCGGTCCGTACACGGTACTGCTGTTTTTTTTTAATGTTTAACACAGAGATGGTTGAGAACTTTTAATTATGCTCATAAATATTTGTTATGATTTATAGCATTTGAAAGTTTGTCAGCAAAGGAGTCCTAAAAAGCGATGCTCTGAACATTGTCGAATGTAGGTAAACCCTTAGGTGATGAGCATTTTAGATTTGTCTGGTGGGCTGCTCGCCTGTCGAGGAAAAATGACAGTTCTCTCGGAACATATGCCACGAGTGATGTAGCTACAGTAGAGGCATAGGATACGGATTTGTTTTCTGAATATCAGCGGTGGATTCGATGTAGAGTTGGGTAGTTCCGGACCTGTATAGTTCCTTGAACTATGTCCTATGTCGGAAACATTTCCTATCTTTCCGTAAGCTGCAAATAATCATGTCCAACCATGTTCGATATAGTTCCGATTTCAGAGAGGAAAATGAACGTGAACTAAAGAAGAGAAACATACGTGTGGATACGCCAATACAGAAATAGCAAGCACATGCATTCATAATTGTACATGTATGCCAATACTATGGCGAAATTCGCTCTTCTCTTCCATGAAAATGAACCGTGTGTACCTGTGCCTCCGGAATTGGAACTATGCATTTGTGCTAAGAAAGAGGAAAAAAATAAATTCATGTTCACTACGAACGACGTACATATGATATGATAATGTTAACAGGTCCTCGCTCCCTCAGTTCCATTTCATCATTTTCTTTTGCGTTCCATTAACCGAAAAAATGAAAAAATTCTATCGCTTATGGAACTACATAGTTCCACGGACATGTCTCCGGGAACTAGTTCCATTTCAAAAAAGAATAGTTCCATGTTCGTTCCATCAATGGAACTATTTCGCGCAACTCTAATTCGATGTAAGCATCGAACGTCCTGTTAGTCAAACTGCGCCGTTTCTGTTTACTGCCAGGGGAATTAAATAAATTTTCCGAAGCCGAGCTCCGTTTGTGTGGAAACTTCGCCCTAAAGTGTGCTTTATTTTTCCTTCGGGCTGAAGAACCAGCTTTTGCGATATTGGAAACGTGATTACGAGTAGATATGCGGTGGAATTTCCGAGTTCGCAGTCACTCCAAAAAGCTGCATGGATACCTTGGATTCTATTTTAGTAAGGTTTATGTAGCTCAAAGTTGTACCTTCTGTGGATTGTGGGTAACCAAGTTGTTCCACTTTGATATTGTCCAGATTTAATATATTCTCGGAACTTCAATTGCGAGATCTTGTAGCACACTTTTCGAGATGGAAAATAAGCAGCGAATCTTTTCATTTATTCGACTAAACAGACCATTGATACGATAAAAGATAGAGAGCTGTGCACTCCTGCTTTTTGCAACTCGACCGGCCCAGAAGAAAACCTTGCAACCATCCGCAGAGTATGTTTCATGCAATCCAAAGGAGACCAACTTACCAAGTAGGGCTTTTGACAGGCTCAGTAAAGAAAAAATTAAGGTGGGCAAGGCTACGGCTGCGCCTAGCTTAGAAATACTATTCAATTGCCTGCGTCTATAAGGGGGTAACATATAGCTTATCAGTTCCCCCGTAGAATGCTGGTAACGAAATCTATACTGTCAGTCGAATTTATATAAGTTGACTGTTTCGACATTCATTGACATTCGCAATTAGGTTGGATAGGAGTAGGTAAAGCAACGACTTAGAACGGGTATTTTTGTGAGAAGCTTTTACCACCTTTTTGGAAATCGGTTGTGTTCGGCTCGCCTTTGAAATTCATCTTGAAACATATATAACGTCACCATACTCGCTTTGGGGAAACAAATCCTCAAGCCAATGTTGCTCTGACGTGGGAAGTATTTAATTTCCGTGGGCATTTTAATGGAGACTGTCTCCTCAGGTGTGATTCTTTTCTTATCAAATATGTTACTAACTAAAAAATTAGCTGTCACTAAACTTTCACGAGATTTTTGGGTGATTCGCCTCACACTAGAGATGTGCTTGTGCAGAAATTTGTGACAGATGTTAAACAGTATGAAAGTGTTCCTCTGGTGTTCTTATGACATCTTATTAATCAGCAAGGTGTTTCAAAACACCAACATAAGTAACCAAAACATTTTGTGGTAGGTATAAAAAACTTGTAAGAAAAGATCGAAAGATGACTATCTTCGAGCATCTTGCGGTAGACATTTAAAAATAGTTTTTAATTTTTGTTTTCTTTTCCCAAACTTATATTGATTGAACAGAATATTTAACCAAGGGAAATTTTAACTACTGATGGGCACTATCGAATGAATGCGACTATTGATAGTTAGTAACTGAATGATTTCGACTATCGAATGATTTTTTTCATTCATTCATTCAGTTAAAATGAGTAAAGCCAACTTGCCTTCTTTTTTGTAGGATATCTTTGGAACGAGTACATTTCAAATAAATAAAATAAAACGAGTAAATTTCAAATAGAAAAGTTTGCACGAAAAATCAGACATCCACTTAAAGTCAAATTCAAACTTAATTCATCAATCCATTTATAACCCAAGAATAAACACTCCAATTAAAAATCAATTCAAGAACAATCGCGTTAAAAGTTCTAGAATATAACCATTAAGCACACAAAACAAAATAATCACACAACTATATCGAATAATAAAATAACATTTGAAGAATTAAGACAACGTGCAATAATTGCAATAGGTATACATATTATAATAATACGCACTTCTATATTAGGTATATAAAAAGCTACATATCTTTCAAGCAAGCGCACCCACTATCAAGAGAAAAATTATTTAAATGAGAAAATCATTCAGTCAAACCTACTATCGAATGAAAATCGTAGTTGAACTAATGAAATCGTTCAAACCAGCTTTCGAGTGAAAAAAATAGTAGTTGAATAACTGTTCGTTCATTACTATATTTTTTCAACTACTATCGAATGAACGAATTTTGAGCAACTATCGAATAAGTCGATAGTTTCTTTTCGATAGTCCCCAACACTAATTCTAACATGTAACACTGCCTGAAAGACTTTCCGATATTTTGGAACTCGACCTGGGCAAGCAGTCTCTCTTTCCGGCTATTAGGGTCTCAGATAGTTCACTTATCAGCAAAATAAACTCCGTTTGTTGCTCCTCCCAAGCTAAATTCAACTTCACTGGAGTAGGAGTTCGTCGACAACATCAAAATGTAATACAAAATAAATGACTTCTGAGGGATAACATTAAACCCGACTTTCCATAAAATCCCCAGTGTCTCTTTCAAATTTTCTGTCTGCTTTTAAAAAGCGAAAACGCTTAGAAATGGCTACAAATGGTTGGGTTTTAATTAGTCAATCGAAGAAAAGCTTTGCAAATGTTTTCAGGTGTATACCCAAATCAAGTCAATAAACGAAATCAAGAAAATGCCAATCAATGACTGGGGATGCATACCCAAATAATTGCATTCCTTCTCAACTTCCATAACTGCCTTGTGATGGTACTTGACAAACATAAACCAACGTTTCGTTTATGTAGATCTGAGTGTGCTAAGAACTCAAGTCAATTTTGAATACCATTTTGAAAATGGAAAGCACAAGTAAAGCACTCCTAAGCGGATACGTAAATTGAAATATTCTGTTGCATATCCATGCATCTGCGTTACACCTACTCCCTCTGATTGTTTTATTATTTTCAAAGAAAAACAACGCGCGAATTTACACCAAGGCACAAAACGTAACAAACCATAATCCCCTTCAACAATTAAGCAAAACAAATGAAGGCCTTCTTGCTGCTTCTTCAAAAAGTCCCACGTAACGTACACAGAAACCACCGCAAAAAAAAACCCTCTCACGCAAAGACAAACAAAAGCAAATCGATGCAAGAATAATGTAAATGAAAACGTTCTCCAGGATGAACACATCCCGAACATACCACGGCGGCGGCGCTTCCACCCACGACCCACCCATTTCGCACCCACTCAAGTGCTTTTAATCACACGAAGATAGCGAACGACGAGGACGACGGTTATCGTCATGATAACAATAATAATCATCGCACAATAACAACACAAACCAAACATGAGACATTTTTTTCTATTTTGTTCTGCCCCTGCACATCCGTCGGCCTAATTCCATTCGCAAGCAGCGCCCGCACAGAGGCAGCCAATTCAAATTATACCTCCGCACCCTTCGCGGACGATATAGACGGCCGCTTATGATATCGTGAGCATACACACGTCCTGGGGATGAAATCGGATTGTTGGATTAATGAACACTCACCTATGTTCGGCTCCGTAAACACACCGTAATGCCATCAGAGATTGTTCTCTCCCCCGCCATAAGTGTCTGTTCCTTGTGTAGAACTGCCTCGTGCAGTTTGGCCCCCCGTCGCATATCTTGCACAGCGTTCATTAGTTTTCTGCAGTCCCAACTCCTAAGTGGATTGCGTCCACCGACACTGAAAGGCATGAACTTCTATAATTAGAATATTACATGCACACCCACAGATGCACAGCCAACGAAAAATTGATTTTCGGCGCATCATTCGACTGCCACTCCTGCACTACTCGATCTCGGTGACCGCAATATCCCGCAGCGGACGCGTGCATTATGACACTTGCACACATGTTTGTTGACATTTATAATTTATCACACTTGCGCGGGTTAAATAAGAGTGTAGAATTTGTAATTAAGCGAGGACGCGTTTAAATATGCCACCCACATGTCGCAATCGCAACCACAAAGACACACATTGCCATTGGTGTGCTGCGTGGTGCGGCTGCTGATGCTGATGGGGTTTGGTAATCCACCGTAAGTCCCGATGGGGTTTTATGGATTCTAAATAATAATACGCTCATGCCCTGGCCGATACGAGTAAGAGGAGTCTGTGTGCGTGCTGGAAGCACAGATTAAAGGCTCCCACATTAATAGACATAACGGGCAGTTTCCTAATGAATCTATTTACCGGCTGTACACTGTGTAATCAGAGAGCCGACAGTCACTGTGTGTGTGTGTGTGTTGTGCATGTGATCAAGCATAACTAAGTGCATAATGCCGCTTAAATATTTGAACCTGCTCACATACAGCTGGTGGTGATGCCGATGAAGCTATACCGATGTGAATGCATGGCAGAGTTACCAAAATCTTAAGTAAACTGTTTTATAATAAAATCTGCTCTCCTTGGATGGATGTGCCGAGTGGTAGAGCAAAGTCCATTTACCCATAATATGAGTGAAGATTATTTAACCGGTAGGTAGGTGGTGGGCCTCCCCTCTCCCAAGGGCAAATGTTTGTGGGCGAACCGACAAAAAGGTTCCGGCTTACAGGTTGAGTCCTGTGTGCATATTCAAGTAGTTAGTTAATAATTGATCCTGCCGCCTCGATGGTTCCATGTTGGAAATTAGGACATGTGGTTATAGAGATGTAAGTGTCATTGAGACTGAAGGTAGGTGTGCAGGTTTTCAGACTGGGCATACCTGCCGCAATGTTCTTAGCACTTAGCCTCTATTAGTGCTAAATATATGCAAACCCAATTGTACTGAGAAGATTGCTGTGATACCAGAGAGAGTAGCCAAAAGAAGGAGATTATTGCGTAGTTATGCGCAGCCAAATGTCATATGATGTACCACCAATGAGCTTTCCGTCTTGAGTCTTTGAACGGCTCCTAGCTAAAGAACTTCAAGTTGGGCGTACGTAGGTAGGTACTTGTTATCTCGGATATTTGTAAGAAAAACTCTTTATTTTGCATTTTTCCGATCCCTCGCTCATCAGTCCAGCACATTAACCACTAAGCACATATTCTTTACAACAAAGCAGAGCGAATATGCGGAAGCACTCGTATGCTAGTCACAAATTTTCGTCACGATTGACCAAAGAGTCGTATTGAGTTCTGGACCCCTACCTGCTGTGTAGAATAGCCCTGGCCTTAATGTGGCATAGAAACGTCTTACTATCCATCATGGGAATACAAGGCATACCCAAAGACATAACCTATGGCGTTACGTTAATGTCCTTCTCTGCCTGAAACAATGAATATGCACGTATCCAGGCCAAGTACTCTCAAATGACGTGAAAAGAACTGCAGAGCTCTTAGAGCGGGCCATTGGTAAGCCCTCAGAGCATGTGGCCTTGTTAAAACTTAAAAAAAAAAAACCGCGCAACATGACCCCAAATACCCAAGACCTATCTTATTTTTTTGGATTATTTTCCTGTAACTAATGAAAAGCTTATACCCAATTCACAATGTCGCGTTGACGCGCGCGTGCTTTGACAGATTATGTGGAAACAAAGCGTTCATATGCTGCCACACAAAATACAACTTCGGGCGTTGGATCCACAGGAGATAATTTCGCTCATAATGCTTATCATGAGCAGGCTTGCCAGATTGTGCGATATATCGCAAAACGCGCGGTATTTTTTTCTATTTTGCGGTGTAAAATTAGAATTTGCGATATCTCTTATTTTTTGCGATGTTTGCGATATTTTGTTTTATTAATCATTAAAACAAAATAAAATACTAATTCAATAAAATTCTTTCCATTTTAAAACAAATGAGTTATATAATTTGATCTTGCTGCCATACTAATACCAATTTTTTTCTTTTCCTTTGTTATTGTTTCCTGTTACCTAACCAAAAATGTTAAAAATCAAGTGAAAATCAATTTCGATGTGTTATTTTTTTATTTTTAGCAAATTTGCGATTTTTGCGATAACTATTTTGTAATTTTGCGGTTTTTTACAAAAAATAACTAAAAATTGCGATATAGGCTTATAAAAATCTGGCAAGCCTGACCATGAGATGAAATATCTCGTGGAGTCACTCTATTTCATCTCATGATTGGATGTCAGCGATCGCGATTGTATCTTGACATTGATGGTTGGGTCTGGCATGAATTTGACAGATGTTTGTGTTTTTGTTTTTTTCGTCTGGAAATTACATTTTTTGCCCAGCACAGATATGAGAAAATTGTATGGCATTGATCTCAGGACATTTAGTTGGAGAGATATATCTCTAATGGAGTCGGCGTGTTAGGTCGTAAATATCGTAAGTTTGACAACTTTAGAATTTTGAATGGTTCGGTTTAATGTCATGGGGTGTGCCGTTCTTAGTTGGAGTGGCACAGAACCATTAGTGTTTATCACAAACAAGTTTTAAAAAGCAATATGATGTTTTTTTAATGCAAATTAATTAATTTAGTGTGTGAAAATGACGAATACCTTTTTTTTGTGGAGCTTATTTCGTTAGATGTTCTTGGATAAAAAAAAAACATTAATCATTGGTCCTGTATCTTTCTTAAGGTTGTTCCTTGCATTATTATACTGTTATAGGTATATGAGTTGTTATCTATTTTGGAGAATTTATTTTTAATTCTTGCACACAAATTACAGCTACAAGAAAAACGAGAGTAGATTTGAAATTTGAATTCTGCTCTCTATTTGTGTACATTAGTTTAAACCAAACCGAACTTTTAATCTGTCATATCATACTCTACTCTCTCAACGCGCATTCGCTTCAAAGCTGCATTTCGTTTTACAAAATTGTTGATGGCGCGCTTTGGTTTTTAAAATCGTAAAGTTTCGATAAAGGGTGTCAAAGCGTTCAACGCGACATTGTGAATTCGCCATTAAGCTGGGTAATGTAACATCGCTGTCTTGAAGGACACACGTAGAGCAAGACTGAAGAATTTAACGCTTTCCTATGACTTCCGAAAGCCCGTCATTGAGAATGAGAAAGCTGGTCAAGGTGGATGTGACCTGGTGTAGATTTGTCTTCGGGTAGACGAAGAGTCAAAAAAAACCGACGAAAACAGCTATAGTCTCACCTTTTTGAAGAAATTGGCTAACGTCAATTTGATTATTGGCAGTCAGTATGCCGAGCTACTGAGCGAGAGGTTTCAGGTTCGATCCCCTGAAAATGAAAAAAATAACATCTTCATTTTTTTTCCCACTGCTTCACCTATCACAAACATCTGACAAACATTCGAGAGTATAAAAGTCATGACAGAGTATTCTCATTTCAGCAGTTTGCACTCAGAATAAAATTGAAGGTCCCTTCCATTCGTCGCCAAAAAATTAAGACTCGAATAACGTTAGCGGTGCTTATAAAGACTCAGCAATATTTACTATTACTGCATAATTATTCACTGGCGAGTTTTGCGCAGAGTTAAGTAATCTATTTCGTAGAGGCTTCTAGTACTTGCTAGTGGACGCCGCACGAACTTACTACTGCAATTTGTGTTCTTCGAATGGTACTTTCTTTTTACAGCAGAGCCATTTAAATATGCTAACTTCTAACCCAGATATTTCAGAAATGAATGTGAATGTAAAAATACTCGAGGTCTTTTGACTTGGAGCCACAATTTTATTATATAAGTGCTTAAATTCTTACCTCAAAGTAGCCATTTTCGATTGCCAATAAGCCTCTTCAACTATTTCTGTTAACATTTCGATGAATGGAAGGGTATATGTGCTGTGCATACCATACAGAAACTCAGAAAAAGCTCCATGTTCATTGTTCAGTGCGAGACGCAACATTTGTCTTTTGGTTTTAACTTAACAGAGAAGTAAACAAGTTTTAAGTCACGTCTTGAATTTATGAAGGCGGGTATGGTCCATAAAACTGCTCTACTATTGCCATTTCTGAATAATTGCACAAAGTTGCAACTTTTAATTTATTTATACACAGCTTTTTTCCATAACCAACAGCAACAAAAAATATGCAAATAAGTCATGGGACGATAAAAAAAAACAGCCACCCCGATAACTAACGGCCTTGCCTAAAAAATATCACTCAACTCGAAATAAATTGCACTGTAAATCAAAATTATCCCATCAAATAAATTTACCGTCATTACAAATAGATGAACACATAAATTATTATTGTTAATCACGCTAATCTTACAGCAGGCTGTAAACAACATTATTTTTACTCAACATTTATATGTAAATAAATTTCAGCTTGTTTGCCATTTGAAATGTCCTGCATTCATTTTTTTATTTTTTTTTGTCGGTCTACCTTAATCCTGGTATAGATCCCAGGCAGAGTGTAATAATAATAAAAAAAATATATTAATCATGCCCACTGCCCAACAATTAGTTATACAAAGCGAGCTAAATAAATTTAATCCTTTCCGACTACAAACTCGTGCCACTGCATCGCTTGAAATAATACCAAAACGCGTCATGTAAATAATATCCATTATTTATTTATTCAGATAATTCCGCAAAAACATAATTTCATTTGCATTTGCATTGGAATCAACTATGGATGCTTTAGAAATTTATTAATTGGTGCTTGAAAAAATTTCCGCTTTCGAGAGTCGACATCTAATGAATGCACAAACCCATCAGCCATCACATTATTTATAAAGAGCTCTTTGTATATTTGATTGGATTGACTTTATAGATTTGTTTAAAGTGGCTTTTGTTAGCGATTAGATTTAAAAATGGAGTAATCAACGCGGTAAGGGGTTTAATTACATTTAACTGAATACCATTATTGAAGTAGAAAGGTGGACTTGTAAGGCTTGATGGGAAGATCAGTTGGCTCAACATGTCCTTATTGGTAATCTAGGTTACCTAGGCGAGTAATTATTTTTGAGACAAATGAAGGGTACTTACAATTTTATTCCAATGGAGAATCTCTTTTGAAACAGTTAATACTCTCGGATGTTTTTCAAACAGATGGCGCAGTTTAAAAAAACGAATGATAAAATTTTGTGTTTTTCCGGGGATCGAACCATAATCGGTAGTCCAGCATACAACCTATTAAACCTCGAAGATAAAATTATATCCCCCTTGCGTTATTCGGCTGGATTGCTTGGTATCCTGGGGTGGGATTCTGTAAGATGAAAACGTTGAATCGTTTTCGTTCAAACGAACGTTTTGCTTCATGTAACTTCTGAAATGAAAGGAAATTTCATTTGCGGGAATACAAAAAAACGAGAGCTACTTCATCGACGTTTTCGTTTTCTTTGCTTTATGTAACTCCAAAAAGGGATACTTTTCCGTCCACTCGGTCATAATATTTTTTCGTGTTGTTGTTGACTTCCTATAAGAATGTAATTAATTAAAATAAACAGTTTGTATGTTGGTTATTGATAATTGTACTCACATTATTATTCAAATGTTCACCTCTTGTTACGCCCAAAATATTAGCAAACGAAATATTTACATTGAAAGCGGTCAGCAACAACATATTTGATATATATACAGCTTCTTTTATCACAAAGTTTATAAACCCTTATGAACGAGAAGAAGAAAATGAAAGCACTTACATGAAGCAAATTTTCGCTTTCGGGTGATTTCTTTCGTTTTTTTGTTAAATCCGAAAGTGGTTTTCGTTTTTTTTTTTTTTACAGAATCCTACCCTGAATTTTTTGAAGAAAACGTAAGGCTTTCTTTGCAGACTTTTTCGGTGTGAGTACAAAGCCTCAAAAATTTTAAACGTCTAAGAAATTAAAACAGGTATGCCAGACCTGCCGCTCAGTGCGGGACTGTCCAGCTATAAGGCTTTTGTCCCGCAAGTGTCCCGTAATGAAAAGTGTTCCGCAAAATGTCCCGCACTAAAAAAGTTGTCCCGTAAAATGTCCCACTTTTCAACTTGTCGCTCTATTATTACTTCATTATTAAATAAAATAAATAACAATTAAAAATACATAGAAATTATAGCCCTAGTAAGCTACAATCATAACTTCTTACAAAGTGTGAATTGCGCCTTAATCTGATGATGATAGTTCAGTGTCTAGGTCGAACTCAGAAAGTTAGCCCTAACATAAAATGTACAAATATGATTTAAAAGACTTTTACTTGAACCAAATATTACTATTAAAACAAATAAAATGTAAACTAAAATGTAAGCAAAAATATCCCGCCAGCTACATTTTTAGATTTGGCATCCCTAGATGCAGTCTCAGTTGGCTACTTGTCTGGCTTTTTTTGAGGGTGGTACCAAACTTGATTTAAAAAACAAATCCAGTCATATGCCTTAGGTCTTTCTGGCTGATTCAATGAAAGGAATGCATAAGACTGATGATCACTTGGGTTCTGGAACTTGTTCTTGAATTTGGAGAAGTTATTTGCGTTACTAAAATAGACTTTCCAGGGAGGCAATCTTTTTTTTTTTATAATTCACTTCATGAGGTTTTTCTCCACTTAAAAAGGCTTATACAAAGCACGAATGGAGGGGCTTATAAGAAAGGGTATTGTTGCACATTGGTTGTAAAGAATTGTGGGTTGGTAATAGAGTCCACTTGTGCTTGTTGATGGACCTACAAAGGAGATTGTAAATCGTAGAGCTCGAATTTTTAGTCACAATTAACGAAGGCACGAACCAAAATAGGTCAGCCTAGTTGCATATGCAGACCCTGGACTAAGCTTGCCAAGGGCGCTAAATAACTTTGAGCAATCTGAATTTAAAACATGTTTAGGAATTTAAAAAAAATTTAAAACGCTCTTTTCTTGAAAAACTGAGCTGTTTACTTATGAAACTAATGAACTAGGTCGAGTAGGCAATCATTTCTGAACGGAAATTGTCAGGGGAAGATCCTATAAGCAATATCTAAAATCCAATCGTTGTTCCTCCTCGATTCCTAATTCAGAAGAAGAATGGCAGTTTGTATAAATTTGCGTGATTGAGAACCTAGTAAACTGCAGATCAGATCTAAATTAAAACAAATCCCAATATGGACTGTAAAAATATACAAATTCCTAATCTTTTGTTTTTTTGTCGGTAAACACTAATCTTCGCCTGAGTGGCTATTTTTGTGAAAACGCCTGATGAATCATTTAAAACAGTTGCCCTTACCTTTTGAAGTATTTACCATACTTTGCAAAGCGTTACTCTGTGAAAAAAAAACACTCCTTTTGAAGTTTGGTTAGAATTTTTATAATGAAAAATTTAAATTTAAATAAATTAAAATTTGTTTACTTTTCAAATATAAGTGTCGACTTCACAGTAAAAAAAGGAAACAAATATGTTTTTTTTTAATTGCATATAAGCTTTGCAAAAACCAATAAATAAATAAAAACGCTGTCCTAACAAGAAAAAATCAGAGCTGTACCACAAGATCATCGGAATTGAAATCTTGAATCGACGGACAATTCTCGTAACCTTATTTGCTCTTCATTGGAATCCATCTCTAAAAAAATGCAATTTTACTAAAAAAAAAAAATGGAAAATTAAATACTTGAAAAAATGTTAACTTACTAATCATCGCCTCTTAGGCGACACAGAACTTGAAAATGAAACACTGAAATTTAAAAAATAAACGTCCGCCATCCACCGCGTCTGATTCCCAACTGAATTTACAAGGAGACAGAATCCCATGGGAGTAGTGTATTCTAAAAAAAAAATGCAAAAAACCGGTTGTGAGCGTCCTCCACAGGCGAGGATCATTGTTGTAGGGTTAAGTAAGCACTTCCTGATTACAGTATTTTTTATAGCGAAGAAGAAAATAACTTTCCCGCAAAATAAGTTCAAAAGCAAACCACAGCAAAGTTTCAAACCATTACTATTTGTGTTGCATACTTCAACGAGCATGTTGGCATTTATATCGACCACTTTGTACAACTAGTTGAAATTTATCTTCACTTTACAAACCACTAAGCTTCTGGCTAAATCGTCCATCGCCTCCTTCTCCTCTTTTAGCCGAAACTAATCACAGAACTTCCGTTTTCCGTATGACATAATGTGACAGTTTCTGGTGAACACAGCATGGCTAGGTTTCTCCCCAGAGACAGACCTTTTCTTTTTATTTACCTTGCAATGACTGTACATGTGTACATGTGAACAATTCCATTCTGTTAGTTTGGTTTGGGTGGCACTTGTGTGAACTTTCGACTTGCAAAAGTTTAAGCAGGTAAACTGTTTGGGAAAATCTGTCTGTCGGCGACTATCTACTATCCTTGTTAACGAAAACGTCCACTGAGGGTGATTATGTTACCATATGCGTGCGATACATATTTTGTTTTGTTTACCCCTTTCGCCCTACACAAAGGCGTATCGGTTGGGTTCCAAGACCAGACAATAAACAGTAAAAGATAACCGAAAATAGAAAGTTTATAAGGCTCTTGACGAACCTGACAAGTGGCAGTAAATAATTTATACATTGCGTGTTTATTTAATAAATTTCATTTAATTTTGTCTCTTATCCGAAGGCGAGGAGGTGGGTGTGTGAAAAGGGACAATAAAAGAGCGTGTGCGTGTGCTAAACTCACTGGGGAATTAATACCGTTTAATAGTGCTATAAATGCGAGCAATCTCATAACGTCAAGTGGAGTTATGAGATTGGGTGCCTGGGTATAATATAGGCGCATACACCTGAGAAGAGTAGGCCATTTTGGTGAAAGTGTATTTCACAACTTGTATGCTCTTAATGGGCTATTAAAGTAATGGATTTGCCAGATACATGCATCTTTTAGATTCTTAAAAGTCGCTTCTGTAGGAGCGAAATTAGTTACTCAATAAAATTGATGGAGTTTTCTTTTTTATGTCCAACACCGACGGTTTTATAGTTTTCCAAAGTGCCTCTGACGATGTAGTCGAAGGACACTGATCATGTTCCTGGCTTAAAGCTATACAAGTATATGCGATGAAATAAGGCCCCAAAAACAAATTAAATAAGGCCCCAAATTTGGGGTTTTATTTCATAATGAATATTTTTTTTGTTGTTTTTTTTTGTATATTTCATTGCATTTTTATTCAATATATTGTCTTCTTAGAAATAAATTTACAATCTATTATATATGTATATATATTTTTAATTAAATATTGCAACATTTCCGCAAAATTTTCTCATTTTTTTATTCATTAAAATGAAAAATAACGGAAATACCTACAAACAAATTTGTAAATAAATATTTTTAAATTTGGAGTTTTAGTAAAATAAACTGTCTATAACATTAAGAAATAATGAAGATTTGGTACAAAAAATCGCGCGATTTTTCACCTGCGGCGCTAAGATTCGAACAATTTTTTTTTTAATTAAAATAATCACCTTGTCAAAATATTGAATATAGATGACTAGGAGCTGCACAAGGTTCAAATCACTGAAGCTGATCACTTGAACGAGAATGTTTCCGAGAAACATCACTTTGAAGGCGATGAAAAAGTGCTTCCCAAGCGCTTATTTTGAAGTAAAAGGCTGGACGAAATTTTCGCTTTTAGCTCGAACGGATGTAACTGTAACTGTAGCTGATGTCCGACTTCGCACTCGGAGTCAGGGTGCCTGTAACAGAGAACTTATGACGTCTCGTGACGTTTGCCTAAATGACTAATAATTTCAAATAGCATAATAATTTTGGGCAAAGAAAAGTCGGTCCTTAAAATTTGTGCGACTCCCAACTTCGATGAGAATATAGTTCTGGGTACCGTAGGGCTAGGACCCCCTATAGAGGAGCTACAACGAGTGGGTACATCTACACACTCTTTAAAACTGCATCTATTTGTATGTAGATCTGAACGCGCATCACGCTTAAGCAACTCACACCACACAGTCCGTATAGAAACACATGGGGCTAAACATGGGGCAACATTATTATTTATTGTGTTCATATCTTCCATCGCTATCGGCCAAACACTTGAGAAGATATACGAATTTAAAGTTCACGCGTGGGACCCACGTAGTCCTATGGCCCGACTAGGTAAGAACACAAGCTTTTAGCAATCTTTTTAAGTAGAATCAATAGTTGCAAATATCGAATCCAGCAGAAGATCTAAATTCTCCAAAGCTCACGTAAAGCTGGGCCGGCATTCTGTAAAGCGAAAGGTCCAAAAGTTTTCGTGTGCACGACCGATATACTGCTGTTAATTACAGCAAATCAATCGAGCGCAAGAAAATGTTTCAACGTTTTCGCCTTAGATATTCTCACAGCTGTTGTAGTTTTGAACAAATATCAACAAACAAGGAACGATATTTCCGACTGTTTCCCCTAGACACGACTGTTACTGTTTTACACCAGACATGATATTAGTCCGGTGATATTAAAACTACTTCATAAAGCTGCTCATGTTCATGTAATCATGTATCCTCGTAGAAGTTCCGAATCACTCTTTCAATTCGGGCCACCTGTTTCCGCATGCACCTGCATCTACTGCAGAAATTTACGGTCGCTGCCGCCTTGAAATCTACGAAAGAGATGTGGATTACGAAACACCTTGGGCTCCGCAAAATTTCAAAATACAAAGTAATGTCGCATATGAAATATTCTGCCATGCAACAAGCCTGAATATACCTTACAACTAAGACAGCCGTTTCTCGAGTAGCTACAGCTGTCGGAGTTTAGTACAAAGAGTTAAAAAAAAGCCGTCTTTGTAGTCTCCAGTCGGATATATTTGCTTGGGATCCGGTCGAAATTCTGCTTTCAAAATTCTGCTCCGCAAAAATTCTGTCTTTTCACACAAAAATTTCAAATTCACGAGAAAAGGAAGAAAGCAAACGGGTTGGGTCAAAATTCTTTTTACAAAATTCTGCTTTCAAAATTCTGCTTTTCTAAATTTTGCTTTACAAAATTCTGCAAACATGAAAAAAAGGTTTGGAAAATGTTCAAAAGCAGAATTTAGAAAGGCAGAATTTTGAAAACAGAATTTTTAAAGCAGAATTTTGTAAAATGAATTTTGACCCATCCAGAATTTTGACCCAACCCTTTCTTCATTTTCTCGTGAATTTAAAATATAGGCCTGACTACATAGCCCATAACGTCGTTAAAAATATCACTGATTTCTTTAGAAAATTTAAAATCTCCATTATAAATGTATAGACCGGTATCCGGTCGGTCAAAGATGGCCTTACTTTCTCCAAGCTATTTCTTCATCTAAAGCGACGACGTGTTACTACTGACTCTTCGAAACCATTACCATCTCAAATCCTTTTGCACATCTAACATAGTACCCAACTTACATAGTAGTGACTTTTCAAATACATTTAAGAAAAAAAAAAATTCGTGGGATTATGTAAAGCAGGTCGTAACTGCACTCACAATGGCCAATTCCGCCTGTGTCAACGGCCCGCAAAAATCTCGGTAGCACTAAAAGAAACCAAAACCTACACCCTCTTTGGTAGAATGTAATTCGCAGTTTACTGAACCATATTCGCTTATAAATCTTTATCCCCATTCATATATGTGCGCTACGCCCTTAGGCAAATAACAGGTATTTTAGCGTGCGTATCCACTCAAGTACAGCCACCACTTGTGAGCGCGGGGCAATATTGCTCCAGTGGTTACTTCCACTAAGGGTTTGTCGAAGTTGCTTCCATTTTGCTGCTCCATTTCATTCAAATTACACAGGAAAGCGGCGTCGGCAGCGTTAGAAAGAAAAATGTTCAAGTAAAAGCCGAGGAAAACATTTTCTTTTTTTTTTATAACCTCAATAGAATTTTGCTCTTTCCATTTAAAACTGCGAACCCGCGAAAATCAATCAACCGAATGTGGCGCTGCGACTGAAAAGGCGGCGTCCCCGTGGAGAATCCTCTTAAAAATCAATTACGCCATCGAACGCACTTCAATGCACAAATGAATTTCATGTGAAGTTCAATTGAATCGAAAAAAAAAGTAAAGAAAAAGATTCTTTTGTATCTCAAATAGACACCCAATAACGTGAAGTACCAGATTTGGATTCATTGCTCGCCTCCCTATACAAATGTTTTTGTTTTCTTTTACTGGAGCTCTAAATTATGTTCGGAACAAATTCGAATTGGGATCGGGATGTTTCGATAAGCAGCCTGGGGCTTAGGGCTGCCTTTGTGTCCAGCAGGTAACGTGAAAAATAATTTAAGATACGACCGAAAAAAAAAACAAAACTGTTTTGGGTCGTAACAATATTTTAATTAACTGCCGGAGCGATATTGCCTCGAGGGCACACGTGTATCACCTTCTCCTTTGCCAAGGATAGGCCGAGATGAGTCCATGCTACCACTGGTTAAAAATACGGTAATTGGACGGAAGTGAACCTCGAGGCTGTATTTGGGGGAAAAGTACTTAATAATTGGACACCAACAACAGCCCATTAGGGGCGCATATTTAATTCAGTCAGGTCACACGCTTTCCGTCGAGACACTGCATTTGTTTTCCTTAAGTAATTTGTTAACAAATTCCAAAACAAATATTGTCTAGTCCTTGATTTTGTTTTAACGACGGTACAAGGCTACGGCGCCCCCTCACAGTGAAAGTCCTCGTTAAATATATACTCCGCAAGACTGCAAATACTCCCGCACAGTCGTTAGCAAAACCCTGTAGAAGACAGCACTCATTGCCTCATTGCTTGACTTTGTAATGTTTACAGTTTGATGTCAGTTTTATTTTCTGCTTACTTTCAGTTAAGTTTACCTCGCCTTTCTGAAATTCTCTTGGTGGTATCTGCACCGCACAGAGTGTGAGGAGGGGCGAAAAGGTACGAGTTGCTGCCTCCATTCGTATTGCTTTGATTATGAAAAGTTTTCCTATACTTGTAGATGCGATGATGTCGTCTCGTAGAATTGTTCTACTTTTCGATGAGTCAAGAGGATGTTACTACACACGGGGTAACTACCGTGCCACGATATGACTTTTATTTTCTTTCTCAAATTTACTTACTGCAATACTCTCTAACTGAGTGACTTTGGCTGTAGTTGAAGCGTTTAGTGGAGATTTCTTTGTGTAGCACTCGTATAGATACGCATTAAGGACGACAGTTATAGTGGAAGTAGGTCATGTGATTTGGTGCAGTTGAAACCGATTTCCTTGTAGGAAACATGTACATGGACATAGTTGGGTCTATATATTCGACTTGGATATAGGTTTTAGAAAAGTTCAACCCCATCAATCCATTAGCCGGAATGGCTATTGAAATTCTTTGAGTGGCTATCCCTTAGGGATGTCGCGCTCGTCGGAAGTGGATATATTTACATTTTATGCATCGTTTATTCAAGTCCATGGAAATGTGCACACTCAGCTGTCAAAGTGGAATGTTTGAATGCAGTTGATCTTTACCCCATTTAAATGGGTCTTCTCTAAGACTTGGGTGAATGTCATGTCGAACTCAGTGATTTCTGAGTTCCGGTTTAACATTGGATTAATAGGCAGTCGATACTTAACACTTTTTCTCAGACATCCCGCTAGATGTTACAAGTTTTGCCCGTCTGAACAAGAGTATTGAAATTGTTTGGACTTCTTCAAAACTCTACCGGAAATGGTAGAATGCGTTTCCGAAAATGATGTTGTTTTGGGCCAGTTTTACGTTTGTACGAAAATTTCATATAAGTTGCAGTTTCGATGCGTCTTTCAAATTTGGACAGCTTGTTGAAGGTTTTCTGGGTTTTTAATTTGCAGCCGATTATTTGAAATTTTTACGTTTGATGTCTTTTACAAAATTTGACGTTTTTTCAACTGATTGACAAAACAAAATTCTGAACTGTTTTCAATTCTGAACAAGAGCAGGGCTGTCTGCTCTTTTTACAAAATTACATTCAATTACGTTCAGATATAGTAATTTTTGACGTCTTTTTCATTTGCAGCTGAATATTCGGATTTTGTTATTTTTACTTCGCCTTTTAGAAAATTTGACACTTTTTCAACTGAGTGAAAAAACGAAATTCGGACCTGTTTTCCATTTATTAAAAAGTACCTAACCATACATTTTTGGCTGTCTGCACTTTTTACAAAATATGCATTGAAAATGTTCAAATTTAATACTTTTTGACGTCTTTTACAATTGTACTCGTATTTTATTGCTCTAACGTATTCACAACATCGCTGCGCAACGAACGTTTCATAAGCTCTACTTTTTTTTCCTGAGGAAGTCGTTCAGAATCGGCATCGAATTGAAGACCTACCTAACAGAAATAAGGGACAGGTTGCACTAATTATTTTTCTTTATGGAGGCAAGTTGGCTTCTGATACTCATCTCAAAGGCGTGAGCACTGATTTGACTCAAATTAGTAGAGAAAATTGCACTTTCTTCTCAGACTGACTTCTAATCAGCCTGCAAGTATGCAATCATTTGTGGTAAAGTGTTCTAAGCTCGATGTTTTGGGATATATTTTGACTTTGGTTTGAGTCAAGTTACTCTTAATACAATTCCCATCACTCAATTCTGTTTCAAAATTTTCAATAGGCTCTACATCGGAGTAGTGCGTCCGATGCTCCCATATGACGCCCAATATTATCAGCTAAGATGACGATTCTTTTGCCAGCAAAAGCGAAAAGCTTTGCCGAATAAGGTGTTCCCAGATCCAGAAAAGCCTTCATGTCATTTATATTATAATTGCTAGGCCTTAGATCCAATATACACCCACTGTGCCCAATATTTTATGCGTTGCAGTTTTTTTTTTTCAAACACTAAAACATTAAAAATGATGACTATGTTTAATAACTTAATTTATTTTTTTTAAGGCAAATTAAATATTCATCAATTCATTTTGGTTCGCACACAATTTTTTTCAAAGTTAATGAAATAATTTTCTTAATAAGCATTAAATTGATTATAGATACACTTTCCAGTACATCTACTATGAAACTTCTTATCTTATTTTAATAACAAAAGCGACGGCGATGTGTTTAGACTTAAGAACTAAAATTAAGTTATATCTTCATAATTTTGCTATTAAACCCAATTTCAATAGATATTTCATATCTAAATTCACATACAAAAATTATATTTTAACTCATTTGTACTTAAAAGTAAACTGCACTTTGATTTGATCATAATTTTAATTTTAATTATAGAAAATAATAATTCTTATAAAATATAAATATAAATTCCTGTTTCTTTTTTTTTCAGATTAATCTATTAATGCTTTGCGAGTCCACAGAATCTACACGAAGTATGTATACTAAAATAGTAAAATTTATGTTTTTGTTTGAATCATTTTTTTTTTTAAAGAACCAGAAAAATTCAAACTTGATCCAAAGAAAATGGTGTCAGACATAAGGGAAAACCAAACATCTGAATATTTTCAATAATGATTGTTTGGAACTTGATGTTAATCTCAAATTTTCACTTTAGACTCTCATATACCTAAATAGAATTTTAAATTAAAATCTTTTTTTTCAGGGCAAATATGCTAAAATTGTTATTTTCATCAAAATGTATTTAAATTCGACTTCACGATGGAGGACGCGTGCATACTCGACACTAATCTAAAAAGCTGTAATTTACGGACAAATACTTTTCGCCCATACTGTTTTATTTACTTGAAATCTATTTTTTTTCAACTATGATATGGCTTGTGGTTAAGTGGTTCGTGTGTTGGGCTACTAAGCGAGGGGTCCCAGGTTCGATGACCGAAAAAAACCCAAATTTCATCCTAAATATAACTGTCATGAAAGAGCTTCTTAATTAAGCCGTTCGGACTCGGCATAAAAATGCAGATCCCTTCCATTCGTCTCAAAAATTAAAGAATTAAACAAATCGCATGGTTGTTAGAAATAATGCCAATGTTTATTTTATTTGCCAGATATTTTTTATTTAAACATTCAATAAGTAGATGTTCTTAAATAAGTTGAGTACTAGGGTGTCTTTTAAATGAGGGCCTTTTACAAGCCATCACATCCGTATTGGTTGAACCCAATATCATACGGCAAGCTTTTGCTTGCTCATTATTCAAAGGCTCAGAGAATATTCCTATCGCGAATCTTAACTTTGTTCTTCCGATTTTTATGAACTCTCCAGATTTTTTTCGGCCAGAATGTCTGATTTTTTGAAACCCCGCGCATTGTG